>WOXC01007819.1:0-600000 GCA_011680675.1 Gymnobelideus leadbeateri | reverse complement strand
TCTAGCTTGTGTAGTAACAATCCTGTCACTTTCATCTGTAAATGAGAATAATAAAATAATCTATCTCATAAGATTGTTGTGAGGACCAAATTAGTAATATAAAGGGTATTTAAAACATGGTCTAATTGGCAGATACTATCAATATATGCACATATATGTATATATGTCTATGTGTGTATATTCATGCACACACGCACAATGAACACATATGTATTTGTTATTCAATAGCTCAGTCTTGTCCAATTTTTCAAGACCTCATAGACAATAGAATGCCAGGCTCTTCTATACTCCCTTATCTCTCAAAGTATGTTAAAGTTCATGTTCATCATTTCCATGATACTATTTATCTCAGCTTCTTTTGTCCCCTTTTTCTTTTGCTTTTAATAGTTCCCATTTTCAGGGTTTTTTCCAATAAGCTCTGTTTTCTCATTATGTGGCCAAAGTATTTAAGCTTCAGTTTCAGAATTTGGGATTCCAATGAATAGACTGAATTAATTTAGGTATTGATTGATTTTATCTCCTTTCTGTCCAATGGACTCTCAAAAGGCTTCTTCAGCACCACAATTTCAAAGTGTCAATTCTGGGACATTCAGTATTACTTATATTGCAGGTCTCACAGCCATATATTGCTATTGGATAAAATCACAGTTTTGAATATTTGAAACCTTATCAGAAAGGTTATGTCTCTGCTTTTTAACTATACTGGCAAGATTTGGCATGACATTCTTTCAAGGAGTAAGGATATTTTAATTCCATGGCTTCAGTCACCATCTACAGTGGTCTTTAAGCCTCAGACTATAAAATCTAACATTTTTGTGGGCAGCACAAAGATGGCAGGACAGAAACAGGAAATCCCATGAGCTCCCACCACAACCACCTCTACTACCCACAAAATATGGTGCTAAACAAACAATAGAGTTATAGAACCCATAAAGTGACAGAGAGAAACAAAGCTCCCACTTAAAGCAGCCTGGCAGGCCTACAGGAAGGGTCTATCTCATTGCTAAGCACAGTCCTGCATGAGCCATGGTTTCTGGCCCCAGGGTGGCCCCAACCAGTGTCCACCAGAGCAGAGATCAGGAGATAGAAACACCAGCAGCTGTGGAAGTTTCCACATTCTTAACCCATAAACACCAAAGAAAAAGTATAAGGTCAGTGAAAAACTCTGTTGGAACTGTGATAAAGTAATAGAGGGTCCTGGCCCCTAACCCCAAGGTGAGAGGTGGTGGAGGCATGAGTGGAAAATTGCCCTGATATTCTAGAACCAGAGGTCAAAATAGAAATTGAAAGAATTCACTGATCATCTCTTGAAAAAATCCCCCAAAAAGAAATTCCTAGGAATATTATAGCTAAATTCCAGAGTTCTCAGGTCAAGGAGAAAATATTACAAAGATTCAGGAAGAAACAATTTGATTATTGTGGAAACACAATCAGGATAACACAAGACTTCTACCTTAACACAAGACTTCTACCTTAATGGATGGAAGGGCTTGGAATATGATATTCTAGAGGTCAAAGGAGCTAGCATTAAAACCAAGAATCACCTACCTAACAAAACTGAGAATATTGTTTCAATGGAAAAAATGGTCATTCAATGAAATAGATGACTTTCAAGACTTCTCAATGAAAAAATCAGAGCTGAATAGAAAATTTGACTTTCAAATAAAAGAAGCAAGAGAAGCTTGAACAGGTAAACAGGAAAAAGAAATCATAAGGATCTTTAATTAAAGTTGAAGTATGTACATTCCTCCATGGAAGAAAATTTAATAGTAACTCATGAGACTCTTCTCAGTATGAGGATAGTTGAAGAAAAATAAAATATATATGTATATATATATGTGTTTATATAAGAGTGTATATGAGTGTATAAATACATATGTAAGTGTATATATGTGTAGATGCATACATAGACAGAGGGCACAGGATCTGTTGAATAGGAAAGGATGAAATCTAAAAATTAAATTAAGAGGTGAGAGAGGAATATAATGGGAGAAGCCAACAGGGAAGGATAGAATAGGGTAAATTATCTCATACAAAAGAGGCAAGAGAAAACTGTTACAATGGAGGGGAAGAACAGGAAGGCCATGGGTCAACCTTACTCTCATTGAATTTGGCTTAAGAAGGGAATAACATATGCATTCACTGGGGTATCTTACCCTACAGGAAAACGAGGAGTTAGGGGATAAGAGGGGGGATGAGAGAAGGGAGGGGACATTGGGGGTGGAGGGTAGCTAGAAACACACACTTTTGAAAAGGTACAGGGTCAAAGAATAAAATAGAATAAGTGGGAGAGGGATGGGATGGAGGAAAATATAGTTAGTCTTTGACAATATTTCTACTATGTAACATTGAGTGAAACTACACATGAACAACCTATATTGAATCACTTATCTTCCCAGTAGATGTGGATGATGAGGGAAGGAGGGAAAGCATCTGCAAATCAAAGTTTTAAAAACAAATATTTTAAAAATTTGTGTTTTTTTTTTGGGGGGGGGTTTACATGCTCCTGGGAAAATGACATACAGGCACCGCGTCATAGAAATCCATCTTGCCCTACTAGAAAGTCAGAAGGAGAATGGGGAGGATATAAGAGAGCAAACTGGGGGAAGGGGCATTAGGTAGGATTACTATTATGGGCTGGTGGGTAGGGGAAAGGCAGAGAGAAAATGTGTAACTCAGAATCTTGTGGAAATTAATGTTGAAAACTAAAAATAGACAAATTAAAATAAAAAAAGAAAGAAAATCTGACATTATTTCAAATTTTTCTCATTCTGACCTGCTGGGAGTAATGGGAAAATTGCCAAGGTTTGAGTCTGTTTCTTTGTTCTTAAGCTTCGAGTCAGTTTTTTAGACTCTCCTCTTTCGCCCTCATCAGGACACGTTTATTCCTCTTCACTTTCCGCCATCAGAGCGGTATCATCTGCACAACCAAGGTTATTGATATTTCTCCAGAAAACCTTAATTCTGACTTTTGATTCATCCAATCTGCCATTTTGTTTGACGTAGTTGCATATATAAATAAAGTAACAACATATAGTCTTTTACTCCATTTCCAATCTCAAACCCATCAGTTATCCCATGGTTGAATCTAACTGATGTGTCAGGTACCACATACAGATTCCTCAGGATGTAAGTAAGATGGTCTCATGACTCCCGTCTTTTTGAGGACTTGCCAATTTTTTCTTTGATCCATATTGTCAATGGTTTTAGTGTACTCAATAAAGCAGAACTAGATATTTGTTTGTCTGTTTTTAACTCTTTTGCTTTCTCTATAATCCAGCAAATGTTTAAATTTTGGTATCTAGTTCCTCTGCCTCTTCAAAAATCAACTTTCTATTCACCAGTAGTGTACTGGATCCCTTCTAACCTGAGGGTGTTGTACCATAAACAAATTAGACCCAAGTGACAATTTAGAAGTCACACTGCATGACTACTCAGGGCCAGACCCCCAAATCAGGTGAAATTATCTCAATTGTTGTATAAGAATTCTTTACTTATTTATAAGAATAGTTCCTTAGGATTAAAAATATTGACCTTGTAATGATCTTAGGAGCCATCTAGTTAACCTACTCATACTACAAATAAGAAAATAGAGGCCCATCTATTTCTTTTATATGACTTGAACAAGGTCATAGGTAGCAAACATTAGAGTTGGGACTTGAAGTCAGTTCTTCTGAATACAGAAACACTTCTCTTTCTATTGTCCCATCTCAGGAAATAGAAGATAATTGGAAAATAGTCAAAGAACAAAGAACTCAAAACCAATAATCAGCAGCTAAAACTAATAAATAACAGCTTGATATTATTATCCCACATCTCCTTCTTGAAACTCTTTTCTCCATGGCCTTTCATTCTGCTATAATTTGATGACTTTCTTCCTACATTCCTGACCATTCCTCTGCCTTCTTAGCTCCAGTTCCTTCTCTTGCCTTCCCAAATTTATGTCTCTCCCAAAGATCTGTCTTGTCCAAGTTCAACATTCTTACAAGAACGAGAACAGTATTTCTTAATAAATATGCTTCTTCTCCTGAATTTTTTACTTATTGAATGGCATATATCACCCAAATCAACCAGAATGAACATTTTTCGTGCTCTTGGATTTCTTTTCTTCTCTTTTCCTCCTGTCAATTAGTTGCAAAGTTCTCTTTGGTAATGTCTCCTGAGTCTATACCTGTGTCTCCTTCCATGTTGATATATCTACATTTCAGTTCTTTATTGACTCATGCTTATAATATTGGGAAAGCCATGTAAATGGTCTTCCTTTTCATAGATACTGCCCACCACAACCAGTCTGTAATGTCATCAATATTTTCATCTTGCTTAAAACCCACTGGTATCAAGTCATTCTCCTCAAAAGCTTATGAATTTCCATTATCTACCAAATAATAGCCCGATTTCTTATTCCAACATCCAAAAACTTTCCAAAATGTTCCATTATCCTACTTTTTAACTGTTTCCCATTTTACCTCCAAGAGAAATCCTATGGTTAAGTTAATTGGTATTGTTTAAATGCCTTTATTCAGTTACCTTCCTTCTTTCTAGCATACCTTCCTTCCATCTTTGCATACCAAAATCCTATATATCCTTTAAAGCTCTTCCCTTAAGAAAATATATCATTATTGAATAGAACACTTAATTAGGTAACTTTTGGGAGATCTGGGTTCTTTTCCTGATCCTGCCATTAACTTACTAGGAAAATCACATCAGCTGTCTGGGCCTCAGTTGAACCTTGTGGTCTCTTCCAACTCTAAGTTCATATTTCTGTAAAATTTTGCCTTCATAATGAAATCTTTCCTGATTATCTTTCCTGAAATAAGAATAATAATTTAAATATATATAACATTTATGGTTTATTTTAGTTGGCACTCTCATTTGATCCACAGAGTAATTTATTGGAGTGAGTAAAACAGGTATTATTACTATCTTATAATTTTTGAAAATGAGACACTCCCAAACTGAAATAGCTTGATTGATGTCTCATAGCCAGTACATGATATGAACCCACATTTCATAGTTCATCATCCATCACTTTTTTTCACCTTGCTCTTCATCCATAGAAGTTACCCTTCTATCCTCTGAACTCCTATATGGTCTATGATTCTAATTTACACTAATTATATGATGGAATAAGTAAAAACAATGCTTATCTGGGGCAGTTGGGTAACACAATGGATAGAGGCCTGGTTCAGGAGTTGGGAAGATCTAAATTCAAGTGCATCCTCAGAAATCTAATAGCTGCATGAGTCTGAAGATGTAACTCTTCCTTAGTTTTTAAAGCTATGAAATGGAAATAACAATATCACCTACCTTAGGCATGCTTAGAACAGTGCCTCACACATAATAGGGGCTATATAAAGGCTCATTCCTTTTCTCTTTCTCTACCTGACAGGGTTGCTGTGAGGATCAAATGTCTGTAAAAATGCTTAATATAATGTCTGGCACAAGGTAGGGAGTAACTAAATGCTTATTCGTTCCCCCTTCGCTGTCCCCTTGACATTAGTAATATTTGTTACTTTTCCCCTTTACTAGATTATAAACACCTTAATTGCAGGAATCCCATATTCTACCACTTTGTATTTCTTCCCCCATTGTTACAACTTCACCTCCCTCTTGCTATTCTCACTAGTTCTTAGCACGGGACTTTGCCCCTTGAAGCTATTTCATAAATATTTTGTCAGATGTGAGGACAATTCCTTTGAAGACACAGACACAGTGATATTCAGGAATGTGTTCATTTAATTATTTTGCAAAATTGCTTTTTTTTTAACCAGGAACAATTGATTGATTTTTTTCTTCCAAATAAGTGTCTATTTCTTATTTCCCTTGTTTGCTACAGATGTGAGATGATTTTTCTACCACAGCTAGCTGGGACACTCCTGTTTCTTTGTATATACATACTTTGGAATAAAAGATGGCATTTGACATAACTTCTTTATAGCACATGGATATTATATAGAGGGATCCCATTAAAATGAGCTCGATGGGACTTTAATGTTATTTTTTTTCAATGCCTATTAGGTTCAAATTAATACAGCATATTGATAGTAATGTCAGTCTCTCTATGATGAATTACCAGATGTAATAACATAATTTTTGAGCTCCCTGGAAAAAAGCTGGGCTTTTTCATTTATTCTTTACCTTCTTCCTTTTACTTTTTTTCTTCTTATCTCCTAGAATAAGATTTAGAACTACAAGGTACCTAATTCAAAAGCATTATTTTGCAATGAGGCACAGATAGGTAACTAACTGACCTATAGCCATAAATTCCAAGGCCAAGAGGGCCTTAGGAAGCATTGATAACGATAAAGCTAATGGAGGGACAGAATTTCAGCTGAGCTATTTAAAATCCTAAAAGATGATGCTATTAAAGTGTTGCATTCAATGTGCCAGCAAATTTAGGAAATTCAACAGTAACCAATGGGCTGGAAAAGATCAGTTTACATCTCAATACTAAAGAAGGGCAATACCAAAGAATGTTTAAATAGCCAAGCTATGCTGCTCATTTCAAATGACAGCAAGTTTATTCTCAAGATTCTACAAGCTAGGTTTCAGCAATTGTTGTTGTTCAATCTTCGTTCTGAAAGAGGACCAATGACATCATGAGGGTGATGGCTTGACTTGCACACAAATTGGATTAAAGTGAGGCACAGCTGTGCAAAGTTATCATTCTTATACAGTCCTCCATAATCATCGAGGTTTAGTAGCAAGACAAAGTTGAAGAGGACTGGTGATGGCCCAGTTGCAATGTATGACCTTGATCTTTCTAAATTAAAGTCTTTCCCAGTTCTCAGTTTGTCTCATGATTCAGCAATATATGAAATAAGAATTACCAGAATGGCAGGCTTGTTTTCAAGGAGAGAGAAGACTAGAGACCAAATTACAAACACTCTCTGAATTATGGAAAAGCACCAAATTTCCAGAAAGAAGAAGAAAAAAACACAAAAAACAACAAAAATCTCCTTCTGCTATACTGACTACTTTAAAGCCTTTGATTGAGTGGATCACAACAAAATGCTGTAAGTGTTCAAAGAGATGGGAGTACCAGATCTTATACTTGTCTTCTGAGGAACCTGCATGCAGGACAAGAAGTAACATTTAAAACCAAACATGGGATAACTGATTGATTTTAGATTGGGAAAAAAGTATGACAAAGCTATGTGTTATCACATAATTTACTTAACTAACAATCAGAGTACATCATGGGAAATAACAGACTGGATAAATCAAAAGCCAAAATTAAGATCACCAGGGAAAAATATCAATGATATCAGATATGCAGATGGCACCACTCTGATATCAGAAAGTGAAGAAGAATTATCAAGTATTTTGATGAAGGTGAAAGAGGAGATACAAAAGTTGGCTTGAAACAAACAAACAAAAATTTATGACAACTACTCCCTTTAATTTCTGGCAAATAGTGGGAGCAGAAATGAAAGCAGCATCCTATTTTATATTCTTAACCTCAAAGATCACTGCAGACCATAAGTATAGCCAAGAAATTTAAAACAAACAAAACAAAATAAAACAAAACAAACAAAAACCCTTGTTCCTTGGAAGGAAAAGTATGGGAAATTTGTATGGCATACCAAAAAAAGCAATGGTATAACCTTGTTGACAAAGTTCCATATGGTCAAAGTTACGATTTTTCCAATAGTAATGTATAGCTATGAGAGTTGGATTATAAAGACATTTCAGTGTCACAGAATTGATGCTTTCAAACTGTGAAACTGGAGAAGGCTTGTGAGAGTTCCCTGCAAAACAAGGAGGTCTAATCAGATAATACTTAAAGAAATTAATTCAGACTATTGTAATGGTAATGGAGATTTGAAGATTTTTCCTTCCCTTTAATAGGTCTAAGGGGATTTGAAGACCTTCTTTGCCCTTAATAGGCCAACTGTAGTTACATGGGGGGAGATGCTGGCTTAAAGGGAAGAACAGGGAGGGTGGAGCAGCAAGGAGCTCCAGAAAGAGCCAGAACTGCTGGGAGCAAGCAGTGTGGAGTCTGAGCAGCTAGCATGAGAGAGGGACATTCTTTGTTAGGGCAGCTAGTTTTGTTTTAAAGCCTTGATGGAGGCAAGGCTTGGGAATGTTGGTGTTCACTGCATTTGTTATGTGTACCAACTTCATGATTACTATGATGAATTTGACTTGCTGGTATTTGAATAAATGTTTTGGTTCTGTCCTCCATGTGAAGATTCTGTTACATTTTGTGATTCACAACTATACCCGTATATTCATAGCTGCCATGGGTGCTGTGAATATTGCATTGGCATTATATTTGGTGACAAGGGTGGGATCATAAAATATCAAACCTCTATTTGGAGGTAGGAGGACTTTTGAGAGAGAAAGGGCTATCCCAGGATTGGAGGATTTTCCTTATTCCTCCCTAACAAGAGAATAGTCTAAAAGCACAGAGCTCTGTAAAAACTGGCAACCAAGGCTAGATAATAGAGAACCCAGAGATTTGGAAAGATGTTTGCAAGGAATACCAATAGAAAGGTAAAAGGGTGGGGCAGCTAGGTGGTACAGTAAATAGAGCACTGGCCCTGGAGTCAGGAGGACCTGAGTTCAAATCTGCCTCAGACATTTAACACTTAACCAGCCATATGACCTTGGGCAAGTCAACCCTAATTGCCCTCCCCTCTCCCCTCCAAAAAAAGGTGGGGGGAAAGAAAGAAAAAAGGGAAAGAACTGGCAGGGGTTTGTAGGAGAGGCTGGGTCTTGCTAATAAGTTATAATTTTATGTGTAAAAGTAAAGATAAGTTGCTAGAGGAAAAAGCTCAGATGGCAAGGGTGTTGGCTGGTTTGCATGAGAATTTGTCTGTGCCACAGCATTCAGGCTCTCATTTAGAAGAGCAAGCTGGAGGGTCTCAGGTGGTAGAAGAATAAGTTGCTATTCATTTAGCTAAAAAAAAGTGAAAGCTAACAAAAGGTATGTGCATGCAGCTTTTGTAAAGACTGGGCATAGTGGTCACAACAACTGCCAGGAGAATGTGTGGGAGAAGAATGGAACAAATTTAGATGAAGTATCTTCTAATGTAGAAGTCCACCCCATACTAAGAAGAAAGCAGGAGAACTGCCAGGGTCAAACAGAGTTCAGGGAGATAATTGAGGATTTTACTCAACAAGAGGTTACTGTTATATTAAGTCAATTCACCCAAAGAATGGGAGAGATTTTAGCCTCTTGGTTGGTAAGAATTAGTGATGAAGGAGCCTGAAGATTATCACTAAATAGTGTAGATTGCTTAAAACTCACAGGCATTAGTCAGAATCCTTTGTACACCAAGCTTTTAGGGATTATCATATGCAAGGAGGTAACAGCACAACTAATATGTTAGGTTTATTGCAGAGGTATGCAATAAGCAATATCCTACTGACTTTATGTGGCCTGGTGAAAACAGGCGCTGGTACTCACTTAGAGACTGTATGATAAAGCTAAAGGAGGAATTAATGAGACCTGCTATTATGTTTGGAGATGCAAATGCATATGACCATATCCCCTTAGCAGTTTCTCATAGAGATATCATAGTGAAGATGACTCCTCCAGTTTAGAAGCAGCTAATTATGACTCTACTAATTGGGGAAATAGGGTACCCTCTTTCAGAAATGCTGGATAAGATTTCATAATTGAGTGACTTAGGGGAATGTTGAAAAGATACATTTCCTCAAGAGAAGAATAAATAGTCAGCAGATACAAAACCAGAATAAATTGAAAAGAAGATAATTGTTTACTGCTCTTTTGAGAGCAGGGGTAGATTTTAGAAGAAAAGATGGCATTCCAACTGAAGAGCTACATAAGATGTACCAAGAAAAGTTATTTAATATTACACTGATTAGGGAAGTAGGAACAACCCCTACAGATACTCCTGAATCATAGCATCCAAGTTTTCCACACCCTCAGTGAGAATAGGAAATAGACCAAGCCCCAGCTCAGATTAAGTTAAACTAACAATGAAAATTTTACAATTACCTAAGAAACAACATATTGTAGTTATTGTACCCATTCCTGAATACATCATTGGACTAGATATATTGAGAGGTATGACTGAATTTATCTGCAGGAAGATACCAATTTGCTGTAAGGAAGACAGGAATTAATATCGTTTTAGTGGGAAAAATAAAAATGGACCCAATCACTTTACCCGAACCTTCTGAAGTACTTACTTTAAAGCAGTAGCATGTGCTAGGTGGGCAAGATGAAAATTACCACTAATAAAAAGGAATATGTTGAAGCAGGAGTGCTAGTCCCTACAAACCACATGACAGAGTAATCCTGTCTGGCCAGGAGGAAATCAGATGGGACATTGAGAATGACTGTGGATTATATACAATTGAATAAGGTGGTTCCTCCCTTATATGCTGCTATTCCAGATTCTGTCACCTTAATAGAAATGATCCGGAAATATGATGGAACTTGGTACTCAGTTATTGACTTGGCCTTTCTCACCATCCCAATAGACTCTAAACAGTGGGTCCACTTTGCTTTCATTTGTCAGGGCAGACAATATATTTTCACCCACTTGCCACAAGGATACCTGTATAGCCCCACTATTTGTCATAGGATTGTGGTTGAACAGTTGGATGAATTAAAGCTACCTGTTGTACAGCTTTTCTACTGCATTGATGATATCATGGTACAGGGAAAAGATGCAAAAGAAGTGGAGAAGAGTTTGACCCTTTCAATTGAGCATATGAAAAGCAAAGGGTAAGAAATTAACCTTGTAAAAATTCAAGGACTAGCTCAAAATGTAAAATTTGGGGGCATACAATGGAATAAGGGACTAGGAAAGATTATTCCTCAAGCTTGACAAAAGATTTAGGATTTTCCTACCCCTACCAATAAGAAAGAGGCCCAAAAGTTCATAGGATTATTTGAATATTGGAAGCAGAAAGAGCAAATGACTTATCCGTTGCTCAGTAGTTTCAATCATATCCAGCCCTCCATAACCCTATTTGGGTATTTTCTTGGCAAAGATACTGGAATGGTTTGCCATCTCCTTCTCCAGCTTATTTTACAGATGAGGAACTGAAGCAAAGAGAGTTAAGCAACCTATACAGGGTGACACAGTAACTGTCTGAGGCTGGATTTGAACTCATAAAAATGAGCCTCCCTGATTCCAAGCTCAGTGCTCTATCCAGTACAACACCTGACTGCCCACTGACTTATCTAATGTCACACAAAAATATATATAGTACATAGCTGAGTTGGCATTTGGACCCAGGTTTTTTAACTTTGAATTTCTAAACTTATATCTTTTTGCCCTATTTTATTGTAGGCATTGGTTTGTAAGTTTATATTGGTTTTTAAATATAATGGGTAAGTTTTGCATGGTTGTAATGGAAATGCAAATTTAAAGATCTTCCCTGCCTCTAGGTTAAGTGCACCTGGAGCTTGTGGTGGGAGGCTTGTTTTTCAGGAACACCCACACCTTGATACTTTGTCATTGGGCAGTGGGTAAAGAAGGTTGTTACATTCTCTGAGCCAGGAGAACGTTATATAAACTTTGATGGGAGGCTTTGCTTTGCGGCTTACTTTGAGAAGTGTTGTGTGATTTTACTAGATGATACTCTGGGCAGCTGTTGAGAGCGCCCCCCCACCCCAAGGCTTCGAAGGCAGATGTTTATGCTTCCCTCTCTGGTAACTGTGATTTCAGATTGATATAATTGTTGGGCACTTTGGAAGCCTGCTTGATCTGTCTCTCTGTTTTGAAACTACTGTCTGTGTTATCTGAAGTTCAGGGTGCTGATCTTTTTCCCCTGAACTAGGTAAATGATACATGTTTGCTTGATTAAAGTAAGCTTGTTAACCCATTTTGAGTTGCTTTCCTTTAGAAAAGCAGATCTAAGAACCTGTGTTGGCAGCCACCCTGGGGATGATGGGGTGCTTGCTGCTATAGTGGTGGAGAGTTTAGGATAGGATAGTTATAATTTGATGACTTGATATCCATAGAAAAGCCCAATTGTCTCTTCTCTCTGTCATCATTGCCAACAGTACCCCAATATATTCTGTTTTTTACAATAAAGTTCTGAAGAGAGCTGATCAGAGAAAATACCCTGTTGCAAAGCATCTGTTTTACTGAGTTTATTGTAACTGTATCAACAAATGGAAAATGGCCATGGAAATTACCTTGTTCAATGCAAAACCAATCAATCAACACATTTATTTGACCTCCTCTTCTCTGAGATAGCATTAATTAGAATGGGCTATTTAATATGCACTACAACAGGGTATTAGGTTTTAAGTAGGAAAGACAAAAAAGGATTCATGTTTAATTATTTATGACTCAGTAGATTTTATTCTGGGGGGTAGCATTGATTGTTGGTAGATAACAATATCAATTATGTACTATTATATATTTTAGAAATCTTTCAACTGCATTAACTTATAAAAACTACATTATTGTATTGTAACTACACATCGAGATGGCCCAGTAGATAGAAGACTGGCTCTTGAGTCAGGAGGACCTAAATTCAAATGTGGACTCAAAACATTTACAAACTCTGTGAACCTGGGCAAATCATTTAACCCTATTTGCCTGTTTCCTCATCTCTAAAAATGAACTGGAGAAGGGAATAGCAAACTATTCTAGTACTTTAGCCCAAAACACCCCAAATGCAATTGAGTTGGAAATAACTGAAACAACTCTATAACAACAAACATTATTGTAATGCTACTTGACCAAGAACCCTTGCCCTCAAATCTTTGCTGTTTAGTGCAATTATAGTGCATTGGATAATGTAATTTTTAAAAATTAAATTAATGTCTTTTTCTGCATTACTGGCAAAAGTAAAGTACCCATCCTAAATTATGTTATACACTAATTCATAGTGAAATGGATTGAAAAAAGAATGACCAAACAAAACAAAGTGAAGGGGAAAAATACTCTCAATGATCCTTAATATTATATTCCTGCTATATTTATCATGTTGAATTCAAATTCTATCTTCATATTAAAAAGATTTATAGTTGACTTTGATCATTAACTTTTGATCATTAAGTAGGAAAATGGAAAGCTAGGGATACATTATATTAAAGAATAGTTGAATGAGAAATGTTCCTCCAAGAAATTTGCATCTTAAAACAATCCAGAGCTAAGCTATTTTGGAAACCCTGCTGGCATTTTTATAGCCAAAAAGATAAATTTAATTCTTCAAACAAAAAAAATAGTAACCTAATATTTAGTGTTTGACATCTTATTACAGGGAAGTAAAGTTTCTCTTCTGCACAATGGCTCCTAAGGTAAATTATTTAGTTATAATAGATATTATTCCAATCATTAAAAAAAAGGAAAGCATTTAAGGGGGGTGCCTAGGTAATATTATAGGAAGACTGAAAAAGAATATCATCTACAACACATTTTCCAAGTATGCCTTTTAATACCTTTTAAGAGTTATTAGGTTTGAAATTTCCATTTTATGTCTTTTTACTTTAAATTGTGCTAAACATAAAACAAGTTTCTAAATGTCTCTTTAACTCATCCATAGGCTCAAACTCCTAGCTCTAAAATATTCCTTTCTAGAGTCATCTTGCATTATCTTCTTGGCTTAGGTTGATGGAAGGAACCCAAAAGGACTATTTGAGATCTTGAGATGAATGATGCCCTAAGAAGACAAAATGTAGTTAGTAGCAAGAATAATGAAACAATGTTTGCAAGGGGTCAGAGGTAAAATATTTGTCTGTGTGCCATATCAGTTGTCAGCACTGATGAAGCAGTGGTTTCTGAGAGCACTGATAGAAACAAAATTCCAGGAAACTAAACATACAGTCATACACATGTGAAAAACAAACAAAAAGGAAATGAAAAAAAAAACATAGTTCATATTGATTTGAGCAAAATATCAAGCAAGCTTGCGTGTTGAGTGTCTATTTTCTCAGACATTATATGGAAAGCTCTGGTCACAAATACAAAAAATAGAAGAAAACTTACTCTCAATTTGTATTCAAATAGGAGAGAAAACATCTACATATCTGGTATACACAGAATGAATAGAAAGTGAATGCAAATAATCACAAAGTAATTAAATACAAGACACTTTGGATTTGAAGACAGTAACAATTGGAGCCTTTTGAAAAGTTATCATACAGGTAGAGTTTGAGTTGCATCTTAAAGACAGACATAATAGTGGTAGGATCATTTGGAGACCAGGAAGAAGAATTATATTTTGTGTGTGGATCCATTCACAATTTAGTATTCTATTAGGTAGAAGAAAGATGGAAGTACATTCCAAGAAGAGGGATCTGACCAGGGTAAAGGAACAGAGAAGGATGCTGAGAGTTGTTTGTGAGAAATAGAGATACAAATTTTGCTGGATCATAGAAAGTATGGAACTTCTGGGGAGGGGCGAGTAATGTACAATGAAGCAAAAAGACACAGCGGGGCCAGATTATGTTTAAAATAATATATAAGTATTTATGGTGGATGATTGATTTGGAAAAGACTTAAGCAAGCAAGTCAAGTAGAGAGTTCTTGCAATAACCTTCATGAGAGT
This sequence comes from Gymnobelideus leadbeateri, assembly GCA_011680675.1. Taxonomy (NCBI): domain Eukaryota; kingdom Metazoa; phylum Chordata; class Mammalia; order Diprotodontia; family Petauridae; genus Gymnobelideus; species Gymnobelideus leadbeateri. Next base: position 585,510 of record WOXC01007819.1, on the reverse strand, counting down.
TGATCATATCCTGCCCTCAAGTGGTGGTTGTGAGTAGAGAGGTGGGGAAGGTTGTGAGAGATATTGTAGAGCTTCACTTCATAGATTAGAGTCACATAGTATGGTCAGGCATAGAATGATTATGGAGACAAAATTTTCAAGATTTGGAAATGTATTTGATTTTTTGGATGAGGGTGAATGAGGAATTGAAATTAATGCTAACATTATGAATCTGGGAGACAGAAGAATGATGCCACCTTAGATAGACGTGAGGAAGTTTGGAAGAGGAGTTGCTTTGAGGGAAAAATATGTCATGATTTTGCTTTTGGATATGTTAGGTCTGAGATATTACATGGACATTCAGTTAAGAAATACCCAATATGTAACTGGCAACATTGGACTGAGGCTCTAGAGAGATGGAGAGACTCCTCTCCTCTCCTCTCCCCTCCTCTCCCCTCCTCTCCCCTCCTCTCCCCTCCCCTCCCCTCCCCTCCTCTCCTCTCCTCTCCTCTCCTCTTCCTTCTCTTCTCTTCTTTTCTTTTCTCTTCTCTCTCTCTGTATATATATATATATATATATATATATATATATGTGTGTGTGTGTGTGTGTGTGTGTGTGTGTATACATATATATATATATGAAGGTGTATATATATATATATATGTATGTATGTATGTATATGTAGTTTTGTCAATCATATGTATAAAATGATAATTAAACTCATGGGAACAAATGAGGTGATTGAGATAACAAAAATATATTGAAGACCTTGGTCTGAGTCTTGAGGAACATCTATAGTTAGGAGCATGATGTAGAGTCACTGAAAGAAACTGAGGAGATGTCAGTCAGTTAGAATGAGAATCATGAGAGTGGTGTTATGAAAGGCCCAAGAGGAGAACATAGCTAGCAGAGGATGAAAAAGAATTATCCAAAAACAGCAGAGAGATAAAGATGAAGAATGAAAAAATGACTAACAGATTAAGAAATTAAGAGGTGATTTTTAGATAGAGATGTTTTAGTTGAATGATATGGTCGGTAAAGAAGATTAAGGAACAAATAAATGGAGATGTGAAGGTAATGAGTGTAAACAGCTTTTTTTCCTATAAATTTGCCAGGAAAAGAGAGGTAAAACAGAGAATGATAGCTTAATGGGATGGTAGGATGCAGCAAAAGATTTTTTTCAATAGTGAAAGATTTTTGTACATTTTTGAATGCAGTAAAGAAGACAAGTAATGCAGAGAATGTAGATGATTGATATAAAGATGTGGAAGAATAGAGTGGGAGAAGATTGCAGGGGGAAAAGTCTGCCAGAAAAAACAGGAAGGGGTGGCATTTTAGATATTTCCTAAGCTTTTGTAGGATGAATATGTACACGTTACAACATATAATCAATGAATAACTCTGAACATCATGAGGAAAGGATATCATCAAGAAATTGTAGTGGGAAGTTATTCTTTTCACACAGAGAAGGTGAAGAGTGTTAAGTGGATAGTCAGAGGGCTCACCAGTATCCTTGATATGTCAGGAAATAGCAAGGAGAGCCTACAACATGATACTTTTTCTATGGTGAATTATATGAGGACATAGATGAAAGTCACATAGTATGGGCAGACATTTAAGATTTGCGATCTGTGTCATTGGAAAAATCATTGTACTTATCTGAATCAAAGAATTTATCTCCCTATACTCTTCATTTGCCTTTGACTCATTCAGAGTTGGATTGATTTTATACATATATTTACCATGAAACACCTATTGTTTTATATTCTTGATCAGCAAGATTCCAGAAGAGTTGTTTCTACAATCTTCTCCAATTCCAAAACTTTGAAAGAAAAAGGAATTATCAGCTAGATTTATTATAAATACAACTGAATTCAGAAGATTGAAGACAAAATCCCACCCCATTCACACATTCACAGACACAGATTATAATGGTAATGGAATTTAAAGATCCCCTTGTATTGCCTTGGTTTTGAGGTTGAGTGTTAAAACCTAGAGCTTGTGAATTCCCCTTGTGGGATGGACTTGTTGATGTGAAGAAAGAGGGATGAACTGGAAGGATCTGGTGTGGTGGATTTAGAAACAAGCCCAAGCAGAGGAGGCCAGTAGAACTGTTGGGGAGCAGTATCTTGGAGGCAGAGAGAGAGGAGAAATGCTGGGGGCCAGTGTTTCTGAGAGAGAGATTGCTGATGGCCAGTTGGAGCTGCCCAGGACTTTTGAGAACTGCCACCTGGAACTGCTGAGAACTGAGGGGCATGGCTGTGATTCTGGTCTTTTGTCTGTTTTGATGTTGTTTTGCCAGATTCATCTGCTGGTGAAGGACAGTGCTGTTGTTGCAGAGGTCCTGGAAACTTGCTGTTGGTCCAGAAGCCCTGAAGAATGATTTTCTTGTTTTATGTGTACAGAAATACTAGAAGAGGGTCTTGCTGATGTTTTGGGGGTTCTGGGACTGTTCTGCAGAAAGAGAGGAATTGATAAGGACAGTGGCAATGCATGTTGTGGCTTTGTTAAGCTTTGTCTCCCCAGCAACAGAGACTGCTAAGAACTTGCCTCAGGTCAAGATGAAAAAAGACTTCTCCTTGGTTATTAAATGTTGTGATGATATCTTTGTAGTTTAGGGGTAGATGGTCTTTTGTAGTCTCCACTGCCCCTTTTGAGAAGGTGCTTCATGTTAACTGATGATAATTGTAATTCAGTTGTGATCCAGCATTCATTTTAATAAGAAGAAACTCCTCAAAACCCTACAAAATATAGGCACAGAAGGATCATTAAAAATGTTAAAAGTACATTGGAAACTCAAACATTAAAGCTGCAATTCCTTCTTTTATCCTTTTTTGGTCATAGTTTTGAAATTGTTATCAGTAAGACAAGAAAAACAAAATAAATGAGTAAATTTGGTTAAAGAGGAAACAAAACTATCCCAAGAATCATATGCTGATGACATAATGATTTCCTTAGATTATCTCCTGCTTGACAGAGAATCAGTAAAGAACACAATTAAAGCAATAGCTTCAGTAAATAGCAGGATAGAAAAGTAAATCCACAAAAATCAATAGCATTTTATTTATAACAGTGAGAAAATCCAGCAGAGAATAATAGGAAGGCTAACCCCATTTCAAATTAAAAGTATATAAAATATGCAGGTGTTAATCTTCCATTTCTCCATTATATATTCATTTATCATGTTTTGTTTTTCCATTAAGGTGGGCTAATATCTATCTGGATTGCAATGCACAAATATATCAAATGTTGTATGTTTTATGTTTTCCCTGGAGTTAAAAGTGCTAGGAATTGAGGAAATGTGTGTGTATTTGTGTGTGTGTGTGTGTGTGTGTGTGTGTGTGTGTGTGTATGCCTGAAAGCTTTTGTATCTATATCATTTATACCAGTTATTTCTTACAGAAGCAAATAAGAACATACTCAGAACTGATGGGGGAAAAGGGTCAATAACAAGGCAATCCAGATGTCCAGATGATGAGCTGTGAAACATGATCTTTTCTGGGTCAGACTAGATAATATAATGGTCTCAGTGAATTTGCATTAAAGAGGCAAAATTGCTTGGCAATACAGTAGTTGTTTCAAAGTTGAGTTGAATTTATTGATTGCACCATGGATATGATTTCTCGAGATTAAGTCTGAAGAATATAGTTCTGATGAGGAAAGAAGCAAGACAGATGACATGATGACTTTGCTAATATGAAGAGTAGAATTTGAACCTTTCCTCCTGACTCCAAATCAAGTGTTCTATTCATTACAAATAGCTAAATGGGTCCAGTAGAAATAGAACTAGGCCTAAACTTTAGATCAAATCTCACCCTAGACACTCACTAGCTGTGTGACCTTGGACAAATAACTCAACCACTGTTTACCTTAGTGTCTTCATCTCTAAAATAGGTAAAATAATAGCACCTATCTCACAAGGTTATGAGGATCAAGTAAAATAATATTTACAAAACATTTTGCACAGTGCCTGGCACATAGTAGGATTTAATATATGCTAGTTCTTTATTCTGCTGCTGCTGCTTCTGATTGTTATTTTTAAACCCACTGTCTCATTATACTTAATGGCTACTTTAGTTAATTATCATTACATTGCTACAACATGTCTATGGACACTTCCTCCATTGTGATGGAGAATAATTCCACCCTGCTTTTTCTTCATGTAATATAATTTTTTTCTAATGAAGTTCTCCCATAGATATTACACTGAGATTACACAAGGGCTTTTCCATCAGAATTAGTTATTTTTGAATTTGTGTTTACCATTGAGGGCATTTTATTTTTGCTATATATTATTCCAGCTACAGGACCAACTTTTATCCTTTGAAAGTTATATGTTAGTTTGTCTGTATCTCTTTGGACATTTCTTGAGTATGGAATATCATTGAAATTATACTTTATACTACCTGTACCTATAGCCTTCCCCTGAAGTTTAGCTATTGCAAAACATCCAATAATGCCCCACCCATTTGCTTCATTCCTAAGGCAAATAATTAAAATTACATTAAAAAAAACTTACTGATGACAGTTTTTTTCTCTTCATTTTATTTTTATTGTAGGAAAAAAAGAGGTTGTTTAGCATGTTTTATTTTTAATTCTACAACTTCGCATGCCTTGTTTCTCCAATGTATTAACTTTTATTTGTAAACCAATTATATCTTTCCCAATCCAAGAACAGTGCTGTTATACATATAGACCTCAAGAAACTTGTCTTTGTTAAGCTGTTTTGTTTGTCATTTAATTCTATTTGTTTGTGATGTGAGTATTTGTAGTAATTGATGATTTCCCACTGGTTAATGAAATCTACAGAACAACTGACCCAAAGCTGGATCATGAGGAACTCTGCTTTTAATCAATGTAATCACTAATTTTTTAGTCATTCAATCATGTCCAACTCTTTGTGACCCCATGGACAATGGAATGCCAATATTGTCCATGGGCAAAGATACTGGAGTGGTTTGCTATTTCCTTCTTTGGTGGCTTAAAGCAAATAGATTATAGATGATTGCCCAGGGTTACATAACTAGTAAATATATAAGGCTAGACTCCAGGCCCAGTGCTCTATCTACTAGCTTCCTCCAAAGCAAACTGAAGTTAAGTGACTTGCCTAGGATCACACTGCTAAAAAGTGTCGATCTTCCTGAATCCACAGTATGAGCAGCTAAATGGCAGGGTGGATAGAGCACTGGGCCTAGAGTCAGGAAAACTGTTCAAATCTGGCTTCAGACCCTTAATAGCAGTTTGACCCTGGGCAAGTCTCTTAACTCTGTTTGCCTTGCTTTCTTCATCAATAAAATGAGTTGGGGAAGGAAAAGTTAACTACTCTAGTATCTTTGCAAACAAAAAGTCCAAAAGTGGTCATGAAGCATCCGATCCAACTGTAATGACACAATAACAAAACCTTCCTGACTCCAGGTCCAATGATCTTTCCACTGAGTCATCTAGCACCGCCACTTTACTAATTACCACAAACTTTTTCTACACCTGTACCTTTGTTCACAATATTATATTTTCCTAAATCTTAAGATTGTCTCAGCTTTTATCATTTGAAATCCTACCTATTCTTTAAGACCCATTTCAGTTGGACTTCATATTTGAATCCTTCCTTGCCAATGTCTGTAAAAGAACACTACCTACCTAGGTCTTAGTACTTTGTATTAAGTGCTCCCCCAGGGATTTGTTAATTCTCTTTTGCAATATATTTTTGTCTTTATTTCTGAGAAGATTTCAAACTTTGCTTGGTTGAAGATGAAAGCAAAAAGGAGTACTTTTACATCTTCCTCTGACCCTTATCCTTTTAAAGCCTGGTCCAAGGATTCTCTTTTTTCTCTGACCAAGCAAAAACTATGTATTGTCACTACCCATCATAACAGCCCAACAGAATAATTTCTCCAGGCATGAATGGTGGGGGTTGAAGTACGGGAAAGGACCATAAAGAGAGTATAGTGACCCAACAGCCCTGCTACTTTTTAATAAAGGCACAAACCTTGGATCCAATTCTATCTGCTTTAGGATTTTATTAGTAAGTCAGTACCACTCTTTCTTATATCATTCCCAGGTCCCCAGGACATTTTAAGATTTATTGTCTTTCATTTATTTTACTTATATATCTGTATGTATGTATATATATATATATATATATATATATATATATATATATATATATATATATAAACTAATCACTATCCCTCTCTCTTATGTTCACAAATGATGAAAAATGGAAATGCAAAAATTTATGAAAGATTATATTTTGTATGAAGTAGGTTGACATTAAAGTATTAATTAAATCAGATTACAAACAAATACTATATCATTTTTAAATTAAGCAACTTCCCTTTATGTCAGAAAAGGAGAGATGAAGAGTAAAGAGATATCTCACCATCCTCAAGACTTCTCCCTCAAGGGGGCAGAGTCAAGATGGTGTACTAGAAACAGGAATTCCACAGGGCTCTCTCTTCCACCTCCTCCAATTTATGTAAAAAACACACTTTGTAGCTACAGAACCCACAAATTGACAGAGAGAAACTAACTTACTGCTGAAGACAGTCCAGGAGGCCAGCTGGCAGCAGCCAATGCAGAGCTCTGGAAGCTGAGCCCAGCCCTGTGTGGGCCAGAAGTTTTAGCCTCAGGGTAACCACAACCAGCCACTGGCTGGAGGGACTTCAGATCAGCAGCAGCTGTTGTGCTATCCTGAATTATCAATCCATAGATGCTTAGGATAAAGTGAGAGGTCAGTGCACTGTGGACGTTGTGAACACAGACTTCAGTAGTGAGGTTGGCCTTTACTCCCTTGGGGGAGAAGCGGCTGAGGCACAGTGGCTTTGCAGCTGCAGCCATGTGACTGCTTCAGAGCTCCTGGTCTGCAGATTGTAGGGGGAACAAGCATCCAATCTGAGGGTTAATGGCTCTTGCTTTAACCTGCTTGGATATGGATTGAGGTCTAGGGTGGAGGTCTTGGGGGGCATGAATAGTTTGCCAGAGCATGTAGAGTCTTCAGTGAGGGCACCCAACTAATAACTCTAGCATCTGTGAAAACCACAGAGATTTGGGGATAAAGCTCCCTTGTTGGTAGCAGAGCTCTACATTGGCAAAAAGCTCAAAGGTCAAGTAATTGAGTGGTAATATGAGCAAGCAAAGGAAGCAAAGCAAACAGAGAAATCCAATATTAGACTCCTATTTTGGGGACAAAAAAGGAACAAAGCATGAAATAGGAGGAAGACAGCAAAGTCCAGAACTCCTGCACCAAAAGGTTCCAAGACAAATATGAGCTCATTATAGACCATAGAGGAACTTAAGAAGGATTTTGAAAACAAAATAAGAGAAGTGGAGGAAAACTTGGGGAGAGAAATGAGAACGATGCAAGAAAATTATGAAATAAGAGTTAACAACCTGAGTAAAGAATATAAAACTTAAAAAATAGACTAAATCAAATGGCAAAAGAGGCTCAAAAAGCCAATGAGGAGAAAAAAATTCCTTAAAAAATCGAATTTGCCAGATGGAAAAATAATCTCAAAAGCTCAATGAAGAGAATCATTCCTTCAGAATTAGACTGGAGCAAATGGAAGCAAGTGACTATATGAGAAATACTATTAAACAGATCCAGACAAATGAAAAAATAGAAGGGAATGTGAAATATCTCATTGGAAAAACCAATAACCTGGAAAATAGATCCAGGAGAGATAATTTTAAAATTGTTGGACTACCTGAAAGCTATGATCAAAAAAAGAACCTAGAAATCATCTTTCAAGAAATTCTCAAAGAAAATTTCTCTGATGTTTTAGAACCATAGGGCAAATTAGAGGTTGAAAGAATCCACTGATCTCCTCCTGAAAAAAGGTCCCAAGAAGAAAACTCCTAGTAATATTCTAACCAGGTTATGGAGTTGCCAGATCAAGGAGAAAATATTACAAGCAGCCAGGAAGAAACAGTTTGAATACTGTGGAAACACAATCAGGATAACACAGTATCTGATAGCTTCTACACTGAGGTATCAAAGGGCTTGGAATATGATATTCAGGAGGTCAAAGGAGCTGGGATTAAAATCAAGAATCACCTACCCAGCAAAACTGAGTATCATGTTTTAGGGGAAAAATATGGTCATTCAGTGGAATAGAGGACTTTCAAGCATTCTTGATGAAAAAGCCAGAGTTGAATAGAAAATTTGACATTCAGATACAAGAAGCGAAGCATGAAAAGGGAAACAGGGAAAAGAAAACATAAAGACCTTATCAAAGTCGAAATATTTACATTCCTACATGGAAAAATGATAATTTTAACTTATAAGACTTTCCTCAATATGAGAATAGTTGATGGGTATACATATATGTGTGTATGTGTATGTGTCTGTGTGTGTATTTATTTATTTATGTGTGTTTACGTATATATATATATGTGTGTGTGTGTGTGTGTGTGTGTGTGTGTGTGTGTGTGTGTGTGTGTGTATACATATATTTTTATATATATATATGTCTATATTGGAGTGTATATGGGCCTATGGATACATAAGTGAGTGTGTGTTTATATCTGTACAGGTATACATAGACAAAGGGCACAGGACCAATTAATAGGAAGGGATGATACTTAGAAGGTGAAATTGAGAGGTGAGTGAGTAATATAATGAGTGATCGGGAGAGACAAAATGGGGTAAATTATATTATACAGAAGAGGCAAGGAAAAACTATTACAATGGAGGGGAAGAGCAGGAAGGCAAAAGGGAATGAGACAACCTTATTCTCATTGAATTTGGCTTTGGGACAGAATGACATGTACAATAAATAGTGTATCTCACCCTACAGGAGAGTAGGGGGAAGTGGATGAGAGGGGTGGTGAAGGAAGTGAGGGCAGTTTCAGGGGAAGGGAAGTTGGAAGCCCCCATTTTTGAAAAGGGACAATATCAAAGTAAATAATAGAACAAGGGGGGGATCAGATAGGATGGAGGGACATATAGTCAGTTGTACACAATATACCTGCTATAGAAATGTTTTTCATAGCTATGCATGTACAACCTATATTGAATTGTTTTATTTTCCCAGTAAGGTAGTGTGAAAAAGGAGGAAGGGAAAGAATCTGGAATTTAATGTTTTAAAACCTAATGTTTAAAAATATATTATCATTGCTATTATTATTACCATCATCATCATTATTATTTTTAATTGTTTGTTTAATTATTATTAAATGTAAATGGGGGATAAGATATACAGGCACTGGGGCATAGAGATCCACCATACCCTGCTGGAAAGTTGGAGTGGGGATGGGTAGACATATGGGAGAGCATTTGTAACTTAAAATCTTGTGGAAATGAATGATGTAAACTAAAACAAAAAAGAGAAAAATAAAAAAATAAAATAAAATAAAGAATTCTTGGTCAATATGATTCTATCTACTCATCAGCTATATCATTTGCTCCACCTTCATCTATTGCACTGGTACATGAAGACAGAGTCTACAGTGGAGTCTACATCTCAGTGGAGTCTACATCTCAGTGGCATCCACAAATAATTATCCTTACTGACTGTTTCCCTGGAGTCCAGATCCTCTTCTTCTTCTAACTGATTGAGCTAGCTATATTCCATTGAAACACAACTGAATCACCTTCACAGCCTCTTTCCTTCCAAACCAATATGTAAGTGTATACACTCTTGGTCACTCTTGGCACTTTATCATTCTCTCTAGGGATATGAGGAAACAACATTATCTGTTTGGGCTAATATCTCCCAGAAATTCTCAAATCTAAGCCCTAAGAACCCTCACTATTACAACAGAATTGGTCTACCTAAACCTCACTATATATTTCTGAAAGTGCCTCTTCTCCCTTTGTAGATTACAACTATCAAGAGGGCAGGAACTATTTTTTAGTGAAGCTGTGGCTCAACTCCTAGGACAGTGCCTTTTTTCATAAATGTATATAGAATTTAATTATATAGTAGTAAACATTAATAAGTCCTTTTAAAAATGAAATTTGCTAAAGAAAATTTTAAAATGTGTTTTAAACTAATTATAAACTTTCTATATATTTTCAGGATACTGAAAGTAGAGTAGTGCACATATGGTATCATTAGGGGGACATTAAGCAGTCAAAGCATGACATGACAGAGGATTGTAGATTAAGGGGTATCAATTTTTTAAACAAGCACTTAATTAAATTGCAAGATAGAATAGAGGAGAACAGAATCTAAAGGGGCTATTAATAGACCTATAGAATTTCTTTCTATAATACCATGCTATAATCATCATATGCAAACTTATTATTAGATGAAAATTATGTCTCTTGCTGTTGTTTATTGTGAAAGGGAGCCTGTTAGTAGAATATTATGTCTGGGAATTATGTTGGTACAAAACTCTTTGGCTGCCACATCTTTGGCTTCCCAAAACCAATTGGAAACTAATCACTTCTATTACAATATAATTATAACAAACTTCTATTTTCTCTGGCTAATGAGCTATCTCATTAATGATCAAATCTAGTTTGCATACTGATGTGTTAATCTTTGGAAAATTACATCTCTATGGTACTATGGAATGATTATTTAGTTTAGTTCCATCTTAGTTTAGGTCACATGCATTTCTCGTGAAGTCCTTTGTTCCATCTATAACTCTGTCTAGATTATCTTTGATGAGGGAAAAGCCCTATTTCATTTAGGAAGAGTCTAAACTCACCAGTCTCACAAAATCTCCCAATTGCAAATCCCATAAGACTGCCATTAACTGTTCCCTTTTATGCATATAAAAAAGAAAATCTTACTAGGCCCCACTATTTTCTTTCTTAAAGTAAACGAATGACTTACTGGAATTCCTAGATGCAAAAGATAAGAACATGTGGGTTTTTTTTTTGTTTGTTTGTTTGTTTTGTTTTTTTTTTCTATGCAAGTCTCCTTTAGTTTAACACCAAGATCCACTGAATTGTGCGGTTTCTCATTTGTTATTATTTTTAGTGGTATACATGGGGCTCCCCTCACATGTAGACCCTTAGAATACTGGTCAAGATTTGAGATTATTTGGGGATTAGCACCTAGGAAAATGTGTAACTCATGAATACCCAATGATTTGTTTAATGTTATTGAACTTATTGGAGAACACACTAGATCAAAGTAAAATGAATTTAATTAAACATTAAGGCAAAAAGTCATAAGAAAGACACTTACCCCTACTTCTACACTTGGAGTTATAGTCTGCCTCAGTTTTCTACTCATATTATTAGAGAAAGTTTACATGCACAAAATCCATGTGACAGAACATGGGGTATGCAACGTATGAGCATGTATAGTTGTGGAACACACTTGAAAGACATATCTATAGTAAAAACACATTGGAAGGCAATACATATGAAAGAACATATTCCTAAGGAAATTCATACTTCTGATACTGTAAAGATGTCAATATCCTCTAGTGATACAATCTTCGAGATGTTAGAAGGATAACTCTGAGCCACAGTATCCTACTCTTCACTGAGTATTAACTCTTCTGAGCTACAGTTGATGCTCTCCTCTTCTTTCATCTGCTTATTTTCCATATTGGATGTAGATTCTTTCTGATTTTGAGAGTACTACCAGCTCTTTAGCTTATAGCCCTAGGTGCTATCATAACTGTTCTGAAATGTAGATACCAACAGTCCTAGAGAATCCCTTAGACATTTTTTTTGTTTTTCTCTTGAACTTAACTTTCCTTTGGTGGCATTCATATTCTGTCCTTCAAATTTCTGAGATACTGTTCTAAAGTTGTCTTTAGCTCCTACAATTCGCTTAGGTTGCTACCCTAAACCTCCTTCAAATCATCCTGAACATTTCACTAAATAAAATTTCAAAGGAACTAAGGGAATGGAATTCCTTTCAACTTTCATAATATTCCTCAATGACATGCAAACAAACTCTGAAGTCATATTACAAAGGGATATTTGGGTCTTCCAGGAGCCAAGATGATGGAGTAAGAATAAAATCCCCATAACTTTCCCATATTCACCTCCAAAACACAATAAAATGCACAACAAAACAAATCTAGCAAAAGAAAGGCTGAAACAATATTTTATTCCAAGAAATTGGAAGATTGGCAAGAAAGATCTGTCTCACTCCGCTAAAAGAGGGATGCAGTCTAGGAAAGGAATCATCCCAGCGAGCCAGCATCCAACCTCATCTCAACAAACCAAGGGGAAATCCTGAGTCTGAGTACAGCTAAGGAGGCAAACATTATTACCCAAATCCCCAACATGCCATTAATAGAATAGCTATGAGGGTTATACACAGACAGAGGGCATGAATATAAGGTGAATATGAGGGAATGGCCTAAAAATAATTAAGGGATGATAAAGAGGAGTACATTGGATGAAGAAGGAAATGATAGGTAGAATAGGGTAAATTATTTCACCTGAAAAGCCAGAAAAAAGACTATTTAAGTGGAGGAAATGATGTGAGGGTAGGTGATGGGCATCACTTGAACCTTACTTATTGGTTCAAAGAGGGAATAACATGAACAATCAACTGAATATAGGAACCTCTTACCTGACAAGAACATAGGAGGGAAGGAGATTAATTAAAGTAAAAGAGATTAAGGGGATACTGATAAAAGAGAAAGCAGACTAGAGGAGGACATATATAGAAAGAAAACACTACTGAGGAGGGAAAAGGTGAGAGGAGATAGAGAACAAACAGGCAGAAAAATGGAATGGAGGAAAATACATATTTAGTAATCATAACTATGGATATGAATAGTATGAATTCACATAAAATAGAAGCAGATATCAGAGGAGAAGAAAAACCAAAAGCCTAAAATATGCTGTTCACAAGAAACATATTTGAAGCAGAGAGACACACACAAGAGTAAACATAAGGGGCTGGGGGAAAAAAAAAGCAGGGGTAGCAATACTAATGTCAGACAAATCAAAAGCAAAAAAATAGACTTAATTTTAAAAGATAAGGGAGGAAATTACATCTTCCGAAAATTTACCACAGACAATAAAGTAAATATCAAGTCCAAATATATATGCATCACAAGGAATAGCATTCAAATTATTATTTTTCTTTTTAAATTTTATTTATTTATTTTGAGCTTTCAACATCCATTTCCACAAGGTTTTGGGTTAATAAATGTTTCCCTGTCTCTCCCCCACCTCCCACCCCAAGATAGAAAGCCTACTGAAAACCCTTTCCCCCATATACCTTGCAACATTCTAGTACTGCAAGATGTATTTCTCCAGTCCAGTGTATGTTTATCTTATTTCCTAATTGCATGTAAATATTTTTCAATATTTAACTTTAAAACTTTGATTCCCCAATTCTTTTCCTTCTTCCCACCTCACTCACTGCTCCCCACCCCCAAACCCCCAGGAAGACATGCTATTCATTAGAAGTTGTACATGTGTAGTTACAAAAATATTTCCATGGTAGATTATTGTGAAAGACTAACTGTACTTCCCTCCATCCTATCCTGCCCCCTCCATTTATTATATTTTCTCCTTTGATGCTATCCTTTTTCAAAAGTGTTTGCTTTCAACTATCCTCTCCCCCAATCTCCCTCCCTTCTATCACTTTCCATCTTATCCCCTCCCCACACACACTTTCCTGTAGGGTAAGTTCAAATTTAATAAGTACCTTATTATTTATTTTTCCCATTTACTTTCTCATGCTTCTCTTACTTCTTGCATTTGAAAGCCAAATTTTCTCTTTAGCTGTAATTTTTTCATCAACAATGCTTGAAAGATTTGTATTTCATTGAATATCCATATTTTCCCCTGAATTATTATACTCAGTTTTGCTGCATAAGTGATTCTTTGTTTTAATCCTAGCTCCTTTGACCTACAAGATATCATGTTCCAAGCCCCTTGATCCCTTAATTTAGAAGGTGATAGATCTTTTGTTATCCTGATTGTGTTTCCAGAATGCTCAATTGTTTCTTCCTGACTGTTTGGAATATTTTTTTCTGGGACCTGGGAACTCTGGAATTTGACTATAATATTCCTAGGAGTTTGCTTTTTGGGATCTTTTTCAAGAGGCAACTGGTTAATTCTTTCCATTTTTATTTTCCACTCTGGTTCTAGAATATCAGGGCAATTTTCTTTGAGAATTTCTTGAAAGATGATGTCTAGTCTCTTTTTTTTTTCTTCCTGGCTTTCAGGTAGTGCAACAAATTTTAAATTATCTCACCTGTATCAATTTTCTAGGTCAGAGGTTTTTTTTCAAAGGACATGTTTCACATTACCTTCTATTTTTTTCATTTGTTTAGATCTGTTTTATAGTATTTTACTTTCTCATGAAGGCATTAGCTTCCATTTGCTCCAGTCTAACTTTGAAGGAATCATTCTCTTCAGTGAGCTTTTGAAATTCCTTTTCAATCTTGGCAATTAGATTTTTTAAGGCATTCTTCTACTTATTGGCTTTTTACACCTCTTTTGCCATTTCATTTAGTCTATTTTAAGGTATTATTTTCTTCAGTATTGTGGGGGATCTCCTTTTTCAGGCTCTTCATTTGTTTTCATTATTTTCTTACATCATTCTCATTTTTCTTCCCGATTTTTCCTCCATTTTTCTTACTAGATTTTCAAAATCCTTCTTGAACTCCTCCATGGCTTGTGACCAGTTCATATTTTTCTTGGAGACTTTTGATGCAGGAGTTTTGACTTTGCTTTCTTTCTGGCTCTATATTTTGATCCCCTTTGTCACCCTAAAAAGATTCTAGGGCCTGATAGTGCTTCCTCTGTTTGCTCATTTTGTCTGTCAATTGCTTTACTTTTGAGCTCTTTGCCATGGTAGAACTCTGATTCCAGAGAGGAGAAAGGTGTGTCCCAAACTTCTGGGGTTCTTCAAACCTGTTGTCAGAGTTAGGATGTGGGCCCCCTCTCTACAGCCACCACAAGCTCTGCCATGCTAGCATTCCTCACCCCAGGACCACTACCCAAGTCTGTGACTCAGATTCAAGCAGGTCAAAGCAAGATCAATTACCCTCTGAATGGTCACTTGGTCCACCTACAATCTGTAGGCCAGCGGCTCCAGAAGCAGCCACATGGCCACAGCTGAATCTACAATGCTGCCACCATTTCTGTCACCCCAGGGTTAGGGACTGAACTGTGGTCTTCTCTCACCCAGTTCCAACATATTTCCCTATTGGCCTTTTCCTTTCTCTTTAGCATTTATGGTTTGTGAAATCTGGAAACTGTGACAGTTGCCAATGATTCCCTCTCCTGAAGTCTGCTCTAACAGGTCTAGTCTGTGATTCTGGGCCTGTATAGCTCATGTGGGACTGAGCTCAGTTCCCAGCTTGGTGCTATATACCATTCATGTTGGTCTGCCAGGCTGCCTTCAGTGGAAGGTTTGTTTCTCTCTGTCACTTTGTGGGTACAGTAGCTCTAAATTTTGTTTTGAGTCATTTTTTTACAAGTATTGGAGGTAGTTGGACTGGGAGATCATGCAAGCTCCTGTTTTTACTCTGCCATCTTGACTCTACACCTGGCTTCTAAATTCTCAAAGGAGAAGTTCTGAGTTATAAGTTCATGACCAATCAAGAGATAGACAGAATTATGAAACTGAAAATAGATGATTTTTATTATACTAAATTAAAAAGCTTCTGCAGAAACAAAAGGAACAAAGATTAGAAAGGAAGCAGAAAACTGGAAAATAATCTTTACAGTAAGTGTCTCTGATTAAGGCCTCAATTCTCAAATACATAGAGAACTGAGTAAAATTTATGAGAATATAAGCCATTCCCCAATGGATAAATGATCAAAAGCCATGAACAGGTAGTTTTTAGATGAATAAATCAAAGCTATATTTAGGCATATGAAGAAAAATTCTGAATCACTTTTGATGAGAGAAATGAAAATTAAAATAACTTTGAGGTACCACCTCAAGCCTCTCAGATTTGGTGATATGGTAAAAAGAGGAAACAATAATTGTTGGAGAGGGTATAAGAAATTTGAGACACTGATGCCCTATTGGTAGAGTTGTGAAATAATCTAACCATTCTGTAGATCAATTTGAAAATATGCCCAAAGATGTATAAAACGGTGCCTACCCTTTGATTCAGCAATTCTACTACTAATTCTAGGTCTCAAAGAAATCATAAAGCAGAAAAAAGGGCCTATATGTGCAAAAATATTTATTGCAGTCCTTTTTGTGGTGGTAAAATTTTGGGAATTGAGGGGACTCCCATCAATTGGGGAATGATTGAACAAGCTTGTGGTATATGAATGCAATGGAATCCTTTTGTGCTATATTAATGGTGAGCAGGCAGACTTCAGAAAAACCTGGAAAGACTTATATGAACTGATTCTGAGTGAGGTGAGTAGAGCCAGGAGACATTGTATATAGTTACAATTATATTGCATGATGACTGACTTTGATAGTCTTAGCTCTTCTCACCAATGCAATGTTCTAAGACAACTTCAAAAGGCTCATGAAAGAAAATATCCACATTCAGAGAAAGAATTATGAAGTCTGAATGCAGCTCAAAGTCAAAGCATACTATTTGTTCTCCTCTCTCTCTCTCTCTCTCTCTCTCTCTCTCTCTCTCTCTCTCTCTCTCTCTCTTTCTCTGTTCTTTGTCATAGTTCATCCCATTGGTTTTAATTATTCTTTATCACATGATTAATGTGAAAATGTGTTTAATATGAATGTATATGTATAAGCCATATCAAATTGTATGACCTCTTGGGGAAGGGAGAAGAGAGTGTGGAATAATGAACTGGTCTAATCAGTCTGGAGAACAATTTGGAAATATGTTCAAAGTACTATAAAGCAGTGCATATAATAAAAAAAAAAAACATTAACTTATTTTCAGAAAGGAAACTAATGATCTCACAATGCATACTGACGCAGACTTTAAAAAATTTTCAGCATGTTTTCTTTTGCAAGCAGCAAGGAAATTGTTGTAGCCCCAAAAGTATGATTACCCAGGTTCTAGAGTCTGGATAACAAGTAGTACAAAGAGTCTTAAAGGACCATACCAGATTCTATTTGAAGAAATCTCTTACCGGAATTCCAAATGCTTTGTAAATAGCATCACTGACATCCTTCAATGAGGATCTTATATATTAAATGACTGTTTTCTGTATCCATTTATGATCTTCTTTTAGTCTTCTGTATTTTCTGTGTCTTTTGTAGGTTGAAATAAAGGCTATTCTATGTGAAATAAGCATTTGGTACCTTGAGTGTTTATATAGTTCTAGTGAATTTTGTTATTCAAATATAGGAAAACTTAGACATGAGTTATTTGTATCCTGAACACTTTAGGAGACCTTCTAAAAGACAGTCCCTAGAATGATATTTAGTTTATATAGATCCAGGGCTTGTGGCAGCTGTAGAGAGGGCACATTTCTCATAGTTCTGACAACAGCTCTGTCAAAAATTGACCAAAACCCCATACATTTGGGACACAGCTCTCTCCACTCTGGAAACAGAGTTCTACCATGACAAAGAGCTCAAAAGTCCAGTAATTGACTGGCAAGATGAGCAAATAGAGGAAGGACAATCAGACCACATAATCTTTTTGGGTGGACAAAGAGGATCAAAATAGGAAACCAGAAAAGTCAACAAAGTAAAAACTCCTGCATCAAAAGCTTCCAAGAAAAATATGATTTTTTTACAGGCCATGGAGGAGCTCAAGAAGGATTTTGAAAATCAAGTAAAAGAAATGGAGGAAAAATTGGGAAGAAAAATGAGAATGATGCAAGAAAATCATGAAAAGCTAGGTAACAGCCTGCTAAAGGATACCCGCCAAAATGCTGAAGAAAATAATAACTTAAAATAGACTAACTGAAATGGCAAAGGAGGGACAAAAAGCCAACGAGGAGAATAATGCTGTAAAAAGCAGAATTGGTTAGATGGAAAAAGAATTTTAAAAATCAGTGAAGAAAATAATTCCTTCAAAATTAGACTGGAGCAAATGTAAGCTAATTACTTAATGAGAAATCAAGATACTATAAAACAGATTGAAAAAAATGAAAAAAAAAATAGAACACAATGTGAAATATCTCATTGGAAAAACTTCTGACCTCGAAAATATATCCAGGAGAGATAATTTAAAATTTATTGGACTAGCTGAAAACCCTGTAGAAATAAAGGACATAGTCATCATCTTTCAAGAAATTCTCAAGGAAGATTGTCCTGATATTCTAGAACCAGAGTGCAAAATAGAAGTTGAAAGAACCCACCAAACACCTCCTGAAAGTGATACCAAGAGAAAACCCCCTAGGAATATTTTAGTCAAATTCCAGAATTTCCAGGTCAAGGAGAAAATATTCCAAGCAACCAGAAAGAAACAATACAAGTTTAGTGGAAACAATATCAGGATAACACAGGATTTAGCAGCTTCTACATTAAGGTATCAGAGGACTTGGAATATGCTATCCCAGAGGGCAAGAGAACTAGGATTAAAACCAAGAATCATTTACCCAGCAAAACTGAGTATAATAATTCAGGGGGAAAAGTAGATATTCAGTGAAATAGAGGACTTTCAATCTTTCTTGATGAAAAGACCAGAATTGAATAGAAAATTTGACTTTCAAATACAAGAATCAAAAGAAGCATCAAAAGGTAAACAGGAAAGAGAAATCATAAAGGACTTATTAAATTTGAACTGTTTACATTCTTACATGGAAGGATTATATTTGTAACTCATGAGACTATTCTCATTATTAGGGTAGTAGGAGGGAATATGGATGTACATATGCATGCATGTATGTTAATGTTAATGTTAATGTATGTGTATTTTGTACTGTATGTTTATGTGTGTGTACACACACATAGAGAAAGATGTGTATTTTGTACATGTATGTTTATGTCTGTGTATATGCACATAGAGATAGACAGAGATGGAGGGCACAGGGTAAGTTGAATATGAAGAGATGACATCTAAAAAGTAAAATTTAGTGATAAGAGAATATACTGGGAGGAGGAGAAAGGGAGAGGTTGAATGTGGTAAATCATCTCAAATAAGAGAGGTAGTAAGAGGTAATAAGAAACTTTTACAATGGAGAGGAAGAGGTGATAAGGAATGACTGAACTTTACCTTCATCAGATTTGGCTTAAGAAGGGAATAACACACACACTCAGTTGGGTATGAAAATCAATCTTACTCAAATGCCACTTTTTCTTTTTTAAATTAAACTTTATGTTTATTTTTAGTTTACATCATTCATTTCCACAACATCTAGAGTTACAAATTTTCTCACTGTCTTTCTCCTACCCACCACCCCCAAACCGTGATCAATTGTATACCTCCTCACCCAATCTGCTCTCTCCTATATCCACCCCCATCCCTCCCTCTGGCTTTCCTTAAGGGCAAGATGGATGTCTATACCCCAATGCCCATATATCTTATTTCCCAGTTGCATGTAAAAATAATAATAATATATATTTTAAAACATTTTATTTTAAAATTATGAATTCCAGATTCTTTCCCTTCCTCCCTCATCACCCACCCTTACTGAGAAGATAAGCAATTCAATATAGGTTGTACATGTGTAGCTATGGAAAACATTTCCCCAGTGGTTATATTATGAAAGACTGACAATATTTTCCTCAGTTCTATCCTGACCCTACTTGTTCAATTCCCTACTTTGACCCTGTCCCTTTTCAAAAGTGTTTGCTTCCAATTTCATTCCCCCCCAACCTGCCCTCCTTTCCATCATTCCCCATCTCATCCCCTTTCTCTCTACTCTCTTGTAGGGTGATATACCCATTTTAGTATGTATGTCATTCCCTTCCTAAGCCAAATTCATTGAGAGTAAGTTTGACTCAGTCCCTTTTACCTTCCTGTCCTTCCCCTCCATTTAACAATTTTCCCATGCCTCTTTTACATGAGATAATTTACCCCATTCTGTCTCTCCCCATCTCCTCTCATTATATTTCTCTCTCACCTCTCAATTTCACAATTTAAATATCATCCCTTCATATTCAATTGTTCCTATGTCCTCTGTCTATGTATACCTGTAGACATATATGCACACACTCACATATGTGTTCATAGGCCCATATACCCTCCTATAATACATATGTATACACACATTTATATTCCCTTCAACAATTCTCATACTAAGAGAAGTTTCTTAAGTTACAATGATCATTTTCAATGAAGGAATGTAAATAGTGAGACTTTGATAAATCCTTCATGATTTATTTTCCATGTTTAACTTCTCATCCTTCTCTTGCTTCTTGTAACTGAATGTCAAATTTTCTATTCAACTCTGTTTTTTTTTTTTTCATGAAGAATGTTTGAAAGTTCTCTATTTCATTGAATGACCACATTTTCCTCTGAAACATGATACTCAGTTTTGCTGGGTAGGTGATTCTTGGTTTTAATCCCATCTACTTTGACCTCCACAATATCATACTTCAAGCCCTTCAATCCCTCAATGTAGAAGCTGCCAGGTATTGTGTTATCTTGATGTGTTTCCATTGTATTCAAAGTGTTTCTTCCTAGCTGCTTGTAATCTTTTCTCCTTGATCTGGGAACTCTGGAACCTGGCTATAATATTCGTAGGAATTTTCTTTCTGGGATCTTTTTCAGGAGGTGATCAGTGGATTATTTCAAACTCTATTTTGCCCTCTGGTTCTAAAACATCTTGGCAATTTTCCTTGAGAATTTCTTGAAGGATGATTTCTAGGTTCTTTTTTTGATCATCGTTTTCAGGTAGTTCAATAATTTTTAAATTGTCTCTCCTGGATCTATTTTCCAGGTCAGTGGTTTTTCCCATGAGATATTTCACATTGCCTTCTACTCTTTCATTTGTTTGGATCTGCTTAACAGCATCTTGATTTCTCATAAAGTCATTAGCTTCCATTTGTTTCAATCTAAATTATTCTCTTCAGTCAGCTTTTGAGATTCTTTTTTCCATCTGGCAAATTCAGCTTTTTAAGGCATTCTTCTCCTCATTGGCTTTTTAGCCTCTTTTGCCATTTGAGTTAGTCTATTTTAAGGTGTTATTTTCTTCAGTCAGGTTATTGACTCTCTTTTCATTATTTTATTGTGTCATTCTTATTTTCCTCCCAATTTTTCCTCCACTTCTTTTACTTGTTTTTTCAAAATCCTTCTTAAGCTACTCTATGGCCTGTAACCAGTTCATATTTTTCTTGGAAGGTTTTGGTGCAGGAGTTCTGACTTTGCTGTCTTCCTCCTGTTCCATGCTTTGATACTTTTTGTCCCCAGAAAAGGAATTCAAAGTCTGCTTACTATGTTTACTTTGCTTTGTCCTATTACCCCTCAATTATTTTACTTTTGAACTTTTTGCCACAGTAGAACCCTGCTTCCAGAGAGGGGAGCTTTGCCCCAAATTTCTGAGGTTTTTGCAGCTGCTGGAGCTATTAGTTGGGTGCCCTCTCAGAAACCTCAGTTGTCTCTGGCATACTAGTCATGCACTCCAGTACCTCCTCCCTAGACAGCAATCCAGATCCAAGCAGTTTAAAGAAAGAGCAATGACCCCTCAGACTGGTTACTTGGTCCCTCTACAAGCTGTAGGCCAGGAGCTCTGAAGCCGCCATATGACAGCAATAAATCTGCCTTTGCTACTTCTCCCTCCAGAGGCAGAGGCTGGACTGCACTCCCAAACCCCCTATTCCCAAAAAGTCCACACTGAACTCTTACTTTTTCTGTGGCATTTATGGGCTGATAATTCTGGAAACCACCACAGCTGCTGGTTATCTACCCTCCCAAAGCCCCTCCAGCCACAGCTGGTAGTGGCCACTCTGGGGCTAAAACTTCCATGGGGCTTGCCTCCACCCCCAGCAGGCTGTGATAGACCCTTCCTTTCAGACTGCTGGCCGGTCTTTAGTGGGAGGTTTGTTTATCTCTGTCACGTTGTGGATTCTGTAGCCCTAAAGTTTGTTTAGAGTCATGTTTTATAGTATTTGTGGTGGTCATGGGGGGCATACAGAGTTTTTCTGCTTCCATACCACCATCTTGACTCCACCCACCCACACTTTTTCTTTACAAGGCTGAAAAGTAGGTCCTCCAATAAAACTCTATGCACTTGAGCTAACCAATCACTTTGAGTTCCCTGTGGCCTGACAGCAAGGCAGTGGTGGACATGTTCCTCTTCTTTGGGGAGATGGTTTTTGGATACCTCCAAAAGCTCATCCATTGTAATATCATTAGGTTGACTAGGGAATTCCTCATTCTACTTAAACTAGTTGTTCATATGGTACAAACCTCATTTGATCTTCAATTCACTTTTATGAACTTTTGGGGTACATTATGGAAGATGATCACAAGGAAAATTTAAAAAGTTACCACAATTAGCAAGGATTACTTACAGATTGTACAACAGGGAAGTTTGTTTCTCCTTGACTTGCTTTTAAAATCCCCTGGCTTGCCTTGAATAAAAAGAGGAATATTTCTGTCTTTATTTCTCCATCAGCATATAATAAAGATGTTTCTTTCCCACTAGGTTCACAATCTAAGTTACATAGAAAGAATATATAGAAAGGAGAGGGTGGGAACAAATGTCAGGCAAAGATTAATAATTGTCCAGTGTACTTCTTTTCAGTGCCTTAAATCATCACATATTTCAAACATAGTTCAGAATTTTTAGTGGGGACTTTCTTTAAGAAATAAATCTTTTAACATGATGACGTTTTGGAGGAAAGAGGGAAGGTATTATAATTAGTGGTCAGAACTTTTGTTTCTCCCTGGAATGCACAGAGTATGGGAAAAGAGTGGAAGTTGAGAAGGCATTGCAAAGATATTAGGATGTTGTTTCCAGTATATCATACTTTACTTATATATAGAAAATCTCATTACAAAAATGTTGTTTATTATGAGTATGTACTCACAAAACCTGGTAGACAAAAATAAAATAAGCAGTAAAGCCTTTATTACTGTTCCCATTCTTTGAGACATATTCACTTAAAGTGAATGCTCTTCCTCCTAATCTTTGCCTTTTGGATTCCCTGGCTTTTTTCAACTCCCAAATAAAATCCTAATATAGAATGCCATTCTTGATCCCTCTTAATTCTATTGCCTTCCCTCTGGCAATTATTTCCAGTTAATCCTATACACAGCTTGTTTGTATGTTGGCTCCCCTAATAATCTATGAGCAATTTGAAAACAGGGACTGTCCTTCTTGTCATTGTTGTTGTTTGTTTTTTTCTCGTATATCCAATGTTTACCATAATACTTGCCACATAGTAGACACTTATTGAATATTTATTGACTATATGAGTATTATTCTTATTGGACATTAGAGTTCAGTGAAATATTAAAATGTTTAGTGCCCCAAGAGCCTAGAGAAGCTACTGTGGGTGTCATAAATTGCAGATTTCAAAATATTAGCACTTAAATACAATTCAAGGGATCATGTAGTCCAACACTTTATTTTAGAGATGAGGAAAACTTTTATTTAAAATAGGGCCATTCAGTTGTAGAAGAGAAAGGCATAATGTGAACAATTAGTGATATTTATTATTATGGAATGTATTTCATAGCAAAAACAATTTTCAAAAAACCAATTATTTTTATGTACAACTTGGGAAAGAAGATGTCAGCAGTATTTTTCCCCAAAATATACAAGTTAACACAAAATAAATAGATAGATTAAAAAGTGTTATAATCCAAAACAAGAAAGACACAGCATCAGAAAAAAATAATTAAGGATTATGAATTCCTCATTTATAACTTCACTGACCCAGTATACTTAGAACTTATAAATTCCTTATTTATATAACCTTTCAGTTATTCATTTAGGTCATCTATTTCCATTTATTAATTAAATATTTACATGTTATAAATTTTAACTTTTAATATGCACCAAACCTTGATGAGTTACACTAAAGGTAAGATTGAGAAAGCAATATGATGAGAATAGTCTGTGCTCAAATCAGTATTCCATAACACTGATGCCAAAGGAGAGTCCCTTGAGATTTATGTTACACATAACATTTTTATTCCATAGCTATCTCCAGGAATACAACGATCTACTGTTGTATGAATGGCCCAGCTAGACTTGCCCACCTGGACTGGGAGAAGGAGTTATAGTCAACCCAAGTCAACAAAGTTACTCTTACGTCTACTCCTACTTTGAGCTCTCTAATTGGAACCTTAATTTACGACTGGAGGGTGGTAACTGAAATTTGGGTAAGCAGCCTAAAATTGGTTGGATTGCAGAAGAGTTATTATTGGAAATGTTTCAGGATGAGGTTCTGTTCACAGGTCAGGACAATTTCAAGTTCCAAGAAAGGTATAATGTGGTGGTGGCCGCTTTGATGTATGGCTGAGTGCCAAGTAATGATGGATTAATATAGTATCTTTTTTTCAATTAAACAAATGCTTTATTAACTTCTGGTTTACATCATTCATTTCCGCCAGATTTTGAGCTACAATTTTTCCCCGTTTTTCCCCTACACACCATCCCAGAATAGCAGTCCCACAAGATATCGCTTCCTCCAATCTGCTCTCTCCCATATCTTCTCCCATATGCCCTTCGACTTTTCCATTAGAGCAAAGTGAATCTCTGTGCCCTAATGCCTGCACATCTTATCTCCCAATTACAAGCAAAAGAGTCTTGATAATAGTATTTATATATATTTGAAACATTTAATTTTAAGACCTCTAATTTCAGATCCATTCCCTTCCTCCCTTGCAACCCATTCCCTCTGGGAGGATAAGTAATTCCGTATGTGTTGTACATGTATAGCTATGCAAAATATTACCATAGTAGATATATTGGACAAGGCTGCTTATAATTCCCTCCCACCCATCCCACCCCCCCCACCTGGTCCATTCCTTACTTTATCCTGTCCCTCTTCTATAGTGGGTACTTCTAACCTCCCCTCCCCCCAAGAATGCCCTCCCATCCATCATCCTTCCTCTCTTCCCCTTCCCCCTATTCTGCTGCAGGTTGAGATAGCCCATTTAGTATGTATGTCATTCTCTCCCTGAACCAAATTCAATGAAAATGTGGTTTTACCTTTTGGCCTTCCTATTCTTCCCCTCCCCTGCAGCCACTTCCCCTTGCTTCTTCTACATGAGATAGTTTACCCTACCTTGTTTCTACCCATCTCCTCTTGCCACTTTCCTCTCTCACCTCTTAGCCTCACCCCTTAAGTATCATCCCTTCCCACCAAATTCAGCCTATGCCCTCTCTCCATGTATAACTGTAAACATATATACACACATTCACATATGTATTCATATGACCATACAAACTTCTTCCTTTATTTTCATACTGAGAAAGGTTTCATCAGTCACCATTATTGGTTTTCCATGTAGGAATGTAAATAGGTCAACTTTGATAAGTTCCTTTTGATTTCTTTTCCCTGATTA
Source organism: Gymnobelideus leadbeateri (assembly GCA_011680675.1). Taxonomy (NCBI): domain Eukaryota; kingdom Metazoa; phylum Chordata; class Mammalia; order Diprotodontia; family Petauridae; genus Gymnobelideus; species Gymnobelideus leadbeateri. The sequence continues at coordinate 560,292 of WOXC01007819.1, read as the reverse complement.
TCTTCTCAGGCAGCTCTTGCTTTTGTGTCTGGATGTCAAATTTTCTATTCAATTCTGGTTTTTTCCTCAAGAATGCTTGAAAGTCCTCTATTCCACTGAATGACCATGTTTTCCCCTGAAACAAAATACTCAGTTTTGCTGGGTAGGTGAGCATTGGGTTCAGTCCCAGTTCTTTTGCCCTCTGGAATATCATATTCCATGCCCTTCATTTCCTCAGTGTAGAAGCAGCCAGGTCCTGTGCTATTCTGATTGTGTTTCCACAATATTGAAATTGTTTCTTCCTGTTTGCTTGTAGTATTTTCCCCTTGATCTGGAGATTCTGGAACCTGGCTATAATATTCCTGGGAGTTTTCTTTTTAGGATCTTTTTCAGGAGGTGATCTGTGGATTCTTAGAACCTCTATATTGCCCTCTGGGTCTAAAATATCAGGGCAATTTTCCTTGAGAATTTCTTGAAGGGTGATTTCTAGGTTCTTTCTTTGATCATAGCTTTCAGGTAGCCCAATAATTTTTAAGTTGTCTCTCCTGGATCTATTTTCCAGGTCAGTTGTTTTTCCCATGAGATATTTCACATTGTCTTCTATTCTTTCATTTGTTTGGATACAGCATCTTGATTTCTCATAAAGTCATTAGCTTCCATTTGCTCCAGTCTAACTCTGAAGGAATGAATCTCCTCAGTGAACTTTTGAGATTCTTTTTCCATCTGGCAAATTTGGCTTTTTAAGGCATTCTTCTCCTCATTGCCCTTTTGGGCCTCCTTTACCATTTGAGTTATTCTATTTTTTAAGGTGTTGTTTTCCTCAGTCAAGCTGTTGACCCTCATTTCATACTTTTCCTGCATCCTTCTCATTTCTCTTCCCAATTTTTCCTCCACTTCTCTTATTTGATTTTTAAATTCCTTCTTAAGGTCCTCTATGGCCTGTAACCCACTCATATTTCCTTTGGGGCTTTAGCAGGAGGGTTTCTGACCTCACAATCCTCTTCCTGTCCTATGCTTCCATCCTCTTTGCGCCCCAAATAGGAGTCTAAGGTTGCATTTTTCTGTTTATTTTCTTTCCTTTGCCTTGACATATTGCCACTTAATTACTTGACTTTTGGGCTTGTTGCCACAGTAGGACTCTGCCACCAGACAGGAGAGCTTTCGTCCCAAATTTTGGAGTCTTCACAGCTTTCTGGCAAGCTGGATACCCACCCCAGACCTCCACCCCAGATCTCAATCCAGATCCAGGGAGGTTAAAGCAAGAGCGATTAACCCCCAAGACTGATTGCTGGATCCCCCTACAGTTCGCAGGCCAGGAGCTGGAGCTGCCACTGAGAACTACAAAATAGCGTGTCTCCTCAGTGACTTCTAGCTCCCAGGGGAGGAAGCCGATGCGTTCCCCAAATACTGGTCCCAAAGTCCATAGGGCACTAACCTCTCATTTTGGCCTAGGCATATCTGAGTTGATAATTCTGGAATCGCCACAGCTGCTGGTTTTCTGGGGTCCCTCTAGCTGACTACTGGCCCGGCTGCCCTGGGGCTAAAACTGCAGCTCAAGCAGACGTGGGCTCAGCTCTCCGCATGCTGTGTGCTGTGCTGCCGGCTCCCAGAGCAATGTGCCGGTCCTTCCTGCAGGGCTGCTGGGCTGTCCTCAGTGGGAGGTTAGCTTCTCTGTGTTGTTCTGTGGGTGCTGGGCTCCAGAAGTTGTTCAGTGTCCCCTTTTACATAGTTTGGAGGTGATCTTGGGTAGAGGCCTTGGTCACACTTTTTCTACTCTGCCATCTTGGCTCTGCCCCCTTAATATAGTATCTTAAACGATTGAAATGTACTTTCCAAAAATTAAAAGAAAATCAACCAAAATTTAAAAACCTGTGAAAAACATTTCCGTGTTGCAAATGAAGAAACTGAGATCCTGACTAATTAAATCACTTGCCCATGATTAAATAATTAATAAACATAAGAAACTTTAGTTGAATCCAAGATTCCTAAGTCCACATCCAATATTCTTTATACTTATATAATGCTTCCTTTCATTAGTAGTATGGAAAGCCCCTCCTTGTGTTCTCTATTTCATTGTGATCTGAATATTCATGAAGTAGCAATGATAATATTTGTTATTAAATTAATGATTGTCATAATATTTACCATGAACACAATAGCAACAAACTTTTGTTCTCATGAGTTTTAAACTGCATCCTGAATATGCCAGGTAAACACCCTCTAAATCATTATTTTCATATACTTTCTCCCTGATGGAACATCATTAAAAGGAACCACTAATTGAGAATGATTGATATGTTGTCAGTCACAGACTCTGTACACAATATTAATGCTTAATTATTTTTCTTTACCACAAAAGAAGCTTCAAGCTACAAGGGTCATAGTGGGAAATAGTGTGGTAATGACAAATACATCAATACAAATTATAAAAATTAATTGGTTGTTTCACATGTCTGCATGTATACATTGCTTAATAAAAACAATTTACTGAGTCTGTTGTTAATAAAATATTTATCTTAACCATACTATTCCCTGATCTTTATATCCTAGTGACATCTCTTTCCTAATTAATCATATCTCATTAGAAATACTGTCTTAACTTGAAAATAGTAGTTAAATTAATTCACTTGACAAATATGACAGAAAACAACTGTTTAATCACACTGTACTAGGAGCTGTGGCAAATGTAAAGCACTTAAGTCAAAATCTCTTCCCCTAAGGAACTTATACATTATTAGAAAAGGGAGGACTATAATTATGCTGGAGTATTTTGGACCCTTGTCCAATTTGAGTAATCTCAGGGGCCACCTGGGAGATTCCCCAATTATAATTTTTAAATACATTTTTTGCTCCCTGCCAAAAAATGTATGCATTCAGTCCTGTGTCAAGAATTGAGATCTTTAACAAATGAGAGGTGGCAGCTTGTGCTGGGTGTCATTTGAGTCATATTAAAAAAAAAGCACCAGTACAGAAAAAAGGAAGGAGAAATTCTGACTGTGGCGGTCCCTCATGGTAAATGGGCAAATTTGGCCTGTTGCGAGGAGCATTTAATTTACATTTGCTTTATCAATGTGTGAGTTTAATGTAGCTTCTTGAGGTCAGGAAACCATTCATTTGGTTATCCACAGTGCCCATATGAGAGTGGCTGTCACATCTATCACATAGTATAGAAGGAACACAATGAATGCTAGCTGAATTGAACTGAATACTAATATTGCTAGTATCCTATAAATTCTTATCTTTACCAATATGGCATTGCCATCACTGAAACAAAAATACAGATATACACAGTATACACAGATTTCTTTCTTCTTCCCAGCTTCTAGAAAATGTATTTGAAAAGAATTATCTGAAAAACAAGATAAAAAAGAAACTTTTTGAAATTGGTATCTTTGCCACAAAGCTTACTATAGCTTCTAACTACAAATTCACTTATTTCTGACAGTTTTTCCTGCTATTTCAGAAACATAAAGCAGGTGCTTGGTTTTGTCTTCTAAAGTATATGAGGAAATTTAAAATTACTATTCATGAAAAGGAAAGATTAATTTCACTGTTAGACATAGGAGTATGTTCGAAGTTACTGTACATCATTTCTTACACATTGCACTTTGGCAAGGTTTTGAAGTGACCCTGCTATTTCACACCTGAGTCTGATGAAGCAGAAACATTTACTTGTGGGGAAGTTTTCCAAGTTCATTGCAATTTAAAATAGGTTCATTTCAACACCAGGGCAAAATTTGCAAAACTCTTGTTTCACCTGTGATGTCATTTAGACAATTAGCCTCTTTGGCCAACTATTCCCTGGATTCAGTAGGACTATATGGAGGAGGGAAGTTCTCAGAAATTTTTAAAAATGATCAAAACATGTTTAGGGATTTTTTTTTTTATTTTAGGGTAACAAAATAATACACAGTAGATAGAGTGGTGGACCAGGACTCAGAAGTATCTGAGTTCAAACCTGACTTCAGACATTTACTAATTTGGGGGCTCTGGCAAAGTCCCTTAACTTCAATGTGTATCAATTTCCTCAGCTATAAAATGGGGGTGATAAAAACAGCCCCTACTTCCCAGGATTGTTGTGAGGATAAATGTTTGTAAAATATTTAGCACAGTGCCTGATGTATAGAAGCATCTTAATAAATGTTTATTCCCTCTCTTCCTCATAAAATGGGAATGGCCAGGTTAATATTTACTTTGGTAGATAATCCCCTACATTCATGTCACTTTTTATTCCATAATATAATAATAATATTAGTAATCGTAATTATTCTTATAATATCATCATACATTATTATTGTATATTATTTGAAATGTGCTTGCTATTTCACATTGTATTTGATGATATGGAAAATTTACCATGTATGACTATAACTACTATATAATTACAAACATAATTATATTAATGTATTCTTATAATAACATCTATTGTTATTGTAATAGCTCACATTTGTATGGTGTTTATTAGGCATAAGGCACTGGGCCAAAGAATTTACAAGTATTATCTTGATATTCTTACCCACCTTATTCTGTTTATGCTCTTTACAAGAATGACTATATCTTGGATTTTTTAATCACACAGAACTATATTACCTCTTAAGTTTTCAAATTTTTACATCTCCCCTTTTAAGGACAACTTGCTTTCCTTGTTTTTTCTCCTACTTGATTTGTCCTTTGCTCTCTATTTGACCTTCAATCACCAAAACCCTTCTTCTTCTACCAGACTGTCAGTTCATTTCTGCCTTTTTTTTCCCCTTTTCTCCATTTTGGACTCTGCCATTAGCTATCTCAAGGATGTTAAACACCTTAGATTCCCTTGACTCTTACTCCTACCAAAGTAACTTTATTGACAATGCTCAATACAGCATATAGACTAAGGATCTATTCCTCTGATCTTGTTCCTAAACTGCCAAGATCAGGTAAAGAAAAATCAGACCTATGCTGAGTTGTTTCACCATAAATTATACAGTGAAACCTTAGCTAAGGTGGTAATGCTACTTGGCAATCTAGCATGCAGGGGTGGTCTTGGAAAGTGATTTAATTTTGGGGGGAGTCAACTTCATCATTTCTAAAATTGAAAAATATCATGATATCCAACCCATGAGAATTTTCAGGGAAAACATTTTAATTGTTATAATCATATTAATTTTGTCTTTTATCTGTAAAGGATTCTTTTTTGAATTAATCACAAAACCTCTTTTAAATATTATTGATTCCATAGAAGCTCTGAAATGCATCTTCATTTGTCACAAAGTATCTCTGCACCTTGACCCATCTGTTTCATTTTCTCCTGTCTCAGAGGAGGAAGGGTTTCTTCTCCTTCCTAAGTATAACAAGCCCAATTTTGTCCTCCATTCCAATACATCCAACTTTCTCCTTGTGGACCTTGATCTACATTTTTTTTTCCTTTTCTCTTTGGCTTCTTCAGTGTTCCTCTCTCTTCTGACTCCTTAATCTTTTCTTTTAAACATGTTCAGTTTTCTGCCACCTAAAAGAAGTCTCCACAGCCAATGATCCCCTTCCAAGTTTCTGTTCTTTCTCTCACCTTTCTCTCATAATCCAAGTTCTCCAAACCTATACTCTCTCTCTCTCTCTCTCTCTCTCTCTCTCTCTCAATATATATATATATATATATATGTGTGTGTGTGTGTGTGTGTGTGTGTGTGTGTGTATGCGTGTGTGTGTTTATATGTATATTATACATATATCATCTTAATCATTAAATCTAATGGCCCATGTCAGTATTCCTCCTTTCTTCTGCATTTGATACTTCACTTCTGTCTGCTTCTTCTTGAAATTTCCCATTTTTATTTTATATTATCCTGACATAGTTCCCTAAATCCAATGGATTTTATGTCTCAAATATCCTTCTTTTACTCCCAGTCACTAACTGACTCTAGGCAGTCGGTAATTCCTAGTTATAGTAGTTCATTAATGAATGTTCATATTGCATCCATAGTGCTCAGAATTTTTCCCTAAAATATAATATTACTTACATCAGAATGTCTGAATAAAAACTGTGTAATTTTTTGTTGCCAGCTGAAGTCCACTTAAGTGTCAAATTCCCTGACTACAATAAAGATCCACCTAAGCAAAGAATGAAATATTTAGGCATCCTACCACCAGTTATATGGAAGAGCCCTTAATGGGACTGGTCATAGAAAGACTGATTTAAGATTTAAGGAAATGGTTTCCCAAGATTCAAGGACTCTTGTTTGGAAATGATGAAGCAAAATGTTAACTTTTGAGTTTTGTAACTATAATTACACACATATGTATATGTATATAATGTGCATATTCAAATGTCAAATTTCCTCATTCAAGAATCCTATAAATTAAACATTGATATTTCTTATAAGAGAGAGTTGTCTAATGGCATTAGGAGACTCTATAAGTTTAGAAATTTCTTTCTCACTCTGTGTACAAACACACAAATGTGTTTATTACATATGTATATATGTGTATATATATGTATTATCTATGTATAGATATATGCTTGACATTATAATAGTCATAAGCTAATGAAATTGTTTCTGTCAGGCTAGCACTTACAACATAGAGTACAATTTTTCTTCCACCCCTTTTCAACAGATTTTGTTCTGTCAATCATCCTTTCTCTATCTTCCCTGATGTCCATATATATATATATATGCATCTCTGATCCCCTTTAAAAATTAAATCATTTGGACCAGCCAACATCTCAACTTAAACTTTACCTCTCCTCCCTTTCACAGTCAAATTCCTAGAAAAAAGCTATTCTTAATTATCTCTTATACTTCCTTAAGTCCAGACATCCTCAACCCTTTTTAATTCTGGTTGCTACTATAACTTCTCCATTGAAAATTTTCTCTCTGGGGTTATCAACTACTTTTCAAATGAATGACCATATCCACTGAACACTTATTGCATTGATGTGGCATTGTAGATAAGGCACTGGACTAGGAGTCAGAAGACCAGTTTGTATCCAATATAAAACATTTACTAGCTATGTGAATCTGATCAAGTCACTTAACCTCTCTATGTCTCAATTTCTTCATTTGTTAAATGAAGGGTTTATAACTGATGGACTCTAAGGCTCCTCCTACCTCTAAATCTAAAATCATAAAAGCTTATGTCAAACTAGACAGAGATTTTTGTAGAATTTTCCATTTTTTTTGTCCTTGGTTCTTCATAGTCAACATTTTATCAATGTAGCTGAAGAATAGTGTATTATAAAATTTGCAAATTATAAAAAAAGATGAAAAGGAAGTAGAAATCTTAAATGGTAATAATAAGATCCATAAAGTCCCAGACAGGCCAGATTTGAAGTAAGGTAAATGCAATGTCCTATACTTTGATTCAGAAAATAAAGTCAAACTATGTTCATGTAAAAATAATCTTGTGATTTTAGCTAACTTCAAGATGAATTTGTATGACCAATGTGACAAGGAAACTAAAAGAATATTTAACATTGCTGACAATAGTTGAATTTAGAGAGGCATACTGTCCAAAATTAAGGAAGTAATAATCCCATAGTATGCTTCCCTCCTAAAGCCACAACTAGGCATTGTTTTTAATAGTAGATTATATCTTCTAGGAAAGGACATTGACAAAGAGGAAGGTCATCAGAATGAGAAGGGTCCTAGAGATTATACCATTGAAGTAAAAGTTCAAGGAAATGGGGATAGTTTACTTGCAGAAAAGACTTTAAGATCACAGTAGTTTTCGGATTATTGGAGGGCTTTCATGAAGGGCTGCCATGTGAGGCAGAGATAAAAAGCTTCATATAAGAAACATTTAATATTTAAAGCTGATTTTACTAACATAAGATTTTCAAATATAGTCAAGATGACCACTGTTGGAGTTCAAATATGGTTCAGCTTCCTGGTATGGCACTGGTATACTGTCTAGGTTTCACAGGCATATAGCAATAAGGTCAGCTTTATAGATCTTCAGTTTGGTGGGCAGTCTAACACTTCTTATCTCCAATACTTTTCTTTGGATTCTCTGAAATACTGAGCTAGCTCTTACAATGTGTGTATCAACCTCATTATCAACATGTATACCCCTGGACAATATACTGCCAAGATATGTAAACTTATCCACAGTATTTGAAACTTCTCCATTTTCTGTAACTGATGGTTTCAGGTATCAATGGTGTGATGCTGGCTAATGGAACACTTGTGTTTTCTTGTTGTTAATTGTTAGGCCAAACTGAGCACAAGCAGCAGAGAATCAATCCATAGTTTCTTGCATCTCAGTTTCAGAGCCTGCATTGAGTGGAAAATCATCTGCAAATAATAATCATAATAAAAAAATGCACCAGCACTCACTCAAATTTAATCTTGGCATACAGCCTTTTCCAGTTGAATAATTTGCCATAAGTGTGGTAGCCACCCTCATTAAAGATGAGCAAGCACAGTTGAAAACATCATGTTAAAAAGCATGGGATCAAGCAAATAACTTTGTTTCACTGCATTGGTGACTGGGAAAACATGAGAAAAGTGTCCATTATCCAAAACCAGGCAAGAATGCTGTCATGAAATTGACTTACAATATTGATGAACTTTGGGGGCAGAGGCAAGATGGTGGAGTAAAAACAAGAACCCCATAGAGCTCCTGCCCCAAACACCTCTGATATCTGTAAAATATGACACTAAACTCTAAATTTTAGAGCAACAGAACCCAAAAAGTGACAGAGAGAAACATATCTTCCTCTGAAGGCAGCCTGGCAGATTGACAGGAAGGTTCCATAGCACCAATCTGGGAATAGAGAGCAATCCTATGTGAATCACCTGTGACTAGACACAGGGCAATCCTGACCAGTGGCCCAGACCAGCCAAAGCAGACTTCAGGAGAGTGGAACAACAGCAGCTGTGGTAGCTTCCATGCTGCTCAACCCATAAATGCCAAAAAGAGAGCAAAAGGTCAGTGGGAAACGCTGTTGGAACCAGGTGAGGGAAGAGCACAGTATGGCTCCTGACCCTTGATCAAGAGGTGGTGGAGATGCAGTGGCTACAGCTGCTGACATGTGCATGCATACAAAGATCCTGGATGGCAGATCATAGTGGGACCAAATGACAATTCAGAGGATAATCACTCTTTTTTGACCTGCTTGGAACTGGACCACAGACTTGAGTGGTGGTCCTAGGATGTATGTCCAGTGTGCAAGAGTTTGGGGTCACTGTAGAAGGGTTCCCTCTTCATAGATCTGACAACATCTGCAAAATTGCCAATTATTTGAGACATAGCTCTCTGCAATAGGGAAGCAGAGTTCTACCATGGCAAAGAGCTAAAAATTCAAGTAATTGGCTGGCAAGATGAGCAAGCACAGGATGTGCAATAAGACCGTAGAATCCTTTTTAGAGGACAAAAAGGATCAAAGCATGGAATGGGAGGGAGACAGTGAAGTTCAGAACTCCTCCATTAAAAGATTCCAAGAAAAATGTAAGCAGGTAACAGGCCATGGAGGACCTCAAGAAGGATTTTGAAAAACAAGTAAGAGAAGTAGAGAAAAAAATGGAAGAGAAATGAGGATGATGCAAGAAAATCTTGAAAAGTGAGTCAACAGCCTGCTAAAGGAAACCCAAAAATACTGAAGGAAATAACACCTTAAAAATAGACTAACTCAAAAGGCAAAAGAGGCTCAAAAAGCCAAAGAGGAGAAGAATGGCTTAAAAAGACAAATTTACCAGATGGAAAAAGAATTTCAAAAGCTCACTGAAGAGAATAATTACTTCAAAATTAGATTAGAAGAAATAGAAGGTAATGGCTTTGTGAGAAATCACAATACTATAAAACAGAGCCAAAAATTAAAAAAAAATAGAAGGCAGTATTAAATATTTCATTGGAAAAGCCACTGACCTTGTAAGCCATGATAAAAAAAGAGCCTAGAATCATTCTTCAAGAAACTCTCAAGGAAAATTGCCCTGATATTCTAGAACTAGAGGGAAAAATTAAAATTGAAAGAATTCACTGAATTCTTCTTTAAAAAGATCCCCCCCAAAAAACTGCAAATAATGCCACAGCCAAATTTCAAAGTTCCCAGGTCAAGGAGAAATTTTTTGCAAGCTGCCAGGAAGAAACAATTTGAGTATTTTGAAAACACAATCAGGACAACACAAGATCTAGCAGCTTCTACACTAAGGGATCCAATAGCTTGGAATATGATATTCTGCAGGACAAAGGAGCTAGGATTAAAACCAAGAATCACCTACTCAGCAAAGTTGAGAATAATGCTTCAGGGGGAAATATGGTTATTCAATGAAATAGATGACTTTCAAATATTCTTGATGAAAAAAACAGAGTTGAAAAGAAAATTTGACTTTCAAATGCAAGAAGCAAGAGAAGTATAAGAAAGTAAATAGGAAAGAGAAATCATAAGGAACTTATTAAAGTTGATATATTTACATTTTTCCATGGAAAAATAATAATTGTAACTTATGAGACCTTTCTCAGTATTAGGAGAGTTGAAGGGATGTATATGTATATTTATATGTATATGTATACATAAATATATGTATGTATATGAATACATACATATATGTATGTATAGGAGGGTGTATGTGTATATAAAAACATATGTGAGTATGTGTTACATGTTTACATAGATAGAGCTCACAGGAACATCTGAATAGGAAAGGATATTATCTAATAAATAAAATCAAGAGGTGAGAGAGGAACATAATGAGAGAAGGAGAAAAGGAGGGGCAGAATAGTGCAAATTTTCTCATAAAAAGAGGCAAGAGAATACCATTACAATGGAGGGTAAGAGCAGGAAGGTTAAAGGGAATGGATCAACTTTAGTCTCATTGAGTTTTGCTTAAGGAGGGAATAACATACACACTCATTTGGGTATCTTACCCTACAGGAAAGTAGGGGGGAAGTATATAAAATGTGGGGTATTAGAAGGGAGGGCTAATTGGGCAGAGGATAGTTTGAAAAGTGACAGTCAAAATAGAAAACAGAATAAGTTGGGGGCAGGATAGGATTGAGGGAAATATAGTTAGTTTTCTTCAATATAACTACTACCAAAACATTTTGTGTAACCACACATGTACAGGCTCTATTAATTTGCTTATCTTCCCAGTGGTGGTGGGTTAGGAGGGAAGAAGGGAACACATCTGGAAATCAAAGTTTTATAAACAAATTTTCATAAAAAAATTGTTTTGTTATGCAACTTGGAAATAAGATATATAGACACAGTGAGTATAGATATCCATGTTGCCCTACTAGAAAGTTAGAGAGGGCATGGGGGAGGATATAAGAGAGAGCAGATTGGGGGAAGGGGTATTCAGTAGGCTTCCTATCTTGGGGTGGGCATAGGGGAAAGATGGGGAGAAAATTTGAAACTCAAAATCTTGTGGAAATGAATGTTGAATATTGAAAATAAAATTTTAAAATGAAATAAAAGAAGTTTAAAAAATAAAAAGAATACATTAAAAAAGAAAGAAAAGAGGTGGAGTCAAGATGGCAGAGTAGAAATAGCACTTCTGAGGTACTCCTGCCTGCACCACTTCCAATATATGTAAATAGGGGCTCTGAAAAATTTCTGGAGCTCCAGAACCCACAAAATGACACAGAGAAGCTAACCTCCACTGAGGACAGTCCAGGAGCCCGGCAGAGAGTGGACAGCACAGCACTCTGGGAGCAAAGCCCAGGCCCTTGTGAATCAGGTTTTAGCCCTAGGGTGACTGGAGCAGAAGCCAACTGGAGGGACCCCAGATCACCAGCATCTGTGGCATTTCCAGAATTGCTAAAACATAGATGCCATGGACAAAGTGAGAGGTTAGTGCAGTATGGACTTTGGGACACATTAATGGGAATGTGTCAGTCTCTTTCCCTGGGGGCAAGAAGCCGCTGAGATGCTTCAGCACAGCAACAGACACATGTGGCCACTTCAGTTCCTGGCCTGAAGTCTCTAGGGGGACTAGGTGATCAGTCTTGGGGATAATCACTATTGCTTTAACCTTCTTGGATCTGGATTGCAGTCTTGGGTTGTGGTCTTGGGGTGTGTGACAAGCTAGCCAGAGTGTATGGAGGCTTCTGAGAGAGCCCCAACTAATACCTCTGGCAGCTAAGAAAACCACAGAGTTTGGGACAGAAGCTTCCCTGGTGGGTGGCAAAGACCTACTGTGGCAACAAGCCCAAAAGTCAAGCAATTGAGTGTCAAAATGCCTAGGCAAAGGAAAGAAAATAAACAGAAAAATGCAACATTAGACTCCTATTTTGGGAGCAAAGAGGATTGAAGCAGGGAACAGGAGGAGGATTGGGAGGTCAGAGCTGCTGCAACAAAAGCCCCAAATGAAAATATGAGCTGGTTATAGGTGATAGAGGACCTTAAGAAGCAGATAAGAGAGGTGGGGGAAAATCCCAAAGATAAATTAAAAAGATGCAAGAAAAGTATGAAATGAGAGTCAACAGCCTAACTGAGGAAAACAACACCTTAACAAACACACTAAATCAAGTGGTAAAAGATGCTCAAAAAGGAAATGAGGAAAAGAACGAATTTTCCAGATGGAAAAAGAATCTCAAAAGCTCATTGGGGAGATTCATTCCTTTAGAATTTGACTGGAGCAAATGGAAGCTAGTGACTTTATAAGAAATCAAGATGCTGTTAAGCAGATCCAAACAAATGAAAGAATAGAAGGCAATGTGAAATATCTCATGGGAAAAACCACTGATCTGGAAAGTTGATCCAGGATAGATAATTCAAAAATTATTGTACTACCTGAAAACTATGATCAAAGGAAGAAGATAGAGATTATCCTTCATGAAATTCTCAAAGAAAATTACCCTGATGTTTTAGAATCAGAGGACAAAATAGAGGTTGAAAGAATCTACAGATCACCTCCTGAAAAAGATCCCCAAAAGAAAACTTCTAGGAATATTATAGCCAGGTTCCAGAATTCCCAGATTAAGGAGAAAATATTACAAGCAGCCAGGAAAAAGTAACTTGAATACTGTGGTAACACAATCAGGATAGCATAGGATCTGGCAGCTTCTACACTGAGGGATCGAAGGGCTTTGAATATGATATTCCAGAGGGCAAAGGAGCTGGGATTAAAACCAAGAATCACCTGCCCAGCAAAACTGAGTATCATGTTTCAGGGGAAAATATGTTTATTCAGTGGTATAGAGGACGTTCAAGCATTCTTGAGGAAAAAAAAACAGATTTGAATAGAAAATCTGACATTCAGATGAATTCAAAAACAGGATATGCTTGAGAAGGTAAACAGGGAAAAAAAGTCAAAAGGAACTTATCAAAGTTGAACTATTTACATTCCTACATGGAAAATAATAATTGTAACTGATGAAACTTTTCTTAGTATGAAAATAGTTGAAGAAGGATATATGGGCATATGAATACATATGTGAATGTATGTGTATATATATATATATATATATGTATATATGTTTACAGCTATACATAGAGGGCATAGGTCGAATTTATTAGGAAGGGATGATAATTAAAAGGTGAGATTAAGAGGTGAGAGAGGAATATAAGAAGAGGAGATGGGGAGAGACAGAATGAGGTAAAGTATCTCATATACAAGAGGCAAGGGAAATTGGTTGCAAGGGAGAGGAAGAACAGGAAGTCAAAAAGGCATAACTGTGGGGAGCCAAAGAGGCCTGTCCCAGGACTCTGATAATCACCCTGATATCATTTGACCTGCATGTCAAAGATCTCTTCAAGATGCGACTTTTCACTAAGTCTGCTTCGGAGTTCTTTTGATATGTGTTGCATTTAAAAGGATGTTGTTGCAGCTCTGAGACCAACAAGCTCTGTCCCAAGATATATCTGATTCTGCTCTCTGGTATCTTTGTGCAGCCAGCTCTAATTGCTCTCAATTGTATCTGTTTATGACTATGGCTGCATTAAGAAGTACCCAAGACCTGGATCTAAGTCTCTGCCCCAAAACTTTAGTTGTCCAAAACACTTGCAAGAAGTCAGTTCCTATGCAGATGTACTTGATGATGTGGCTTTCGCTATTAGGCTTTGAAGCCAGCTCTCAAGAGCATCCTTTGAGATATAACTAACTCCATGTGATAGGAGATAACTGACTTTTCCTAAGACTTTCTGGAACCTAGGGATCAAAAGGCCTTACTGCCATGCTACTTCCAGGATATGCCAGACTAAGATAATGATATCTCTTCCTTTCTGTCCTTTGTCTCTTTGCTCTATAAAAACCTTCCCCTGAGTATCAATAAAGGGAGTTCTATCCTATGAACTACCTGCCTGGTTAATTCATCTACATGTCTCCGCTCACCCTTGGGGCTGGTACCCAAGTGGCCCATGATACAAAACCTTATTCTCATTGAATTTGGATCAGGGAGAGAATGGCATTCATACTAAATAGGATATCTCACCTTACAAGAGAGTAGGGGGAAAGGGGATGATATGGGGTATGATGGAAGGGAGGGTAGGAAGGAAGGTGGGGGAGGGAAGTTGGAAGCACCACTTTTGAAAAGTGATAGGATCAAAGAAGGGAATACACCAAGTGGGATGTGGGATAGGAGGGAGGGAAACATAGTCAGTCTTTTACAATATATCTACTATGGAAATGTTTTGTATAGCTACACATGTACAACATATATTGAATTGCTTATCTTCCCAGGAAGGGTGGGTGACAAGGGAATGAATCTGGAATTCAAAGTTTTAAAATCAAATGTTTAAAAATGTATAAATACTATTATTAATACTATTTTACATATAATTGGGAAATAAGCTATATAGGCATTGGGACACAGAGATTCACCTTGCCCTACTGAAAAAGTCGAAGGGGGTATGGGAGGAGATATGGGAGAGAACAGATGGTGTGAGGGGATATCCTATGGGACTGCTATTCTGCTGTGGGGGATAGGGAAAATGGCAAAAAAAAAAAAACTGTAACTCAAAATCTGATGGAAATGAATGATGTAAACCAGAAATTTATAAAGCATTTGAAAAAAAAGAAAAAAATATTGATGAACTTCTTTGGGTAACCAAATTTTGACATAATTGTCCATAATACCTCATGACTGAAAATATCAAAGGCTTTGGTGATATTTGCCAACTTTGTATACAAACTGCTGTTCTACTCCTGGCAATTCTCCTTGCTGTGTCAGGCAACAAAGGCCATCTCAACCATTCCTTAGGCCTTTCTAAAGCCACACTGGCTCTCAGGTAGATAGATGGCCATCTTTCAAGTGAAGGATTAGCCAGTTAAAGAAATCTCTGACAATAATCTTGGCAACAATGACTATAAAAGAGACACATACGCACCATCTATGTTTGTCATAAGACAATCAATTTCCTTTACCTTTATAAAGATGGAGAATGGAGGCAAACTTTAACTTCTGGTGGATAAACTCTTCTTGCCATATAACCTGAAAACTTTAGTAAACTTTTGTATGAACAATGGACACCTCACCTTGAAAATCTTACCAGTTAAAAGAATCAGCACCAGATGTTTTGGCACAGGAGAGTAGCTGAATGACATTCAAAACTCTTCTTCACTTGGTAATTTGTCTAGAGAAAGATTGAAGTTAAACAGAGGTAAATGGCAAACCTTCAACTTTCCAGTAGGGCACACTGGCTCTCTATGCCCCAGTGCCTATATATCTTATTTCCAACTTACATGTAAAATACATATATATGTATATATGCATATATGTATATATGTTTTTATATGTGTGTACATATGTGCATGAATGTATCTATGTGTATATATATATATATTTACACATGCACACTCATATATATATATATATATATATATATATATACACACACACACACACACACACACACACACACACATTTCTATCCCATTCAACTATTCTAATACTGAGAAAAGTTTAATAAGTTACAATTATCAGCATGTGGAGAGCTAAGCCCAGTCCCTGTGAGCAGTGGTTTTGGCCTGAGGGCAGCCGGGCCAGCAACTGGTTGGAGGGACCCCAGAACACCAGCAGCTGTGGCGATTCCAGAATCATCAACACAAACATGCCTAGGACAAAGTAAGAGGTTAGTGCCCTAGGGACTTTGGGACCAGTATTTGGTGAATGCGTCGGCTTCCTCCCCTGGGGGCTAGAAGCCACTGAGGAGACACAGCACACTCACCATTTTGCAGATTCAATGGTAGCATCAGCTCCTATCCTGAGAACTGTAGGGAGATCCAGCGATCAATCTTGGTGGGAAATCACTCTTGTTTTAACCTCCCTGGATCTGAATTGTGATCTGGGGGGAGGTCTGGGGTGGGTATCCAACTTGCCAGAACTAGAAGTTGTGAAGACCCCAACATTCGAAACGGATGCTCTCCTGTCTGGTGGCAGAGTCCTACTGTGGCAACAAGCCCAAAAGTCAAGTAATTAAGTGGCAACATGCCTAGGCAAAGGAAACAAACAAAAAAGAGAAAAATACAACATTAGACTCCTATTTTGGGGGCAGAGAGGATTGAAGCAGGGAAGAGGAGGAGGACTGTGAGATGAGAAATACTGCTCAAAAAGCCCTAAAGGAAAATAGGAGTGGGTTGCAGGCCATAGAAGACCTTAAGTAGCAGATAAGAGAAGTGGAGGAAAAATTGAGAAGAGAAATGAGAAGGATGCAGGAAAAGTATGAAATGAGGGTCAACAGCCTGACTGGGGAAAAATAACACTGTAAAAATAGACTAATTCAAATGGCAAAGGAGGCCCAAAAGGCCAATGAGGAGAAGAATACCTTAAAAAGCTGAATTTGCCAGATGGAAAAAGAATCTCAAAAGCTCACTGAGGAGATTCATTCCTTCAGAGTTAGACTGGAGCAAATGGAAGCTAATGACTTTATGAGAAATCAAGATGCTGTTAAACAGATCCAAACAAATGAAAGAATAGAAGGCAATGTGAAATACCTCATGGGAAAAACCACTGGCCTGGAAAATAGATCCAGGAGAGATAATTTAAAAATTATTGGACTACCTGAAAACCATGATCAAAGGAAGATAGAGATTATCCTTCATGAAATTCTCAAAGAAAATTGCCCTGATGTTTTAGACCCAGACGGCAAAATAGGGGTTCTAAGAATCCACAGATCACCTCCTGAAAAAGATCCCCAAAAGAAAACTCCCAGGAATATTATAGCCAGGTTCCAGAATCCCCAGATCAAGGAGAAAATACTACAAGTAGCCAGGAAGAAACAATTTCAATATTGTGGAAACACAATCAGAATAGTATAGGACCTGGCAGCTTCTACACTTAGGGATTGAAGGGCATGGTATATTCCAGAGGGCAAAAGAGCTGGAGTTGAAGCCAAGGGTCACCTACTCAGCAAAACTGAGTATTTTGTTTCAGGGGAAAATATGGTCATTCAGTGGAATAGAGGACTTCCAAGCATTTTTGAGGAAAAAACCAGAATTGAATAGAAAATTTGACATCTAGACACAAGAAGCAAGAGATGCCTTAGAAGGTAATCAGAGAAAAGAAATCAAAAGGAACTTATCAAAGTTGACCTATTTACATTACTACATGGAAAAACAATAACTGTGACTGATGAAACCTTTCTCAGTATGAAAATAATGGAAGAAGAGTATATGGGCATATGAATACATATGTGAATGTGTGTATATATGTTTACAGTGGATAGAGGGCACAGGTATCCATGCATAGAGGGCACAGGTTGAATTTGGTGGGAAGGGATGATACTTAAGGTGTGAAGTTATGAGGTAAGAGAGGAAAGTGGCAAGAGGAGATGGGGAGAGACAAGTAGGGTAAACTATCTCATGTAGAAGAAGCAAGGGGAAGTGGCTGCATGGGAGGGGAAGAATAGGAAGGCAAAAAGGCAAAACCATATACTCATTGAATCTGGCTCAGGGAGAGAATGACATACCTACTAAATGGGATATCTCACCCTAGTGGAGAGTAGGGTGAAGGGTGAAGAGAGGAGGGATGATGGAGGGGAGGGCATTCTTGGGGGGAGAGGAGGTCTGAAGTACCCACTATAGAAGAGGGACAGGATCAAAGTAGGGAATGGAGCAGGTGGGGGGGGGGATGGGTGGGAGGGAATTATAAGCAGCCTTTTATATCTACTATGGTAATGTTTTGCATAGCTATACATGTAAAACACATACTGAATTGCTTATCTTCCCAGAGGGAATGGGTGACAAGGGAGGAAGGGAATGGATCTGAAAATCAAGGTCCTAAAATGAACTGTTTCAAATATATATATATACTATTATTAATACTATTTTGCATGTAATTGGGAGATAAGATGTTCAGGCATTAGGGCACATAGACTCACCTTGCCCTAATGGTAAAATTGATGGGGGTATGGGAGAAGATATGGGAGAGAGCAGATTGGATGAGGGGATATCTTGTGGGACTGCTATTTTGGGGAGGTTTGTAGGAGAAAAATGGGGAAAATTGTAACTCAAAATCTGGTGGAAATGAATGATGTAAACCAGAAATTAATAAAGCATTTGTTTAAAAAAATAAAGTTTCTTTTTGGAATCTTTTTTCATGATCTCAAAGTCCACACTGCACTGACTTCTTACTTCGTTCTTCACATCTATGGGTTGATAATTCTGGAAACTGCCACAGTGATCTGAAGTCCCTCCATCTGGTAGCTGGTCTGTCCCATCCTTTGGCTAAAACCTTTTGCTCATGCTGGGCTGGGGTCAGCTCCCAGAAAACTGTACTGGCTGCTTCCTGCCTGTCTGCTGGGCTGCTTTCAGTGGGAGGTTAGTCTCTCTGTGTCATTTTGTGGGTTATGTAGCTCCAAAGTTTGTTTAGAGTCACTTTTTACATGAATTGGAGGAGGCGGTTATGGGAGCCCTTTGGAAGTCCTGTTTCTGCCTAAATGCTGCCTTTTTAGAGATGGATGAATTATCCTGCTGGCAAACCCTGTGGAGTTCTCATTTTTCACTTAGCATCTCCTGTAATTCCCCATCATTTATTTTATTTTTATTTTTACTTTTTTAAAGCAATTGGGGTTAAGTAACTTGCTCAAGGTTACACGGCTAGTCATTATTTATGTGTGGGTGCTCATCTTCTGAGGCCGGTTTCGATCTTGGGTTATCCCAACTCCGAGGCCAGTGCTCTTACTCACTGCGGCACCTAGCCGCCCCCCATCATTTTTTTAAACCAGTCTTGTGAGTGTTTTGAATCAGATGAGTAAATGCAGTAATATATACCAAATCTCTGAAAGTTACCTACTCCTTTTCTTTTTTTTAGCAAAATAAATATTTATTTAGCAAAATAAATTAAAAATACAATAAGAATTAGAAAATTTGAATATGTTTTTTCTAGGTCAACATGCCCTGGCAGAGATCCTTATGTTTGGTTTAGAGGCCCCCATTTCTGTTTGAGTTTGCCACTGCCAATGTAGAAACCTAAACTAGGTTGAATATGGGATTTTATCCCAACTCTGAACCTTATGACCTATATGACCCTAAATCCCTTCCTACACCTTAGTTTCTTCCTGAGGAGTTTGGACAAAACAATCCCTAATTATTCTCATTCTAAATCTTAGGATTTATCTGTCTCATGGCTTTAGGCAAGGTCATAAAATCCTCAGTTCCCTCTCTTACAAATAATATTTGCTCTTACATGGTAAATCAAATTGCTAAAAGTAACCCACTGAACCATGGCATGTGAAAGCAAAGTGTTAGTATTGGTTTTGCTGTTTTTTCTGTCTGCTAGCTACATCTTACTACAGTCTTGTGATAGGGATTCCATGTGGCTCTGACAGCCCTGCCCTAGGCTGGGCTGGTTTGTTTCCCACCTTGAGACTCTTGGCCCTGCTCATTCTTCCTCTGCCTTTCTGACCTTTCTTCTTTGCTTTGTAACTCAATGAGTAGTGTTCTAAGCTGAGCTAAAGAACCGAGCAGACCCACTTCTTTTCTTCAGCACTGTTGTCAACCATGTCTTTGTTCAACTTTCCCTAAAAGTTAGCAATGAACTGTTCCCACACAGAGAAACATTCTAATCTACCAGTCTTCTGGAAGTAATTTTGCCTCGAGGCTCCTGCCTACTTTTGTTGAATGTGAATATTTAGCTCAGAGAGGATAAGTCTACGATTAGTTCGGCACTCTGTACCATACATTTCCTTTGCCATTCTCATATCTTTTCTGTCTCTTCTTACCATTGCATAGTCTAGTAAATGCAATGTTTTATGTGAGGGTGCATCCACGAAGTTTTGTTGCAACTAGGTAAATGGAAGACAGTGTTAGTGATGGGAAGGTCATGAGATGCACAAGACCATTGCTGTTGCTGTTTCCAACTCCATTCCTCACAAGGATTCTCACAGAATTACAAGCTTATCCTTTTTTGGTACATTGATGACAAGAGTCTTCAGGTCTTCATAAATATTTTCTTTGACCTCATCAAGGTTTGTCATGGTGGGAGCATAGGCACTGTTGATAATAGGTGTGGCATTTTCTACAAGTGACATTCACATTGTTATGATTCTGTCATTCACTCCTTTTTGTGGGCATACAGGCTTGTTGGCTAGGTTAGTTTTAAATGTAAAACTATTCCAGCTTCATAGTGCTCCCCTTCACTGTGCCCACTACAGAAAAACATGTATCCAGGTCCAACTACAAGAAGCTGGCCTTCATTTGCCAGCTTTGTTTTACTCAGGACTACTATCAAAATGTAATACCTAATGAGTTCTCTCTCTCTCTCTCTCTCTCTCTCTCTCTCTCTCTCTCTCTCTCTGTCTCTCTCTCTGTCTGTCTCTCTCTCTCTCTGTCTCTCTCTCTCTCTCTCTCTCTCTCTCTGTCTCTCTCTCTCTCTCTCTCTCTCTCTGGTGTGCCTTTCAGGTCTACAAGTCTACTGAATTTTGTGTTGTCTATAAATATGCACATACTCCATGTACCTATAGTAAATGGAATCATCTTTGGAAATTTTTTTTACATTTTTTGTGTGTTTTAGCTACAGGTTAGGATCTTTGTGTGTTGTGATAAACAGGCTGGGATTTGGTAAGCAGACAATTGTTAGGACACCTTTTCTAGCCCTTTCCTAACAACAAGCCATGAGCAGTACAATCCTTTTTTTTTTCTTTCTGGAGGGCAATTGGATTTAAGTGACTTGCCCATGGTCACATAGCTAGTAAATGTTAAGTGTCTGAGGCCAGATTTGAACTCAGATACTCCTGACTCCAGTGCCAGTGCTCTATTCACTGTGCCACCTAGCCACCACAAACCTTAAACGCTGTCAGAATGCCCAGGAGGAGCTGCCAAATCCCATTGCAGTTTCCAGTTAGAAAATTACCCTATGGCCTAGGCTTTCTGTGTGCAGGGTTGTGACCAGCTCTCAGTGTATTCACACAAGTTGCTTCATCAATTACTTTCCTGTTGCCACAGAACTTTGAGACAGGTTTAAAAGAAGGCAAAATGGTATGGGAGATTTCTCTTGATTTATGCATAAATTGAATTTAAACAAGGTAGACAGAGTTGGATGAAGCCATCAGCCTCACTCTCTCTTACAGAGTCATCGTAGTTCGGTGGTAGGACAGAATCAAGATAAATGGTGATGACTCAAAATTTAGTGCATGATCTTGGCATCTATAATGTCTAACTAAGTTCTAAGGGCTCCATAGTGCCTGCTTCATCTGCCTTCAAGTCCATTGAAAAAATTATTCCTACCCACCAATTCCACCAGGGGAAGTCTTCATATTTAGACATCCTCCTAATTCACCAATGGTTTCAAGACCTTTGGTTACCCTCAACCTGGTTTAGCCCATCTGCCAAAATTACTTACTAGTATGGCTGCTGTACATGCTACAGCTGCTTGGAGCCACAAGTGAGAAGTAGGTGAATCAGGCAGACACCGATGGTGAAAAGCAGCCCTGAAAGGGGTTAAAAAGCCTTCATACAAGAGATAGTATTCTTCCCTGAATACACCCTACACCCCCACAATGTAGTAATTCACAGCAAGATAACATGGAATGATGCATGCCTGCTTTTAAGAAATTTGTTTTTCCTAGGTTCATCACCTTCCAACATGCATGTCAAAGTGTTACATTGTCTTCCCACAGTATTATCTTTGCAAATGCATGCCCACGTTGCAATTCTAGGGTACTTACATCTACTCCAGGCTACACACCAATATACTCCATTTTTTCCAATGTTGCCTCAACACAGCAAGGTAACCATAGGAAGAAATGTAAGGATGGAGTTAGATGTATTACAAGATATATTACTGTAGGCCCACACCAAGCCAAAGCTTTCCTAACACTAACACTCTCCTTATATTAACCCTAGCACAGAATGGAAAAGCTTTTATAATGCCTCACTAAATCCATTAATTTCAGAAGATTATGCTTGCTGTTCCTTTTCAAATAAATTTATACAACAGATTATATTGCCAGTCATTTTTTTTTCTGACTACCCACATTTCTTTTTCCTTCTATAAGAAATTTTCAGTTGGTTCTCTACATTCATTGTCTCTGTATGAGGCTAACCCCTTATTTGCCACCTTTCAGTTATATTCACTGAGAATCATTTCACCAGCTAGCCATCCACTTTGGCAGGCTTTCCATATTTAGCCCTCTTTAAATGTTTCCTCATAAATTGCTCTCGCTAGTTCTGAATAATTTTCATTCATCTCTGGACTGCCTTCTCCATTTTTGCTATAGGACATGCAAAGTTGGTTCTTACAAAAACTCAAGAAGGCTTTTATTTTATTATTTGAATAATCTAATATATATACAATGCAGCTGTGGAAATTTAAGATTTATGTCTGACTTTCTAAGGAAAATACTGCTGAGATGTGAATGCTATCCCTTGAAACATGATTAATGAGGAAGGAAAAAATCAATCATGGACATATTGCAGCTGTGAATGTGACAATCCTTGACCTAAATTTATTTTACTTAGCTCATTAACTTCAAGCATTAAGGGATTAATTAAAATATATAGCCACTGAGGCCCTAATATCAGTTTTCAGGAGATACAGAAGTAATTTCCTTAGTGCTCAATATATTGTTGACCATAACTATTTGAATATCCTCTCCAGTGACATAAATCACAATCTTTCTCTCCCTATATAGTCTCTGGAACATTTTTTCAAAGTTTTGCTGTTGTTGTTTTTTTTTTTTCCCAGTGGAGGAGTGACTGCATGGAAGAAAGCCTCTATTATTTATTATAGAGGATGGGCTAAAAAAAGAATAAATCCCTCTTATACTTTACAATGTCTACAAGTCTTATCTATTTACCTCTGACAAATGATGCTCCATGGATGTATGCTACATCTCAGACTATCATGCAACCTTTGTCTACTTTAATGAATTCAAACTAAAACTCAAAATTGATCTTGGGGCAATTTAAAGTTACTCTCCATTGACTTTTTACTGAGCCATTAAAACATTATTTCACCTTCTAATTAGGAAGTTAGCAAAATGTACGAAATTGTTCTTTCAGTCTTACCTCTCACCACAGTGAAACTATGGATTATATTCCAGAATTCACTGATTTACTGCGAAATCAATAGAAACTTTGGGAGAAGTCAACAGTGTAAAATCATATGTATGCTATTACTTCCAAAACCATTTTCATTTTCTTTTTTTTTATTAAATGCTTTATTAACTTCTGGTTTACACCATTCATTTCTGCCAGATTTTGAGTTACTATTTTTTCCCCCGTTTTTCCCCTACACACCATCCCAGAATAGCAGTCCCACAAGATATCACTTCCTCCAATCTGGTCTCTCCCATATCTTCTCCCATACCCCCTTTGACTTTCCCATTAGAGCAAGGTGAATCTCTGTGCCCCAATGCCTGCAGATCTTATCTCCAATTACATGCAAAAGAGTATTAATAATAGTATTTATATATATTTGAAACATTTAATTTTAAGACCTCAAATTTCAGATCCATTTCCTTCCTCCCTTTTCACCCATTCCCTCTGGGAAGATAAGTAATTCAGTATGTGTTATACATGGCTAGCTATGCAAAACATTACCATAGTAGATATATTGTACAAGGCTGCTTATTATTCCCTCGCACTCACCCCACCCCCCAACTTGTCCATTCCCTACATGATCCTGTCCCTCTTCTATAGTGGGTACTTACAACCTCCCCTCCCCCAAGGATACCCTCCCATCCATCATCCCTCCTCTCATCCCCCTTCCCCCTATTCTGCTGCAGGTTGAGACAGCCCATTTAGTATGTATGTCATTCTCTCCCTGAAACGAATTCAATGAGAATGTGGTTTTGCCTTTTTGCCTTCCTATACTTCCCCTTGCCTGAGGCCACTTCCCCTGGCTTCTTCTACATGAGATAGTTTAGCCAACCCTGTTTCTGCCCATCTCCTCTTGCCACTTTCCTCTCTCACCTCTTAGCTTCACCCCTTAAGTATCATCCCTTCCCACAAAATTCAACCTATGCCCTCTCTCCATGTATAACTGTAAACATATATACACGCATTCACATACGTTTTCATATGACCATATACCCTTCTTCCATTATTTTCATACTGAGAAAGGTTTCATCGGTCACAGTTATTGTTTTTCCATTTAGGAATGTAAATAGTTCAACTTTGATAAGTTCCTTTTGATTTCTTTTCCATGATTACCTTCTCAGGCATCTCTTGCTTCTTGTGTCTGGATGTCAATTTTCTATTCAATTCTGGTTTTTTCCTCAAGAATGCTTGAAAGTCCTCTATTCCACTGAATATTTTCCCCTGAAACAAAATACTCAGTTTTGCTGGGTAGGTGACTCTTGGGCACAGTCCGAACTCTTTTGCCCTCTGGAATATCATATTCCATGTCCTTTGATCCCTCAGTGTAGAACCTGCCACATCCTGTGCTATTCTGATTATGTTTCTACAATATTGAAATTGTTTCTTCTTGGCTGCTTGTAGTATTTTCTCCTTGATCTGGGGATTCTGGAACCTGGCTATAATATTCCTGGGAGTTTTCTTTTTGGGATCTTTTTCAGGAGGTGAACTGTGGATTGTTTCAACCTCTATTTTGCCCTCTGGGTCTAAAACATCGGGGCAATTTTCTTTGAGAATTTCTTGAAGGGTGATTACTAGGTTCTTTCTTTGATCATGGCTTTCAGGTAGTCCAATAATTTTCAAATTGTCTCTCCTGGATCTATTTTCCAGGTCAGTATTATTTCCCATGAGATATTTCACATTGCCGTCTATTCTTTCATTTGTTTGGATCTGCTTAACAGCATCTTGATTTCTCATAAAGTCATTGGCTTCCATTTGCTCCAGTGTAACTCTGAAGGAATGAATCTCCTCAGTGAGCTTTTGAGATTCTTTTTCCATCTGGCAAATTCGACTTTTTAAGGCATTCTTCTCCTCATTGCCCTTTTGGGTCTCTTTTGCCATTTGAGTTAGTCTATTTTTAAGGTGTTATTTTCCTCAGTCAGGCTGTTGACCCTCATTTCATGCTTTTCCTACATCCTTCTAATTTCTGTTTTCAATTTTTCCTCCACTTCTCTTATTTGATTTTTAAAGTCCTTCTTAACGTCCTCTATGGCCTGTAACCCACTCATGTTTTCAACTGGGGCTTTTGGAGCAGGATTTCTGACCTCCCAGTCCTCTTCTTGTTCCATGCTTCAGTCCTCTTTGCCCCAAAATAGAGTCTAAGGTTGCATTTTTCTGTTTATTTTGTTTCCTTTGCCTTGGCATGTTGCCACTTAATTACTTGACTTTTGGGCTTGTTGCCACACTAGGAGTCTGCCACCAGACAGGGAAGCTTCTGTCCCGAATGTGTGGGGGGACAACTTACATTTCAGGCAAGGTGGATACCCACTGCACAACCTCCACCCCAGACCACAATGCAGATACAGCGAGGTTAAAGCAAGAGCCATTACCCCCAAGACTGATTGCTGGATCTCCCTACCGTTCGCAGGCCAGGAGCTGGAGCTGCCACTGAAAACTACAAAATGGCATGTCTACTCAGGGGCTTCCAGCCCCCAGGGGAGGAAGCTGACACTTTCCCCAAATACTGGTCCCAAAGTCCATAGCGCACTAACCTCTCACTTTGTCCTAGGCATGTCTGTGTTGATACTTCTGGAATGTCCACAGCTGCTGGTGCTCTGGGGTCCCTCCTGCTGGCTGCTGGCCCAGCCACCCTGGGGCTAAAACCATGGCTCAGGCAGACCTGGGCTTGGCTCCCCGGGCACTGCGCACTGCACTGTGCTGCTGGCTCCCAGAGTGCTGCCCTAGTCCTTCCTATAGGGCTGCTGGGCTGTCCTCAGAGGGAGATTAGCTTCTCTGTGTCATTCTGTGGGTGCTGGGGCTCCAGAAGTTGTTCAGAGTCACCTTTTACATAGTTTGGAGGTAATCTGGGTGGAGAGTGCCTCGGAAATTGCTGTTCCTACTCTGCCATCTTGGCTCTGCCCCCCTCATTTTCATTTTCTACTCCCTCTAATAGAAGTAACTGCATTAAAGACATACAGACTATAACTCTTCCCTAAACAATGATCTAAAACAAATCATATGCCTTGCTTTGTTTAACACCTCTTTTATACTTAACATTTTGGAGGGAAAGATCTTATATTTAAGAAGTATTGATGTACCCTTAACTGTTATTTGGAAGTGTGAAATGGAATTAAGTAATATTATGAATGTCCATAGTCACAACAACATTATTACCAGTACTTATCTAAAATGTAAAATTGAAAACAAATGAGTCTCAGGCTTCATTGTATATGACATTTAGAACAACCATTAACTGAATTAGGATTCATTGTTCTTCAATATATGAGATAATGGGTAATTAAGGTACATTTGCAAAAAGTAAATGGAATTTTTTCCTCTGGTGGGCATATCTTGTTGCTGTGGTAGGAAGTGATTCAAACCAGGTCTAGGCTATCTGCAGTGGGTCATTTCAACCCATTTCCTTCAATAACATTTAATTTGCAAAAGCATAGTGTTGAAAAATTCAGTCACAAGTGACTGCTTGCACATCTTGGTCCATTCATTCATTACTTAAAGAATATCTGAATAAATGAAGAAAAACAGGATGAAGGAATTGTGACCAGTGCCATAAGGAATACTTTCCTTAACACTATATCCTTCATCTTCCATTTTCAGATACTGTCTACCTTTTGTCTGTCAGATGTGTCCTCCAATGTCTCTTATCATGGGATCTTTCAAAAATGATAAATAAAATGCCAGTGTGATGGAACTCCATTATTATAAACAGATGATTCTTCTTGGGATAAATGGAGAAAAACATTTAAAGAAAACAAACACATAGACTTTTGGAGAAATTTCTAGCTATGTGCAATTATTCAAGTACCAAAAATAGCTTGTATAAACTTAGAATATAAACCTTAAAATTAACCTAAAGGCAGACAAGTATTCTGAAAGTAGGAAAGATGGAATAGAATGATCTTTCTGGAGCTTCCATGGGACTCTGACACAAGACTATGTAGGATATTTGGTTAAAAACCTAGCAAACGGAAAATAATTAAGGACAAAGATATACCAAAAGAAAGAGGAAAGTATCGAGAGAGACAGTGAAAGAGTAAAGGAGACAGAAAAATAGACAGAGGTTCTTTAGCCATGCAACAGCTGGAGAGCTATTAAGTCCTCTATCACAAACAAAATAATGAATTGCTATTTAACAAATGCTAATGTCAGCAGGCCGGGTCCTAATAATTACAATATCCATGTCAAAAAAACTAAACAAGATCTAAAACTTGTATTGGAATACTAAGCCAGTTCCTAGCTTAGTTCCAGCTAGAAGAATAACCCATATTAGTTATTTCATCATGGATTGAAGAGGCAGCTTTTTTTAACAGGATTACAAACAACTCTTTGATTGAAAACTGACCATTGTCTATGTACTTTTGATCCTCTGCTGCTGCACATATCCTGGGGAAAGGCTACTAGAAGTTTGTGGAGAGACTTCTAACTGCACCAGCCTGAATCAATGTCCTTCTCTTTAGGTGAAGTGCCCATATGGGTGCCCATATTATCTCCCAACCTGGGCTGTGGAGAACCTCCAGTAATGTAATCTTATACTGTATTAAGTATGCTTTGTGTTTGGAACAATGTAGGTAATAGAACTATTAGACAATGCCTTGATCAGAATACTACTAAACTTCAGATCTGAGTGCTCCATTTCAGGAAGGACTTTGAAGAACAGAATGATGTTGAGGGGATTGAAGATAATGCAATAAGAAGATGGGTTGAAGAAATTGAGGATATTTATCCAGAAGAATTGAAGATATAATGGAGGCATGATTGCTAGTTTTTCTATTTGAAGGATTGTCATGTGGGAAAGAGATTGAGGCACTTTGGAGAGCAGAATTAGGATTAATGCATAGAAGTCAGGGAGAGGCATATTTGACTTCATAGAATAATGCCAAAACTTGTAGGATCGTAAAATTAAAGCTAGAAAGATACTTGAAAGTCATCCAGTTCATCTGCATTCAATTTATAAGAAAGGAAGAACTATCAAATGGGGGCCCAGTCCTTTTCATATATGTAATTTGTTCTGCCTGATGCCAACCCACATGAATGCTTGGGGAGCCTACCACCAAATTTTATATTGATTTTAAATGTCTGGCTCCTTGAAACCTATTCAGAATGCTTTCAAGTATTCTTTGACAGCTCTTGCATGTTTACTATATACTCAAGAAAAGCTTTTTAACTGGTTCTTGAACTGGATTTAAATATTCATATAAAGGGAGTCAATCTCCCCCTGGAGCCTTTTGAATGAGAAAGAAGAAAAAAAAAAAGGTAAGCCTTCAGGTTGGGGGAAGGGCTACTACTTCAACTGCTTATTTACCCACCAGTTCCACATCAGCTCTTCCATTTCTTCTGGCCCTTTGGGGGAATATTCATTTTTATAGATTATGAAATTGAGTCCTGAAGATATTGAGTGACTCACTAAATTTTCCAGAAGAAGCAAAGAGCAGAGCAAGGATTTGAACCCTGGTTTTCTGAAAATAAATCCAGTGCTCCTTCCATTGTACCATACTCCCTTCCTGTGGGGCTCCTATAAGAAACAGTAAATTCTCATACCTTGAAAGGCTTCATTTGTTGAGGTGACTACATCAAGTGAAAAAATTAAGGGGTATTATAGAGGAAAATTGTTTTCTGGTTGAATAAGGTAACCTCTGGAGGCCCTTTCACTTTGAAATTTTGTGATCCTATGAAGCAATACCAAGTTAAAGAGGAGTAGAGTTTTGTTCATGATGATGAGGGGGAAATTGCATTGTAAAAAGGAAAATCAGATATTAAAGGGAAATAAGCTGGCATACAGGAGGCTTGTTTCTTTGATGATGATCTGACAAAAAAAAAAAAATCCCTCCAGTAATATCATTTGTTGTTTTTCATCTGCTTCAGAAGGTTGTACTCTTATTATGCTAGAAATCATTACTATCTTTGTAAGAACACAGAATCTAGGAAAATAGCAGTTGTAAATTCCATTCAGTGTAGAGTTATCTTGGAAAAGCTTGTTTTCCTGTTTTGGTAGGAGACTAAGGTACCACAAAAAGATTGAAGATTTCTTTTTTATGAATTTATTTTATAATATTTATCTTGTGAAAAAGGATGAAGTGGATGTTTACAAGGAAACTATCCTGAGTTAACTAAGTGATGTGGAGCTATGTTCTCAGAAGTAATAGGAAATCCGGGGTGGCTAGGTGGCACAGTGTATAGAGCACCAGCCCTGGAGTCAGTAGGACCTATAGTCAAATCTGGCCTCAGACACTTAACATATTTACTAGCTGTGTGACCTTGGGCAAGTCACTAAACCCCAACTGCCCTTCCAAAAAGCAAAATAAAAAAGTTGAAGAAATAATAGGAAATAATCTCCAATTGCAATGAGGGATAGAGGTGACTCTAGTTGTGACTGTTTTCATGTTTTATGAATAATTATAGAAAACATTTTTGCAATTAATTATATTTTAAGAAAATGTATAAATGATATTTTAATATTTTATTTAACAAATATTTAGTTTATTTTTATTCTATCATATTTATTTCTTACATTTATATTTATTTATTCAACTATTATTATGTATTCAATTCTAGGAAATTATGGGATTATATTAGAGAAATGAATAACAATTATTAGGCAAAAAGTTTTCTCCAGTTTAGAAAATAAATAACAGTTGAAGTATTGGAGTAGGGCAAAATTAGCTTAGTTGTTTAAATTATAGGCTCCATGGGACTCAGCTAGGTGGCAAATACATGGAGTTCTAAATTTTGAAAAAGGAAGGAAAAAAGGGAGGAAGGGAGAAAAGAAGAAAGGAAGGAAGAAAATAAGAATTTAATAAGCATCTAGTGTGTCCCAGGCAATGTGCTAAGCACTTAACAAATGTTATCTCATTTGACCCAACAACCCTGGCAAGTAAAAAAAAAAAAGATACAAATATATACTTTATTATTATTATTATATAAACATATATCATTATATAAATACAAATTTTACAAATGAATAAACTAAGGAAGAGAGAGATTAAGTGACTTGCCCAGCATCATGCAATTAGTGAGTGTCCAAGGTTTGACCTCAAGTCTATTCTGAGGTCCATCACTTTACCCACTGCACCACTTAGCTGCCTCAGGAAGAACTGAAATCGAATCCTACCTCAAACAAGTACTAGCTCTAGGCAAGCCTCTTAAACTCTTTCCACCTGTTTCCTAATCTCTAAAATAGGGCTACTAATACCTACCCCCAGGGTTGTTGTGAGGTTAAAATGGGATAACATATGTAAAGTGCTTTGCAAATTTTAAAGCACTATATAAATACTAGCTATAACCCCATTTGATACTCAGTGAAGAGTCAAAAAGCATTTATTAAGACCTGTGCTAAGTGCTGGAAATATAAGAGTAAGTCAAAAGGGAAGATAATAGCTGCCTTCAGGGAACTTAATTTCTAATGAGGAGGGCAATGCATAAATTAAAGGTGCAAAGGGAGGATGTATGTGGGAGGTGTGTATGTACCTGAGTCAGGAAGGGAACCCAGAGAAGAAAGGAGTGAAAGTGGCGTATCTCAGTTGGGCACTTCCTAGATATCTATGTTCCAGGAGCAACTATACAATCAGAAAAAGGATTTGTCAGTGGAAAGATCTTCCAAGGTAAAATGACTGCTGAGACCTCATAGAGAGAGGTCTATAGAAATAGGAGTGGACGTGGCTAAATATAGGTAAAGGAGTGATGGGTATGATGGATAGAATCATTGACATTTTCTTAATGAAGAACTATAGAAGCATTCCCCTTTATTAATTTAGAACTTGGAACAGAAAAAAATGAAATATGTTACAAGTCATATAGTAGCTTAAGGGGTTATCTAGAACAAAACTCTTTTTATATAGGTGACCCCACACCATATGAGGAGTTGTACTAACCCTCTTAAATGTGCATCCTTGAGAACAGGTTGGAAAAGAATGAAAAAAAAACCCTAAAGGTTTATCCTATGAGTTTTTGACCGTCCTCCTTTGATGCTCACTTTCAAATATTCATTCTGTTTGATCTTATCAGCTTATTCATGAAATAAGACAATGCTTCTGATTTTGAACCCCCCTCTCTTTTCTCACACTCCCTCCCTTTTTACTTTCTTTCTCTATCTCTGTATTTTCTCTCTCTGTGCCTCTCTGTCTCTATCTCTCTTTCTACCTCTGTGACTCCATCTATCCCTCTCTGTCTCTGTTTCTGTGTCTCTCTCTTTCTCTCCCCCCTCACCAATCCCTTTTTCACTTTGGCACAGTTTGTTCCATTCCACTACACAAGTATATCTAGGGCCTGTGCTCCCAGAAGCAGCTGCCTTTATGGAAGTTTTGCCTTTTTCATGCTGTTCTCTATACTTAGCTTCTGATGTGATTCAAACTAAGGCTTTATGAACCTGTTAACTAAACATCAACACTCATCAAATGTCCTTTTTGGTATAAAATTCACAAGCTGCAGGAGCTTTTTTAGGCGTAGAATGTTCCACATTGATGGCTTAGATCTATTTTAATCATTAAAGGCATTTCTCCTCATTTCCAACTCTTGGAATCTTGAGCTTTCTTGAAGGCTCAGCTCAAGTGACATCACTTAACCTTGTTGTGGGGGAGGGAGAAGGTGAATGATGATACTTGTAGTTGTAGGAGAATGGTTCAATAGAAAGCAGCTTTCGATTCTATTAAAAACAAAAACTATATATATATTAAGAGGTAAACATACTCTGTAATGGGAAAGTCTGAATGCTTTCTAATAAATTTTGAAGTTAAATAAGAGGTTCTAGCAAGAAGCATGTATGAAATACCTTTGATTTTCCAGGCAGGCACTATGCAAGTTACTGACAATATAAAGACAAAAAAGGAAATAAAAAATGAAAAAAAAATCCTTTCATCAAGTTGCTTAAATTCTATTGAATATGGGACCTCTCCCCACTATCATTTGACACTTTACTCAAAATGTTAATTATAGCAATAAAAACAGATAAAAATCTAAAGAAATAAAAATTGACCAAGAAGAGGTGACATTATGGTTGTTTGTAAATTTATATCAGTAACTTAAAAAATCATAGATGTTATCCCCCACCCCAGTACCAAGCATTTACTTCATATATATACTGTATATATTTTTTCTGGCTACATATCATTTCTTCTAATAAAATGGGAATTTGTTGATGCAAAAACTTTCATTTTTTTCTCTTTATGTTTACAATGAAGAAAAAAAAAAACACTCACTGCCTTGCAAATAGTAGGCACACAATAAACATTTGCCGAATTAAAACAAATTGTGTTTGTACCAACCATCACCACTTAGCATTGATTAAATACTCATTCAATTATGTAGAATTGCCTCTGCAGTTCAGATATCCCATTTACTGTGTATGACTTTTTTTTGCTTAAGGCTCCTGGTTTTAACATCACATTTTAAAAATTATTGTTGTTGGGTTATTGTCATTCTGAGCAGAAAAACGATGCATTTTCTTTCCAGGATGATTCTGGTTTGGGTAATACAGTACTTAACATTTCATCACACACAGGCACACACACCCACACACACACACACACACACACACACACACACATTGAGTTCTCAGAGGACATTAAACACTTCAGATAAAGGCTTTCACATGATTATAAGTGTGCTAAAATTCTATTTGGCTCAAATTGTTTGTGTTGTCTGCTTACATTTACCAAAGTCACTTCCCTATTCT
This sequence comes from Gymnobelideus leadbeateri, assembly GCA_011680675.1. Taxonomy (NCBI): domain Eukaryota; kingdom Metazoa; phylum Chordata; class Mammalia; order Diprotodontia; family Petauridae; genus Gymnobelideus; species Gymnobelideus leadbeateri. The sequence goes on along the minus strand of WOXC01007819.1, from coordinate 527,259 downwards.
CTATTACAAATCATTTTATTGTTGCTTAAGTTAAACAAAGAAAGTCTTTTCCTCAGGAAAAAAATACAGAAATCCAAATGCTAAGTAGACAAACCATGAATACAAAATGAGAAAAACAGAAGATTTAACTGTATTTCTTGAAAGCCCATCTCTCTACTTGTTTTGGGGTTCAAAATAAGTGAGTATTTTTGTCGCTGCTATCAGTGTTCATTCTTTTTTTTTCATAGAAGCAAGCTAATCTAGGATAACTAACCTGGCAAATTTCAGGATAACTTTTTTTCTCCATTTCATAGTGCTTCCCCCACCCCTCTTTCCCCATATTTAAAAGTGTTTATTTTGCTTTGTTAAGCTTTTCTTTTAAAACTTCACTCAATAATAAAAAGAAACCTCAAATTGGATGGTGGTTTGGTTGAGTGAGATACAGACTGTTAGAATTAAACACAGGCTCTGAATGAGAGGTACACAATAAAAATCTATTTTATGTAGATTTTTGGCTCTGCTACCTCTGGTATAAGGATGTATCCAGAAACTGAGATAAATATTTCAAAAACACATCTAAACTATTTAAACCTTTAAGGAAGGTTTTACTTGACTATTCAGATACCATTTTTTCCCTGAACCATTATCCAAACAAATTTTCTGACCTTGTTCCAGTGAACATTATTTAATTAAAATTCATGAAAAATCAATTTCAAAGGAGCACTGTGGATACAGACATAGTTAATAATGAATGTGTCTTTAGATAATTAGACCTCAGAATTACTGTGTACATACCTCTTCAGTTGTCTTGGTCTCATGTTTTCTTTCTTTCTTTCTTTCTTTTTTGTGGAATAAGGTATTGGACTAAAATGGGATCCTCAAACCAAAGGTTATATGCAGGTTCCAAAGGAACATTATAAATACTTTCCCCTCTTCTTAGCTATTATCAAATTTATAAGTATTTGTAAAACAATCAAGAGTCTTATTTAGTACTGTAAATTTATGAGAGATATTAACATAAAACATTTATTATGTTAATACTTTCATCATACAGTAGTATTCCATCATAATTACATACCACAATTTATTCAGTCATGGCCCCCTTGATGTGGGTCCCCTGCTTGTAATTTCTGCACCCCATTGCCTTTTTAACTTATTTCCCAGTTACATATAAAACAATTTTTAACATTAGTCATTTGTAAAAGACTAACTTTATTCCTCTAAATCCTACACAGTCCCCCATTTATTCTATTCTCTCCTTTTACCTTGTCACTCCTAAAAAGTAGTCTGCCCTCCCTTCTATTACCTCCCCCATCCTCTTCCTCATCACTTTCCTATAGAGTAAGATAGATTTACATACCCAATTGAATGTGCTGGCTATTCCCTCCTTAAACCAATTCTGATGGGCATAAGGCTCACTCATTCCCTCTCACCTCTCCCCTCTTCCCCTCCACTGTAAAAGCTTTTTCATGCCTCTTTTATGTGAGATAATTTACCCCATTATACCTCTCCCTTTCTCCTCCCACTACATTCCTCTCTCATCCTTTAATTTTATGTTTTTTTAAATATCATCTGGAAGGGACAGTGTGAATCCTGAGCACCTCTTGTCTCATGGGAGAAATCAAGAACTGCCTCAGGGCTTCTTGGTTCAGAGACCATTCTGTGCTGTGGGGGATTAGGTGGTGCTGAGGGCCACAGCCCAGTTGGAAACTCACAAGGATGATTCTCACGAGACTGCTTGCTTGATGAGCAGCAGCTGACATGGCTGGTTTGGCACCCATTCCGTTGGTTCCCCTTCCCCAGGCATGAGGAATTCATGCCTGAATCATGCTCTATATATGGAGCCAGGTTTCTTCTTCCCAGCCACTGCCTGAAAGCCCCTCCTTTGAATAAACTATAAATTGTTTCTCTCCCTCTCCTCTGGTCTCATCAATCCCTCCTGAGAATACAGCTTAAGACTGGCCCTTAGGTTAGGAAATGTAGGGGCTGCTTACATTCATGAATTCATATTGAACTCTTACCTGTGCCTTCTCTTAATATAGTCTCCTGAATATCAATAATGGCAAGGATATTATGAGTTACAAATATCATCTTTCCATGTAGGAATGTAAACAATTTAATAAACCCCTTATGATTTCTCTTTCTTGTTAACCTTTACATGCTTCTCTTGATTCTTGTATTTGAAAATTTTTGATTTTTTTAAATTCAATAATTCAGGGGAAGCTAGGTGGTACAGTGAATAGAGCACTGGCCCTGGAGTCAGGAGAACCTGAGTTCAAATCTGGCCTTAGACACATCCAAATTCCCTACCTTCCCCCTCCAAAAAAGCAAAAATAAATTAAAAATTCAATTTTTCTATTTAGCTGTGGTCTTTTATCAAGAATGCATTAAATTCCTCTACCTCACTGAATATACATTTTTCCCCTGAGAGATTAAAAAGAGTTTTACTAGTTTTACTTGAATCTTAGCTCCTTTCACATCCAGAATATCATATTCCAAGTCCTCTGATCCCTTAATGTATATGTTGTTAAATCTTGTGTTTTCCTGATAGTGATTTCACAGTTCTTGAATTGTTTCTTTCTAGCTGCTTGCAATATTTTCTCCTTAATTTTAGACCTCTGGAATTTGACCATAATACTCCTGGAACTTTTCATTTTGGAATCTCTTTCAGGAGGTGAACATTGGATTATTTCAATGTGTAATTTATTCTTTAGTTCTAGAACATCAAAACCTTGATAATTTCCTGAAAGATGATGTCTAGGCTCTTCTTTTAATCACGGCTTGCAGGAATTCAAAAAATTTTAAATTATCTTCCCTGGATCTAATTTGCAGGCCAGCTATTTTTCTAATGAGATATTTTACATTGTATTTTTTTCTCAGTCTCTGGTTTTGTTTTATACTTTCTTGATTTCTCCTAGTAATTAGCTTCTGTTTGCTCCATTCTAACTTATAAAGAACTATTTTCATCAGTGAGCTTTTGGACTTCCTTTTCCATTTGGTGAATTCTGCTTTTTAAGGCACTCTTCACCTCATTGGCTTTTTGGACCTCTTTGCCATTTGGTCTAGTGTATTTTTTTAAGATTTTATTTTCTTCAGAATTTTTGGAGTCTCCTTTGCCAGGCTATTGCCTTGTTTTTCATTATTTTCTTGCATTACTCTCATTTCACTTCCCAATTTTTCCTCTACTTCTTTAACTTGATTTTCAAAATCCTTTTTGTGCTCTTTCATGTCCTTAGACCAATTTATATTTTTCTAGGAGGCTTTGGATGTAGGAGTTTTGACTGTGTTGTCTTCTTCTGATTGTATATTTTGGTCTTCCTTATCATCAAAGTACATTTCTATAGTCAGAGATTTTTTGTTTTTCTTTCTGTTTTTCTGTTGTTTGCTCATTTTCTCAGTCTATTTCTTGACTTTTAAAACTCTTTGTTAAGGTTGGACTTTGCTTGCACTGTGAAGAAAGTACTGTCCTGAGCTTCAGGGGTTTTGTGCAGCTGTGCCTGTGCTCTGGTCTGTGAAAGACCATAAGCACTCTTTTCTGTCCTGGAACTGTGAGGTGGGATCCCCCTTCACTGCTGCTACAAATTCTGCTATGCCAGTGCTCCTCCTCACCCGAGGACTACCACTGAGAACAGCAATATAGATCCAAATAAGGGCAAAACAAGAGTACTGCCTCAGTGCCAGCAAAGGGAGCCCTATAATCTCCTTCTGACCAGCTGCTCAATCACCTTACCATATTTGGTCTGAGAACTCCTGAAACTGCTGCTGCTATTGCACCTGCTCCTGCCTCCCCCACCACTGATTCAGTTATTCCTAAGGCCTGCTCCTGGTTTGCTGGGGCTGGGGCTATTCTGGGGCTAGGGCTGGACTGTGCTTCTCTCTCACCCAAGTCTGAAAAATTTCTTACGTCTACGATGTCTTTGACCTTTGTGAGTTGAGAAGTCTGGAAACTGCCACAGCTGCTAGTGATTCAGTCCACTGAGGTCTGCTCTGGGTTTTCTGGTGCCTTGTCTGTACTGGCATGGGTGCACTGGACTGTGCTCCTTTCTCAGCCTGGTACAACAGACCTTTTGACCTTCCAGGTTTTTTTGAACTGCAAATTTGTTTCACTCTGTCTTTGTGTGGGCCCTGCTGCCCTAGAATTAGTTTAGCGTCGTTTTTACAGGCATTTGGGGGAGAACTCTGTCCCATTAATGAATGGCAATTCTTGAGCATAAACTTTCCTTGATGACACTGTAGACTCAATGACCTAACAAGGACCTATTAATTTCCTTTTTTCTTATCCATGATTTTGATTCTCCAGAGATTTTAAGTATTTTATTCTTTACAGACACATAGGTTTCTGGAATAATACTGAATTTTTAAAAGATATGCTTGTGGTGTATGTGTGTGGGGTCCTTAATGAGTTGATATAAACTTAGCAGGAGGTCTATGGAGTATGTCAGGGAAGCTGCTTGTCCTTATTCTGTTTAACACATTTATTCATGACTTGGGAGAAAGGAATAAGTGATAAGCTTATCAAATTTGCAGATGAAATAAACCTGGGAGGCATAGATAAGACACTGGATGAAAAACTTTAGGTTTCAGACAGCTCTTGATAAGACAGTCTATTGGATGTAATCTACTAATGAAATGTAATAGGAAAAAATGCAAGCAGGTAAATTTATGCTTGATTTTTGTCAAAGTTTTCTAGTCATTAAAGCTATCTAAAAATTGGAACAAGCATACTCAAAAGGTAATGGCTTTCTCCTTCAGCCAACATAGGCTAGAGTATAAATATACAGCATATATGCTAGGGTATCTTATAGAGATGATTCTGAATCAGATAAGAAATTAGATTCTACGTCACACATGGTTCTTTCTAATTCTTAGGTTCTGGGATTCTTGGATTCCATTGCCTATTGCACCCCACCTGCTAAATGATGACCTCTTTTGGAATATGTTCTTTCTATCACTTTCCATCTTTGTACCACTATCAGTGTCCCTCACTATTCTGCCCTAGGACTTCTTCTTTGCCTTGTTTATATTGCTTCACTTTATGATCTCATCAGCTCTCATAGCTTTACTTGCTCTCTCTATGATGATAATTCTTAAATACACTTAGTCTGACCCAACTGCCTTGATGATCTCCAATCACACATCTCCATTTGCCTTTTAGGCATCTAAGAGTAGATGTCCCACATACATCTAAGTTAAACATGTCAAAAAGTAGACTCATCTTTTCTGCAAAAACTTTTTCCTCTCCTACTTTCACAGTTACTTCAGAGGGTAACACCATTTAGGTAAACATACATTTAGTCCCTCTAGCTCAAATCTAGGAGTTGACTTTTCACTACCTTTCAGCATCCCATACCTCCGGCCCTATGTTGCCATGGTCTGTCAATTTCATCTCTGGAACATGTTTTATATGCCCCCTTCTCTCCTCTGACATTGCCACCACTCTTGCAGAGTTCTCTCGTCACCTCATAATTGGACTAGTGGTGAGTCTGCCTGCCTTAAATTTCTTCCCATTACCAATCCATCCTTCATTCAGTCACTAAGGTGATTTTCCTAAAGCACAGGCCCAACCATGTCATACTCCTATTCAATAAATTCCAGTGACTCCCTAATGCCTCCTGCAATTCAAAGCCCTTCATAGTTCCTTTTCAGTCTTATTATACCTTAACTCCCCACATATATGCTTTGAATCAGTGATTCTGGCTTCCTCACTGTTCCTTAAAAACAAAACAAAACAAAACAAAACAAAAAACCAAACACAGGTCAGTTTTTGATTGCTGCCATTTTCTCTGACTGTGCCCCTTTCCTGGAATGCTCTCTCTCTTCAACCCTACCTACTGACTTCCCTGGCTTCCTTTAAGGCCCAACTACAAACCCATCTTTTACAGTAAGTCTTTTTCAATTTCTGTTAAATCTAGCACCTTCACTCTCTTAATAATTTCCTATTTATCCTTATAATATTGTTTGTATATCTTTTTATACATATTGTCTTTCTTGTTAGATTATTAGCTCCTTATGGACAGGGGCCATCTTTTGAATGCCCAGAAATAAATACAGTGTGTAAACATAGTAAACATTTAATAAACATTTTTATTGACATGTGATGAATCCTGAAAATTATGTATCTTTGTAAGGCATTTAATTCCTTCTCTCCTCCCCATTTTGGGGTTTGTGACCTCAATTGTCTCCCCTTGCTTTGATGAAGACCCATCAAGTACAGTGAGATACTGGTATGTCCCAAGATTCTTGTGTTCTCAATCTCAACTTAAGTGGATATGTGTCACTAGATTATTCATATCTCCCCTTCTATGCTTAAAAAAAAAGACTTTCTTGGGACACCTAAGTGGCACAGTGAATAGAGCAATGACCCTGGAGTCAGGAAGACCTGAGTTCAAATCTAGCCTCAGACACTTGACTCTTACTAGCTGTGTAACCTTGTGGAGGTCATTTAACCCTGATTGACTTGCCTTCCCCCCTCAAAAAAAAAAAGGTTTTCTCCAAGCTTCTTTACTTCAAAAGTAATAATTTACCAGTCAGTGATCTTGGTTTCTAGTGTAATAAGTTTTCATTCAATTTTCCTTCTTCCTTTCTCTTGATTGTTTGCCCTCCTTAAATAAATGTTTGGTGACATATATTCTCTGTTTTCTCAAGGGATCTCAGAGAATGTGAATTACAAAGCCCACATACCCAAGCTTATTTTTTTGCCTATTCTTTGAACCATGAAAACACTAATTTCATTGCCTAGTCTTTTCTTTTTGACTAACTTATTTAACTTCCTTATATCTATTTTTAAATTTTAGTTTATATCTAAAATGCCTGCTTATATTTTTTATGAAGGAACATTCATTTTCATTGATAATTAAGCTCAGTTTAACAGAATATATTATTTTGAGATGAAAATTCTCCTTTACTGTTCAGAATGACATATTCAAGATTTTCTTTTGATTTATAGTAAAGAATACTTAATTTTTTTTATAATCTATGATATAGGGTTGGCTAGGTGGTACAGTGAGTAGAGCACTGGCCCTGGAGTCAGAAGGACATGAGTTCTGATCCAGCCTCAGACACTTAACACATACAAACATAAACCTAGGTGTGTGACCTTAGGCAAGTTACTTAGCCCCAGTTGCCCTACAAAAAAGCAAAAAGCAAAAAAAAAAAACATCTATGGTATGTAAAGAAGTTCTGATTGCCTACAATATTTGATTGTAACAATGTAGTTCTGAAGTTAGATCATGATATTTCTCAATGAGTAAAACTTGATTCTCTTTTTCAGTGCCCTGTGACTTCTCTTTCTAGTGTTCAATGACCTTATACAATTATTTGTAATGCTATCTCCACCATCACAGTTAATCACTGAGTCAGTTGAAGTAAAAATTATCAACCCAGTAAGTATTAGAAAGATCTGATTGTGTCTTTAATGAAAGAAGACTCACATATGCTTTCTCAAGCACACGGACAGAATTTCAGGTAGGAGGTACTATATAGTGTGAAGAGAATAGAGAACTAGAAGTACTGAGTCAGTATGGAAACATTCTACTATTATCATCATTATTCTAATGTTGTCTTCCCCAAGGAATTACTTTGCGTAGAATTATTATTTCCTTTTTACTCTTTCTGTTGTTTTTATTATTTTATTTGGTATTTTCTTTAACTTAGAAGGGAAAACACAACTTAGCAAGAAGTTTGTAGTTCATTACATTTTTAAACAGTTTGCTAACAAATCCTTCCTTATACTTAGCAACAATCCAATTCCTTGCTGCTTTTACACAATAGAGCTACTTTTTACCTCATATCAAATAGTTAATCAAATTCTTTCTTTTCAAGTGAGGGTTTGTTAAGTATTCCTCAACAAAGGTAGTATCTTCTAGGTCATCTCTGTGCCAGCCTCTGTTCCTCTGTTTAGCCTATTACAGGCTAAATATCCCTGTCTACTTTTATGAAACCTTATATAATACTTTTAAAATCCCTTTACCATTCCAATTGCTGTTCTCTGGACATGCTCCAGTTTCTTAATATATCTTCTAAAATGTGAATAATTACTTTATATGATATTCCATATGTGTTCAGATAGCTGTGGAACTATCACATCCCTTGTATTGGATACTATACTTTCAGCAAAGGTAACATTTCTTTTTGACAGTGATTTCATGGAAAGGTTTGGTCACATATATCTTCTCTTTATTTTCTCAATGTATCTCATAGAATGTGAGTTAAAAAGCATATATACATACATACATATGTGTATGTATAAATATATATATACACACATATATACATTATATATGTGTGCGTGTATATACATATATATGTATGTGTGTGTGTATATATATATGTTTAGCCTTGTCCTTGAACCATGAAAACACTACTTCCGTTGTTTTTCTTTTTGACTGATTTATTTAACTTTCTTATGTCTATTTTTAAATTTTAGTTTTTATATAAAATATAACTTTGAAGGTGGAAAAATATTATATAAAAGCAGTACTGTATAAACTGACACCAATTTAAAACAATTTTAAAATTCATTGCCAACTCATTAAATAAGGGTTTAAATTTGTTAACTCTCAAAAAGTTAACTGTTTTATGATTGAATAAAGTATTTAATGCATAACTTCTACCTACTCCACAAATAGCTGATTAGTAATAATAATAGCTAATGTGTATATAATACTTCAAAATATGCAAAATGCTCTATTTATAGTATTTTATTTGACCCCCTCAACCACTCTCTAAAATGAGTGCTATTATTATCCTCATTTTATACTTAAAGAAATTGAGGCTGGGGGACAGCTAGGTGGTGCAGTGAATAGAGCACTAGCCCTGGAGTCAGGAGTCCCTGAGTTCAAATCCGGATTCAGACACTTAACACAAAAACTAGCCGTGTGACCTTGGGCAAGTCACTTAACCTCAAATGACCTTAAAAAAGCGAAAACAAAAAAGAAATTGAGGCTGAGAGAGGATAAGTGACTTGCCCATGGTTGCACATGCTAGTCAGTATTCAAGGCAGTATTTAAACTCAGTCCTAGGTCTTCCTGACTACAGGTCTTATGCTCTAATTATTAATATATCTACCTACATCTATTAATGTAGACTACATATAAAAATAAAAAGAGCAATAAAAAATCATAAAGATGAGTATGTTAAGAAAGCAGGCATATTGTCCTAAAGTGTGTCAATTTCAGATGAGACTATATCTCTATCCACAACTGTGGCTTGGAATGTCAATGCAGTTCAGTGATCTGGTCATCCTTCTGTTCCCTTACATCTGCCTACCCTATCATTGCTGGATGGTGTAGAAGAAACAAAGAAAACACCAAAACTAACTTTCAAATAATAAAATTTTGCACTTCAAAATAGATGTTGCAACACAGTTAGGCTGCCTTGTTACAATCTCATATGGAAGATTCATGCATTTGAGACAGAATGAAAACATGAGACAAAGTCATGTTTTGCTAGACTTTGAGAACAAGAACTGCACCTACCAACAAAAGAACATTCTACATTTACAAAACTGAGAAAGGATCATTGTTCATATGAGGTCTTTCAAAAGAATCTTTGAACACAGATAAATTGATCACCATCATCAATGTTCCTGACTTTGGGATATGAAGGTCCTCTCTTCCTTTCATAGATAAAGACAGATAGATCATGATCATAATATAGCTTCCATACATATGCAATATGCACATATGGGTACATATAAATATATTATACATATATACACATGCATACAACTAAATGTAAATAAAAAGAAGAATGGGTATCTTTGTTGATATTTGAAAGTTGGGAATAGGATCAGATGGGACAGGAGGGAGAATCAGGAGAAGAATATATAGATAAATAAGGGAAGGCAGGATGGGAGGGATTGGAAAGGATTAGGACAAAGTGACATTGGAGGCAGTAGGGAAAGGAAGAAGGATACCATGTGACATGTGTGAATACATACATATATGTGTGCATATGTATGCATGTATGTATGTATGTATGTATGAGAAATGCTCTCATTATGCAGTGAATAGAGGACTGGCCCTGGAGTCAGAAAGATCAGAGTTCAGTTGTAGCTTCAGATATTTACTAGGTGACTCTGGGCAAACTGCTTCGCTGCTCTTTACCGCCTAATTCCTATATAAATGTCAATGTGTACATATACATACAAATAATATACCATATAAATGTTTGTGTTATTTATAGTATATAAATTATACTACACATAACATGTGTGTATACACACATAAGCATCCATTCATACATACACAAATATGTTTTTGTTGTTTTGTAATTGTACTTACCGTTGTGCTCCTACCACCCACCTTTCTCTTCCTTCTTCCATCAGCCTTCATTTGAGTAACAGTGGGTCTTTTTCTGGAGAAGCATTTTCCATCATGAATTTATCATGAATCAGTGATACTGATAAGAGTAGTCCATTCTTTGACACTTGATTATTGCCATAATGTCGCTGTTATTGTGTACAGGGTTCTTCTGGTTTTATACTTCGTTTTGTATCAGCTAATATGCATCTCCCAAGCTTTTCTAAAAACATATCTTTCATCATTTATTATAACACTCTATATATTCCATAATAATCATATAAAACCACTTGCTCAGTCATTTCTCAATTTATGAACAGCATTTCCTCAGTTTCAAATTTTTTTGCCACCACAAACAGCTATTAGGCATATTTTTGTACATATGAATGGATCTTTTTCCTTTTTCTGTAATCTCTTTGCTGTTCAGTGATAATAGTAGTATTGTTGGATCAAATGGTACATATATATATATATATATATATATATATATATATATATATATATATATATATATATATATATATATATATATACCGTGAAGGTATTTGTAGATCCTATGTTTGATTGCATGCTAGTATTGTGGAAATGAATGGTATAAACTAAAAGTATATAAATAAATTAATTTAAGAAAATAGTAAGTACAGTTTCATGACCCTTTGCACATAGACCCTAGTTGTTCCCCAAAATGATTGGATCAGTTCCCAATCCAGCAGTCAATCTGATGTGTATGAAGAAATATCTCAGTTGTTTAAATTTACATCTCTTTACATATTAATTATTCAGAATACGTTTTAATATGCCTATTTATAGTTTTGATTTCTTCTGAAAATGACCTATTCATACCCCTTCACCCTTCATCAGTTGAGAATGACTCTTATTTATTTATTTTTAACAAATTTGACTCAATTCTCTATATATTTGAGAAATGAGACCTTTATAAGAAAAATTTGCTATATTTTCCCACAGTTTTCTGTTTTTCTACTAATTTTGGCTGATTTAGTTTTGTTTGTACAAAACCTTTTTTTAAATTTTACATCATTAAAATTTTACCTCTTGTTATACTGTTTCTTGTTTTGTCATAAACCCTTACCTTATCCATAGATCTTCCAGGTGATTTTTTCCATGCTCCCATAATGGCTTATATCACCTTTTACATCTAAATCATGTACCCATTCTCAGCTTATCTTGGTATATGATGAGAAATATTGGTCTGTGACTAGTTTCTGTTGGACTACTTTCCAATTTTCCCAGAAATTTTGCCTGGGATCTTTGGGTTTATCAGACACTATATTATTGTGGTTGTTGCTTCTTCATATTGTGTATCAAATTTATTCCCTTCATCAATCACTACATTTCTCAGTCAGTGCCAGATTGTTTTAATGATTACTGCTTTGTAGTATAATTTGAGATCTGGCACTATCAGGCCACTTACCTTTTACTCTTTTTTTTTTCTTCATTGATTATTTTATATATACTTGACCTTTTGTTCTTGCAGGTTAATTTTATGACTATTTTTATGATCTATACATTAATTCTTTGATAGTTTTATTGGTATAGCACTGAATAATAAATTAAGTAGAATTTTTGTTTTTATTATATTGACTTGGCTTACCCATGAGCAATTTATATTTCCCTGATTGTTTAGATCTGTCTTTATTTGTCTGAAAAGCATTTTGCAGTTGCAACACTGGGTTTGTCTTGTTAGCTAGACTCCCAAACATTTTAAATTTTCTGAATTTTTTTAAATGGAATTTCTCCTTCAATTTCTATCTGCTGCATTTTGTTGGAAATGTATAGACACGTTGATGATTTATGTGGGTTTATTTTATATCCTGTAACTTTATCAAGGTAGATATTAAATCCTGGAGTATTCCCTTTCTGCCACCACAATGTATTCCAGAAGGGGGAAAGACTTTCTCTCTAATATATCTCCCTTCTTTATGTTTTTTTTTTAATTTTTCTTTTGTTGTGCAATTTTGTTTTTATATCACTTTGATTCAAATATAAATATATCTCTTTATACTCTGATACTTAACTGCTATAACAAATAAAAAACAAGAGGAAAAATGCAATTCAGCAAAACTAAGATGTCAACCAAATCTGACAGTATATGCAGAGTACCACATCAGTATCCCATACCTCTGGCCAGAAGGCTGAGACGTGCAATTGCTTTTTTTTTCCTCTTGCTTGGGTTATTACTTGATTTTTGTACATAAAAGTCAATGCCTTCCTCCCTTTTCTGACCAATATTTCCTAAGCTTTCCCCAGTCTACCCCTACAATGTCTGAGTAATAATAATATCTAAGACTTACTTTTGAAGTACCTCTTTATAAAATAGTAGACAAATGGAGTTGGATATGGAAGTCATGCCACTCACTAGCAGTGTGATGTTGGCCTAGTCACTTAACCTCTCTCAGTCTTTCTTCTTTTATGTATAAAATTGGATTAGTAATATCTATAATATTCTTCTCTCAGGTATATGATGAAGATCAAATGATAAAATGAATCCAAAGATTTTATATGCATGAAATGCTTTATAAACATAAATAATTTTACCATCTTCACTTCTCTCCTTTACCTCATGTCAAGCCATCTTCTGGCCTCCTCTCCCTATTTTCTTTCTCAGCCAAGTAGAGTTGCCTGACTAACCATGGACCCCAATCTCCTTTTCTGCTCTGCTTTTCAATCACAATTTTGACAGCTAAACAATTTCTCCAGACTTTTTTCTTTTCACAAAATCCTGTTTTTCTTCCAATAAATGTCACATCTTTGGAACAGGAAGAAAATGGGGGTGGTAGTGTTAAAGGGTGTCTTTGACCCAGGATACTGAGATTTTGAAGGAACCAATTAATGAATGATAAACTGACTTGCATGCACCTATATTCTTATACACCTTCCACCCTGCCCCACCCTATCTTTCTATAGCTTCTCCCATTATGTCCTTATTATTTTTTCTCTGGTTTTCACCATACTTACTCTCATAAAGTTTAAGCTGCCATGTTAATTGGAGCTTATTGGGTTAGATTTCTTTCTCAAAGACCAAGCCTGAAACCCAATTCACTCTGAAGCTCATAGATTGGACAATAGGTTGCTGCCGTGCTAGAACAAAGTGAATGTGAATTTAATTTTTAAAATTTTTAAAATATTTTTTCGTTAATGTTTAACTTTAATTTTAGTTCTTTCTGTTTTATCTAAATAATTTTTCCCAAATGCTTTATTAACTTTTGCTTTACATCATTCATTTCTACCAGATTTTGAGTTACAATTTTTTCCCAATTTTTCTGCTACCTACAACCCCAGAATAGCAGTCCCACAGGATATCCCCTCATGCAATCTGCTCTCTCCCATATCTTCTCCAATACACCCTTCGTCTTTTCCATTAGGGCAAGGTAACCCTCTGTGCCCCAATGCCTGCATATCTTATCTCCCAATTACATGCAAAATAGTGTTAATAATAGTATTTTTATATATTTGAAAGATTTAATTTTAAAACTTCAAATTCCAGATACATTCCCTTTGTCCATTGTCACCCACTTCCTTTAGGAAGATAAGCAATTCAGTATGTATTGTACATATATAGCTATGCAAAACATTACCATAGTAAATATGTTGTAAAAGACTGCTTATATTTCCCTCCGACCTATCCCACCCCCCACCTGGTCCATTTCCTACTTTGATCCTGTCCCTCTTCGAAAGTGGGTACTTAAAACCTCCCCTCCCCCCAGTATACCCTCCCTTCCATCACCCCCCCTGTCATCCCCCTCCCCCCTACTTTCCTGCAGGGTGAGATATCCCATTTAGTATGTATGCCATTCTCTCTCTGAGCCAAATTCAATGAGAATATGGTTTTACCTTTTTGCCTTCCTCTTCTTCCCCTCCCCTGCAACCACTTCCCCTTGCCTCTTCTACATGAGATAGTTTAACCCCCCATCTTGCCATATTCCTCTCTCACCTCTTAACTTCACCCCTTAAGTACCATCCCTTCCCACCAAATTGGACCTGTGCCCTCTATCCATGTATACCTATAAATATATATATACACACATTGACATATGTATTCATATTTCCATATATCCTTCTTCAACTATTTCCATACTGAGAAAGGTTTCATCAGTTACAGTTTTAGTTTTTGCATGTAGGAATGCAAATAGTTCAACTTTGATAAGTTCCTTTTGATTTCTTTTTCCTGTTTACATTCTCAAGTATCTCTTGCTTCTTGTGTCTGAATTTCAAATTTTCTATTCAACTCTGGTTTTTTCCTCAAGAATGATTGAAAGTCCTCTATTCCACTGAATGTCCATATTTTCCCCTGAAACAAGATACTCAGTTTTGCTAGGCAGGTTATTGTTGGTTTTAATCCCAGCTCCTTTGCTCTCTGGAATATGATATTCCATGCCCTTCAATCCCTCAGTGTAGAAGCTGCCAGGTGCTGCATTATTTTGATTATGTTTCCACAATATTGAAATTGTTTCTTCCTGGATGCTTGTAGTATTTTATTCTTGATCTGGGAACTCTGGAACCTGGCTATAATATTCCTTGGAGTTTTCTTTTTGGGATCTTTTTCAGGAGGTGATCTGTGGATTCCTTCAACCTCTATTTTGCCCTCTGGGTCTAAAACATCGTAGCAATTTTTCTTGAGAATTTCTTTAAAGATGATTTCTATATTCTTTCTTTGATGGCTTTCAGGTAGTCCAATAATTTTAAATTATATATCCTGGATCTATTTTCCATGTCAGTGGTTTTTCCCATGAGATATTTCACATGGTCTTCTATTCTTTCAATTGCTTGTATCTGTTTAACAGCATCTTGATTTCTCATAAAGTCACTAGTTTCCATCTGCTCTAGTCTAATTCTGAAGGAATGAATCTCCTCAGTGAGCTTTTGAGATTCTCTATCCACCTGTCAAATTTGGCTTTTTAAGGCATTCTTCTCCTCATTGACTTTTTGATTCTCTTTTGCCATTTGAGTTACTCTATTTTTTAAGGAGTTATTTTCCTCAGTCAGGTTGTTGACTCTCTTTCATACTTTTCCTGCATCCTTCTCATTTTTCTTCCCAATTTTTCCTCCACTTCTCTTTTTTGGTTTTTACAATCCTTCTTAAGGTCCTCTTTGGTTTGTAACCCACTCATATTTTCATTTGGGTCTTTTGCTGCAGGAGTTCTGACCTCCCAGTCCTCCTCCTGTTCCATGCTTCGATCTTTTTTGCCCCCAAAATAGGAGTCTAATGTTGCTTTTTTTTCTGTTTATTTTGTTTCCTTTGCCTAGGCATGTTGCCATCAATTACTTGACTTTTGGGCTTTTTGCCACAGTAAGACTCTGCCACCAGCCAGGGTAGCTTCTGTCCCAAATGCTGGGGTTTTCACAACTGCTGGAAATATTAGTTGGGTGCCCTCTCTAAAGCGCCCAAATGCTCTGGCCATCTGGTCACACACCCCAAGACCTCCACCCCAGACTGCAACCCAGATCCAAGAAAGTTAAAGCAAGAGACATTACCCCCCAGACTGATATCCGCATCCCCCTACAATTCACAAGCCAGGAGCTGAAGCTGCAACTGAAGCTGTAAAATGGTGGCTGTGCTGAGGCTCCTCAGAGGCTTCTAGCCCCAAGGGGAAGAAGGTGACATGCTCCCAAATACTGATCCCAACACCATAGGGCACTAACCTCTCACTTTGTCTGTGGCATCTATGTGTTAGTAATTCTGGAAAAGCCACAGCAGTTGGTGTTCTAGGGTTCCTCTAGCCAGCTGCTGGTCCAGCTGTCCTGAGGCTAAAACCTCCCAATCATTAGGTCTTGGGCTCAGCAGGGAGGGGCTGTTGGTTCCCAGCATGATGTGCTGGCTGCTCCCTGCTGGGCTTCCAGGCTGTCCTCAGCGGGAGGTTAGCTTCTCTGTGTTGTTCTGTGGGTGCTGGAACTCCATAGTTTGTTCAAAGACCCCCTTTTAGATGATTTTGAAGTGGTGTGGGCTGGAGCGTGGTGGAAGTGCTGTTTTTACTCCTCCATCTTGTCTCCACCAACTGTGAATGTAAATTTTAAATGCTAAATGTATCTCTTTTACCCAGCAACTCTGAGTATCTTCCCCTCCCAGTTTGATTTTTTAAGGGGCCATCCCTTGACTTACTCCTTAAGGAGGCCTATTCACTGAATGGGTATTACCTCAATAGAAATGAGAACCAGAAAAGACCTTAGCCTAAAAGGGCCAGGATTTCCTAGTGCTCCTGGGTCATCTATAATCATCCTGATGAATATCAAGACACTTGATCCAGATTGCTCTGGAGGAGAGAGTGAGAATGGTGACCTTGAACAACCCTTTGTCAATCAAATCCTAGTCAGCTGCAAGTCATATCATCATTTCTCTGATGTCATGGTACTCTTTGAGAACCACGGACAAACACAACAAATTTTATAAAGTTTAGTTTTTTCATGGCATGTAAGATATTGCTATGAGCTGTGACTGTGAATCTTTTTCCTTGTTAAATTAATAAAGCATTATGAAAATTTTAAAAATAAAACTAAATATTAAAACACAATTAAAATGATAGAATATCTATCTATCTATCTATCTATCTATCTATCTATCTATCTATCTATCTTTTTTCCAGTGTAGATATTGTAATTAGTAATATGAATGCAATTCTACTTCTCAAAATTTAAACACCCAAATAGACACAATAACAAGAACAACTCAGTATGTGTTTAGGGACTTTCTAATGTTTTATAATGCTTACTCTTTATCAATAACTGAAACTGATGTATTGCTTAAGGTGGTAGTGATGGGGTATATCCTCTGGAAACCTCCTTGGACTCTCCTGAATTTTCCCACATACTCTAGATTTTTCTTGCCCAGATCTGTTACTCTTAACCTGGTCTAGAACCTCCACAGTTAGTTATCTCCAGATTGCCTCTGGCTGCTTCCCACCCTTGATCCCATCAAAATCCCATTCTCTTGGTTCCTGGGAATCTGAGGTCAGTCACCTCAGTTCCATCTAGATCTTCCCTAGGCACCTCCTCAAGACCCACCCTCTTCTAGTCACCCCCAGACCCCTTCCAGAGTATTTCTGTATATGAGATTCATCTTGCCTTCATGAAGGTGCTAACTCAGACTTAGTCTGAACTGAATTGTTCTGGCCCACTTGTCAATACAAGCATCACAAATGCTCAGATTCCTTAAGAATCTAGCCAATGAACTTTGGCTGAGAGAAGACTTGAGGCAAATTTATTTGGCAGGACACAACATGACAGTATTTTGGAGCCCAGAGCACCCCTAACCTCAAACCTCAACAGTAGGGAAAGTTGAAAGGGGATGGTTGTGACAGAAATACAAAATTAACTTGCTGTTGAAATTTTAAATGCACATATATCTACAAAAATATATATTGTCCATACATTTGTGTATTTCTGTATACATATATGTATGTATTATGTGTGTATGTATGCCAGTGTAGCTAAAGCATTTGACTTGGAACCAAGAAAACCGGGGTTCAGTCCCTACCTCTTTTAGTTATTACCTTTGTGAGCCTGGCGTGATGGTAAAATAACAGCCTCTCCACCCCCTCCTTACCCCTCCCCACTCACCCCTGTAGAAATATTAAGAAAATATGGTTAGTCTATCCTAGTCTGAAGTCTAACTATAATTTTAGGAAAATATGAAAAGGGGCTAAAAACAAAAGTTATGGCTCTAGAAAATGGAAAACAGGTGGTAACCAGACTTAATGTAGTTAAGGTCATGGACTATTTCCGTGTCTTTAAGGGATTTGGGTAACTGTTAGACTAAGAAGAGGAAGCAGAAATGCTTAGATAAGAGTAATGAAATTATTTTTATTAGTCAAGAAAGAATTTTTTTGTCTTTTCTCTTTAACCTGGACTTATTCTTTAAAAATTTCAGAATTGCATGTCTCCTTATATTGGCTCATCATACCACTATATTTCTAATAATGTTTATTAAATAACCATGTTTTATTTTTTATGGAGAGAGAGAGAGCAAAAGAGAGAGAGACAGAAAGACAGACAGAGAGAGAGAGAGAGAGAGAGAGAGAGAGAGAGAGAGAGAGAAAGAGAGAGAGAGAGAGAGACTGCAACAACTAAAGTATAGTCCTGGGAACTGACTTACAATGATTATAAGTTATAACTTACAGAGTTATAACTTACTAATGAGATAAAACCTTTTAAAGTTTATAAAGTTTTTGATCCAACTTGAAGAAAAATTATTTTTTTTCTTTTCTTTGCACGCAATTATTCAAATCTATGGTTTTATATGTATATAGTTTTTATGCTCACTATCTCATGTTATCACATAGTGACTAATTTTGTTAAAACAAAGGCTTTTCTTGGTTTAATCTTTCTACAGTTAAATCTATGAAAAAAAACCAAAATACTATTTCCCTTTGTAGCAGCTTGCTGGTAGAAAACAGAGTAACTTGAAATGAGTAGCAAAACCCCTCTGTGGATGTCACAATGTACACATCCAGACAACATATTCTCCTGAGAATTAGGTCAGAAATTAAGTCAGAAATATTCTTCTGAGGTCTAATAGCCAGAAAGAAAAAAATCTTGGAAAATATTATACTTTAATCTCATTTCGCTGCTCAACTCTGAATTTCCCACCTTTGTGGAAAAAAATCCTTTTATTCCTTCTTCCACCTCCTACACTTGTGAAATATATTTATTTCTGCCCCAGTAAGCAACCTACTTTACACAGTTTCTTAAATAACGCTGAAACTCTTTAGTTTAAGCTAGCTTTACTATTTTATACCTAGTGACTCCCTGTCCCTTAATATATAATGCTCTCAGATTAATCCATTACCTTTTATTTTTTCCCTCACATGGCTGAAAACTTTCATTTGTATTATTCCTTGTCCTAGTGTATAAATGAAATTCCTTTTTGGATTTGCATTTTATCCTTCTAATATTATTGCTTTTTGTGACCCTATTACCATGCTTTATCTAGGTCAAAATAGGTCTGCAAGATTTATTTCAAAATGTTTTTCAAGGACCTTCTACATCCTAGTTTTCAGAAATGCACTTTACAAAATGTGATGTGAATTAATGTAGGGCTAGTCAGTTTATTTCTTTTCTTCATATCCTCTATGATTCAATAATTTTCTTTATTGTGCACATGTGTTCACCAGATTTTCATATTACCTATATTTTAAATGCTGAATTGTTCTATATGCAATGCACTTTAACATATTTCACATCTACTGTTACTATTTCAATGTATAGATATGGTCCTAAAATTTCCCCTTGACACATGGAATCTCATAGATATATTTATTTTGATCAGAGTTTCAAGGATTTTAAAATAAATAGCTTTGGGGGTTTTGCAAGGTCAGTGATTTCAGAAGTTTTTTATCTCATGCAGGAAGAGTTGTAATGTTCTGATGAATGTCTATGCACTCTGAGCACACATCAAAAATAATCAGGCACTGAACAGCTGAATACAACACATCATCCTGTCTACACTGAGCCCTGCTGGAATCCCATACCCTGCATTCCCCCCAAATGCCTCAGATAACACTTAGTCATCATTTTGGTCATCTCATTTTACCATCTTTGAGATAGGTCCTCTTCTCCCTCCCCCTTTAACTTTCCTTCTTCTACAATTCAAATGCCACAGTTTCGAGGCTTAGTTTCCATTGGTCCTTTAGTGAAGTCCTTCACTGGTTTATCCTTAAGAAGTCCTAGAGAATGGCAAGTACCAAAATATAAAATAAAACACTAAAAAGCATATTGAGGTTATGGTGGTCTTGACACTGTTCATTTTTAGGAAACAGTATATATTGCTGCCTTCTTCATCCTTCTTCAATTTCACTTGGTTCTTAATCAGACTGAAAGAAAAATACCAAAGACTGCCCTACATTCCCTGACTCTATTTGGTTTTGAAAATATGTGTAACTTAGGGTGAGGGGACTTAGGTGGCTCTAGATAGAGTTCCAGGCCTGGAAACAGGAATATTTGAGTTCAAATCTGGCCCCAGACGTGTATTAGCTGTGTGACCTTTGGGGAAGTAGTCATGCAGTTCTCTCAGTCTCCTAATCTACAAAATGAACTGGAGAAGGAACCTGCAAGCCACTCTATATCCATGCCAAGAAAACCCTAAATGGGGCTATAAAACAACTGAACGCCTACAAAAAACCCCCCTCAGGATTATATCTAATACTATAGCATAATATAATAGAAATAGATGTAATAGATATAATCCAATACTATAGCATAATAGCCAAGTTCATAGATATTGAAAGAAAATCTACTATAGTTACTATCTGGTCAGCAAAGTAATTGGAATTTGGCCTGGTTCAAATTTAAAACATTGTACAAAATTGACATAAGAATTAGAACATGCCACAGCAGAAAGGGAAACTGAGTTACTTAGTTTATCCTCTCCTGTTTATTTTTCTTAAATATTAGGAAGGCAAATCTGAGGCTATGATTTCATTGATACAGTAAACTCCCACTGTGAAGTTATTTAGTATATTATTTATTATATTTCAGAAAAATAACTGAAGCATTGAGAGGTTAAGTGACTTTTCCTTTATCACAGAATTAGTATGTCTTATAGTCAAGACTTCTTGCCTCAAAATCCACCCCTTTATCCACAACCCCTTGCTGCTTCTCTTCATATCATTACATAAATAGATTTGTGGTTTCAGTGATAATAAGCACTCCCTCCAGTGACAAAGACTTCAATTCATTCTCTGAATTCCTACCCTTATGCTAAGGGCATTCAATATAAGTAAGAGAATATCCATATTTTATTTCCCTTCTATCTCCCTCAATGCCTTATTCAGTATCTTACCTACAATATGAATTCAACAAATATCAAGTTAAATTACAACCCCTTTTATTTTTTCATCCTTCTCAAGTTTCTCTTGGCTGGGGGATGGTTTCTTATCACCTATTGATGAAAATATTTCAGGGAAAACCACTATCATATCTTCAAATGTTTGAAGGGTTGCTAAGCAGAGTGACATAACAGATAGAGAATTAGATTTGGAGTTAGGGAAAAAATGAGTTTGAATATCACCTCAGACACTTACTAGACTCTGTGTCTGAAGGTCAATTTCCTTATCTGTGAAACAGAAATAATAATAGTACATACCTATTGTTAGTATCAACCAAAATATTATACGTAATTGCTTTGTAAGCCTTAAAGCACTATATGACTGAGAACAATTATTATTTATTAAATATACTTGATCTGCTTGACCTCAAAAAGCAGAATTTTAAAAATGGGTACAAGTTAAAGGGAGACATATTTAAATTTAATGTGAAGGAAAAGAAAGAAAAAAATCAACTTTATTATGATAAAATATTTCAAAAAGTTGAGTTACTATCTTAGGAGGGGCTAGGTTCATTTTCATTGCAAGTGTCCATAGGATAGTCTTCTTCCAGTATTGGTTGGCAATATGCTCTATGAGTACATCCTTCTAATATGAGGGTCTATATAATCTTATCTTGCAGCTGTCAGGAGTACTTCTAGTATTGGTTCTTCTGCCTTAGGGAGAATAACTGGAACAGGGCTTTGTGATTCATTGGCAAACAAATGAACTCAGTGGAGATAGGTCAGGGAAACTGGACTGAGATATCATATGCTGTTCCATGGGATCTGAGGATCACAGATCTGGAACTGGAAGAAACTTCAAGGGGCATCAAGCCCAACCCCTCATTTTTACAGATGGGGGAAACTGAGGTCAATAGCAATTAAGTGCTTGCCCAAGTTCACATAGGTAGTCAGGGTTAGAGGTAGAATTGGAACATAGATCTTCTCATTCCAGAGCCAGTATTCTTTCCACAATATTGAATTACTTTCAAACAAAGCAATTGTGTGTGTGTGTGTGTGTGTGTGTGTGTGTGTGTGTGTGTGTGTGTGTGTAATTTGAGGGATGATTTATACCAAGGGGGTTGCAAAAGGATATTCAAAATGAGGAGATATATACATAGGACCAAAAAAATGGTGGGAAATAATACAATTTTTCAGGCTCAAACCAAGGTCAGTTCCAAGATAAATATTCAAGGAAATTGTTAGGCATGATGGAAGCCTAAGCAACAATCATCAGAATTTGAGGAAGACATATGATTGTCATCATACAGATAAGGTGGCAGTTGTAGGGAACATATTGATATGGAATCTAGGGCTTAAGATCAGGAAGTTTTGTTTATATAGAGAGTGGAACACCAGGTGGTAATTCAATAAAGGGAGAAGGTAATAATCTAGGTACTAGAAAACAGAAGATCCAAGTTCATAGATAATACTAGCACCAAGATTGACTTGTTACAGTTAAGCCAGGAGCTCCTGGTGTAGTATTCCTTATATTTGCCCTGTTTGAAGACAGGTTTGATCTCAGTGTTTAAGATAGGTCTGAATATATAGGTTTGTGGATGTTAGGTGGTCCTAGCTAGGAAGCATAGCAGATATATGTTGGTAGGATATATAACTATATGTAACTATAGTAAGAATACTGGAACTATAGTAAGAATACTGGAATTGGGGTCCAGAGAGATCTGCATTCAGATTCTTCCCCTAACTCTTACTGTGGTATCAAGTACAAGATCACACCCCAAACTTGAATTTCCTCATTCATAAAAATGAGGCTCAGAAAACCTTTAGAACTTTCCCCACAAGACTGTTGTTAAGAATCAATTGAGGATTCCAGCCTCGAAGTCTCAGCAGCAAGTCGGACGCCTCCAGCCTCACGAAGCACCAATAAGATGTCAAGCAAAGGCTCCGTGGTTCTTGCATACAGTGGAGGCCTGGGCACATCCTGTTTCCTGGTGTGGCTAAAGGAGTAAGGCTATGATGTTATTGACTACCTGGCCAATATTGGAGAGAAGGAGGACTTTGAAGAGGCCAGGAAGAAGGCATTGAAACGTGGAGCCAAAAAGGTTTTCATCGAGGATGTCAGTAAGGAATTTGTGGCAGAGTTCATCTGGCCAGCTGTTCAGTCCAGTGCCCTCTATGAAGATAGTTACCTCTTGGGCACCTCCCTTCCCATACTTTGCATTGCTCATAAACAGGTGGAAATTGCCCACCAGGAAGGGATTAAATATGTGTCCCATGGAGCTACATGAAAGGGGAATGACCAGATCTGGTTTGAGCTCACCTGCTACTCCTTGGCCACTAAGATTAAGGTTATAGCTCCCTGGAGGATGCCTGAATTCTACAATAGGTCCAAAGGACTCAATGACCTGATGGAGTATGCCAAACAACATGGAATCGCAGTTCCAGTCACCCACAAGTACCCATGGAGCATGGATGAGAAACTTATGCACATCAGCAAAGAGGCTGGAATTCTGGAGAACCCCAAGAACCAAGCACCTCCTGGCCTCTACACAAAGACCCAGGACCCTGAAAAGGCTCCCAACAGCCCAGATGTCTTAGAGATTCAGTTCAAGAAAGGTGTTCCTGTGCAGGTGACCAATGTCAAAGATGGGACATCCCACCTTACGTCCTTGGAGCTTTTTCTTTACCTGAATGAAATTGCAGGCAAACATGGGGTTGGCTGAATTGACATTGTGGAGAACTGCTTCATCTGGATGAAGTCCAGAGATATCTACGAGACCTCAGCGGGAACCATCCTCTACCATGCTCATTTAGACATTGAGGCTATCACAATGGATTCGTGAAGTGCATAAAATCAAACAGGGCCTAGGCTTGAAATTCTCTGAATTTGTATACAATGGTTTCTGGCACAGTCCAGAGTGTGAGTTTATCTGCCACTGCATTGCCAAGTCTCAGGAAGGGGTTGAGGTCAAGGTCCAGGTGTCTGTCTTCAAAGGCTAGGTCTACTTCCTTGGCAGAGAATCTCCCCAATCACTGTACAACGAAGAGCTTGTGAGCATGAATGTTCAGGGAGACTAGGAGGCCGCTGATGCCGCTGGCTTCATTAACATCAACTCCCTCAGGCTAAAGGAATACCATTGTCTGCAGAGCAAGGTCACCTCCAAATAGACTAAGCAGCTGTCAATAATGTGAAGCGGCTCTCAGTGTCACTGATGATTTCCCCAAGTAAGGACATTGAATGTCCTGGAATTTTGTATTTGTTGCTTATCCTCCTGGGCTGCGGCTCAGCCAGGCTTTGTTTCACGTTCCTGTAGCAGATAGAACTGGTCTATAAGGGAGGTGGGGATGGGGGTGGGGGATGATGGAGTAGAAAATACAACCATCATCATCATCATCATCATCATCATCATCATCATCATCATCATCATCATCATCATCATAAAAGACTACCATGGGGGGAAATCAATTGAGATGAAATACACATTGTGCCTTTTTTGGGGTCACCACCCACCCTCAACTCAAACTCATAACTTGGACCCCTTGGGGAAAACTACAAAATTCACAATTTTTTCTGCTCTCTATAGTCAGTTAGAAAACACAATTAGCATGAAAAAGATGCATTAACTGAGATGACATAGTAAAAAGTATAGCAACTTGTGTCTTCACAGTAAGGTTGGAATATTCTCTTCCACAGATACATAAAGCATTGCTTGAAAGAAAGAAAAAAAAAAATATATATATATATATATATATAGCATTCACAAGTAGACAAGAACACATAGCTGTAGCCTCTAAGTGGCACAGCTGGACAAAGTTGTTTGGTTTGAGGTAAAAAGTTGAAATAGAGTCAATAAGTGAATAAGTATGAATTTGAGCTCAGAATTTCTTTACTCCAAGTCCAATGCTCTTTTCACTGTGCACCTAGCTGGTTCCCTGTGCCAGCTAGTTGACTCACTTAATCTGTCTTTCCTCCAGCCTCTACATTCAGTAGTGTCCATTGTTTTTAAACCACATGTCTCTCCTCCAAACTGGCCAGCACTTTCTATCCAGGGAACATGATCAGGTAGAAAATAATAACAAAAATTACTTGGATCACCAGGTCCCATTATGGAACTCTCTCTCTACCTGTTAAGAGAGGTTGCCAATATTTTACATGCTCATTTTAGCCTAAGAGACAGATTTGGTTTTATTTTTTTGCATTTTTCCCTTTAGAGAAAACTACTTCCTTTTAGAAATCAAATGAGTTAATATTTATAAACTATATATGAGGCAGTCAGGAGGTGCAATGGATAGAGCATGCAGAGAGGAGTCAAAAAGACCTGAATTCAAATTAGTCTTGGCCTGCATCTCAGTGAATGCATCTTCTTTAGGCTCATTGTGAGCTGTTTGAGAACAGACACTATTCATTCATTCATTCATTTATGCATTTATGCATTTCTTTGAATCCTCATTACATAGCACAGTTTCTGACACATTGAACATGCTCAATAAATGTTTTTTGACTGCCCCAGGAAGAGTTTTGGGGTGGAGAGAAACATATCTCCATCGTACTTCTACTCTCTGAGACATGGAAGAGTAGAAGTAAGAGTAAATCAAGGGCATGTTACTCTTTTATTAGGTCCACTGGGTCATTGGAACTTTCAAATTAGGAGTCATAGGGTATTGCTGTTAAATTGCTTATTGAAAAACAATTTCAGGGGGAGTAGCCAAGATGGCAGAAAGGAATCAATAACCTCACTGAGCTCCTTGGTCACTAAGTCTCAAAGGGTGAATCTAAGTGGATTCCAGAGTGATGGAACCCATTGGAAGATGGAGCTTGGCAGAGTCCAGCCCAGGAGGTTGCCCAGTGTGTCCGGACAGGACGAGAGTAGGACGAGTGTGGGGTCTGCACAGCTCAGACCTAAGAGCAGACAAGCAGACTACACCAGAGAGAAAAAGCCCCAGCTTGCAGACTTACCAAGGACGAATCACAGTCATCTCACCTTCATCTCACGAAGGGATGGGAAGGATCATTGGAGCCATGTAGGAGAGTTGGGCCCCCAGTGGAGAGAGCAGCTTCTCTGGCTGCATTCGGCCCCCAGCCTGGACGTTTAGAAAGTGCCTGCATGTATGATACAGGGGATGGAAGGGCAAAGTAAACTCTAGCTGCTCCAATCCTCCCACCCCTCCTTCATGAAGCAGAAAACACAAAGATAAGTCTCCCACCCAGATTGAAATCCCAAGTTAATGGAAATAGCCCCAGGCTTGAGAGTCTCCAAGAAGGGGTGTAACTGAGACAGCCAGGACTCTGAAGAGAAGAGAGGGAGGGGTTCCAACAAGCCGCACCTCACCTCACCACCAAAAGCCTACTTATAGCCCAGGGGTATAGAGGCAGAAATCTGAAGTGGTCAGACTCACCCCCACCTACACATTTACATTCCTTGCTGACTTCCCTGACTTAGCCATAAACTACCCACCCAGAGATATTCAAAGTCAATGATCAGGCCCTAAACTCACAGCCTGAGAAACTAAGAAACAGGAAATCACAATGGGAAGGAAGGAAGCTGAGGAGAAAGGAAAGGCAAGAAAGTCTATTTGAGCCTACTATGTAGGGCAAGAACAACCAAATACACAGGACAATATAGATTCTCTACCCACACCTGAGACCACAGAAGAAAACATGAACTGGTCTCAAGCCCAAATAGCATTCCTGGAGGAGCTTAAGAAAAACTTTAAAGACCAAATCAGGGAAGCAGTGACCAACTTGGAAAAAAGTCTCAAAAGAAAAACAATTTCACCACATCCTTTACAACTGAATCCTATGTGTCATCAGGAATGTAACTAAGAGCTGAGCCAGCACAGAAATAGGGAATACTCTGAGCATTGGACATGGGCTCTCATTACATAGGGAAAACATGGAACCAAGAGCACAGGAGATAAGGGGCAAAGTGGACCTCACACTATACTGCTACAGGGTTACTGATGTCTTCTCAGTGCTCTTATGAGCTTTGTTATCTTGATTGCTGCATTAGGCTACTCTAGTGGCATTTGCTAGAGCCTTTTGCACTAAACACTTCTGGATGTTTTTCAGATGGAGGCAGCTACATTGATTAGCTGAAGTCACCACCACCACTAACTTCAGGCTTAGATAACATCCTGGATCAGAGGAGTACTGCTTTGTACCTTCTGAAGGATCTGGAACCCCCTCCACTTGGTCTAGCAAGAATTTTGGCCCTAAGGTCATTAATTTCTTTTTCTTTAGTCCCCCAAATCAAATTTCCACTGCACATGTAAAATGTCATCATCTATGTTCTAATTAATTCAAATAATGAGTCCTGTGAAGTGATGTCATTATTCAAAATAGTTCTGCAAATTTCCATTTGGGCTAGGAAAAATTATTATATTTTGTATGATTGTAACTTCTTTTTCCTTTTTTTTTAAGAGGGAGGAAGGCAGAGGGGCGGCTAGGTGGCACAGTGAGTAAGAGCGCAGGCCTCGGAGTTGGGATGACCCGAGATCAAATCCGGCCTCAGAAAATGAGCACCCACACATAAATAATGACTAGCCGTGTAACCTTGAGCAAGTTACTTAACCCCAATTGCTTAAAAAAAAAAAGAGGGAGGAAGGCAGGACAATTGGGGTTAAGTAATTTGTCCAAGGTCATATGGTTAGTCAAGGTTAAATGTTAGAGATTGGATCTGAACTCAGATCCTCCTGACTGGTGGTGGTGCTATTTTCACTGTGCCACTTAACTGCACCTATAATTATTACTTTTAATAGTGCTAATTTGACTAGTACCCATTTGAAACCCAGCTATATGTAAGTAAATTATTATTATTATCATTATAATTTCATGAATTCCAGTGAGGAAAAATAGAACCAAAGCCAGAAATAAGTATATATTCAGAATAAAATAAGATTTTCTAAATAGTTATTTTTATAATTTTATTGCTATTCAATTCCTGGTTTCTTTTTTCAGTAATATTTCCTGTGAGATATTTAGAGGTAAATTATTTTGATCAACTTTTATGAACATATTTTGTTTTAAATAAAATTAGGCTTCTTCATTAAAACACACTTAAGTGCTTCAAAAGATCTTTAATTTCACTAGTGTAGTCATGAATTCTACAAATGACAGTTGTTTTCATTAGTTTTAGTTTTCATCAGAGGCTTCACCATTTGCTATTGCTTCTCCTTCTCAAATGACAACAAACCAGATCAATCCACATAATCATTGCATCATTCCTTACTTGAAGTCCTTCTGATGATAAGCCCCTCATACAACATTTCATTCTTTGAGCTGTACTTGAAGTCTTTCCAGTATGGTGTATAATTTGTCAGAGACTGTATTGCACTTACCTATACTACAAGAACCTAAGGTCATCATTAAACTCTAATGAAGCTTTGCAGTATGATGCCAGTGGCTGTTGTAAAGCATAAAGTAAAAGGTAGCATATATATCTTCATAACAAAAGTTGGAAAAACAAAAAAGACAGGCATAAATAAGTACCTTATAATATACATAACTGCTCTTATTTTTACAGTGCTTCTCTCAAAATAATGCTGTGATGTAATTAGTAACTAACTACCATCTAGGTTTTCAAAGTCAGGGGGCTCATTGGCAACCAAGAGTCTCATCTGGCCAAATCACACAACTCTTCCCATAAGTAAGCTCCAAAACAAAATCTCACCTCAGAGTACATATACTCTTCTTCAGGGTCAGAGGACATCACAGCCTTCATGACCCATAGTCTAATTACAAAGTACCAAAAGGTATGGGACTTCTTGAAAAATATGCCTCACCCCACTCAAGACCCTTCTTCCACTCGAGGCACATTAAGGGGTAGGAAAGATCTTCAAACTCCCTTACTATTACAAGACCACAGGGAAATGAAGTATTCTATACTCAGTATTTAGTGGTCATTATCCTTCTTACCAGATCTTACCAGATATCTGGTTATATGCCCTGTCTGATAACCATGTATATACATTTATTTTATTTTTCACACTTTTAATCATCATGCTTCTGCTAAAATTCTTGGGCAGGGTTACTATTAATCCAGTTCTTTCATTAATATTTTGTCCTTAAATGACCATGAGTGTTTGTTTTATTTTGTAAACTTTATTAAAACAACTTAAATGAAGAAATTAAAGATATCTATAAGCATATGAGCAAATGCTCTAAATCACTATTGATTAGAGAAAGAAAAATCAAAACAACTCTGAGGTACCATATCTCACGGATCAGATTGGCTTAGATTACAAAACAGAAAAATGATAAATGCTAGAGCGGATATGGAAAAATTGGAACACTAATACATTGTTGGTGGAGTTGTAAACCGATCAACCATTTTGAAGAGCAATCTGGAACTATGCCCAAAGGGTTATAAAAATTTGCCTACTCTTTTACCCAGCAATACCACTTCTAGGCCTGTGTCCCAAAGAGATCATAGAAGTGTGAAAAGGACCCTTCTGTACAAAAATATGCATATATAAATAGAGATATTTGTATATTATTATGATAATAGTCATTTAATTTAATACTGAAAGATCTGTGATTTCATTGATAGTGTACAATACCTACTGACAGAGATCATTGTTCCTCCATAAAATCTTTGCATGAGATAATGGAATTCAAAAAACTCCTAACTTGGTAGCTATCCCAATTATAAACCTTCCAAAGTTAGGTGGGCTAGTCTTATGAAAGACATAAAATTCATTTCTTTTCAAAGGCAATTTAAATTCAAATCCTTTTCAGTAGTGTGGAAGCTACCAGTGCTTTTATCTGCAAGTGGAATAACCTTTAGAGACCCATTACTTGGATAACTGGGTGGCATTGTGAATGGAGTATGGGACTTGGACCAAAGAAGAATTAAATTTGAATCCTACCTCCAACACTACTTTTGTGACTCTGAGTAAATCACTTAAACACTATCTGCCTCAGTTTCTCCATCATAAATGGGAATAATAATACCACCTACTTACCAGGGCTTTTGTGAGACTCAAATGATCTGTTAAACGTAAAGCACTATATACATATTTGCTATCATATTTATATTCATGCCATGATAAAGCTGAGGACCACTATAGTAGAGACAATGAACAGAAGCAGAGAGTTAAATAGTACTTATGCTGTAATCTATGTTATCTGCCATATGGGTGGTCCTCATGACTAGAAAATCTGAAGGCTGATTTAGAACATTATTTATTTAGGTTACTCACTTTGAGACTGGGGTGTAAGAGATTTAATATAAATGGTTTGTATTTTCATTCAGTATGAGGGAAGAAATATACATGATTTTGAATTGGACTTGAGTTCATAGCTGATAAATTTAAGGGAAAAGAAGAGCCTAGTCTCATTTTTTCCCAGTTTTTTGATGCAAAGCAGCAGTCAGGGTGGCTTGATGATATTCCATATCATTCAGACATCCATTCATTCAATTAGAACTTAATAAATTCATGATTTGTGTACAGCATGGAAACATTAAATTAACAAACTTGTTTTGTTGGCTTCTGAATTATACACGATTATGGCAGAAGTTTTCAGTCATTTGAAAGAATTTCTGTGATATCCCATTCTATGAAGTTGAAATAAAGTGGTCCTTCAGGACCAAGTTTGATGATGAGATCCGTTTTCCTTCTCTTCTACATTACTGGAGATATTAGAGATCCCTTAGCTCAATAGTGTTCATAACATTTCCCAATAAAAAGAAAACAACCAGATGGTAGGCAATACTAAACATTTGATTTCTATTATGCGTGAAAATCATCCTGTTGGGAACCAAAGTATTTTATAGTTGTATCTTAAATAAAGCGGCAGATACTGTCACCTGACCAATAAATTCCCTGAGGAGATTAATAAATATCTGAATTCAGGAAACTCTTAACTAATATATGGGAGTTTATAACAGTGCTAAAATGTGTTTGGCAAAGGTTACTATGGTGGGGCAAAGATCATAGATTTGAAGGTACCCTAGAGGACATCTTTTCCAACACAATCCTTCTACAAATGAAGAAACTAACTCCCAAAGGGGGTTAATGAATTGCCCAAGATATCACAGGTAGTTAATAACAATATGGTTGAGCCCATGCATTTGTGCATTACTTCAAATCTAGGACTTATTCTTTTCTTGAATACTAACGATAGTCCACAGAATTATTATTATTATTTATAAAGAATAGATCTTTGAATTCAGAATCACAGAAATTCAAGATTTGAAGGGAACTCAGAGGACATCAAGATCCATGTTTATCTACTAAAACTAACTTACCATTGCATAGTACTTTTAAACTTGCAATTTCCCATAGATGTGTGAATGCATGTGTGTGTGTATGTGTGTGTGTGTGTGTGTGTGTGTGTGTGTGTGTGTGTGTGTGTGTGTGTGTAAAATAACATTTAAGACTTTTATTACCTTTAAGGAAGGTACTAAGTATACTGTTATCTCCATTTTGTTGATGAGAAAATTGAGGCTCAGAATTATGACCTGGTCATACCATGTAGGTATGAAAAAAATTAGAGTTGAATTCTAGTCATCTATTCTGTCTTTTTCACTATATTACACTGCTTTATAATTGTTCCCATTATTTCAAGGAAAATATAAGATCATAGATTTTTTTCTGTTAGAAAGGACTATAAGAGTCAGTCCACTCAATTTGCAGATTCAAAAACAAAGGCCCAAACTTTTTCACAATCACATAGGCAATGATAAACAGGATGGGAATTCAAACCAAAGCACTCTCTGACTCTAAAGAACACGTTTTTTCCAACTGGTCCATATTGATAACATGTAATGAATGAGCAAATTTTACCTTTTCCTCCTCTTTACAATATTCCCAATTTTGACCATAAGCTTAAACACCTCCAGGCCTCCATTGAGGGGAAACTTAATTCTGATGCAGACCGTTTCACTTTGAAACATCTTTAATTATGATTGTATTATTTCTTTACCATCTAGAATAATGCCTTGTCCAATGTAATATTTATTCTTCAGATTTAGAGAATGTTTTAAAGTTTACAAAGTATTTTTTCTCATGCTGGTCCTATAAGGTAGGTATGTTTGAGTATTACTCATTCCATTTTATGTATGAGAAAGAAGAGGCTTTAATGAATTACTTAATTGGTATAATTCTCACATTTATGAAGAAGGTAGATATAGTCAAATCACCACTGTCAATCCCAGACACATTGCAATTTCAGTATCTGTTTGCCCAGCTCTACCTTCTTAATTCTCTCTTATATTTTATTTTTCCATGCAAAGAACACCGGGTCCTAAAACTGTGCCAGTCAGAGACAGCATCTCTTATTGGATGTTAATTACTTTCCCCCAATTTAATGTTGTCATACATCGGACCACTAGGCCATAGAGTTCAGCCTTCTCTCAGAATATAGAAAATCAGCTTACCCACAACCCAAACACTGCCAGGACTATCTTTTAAAGACTGAAGTTTTGTCCTCCTGCCTAACCTTAAATGTTTGCTTGCTCATCACTAGTATTCCCTTTTCTGAACTAATTACTCCAAGTGCAAAATCTTGCCATCTGTTCACTACACACCTTTTACTCTTCACGTAGGATCAGTACTGGTATGTTGAAGCAGATGGTCAAATTTTCAGAGACGCATTTGCAACTTGGAAGTAGAAAAACATTATGAATATGGGTTTTGTCAGTATTCTTGCTTACCTAGACTAAATAAAATTACTGGAGAATATGTTGATAATACAGATTAAACTTAAAAATATTTCTTGTGTATTTTTTTCCTCAGAGAAATTAATACCAAACATTTACCAAATAACCCTTGAACCTGTACCTTCTCCTCCTATACTAACCAATTGCAACTCACCAAGAGAACATTTGAATGCTCTTCCATAGGCCATTCTTGCAATTACACATTAAGGCATCTGTGAGCCCTTTTCACTTACAACTCACACTTCTCATTCAATTCTGATATCTTCAAAGTCTAATAGTTGTTTTAAGTCAGCTACCAGATTCTTTCTGGATCTAAACTTTTATGACTTTATGGATAGAAATATTATTTCTTAATATTAAATAACTTAATACTTTTCTCTTTAAAGTTTTGCTTTGTGATAAAAAATAACATTCCATTTGGGTTCTATAAAATAATTTTAAATATTTAGACATACTGAATGGCCAGCTTGTGTATAGAAGAAAATTATAAGAGGAAATCAAATCCACATATATAAAACCAGAACACATTATCTCTTCAGACCCAAGAACTAAATGACCAAAAACAAATTTTATTCAATATTCCTAACAAGGAAAAGAGAGACTGAGAAGATAGCTATAGGGTGTGAAGTGTAATCAGAAACTCAGTATGGATCCACAATTCCCCTTCCTTGGAAACCTGGAAGAAATAATTAAACTAATCAAATGTGTTAGAATCATTGGTCCCCAAAAGCTTACAATTGGAGATAACCCTGATACTTAAAGTTTACTTAACTTTAATCATCCCTAAAGCCTCTAGTTGGAGTCAGTCTTTTGGAAGAAGTTAATTTTTCAAAGATTAAATTTAATACCTAATTATTATATTCTACTCAGTTATTAAGAAGACGTTCTTTCATATAAGAAAGGTATTTGTGTTGCCTGTGTGTGGGTGTGTCCAGTAACATATTATGTTATCATGAGAGAATCACAGTTTTCTGGATAATTTATATTCCTTTATTCTATGATCTCTAAGAATCTCTCTTTATTCAAGGTCTCCTACTACTGATTTTAATCAGACACACACAATTAACATATTTAGTTAAAATGTAAACACAGATTTCTTCTTTGTTTAGCATATCTTCTTAAAATGTAAACCAATCTAAATATGATTACTTTAAAAATTGGTGCATACCCTTTAAACAGATGTTCTTCTTAAGAAAACTCTGGTGATTAGTGGAATGTGTTTAATATACTGTCATAAATTCATAAAAGAAATTTATAGGTAACCTCTGAAGTGTGTGTGTGGAGGGGGTTTAGGCATTCTCAAATTAACTGCTAGGCATAAACAGGACATTTTGTGGTGGGGGATGACAAGGGTAAAGTAGGCAATACAGGATGATGGGTAGAATAATACAAATGACTGAGTCTTTTTACAAAGAAGACAAAAAAAGAAAAAAATTTATCACTTACAAAATTAAACTTAGGTTTGAGAAAAGATACAGAGAAGATACTTGTTGGAGTCAATATTTTTTTAAAAAGAGTGTGACATGATAAAACATGAATAGTGTCATGAAATTTCTGTTAACTCTACAGTAGAGAGAATTGCTTTAACTCTTTCTATTTGGTTTTAAGGTCTGTTGAGAAGCTTCAAGATGAAAAAAAATAATCTATATAGATAGGTGGTTGTGATGGTAGTAGAGTTGTCCCCATATGACATTTTTTTCTTTGATCTTTAGTGTTCACATGGCAATAATTTACAATATTTTGAGATATTTTTAATATTTAAAATAAACTATCTGGTCACATTAAAAAATAATTTCAAGAACACTAAACCCAGTACAAGCTGAGGTTTCTGACAATAATAGACTAAGGATAACATAAACTATATTTACTTTTTCTTTTCCTATATTGAGAAAAACATGTAGAGCAGATTATTAAAATGGACAAAGCAGAGAAAGAACTATTCAAATATTATTTTACTTCTAATTTCTCTACAAGGGAAAATAATTTTGTGTGGGAAAGGACAGAACAAAACGTCTTGTAGAGAGGCATTAAAACATTTTATTGACACAAATATTTCCAGAATAACTTCAAGTATGAGAGGATTCTTGAAAAAAAGTAAAACAATTATACAAAACCAAAAAGCAAGACTGTGACCTCATTCAAAATCGCTACATCTCTATCCCCCAATCTCTATTTTAAAGTGTTTTTTTCTTTACTTAGCAAAAATCTTTCTCATGTCCACCCCATTTAAAGAAATTCCTTGTAATAAATATGCATAACCAAGCAATCAAATTCCTTTCATTCACTCTCTCTCTCTCTCTCTCTCTCTCTCTCTCTCTCTCTCTCTCTCTCTCTCTCTGTCACTCATACACATATACACATATACATTCATATGATTTAATTATATCATTATATTTATATGCTATATGACATATACCTCTACATATGCATATACACATATGCATACACATACATAGAAATAGAAATACATCTCAAACTGTACATACATGTTTCATGCTTGATCTACTGGAATCATAAATGGTCATTGCAATAACAATTGTTCTTACAACTTTCAAAGTTGTTTATCCTTAAAATGTTATTGTAATAATATAAAGTGACCTCTGGGTTTTGTTCACTTCATTGTTTGAGAGTTTGGAAATGTCTTTGGAATTGTTCAGTTTTATAATATCAAAGTCATAGTATAAATCGTTTTTCCGGCTCTAGTAACTTTACTCTGCAAAAGTAAATGCAAGTTGTTCTATGTTTCTTTGAAATTAAATGTTTACTAATTTCTCACAGCAAATAATATTTTATAACATCCACATATCACAATTTAATAAGGCATTCTTCATTTGATGGATATCACTTTTGTTTCCAGTTTATGGGGGGCTTTATCTATCTATCTATCTATCTATCTATCTATCTATCCATCTATCTATTAACAATAATTTGCTACAACAAAAACTGACACTATAAATATTTTTGAACACATAAGACATGTTTGTCTTTCTTTAATCTCTTTTGAATACAGCCTAATAGCTATATATCTGGATCAAAGGTCATATGCTCTTTATTAACATTATGTGTATAACTTTAAACTGCTTTCCATAATGGTTTTACCCTTTCACATTGTTCATAGGGAGTTGATACGTAAGATAATCAGGAAGATTAAAAAAAGAGCTCTTAACTTTCTTTTATGAGTTCAAGTCAATGGGATTGAATGACCTCAATCATTTTCTACCTGATAGTATAGTTAGATTAATTGAAAAGTGATTTAATGACTTCACCCAAAGACTAGTGATTATTAGTTTAATGTCATCTTAAAGAAATATTTCGAGGGGGGAATGGTACTAAGAACTGTGAAGTACTTTTATTTTCCTGTTGTTATTTAATTTAACAGTAATGTAGATGAAGAACTAAATTTCAGAAAGACAGAAACTGTTCACTTGAACCTTTGTATTCCTAGCATAGTTGCTATGTATATTGCAATGGATCATTATGTATATTTTACTTTTTTGAAGTTGAATTGTTGAAGACATGGATGGGATGAGTTCCCATTTGTAGATGACATGAAGCTGGAAAAAATAGCTAACATGGGGTGAAAGGGGTAGGTTTCAAAATTGCCTCAACAGGCTAACAGGATGGTATAAATCTAATACATTTAAGTTTAAGAGTGATAAATATAGATTTCTAAGACTTCACAAGTGCAAGATTGGAAAGATACAAGCTAATAGTTCCTGTGAAAATGACCAAAAACAATCAATAGCATGATATTGCAGCTAAAAATACTCAGGGCATCTTGGGTTAAATTATAATAGTAGACATAATGAGACTTATGCTTTTTCTAGGTCAGGGTAAATCTGGAACATTGGGTCCAGTCCCATGTGCTACATTTTATGAAGGATATTAGCAAGCTAGATCAAGTTCCAAGGAAGATGACCAGGATAATGCAATTACTAGAGATTATGACATACAAAGATTGATTGGAAAGGAGGGGGAGCCAAGATGGCGAAGTAGAAACAGCTCGTCCAAGCCACTCTGCCCCCAGATTCCCCCCAAACTATGTAAAAGGGGACTCTGAACAACTTCTGGAGCCCCAGCACCCACAGAACAACACAGAGAAGCTAACCTCCCACTGAGGACAGCCCAGCAGCCCTGCAGGAAGGACCAGCACAGCGGTCTGGGACCTGGCAGTGTGCAGCACGCAGAGCACAGGGAGCAGAGCCAAGCCCAGGTCCGCGTGAGCCGAGGTTTTAGCCCCAGGGAGGCAGGGCCAGCAGCCAGCTGGAGGAACCCCAGAACACCAGGAGCTGTGGGGACTCCAGAATTACCAACATAGACATGCCTAGGACAAAGTAAGAGGTTAGTGTCCTATGGACTTTGGGACCAGTATTTGGGGAATGCGTCAGCTCCCTCCCCTGGGGGCTAGAAGCCTCTGAGGAGACAATCCATTTTGTAGTTTTCAGAGGCAGCTCTGGCTCCCGGCCTGCAAATTGTAGGGAGATCCAGCGATCAGTCTTGGGGGGTAATCGCTCTTGCTTTAACTTCCCTGGATCTGGATTGTGATCTAGGGTGGAAGCCGTGGGTGGGTTTACAGCTTGCCAGAAACAGAAGTTGCCCCCCACACGTTTGGGACGAAAATTCCTCTATCTGGCCTTAAAGCCATAGTGTGGCAACAAGCCCCAAAGTCAAACAATTAAGTGGCAACATGCCAAGGCAAAGGAAACAGAAAAATGCAACCCTAGACTCCTATTTTGGGGGCATAGAGCGGGAAAAGGACTGTGAGGTCAGATGTCCTGCTCCAAAAGCCCCAGGGGAAAACATGATGAATAAGCTTAAAAGTTAAATAGAGAAAGCAGAACAAGAATAATAATATGAAGTTACTGAAATAAAATCAAATAATACTGAAGAGAATCTGAATTCAGATTCAATACAATAACCAACACAGGTTCTGGATGATGTATAATAGAATATTCTTTCTTCTTCTGAATAGAGAATCTTGGAAAACTTTAAAGTAAGAGAGTGCATACAGTCAAGCATCAACCCTATGTTGATTGATTTTGTGAGGCAGACAATATGCAGGTGTATATATAGGTATATATGAGATAGCTACAGTTCATATTGTTATTTTTCCTATAGTAATTTGAACTTAAATTTATATTTACAGTAATAAATGCATAAAAATGTGATAACATATTTGTAATATTATTTTAATTTAAAAAGAAACTCCTGGAATGAAATCTTATTTAAACATAATATAGGTATCCTGAAAGCTCTTGAAAATTAGCCCACGTTAATATTCTCAATTGGGGTGGAGCCAAGATGGCAGAGTAGAAACAGCACTTCCAAGGTGCTCTGGCCCACACAAGTTCCAAATAATATAAAAGGGGACTCTGAACAACTTCTGGAGCCCCAGCACCCACAGAATGACACAGAGAAGCTAACCTCCTACTGAGGACAGCCCAGCAGCCCTGCAGGATGCAGCCAGCACAGCACTCTGAGAGCAGGCAGCACAGCACACCGGGAACCGAGAGCTCTGTGCTCTGGGAGCTGAGCTCCTGTTTTAGCCCCAGGGTGGCTGGGCCAGCAGCTGGCTGGAGGGAACCCAGAACACCAGCAGCTGTGGCGATTCCAGAATTATCAGCACAGATATGCCTAGGACAAAGTGAGAGGTTAGTGCCCTATGGACTTTGGGACCAGTATTTGGGGAATGCATTGGCTTCCTCCCCTGGGGCCAAAAAGCCACTGAAGAAATGCAGCACAGAAGTCATTTTGCAGCATCAATGGTGGCTCTAGCTCCTGGTCTGCGAACTGTAGGAAGACTCAGCAATCAGTCTGGGGGTTAATCACTCTTGCTTTAAACTGCCTGGAACTGGATTGTGGTCTGGGGGAGAAGTTTGGGGTGTGTATCCAATTTGCCAGAGAAGGTGGAGGCTTTACAGAGGCCACCCAACCTGCAGAAGTTGTGAAGACCCCACGTTTGGGCAGAAGCGCCCCTTTCTGGTGCCAGAGTCTTACTGTGGCAGCAAGCCCAAAAATCAAGTAATTAAGTGGCAACATGCCTAGCAAAAGAAACAAAATATACAGAAAAATTCAACATTGGACTCCTATGTTAGGGGCAAAGAGGATCAAAGCATGGAGGAGGACAGTGAGGTCAGAACTCCTGCACCAAAAGCCCCAAATGAAAATACAAGCTGGCTACAGGCCATAGAGGACCTTAAGAAGCAGATAAGAGAAGTGGGGGAAAAATTGGTAAGAGAAATGAAAAAGATGCAAGAAAAGTATGAAACGACAGTCAACAGCCTGACTGAGGAAAATAACACCTTAAAAAATAGACTAACTCAAATGGCAAAAGAGGCTCAGAAAGGCAATGAGGAGAAAAATGCCTTAAAAAGCCGAATTTGCCAGATGGAAAAAGAATCTCAAAAGCTCACTGAGGAGATTCATTCCTTCAGAGTTAGACTGGAGAAAATGGAAGCTAGTGACTTTATGAGAAAGCAAGATGCTGATAAACAGATCCAAACAAATGAAAGAATAGAAGGCAATGTGAAATATCTCATGGGAAAAACCACTGACCTGGAAAATAGATCCAGGAGAGATAATTTAAAAATTATTGGACTACCTGAAAGCCATGATCAAAGAAAGAACCTAGAAATCATC
Source organism: Gymnobelideus leadbeateri (assembly GCA_011680675.1). NCBI lineage: Eukaryota > Metazoa > Chordata > Mammalia > Diprotodontia > Petauridae > Gymnobelideus > Gymnobelideus leadbeateri. The sequence goes on along the minus strand of WOXC01007819.1, from coordinate 487,900 downwards.
CTAGAAATTCTCAAGGAAAATTGCCCTGATGTTTTAGACCCAGTGGGGTTAATAGAGGTTGAAAGAATCCACCAATCACCTCATGAAAAATATCCCAAAAAGAAAACTCCTAGGAATATTATAGCCAGGTTCCAGAACTCCCAGATCAAGGAGAAAATAATACAAGCAGCCAGGAAGAAACAATTTCAATATTGTGGAAACAATCAGAATAGCCCAGGACCTGGCAGCTTCTACACTAAGGGATTGAAGGGCATGGAATATGATATTCCAGAGGGCAAAAGAGCTGGGATTGAAGCCAAGGGTCACCTACCCAGCAAAACTGAGTATCTTTTTTCAGGGGAAAATATGGTCATTCAGTGGAATAGAGGACTTTCAAGCAATCTTGAGGAAAAAATCAGAGTTAAATAGAAAATTTGACATTCAGACAAAAGAAGCAAGAGATGACTGAGAAGGTAATCAAGGAAAAGAAATCAAAAGGAACTTATCAAAGTTGAACTATTTACATTCCTACATGGAAAAACAATAACTGTGTCTGATGATATCTTTCTCATTATGAAAATAATTGAAAAAGGGTATATGGACATATGTTTACAGGTATACATGGATAGAGGGCGCAGGTTGAATTTGATGGGAAGGATTGATTCTTAAGGGGTGAAGTCAAGAGGTGAGAGAGGAAATTGGCAAGAGGAGATGGGGAGAGACATGGCAGGGTAAACTATCTCATGTAGAAGAGGCAAGGGGAAGTAGTTGTAGGGGCGGGGATGAACAGGAAGGCAAAAAGGTAAAAACCATATTCTCATTGAAGTTGGCTCACGGAGCAAATCACATACAACTAAATGGCATATCTCACCCTGCAGGAGAGTAGGGGAAAGCGGGTGAGAAGAGGTGTGATGGAGGGGAGGGCATTCTGGAGGGAGGGGAGGTTGGAAGTACCCACTATCAAAGAGGGACAGGATCAAAGTAGGGAATGGACCAGGTGGGAGGTAAGATGGGTGTGAGGGAAATATAAGCAATCTTTTACAATATATCTGCTATGGTAATGTTTTGCATAGCTATACATGTACAACACATACTGAATTGCTTATCTTCTCAGAGGGAGTGGGTGACAAGGGAGGAAGAGAATGGATCTGAAAATCGAACTTTTAAAATTAAATGTTTCATAAGATATCCAGGCATTGAGGCTCAGAGATTCACCTTGCCCTAATGGCAAAGTCGAAGGGGGTATGGGAGAAAATATGGGAGAGAGCAGATTGGATGAGGGGATATCTAGTGGGATTGCTACTCTGGGGTGTTTGGTAGAGAAAAAATCAGGGAAAATTGTAACACAAAATCTGGTGGAAATGAATGATGTAAACCAGAAGTTAATAAAGCATTTGTTAAAAAAAAATATTCTCAATTAATATTACATCTGACTGATCAAAATAAATGCAGGGAAACAAAAAAGAAGGAAAAGACTAACATAAATAAGGTAATAAGAGCAGGGGAGTGATGTTTATGACACTAAACCATTGTTGTTTTATTAATTTTTTACCTAGATGGTTAATAATCAATTAGATAAGCCCAATTCGCATGATTATAAAATTAAAAGACAGATCATTCCTCCATTTTGCTTTCCTTCAGATTTCTTCAGCTACACAGCACCCTCACGTGTTTAAATTAGAACTCAAAATTTTAACCTTCATATTATATATTTGGCCATCAGTTCCATGAGGTTTTTAAGCTTGAAAATGCCAATGAATCCATTCTCCAGTTGCCAAAGTGAAATTACATTTTTTCCTTGAAATAATTGGACAGAAAGCTCCAGGAAAGTTTATGTAAATACATACACACATATCACAGACACTCAAACACACACACACACACACATCTATTAGAAACACAGATAGCTGTGTATGTTTATATGTGATCCAATATATACATGTATGTACACACACACACACACACACACACACATATATATATATATATATATATGTTTGTATTTTATCTGTGCCTATGCACACATATAACATTTGGGAGCTATTAACACCACAGTTATATTCTTCATATATAAAACTCAAAAGAGTAAGACATTTGTGAAAATGAGTGCAAATCTGAATGATGTTGCACATAAAATATCCATTTACTCACCTATTAAGCATTCTAGCAAATAAACTAATCCATCAATAAGCATTTATTAAGCCTGCACCATATATATCAGGGATTATCCTAAGTGTTAGGGATAGAAGATAAAAATTGAATAAGCATCTTTTATTTTAAATGGAGAATTCGTTAATCCTTGCAGAGTATTTAATATATGCCAGTCATTGTGCTGTACATTGTAGACAATCTTAAGATTAAAAAATTGTTCTTTCTAAGTAGACTTATAGTCTTCTGGGAAATTCTGATTTTGTAGAAAGGGAACTAGAATGGGAATGAAGAAGTTTACTTTATTATTTCAATTCTGCTATTTCTATGAGACTTTGGATTAGTTAATTAAACTTTGTGGTCCTCACCTCATCTGTCATTAGACTGAATAATCTCATTGACCATTTCCAGTTCTAAAGTTTGATAACTCCCATTGTAACAAAAGGCACAAAATGGTAGGGTGATTTTTGTGTTGTAAAGTCTAAGTGCTATAAATCCAAGAAAGATGAATTCTTGCTGGGGAATATAATGGTCACAGGTAGCATTTCAACAGGTTAGAGAAAAAAAATAATTCCCAGTAGAAACAGTAGAGCAAGCTTCCACCAGTTTTTATATGTATAGGAATATTTAATATGGGATTTTAAACTTTGAGATTTTAAAATAAAATAGTATAATTACATGTAAAAATATGTCACAGGAAACTACAGAAAAAGGGAAGAACTAAGTTTAAGACTTGGTTTTCTCAATCACTTTTCATTAGAAGTCCTTCTGAATTATCTTAGATCATTATATTGCTGAGAATAGTTGTCATTCACATTTGATCATTGTGCAATATTTCTTTTACTATGTACAATGTTCTCCTACTTCTGTTCATTTCACTTTGCATCAGCTCATGTAAATCTTTTCAGATTTTTCTGACAGCGTTTGCTCATTTCTTATAGCACAGTAGTATTTCATCACAATCATATACTACAAATTGTGCAGCCATTCCCTGATTGATGAATAGACCCTCAATTTCCATTTCTTTGCCACCATTAAAGGAGCTATTATACATATTTTTGTACATAAACATTATTTTCCTTTCATAAAAAATATCTTTGGAATGCAGACCTAGTATTAGTGGTATTGCTTGGTCAAAGGGTATGCATGATATAATAACTCTTTGGGGATAATTCTAAATTGTTCTCAAGATTGATTGAATCAGCATACAACTTCAATAATGATGCATTAGAGTTTCAATTTTCCTACATCTGCTCCACCATTTGTCATTTTCCTTTTCTGTCATATTAACCAATTTGGTAGGTATGGTTTTTCAGAGTTGTTTTAATTTGCTTTTATTTAACCAGTAATGATTTAGATCTTTTTTCTATGATTATAGAAAGCTTTGAATACTCTGAAAACTGCCTGTTTATATACTTTGGTAATGTATAAACTGATGAATGACTCATTTTTTAAAAATAAATTTGGCTCCGTTCTCTATATACTGAGTAATGAAGTCTTTATCAGAGAAAGTTACTGTAATGTTTTTCACAATTATGATTACTATTTCATATTTTGTCCTATTTTCCTGTTTGCCCAACTATCTCTCTCCTTCCACACTGTCTATCCTCAAATATGTTTTGCTTTTGCCTTTTACCTATCCCAATCCACTCTCCCTTCTTTAATCCCCCAATATCTTATCCCCTTCTCTTCCTACTTTCCTGTAGGGTAAATTAGGTTTCTATACCAAACTGAATGTGTATGTTCTTCCTTCTTTAACATAATTATGATCAGAGAAAGGTTGTTTCATTCCCCTGCAATCTCCCACATCATCCCCTTCACTGCAAAAGTTTTCTCTACCTCTTTTATGTGAGATAATGTATCCCATTCTATAACTCACTTTCCCCTTATCCCAGAGTATTTCTCTTTCTCACCCTTTAATTTTACTTTTTTGTGGGCAGGCCTGACTGGCTGCCTGCTGGAAGGACTTCAGATCACCAGCAGCTGTGGCAGTTTCCAGAATTATCAACACATAGATGCTAAGGATACAGTGAGAGGTCAGTGTAGTGTGGAATTTGGGATACAGTAGTTGGGAGTGTGGTTGGACTCTGCCCCCAGGCCAAGAAGCTGGTGAGGAGCCGTGGGTGTGGTGCCACTGCCACATGGCAGCTTCAGCTCCTGGTCTTCAGTTTGTAGGGGGACCAAGCAACCAGCCTGAGGGATAACCGCTTTAGCTTTAACCTGCTTGGAACTGGATTGTGGCCTAGGGTGCAGGTACTGGGTGTGTGACCACCTTGCCACAGTGGGTGGAGGCTTCAGAGAAGGCACCCAACTAATACCTTCGGCAGCTGAGAAAACCCAGTATTTGGTACGAAGCTCCCCTGTCTGTTAGCAGAGTCCTACTGTGGGAAAAATCACAAAAGTCAAATAATTGAGTGGCACCATGAGCAAAGTAAACAGAGCAACCCAACTCTACAATCTTATTTTGGGGACAAAAAGGCCATAGGGGATCTTAAGAAGGATTTTGAAAATCAAATAAGAGAAGTAGAAGAAAAATTTGGAAGAGAAATGAGAATGATGCAAGAAAATCATGAAAATTTTTGAACAACCTGACTGAAGGATATAACACCTTAAAATAGACTAACTCAAATGGTAAAAGAGGCTCAAAAGGGCAATGAGGAGAAAAATGCCTTAAAAAGACAGATTTCCAATTGGAAAAGGAATCTCAAAAGCTCCCTGAAGAGTATCATTCATTCAGAATTAGATTGGAGCAACTGGAAGCTAGTGAGTTAATGAGAAATCAAGATACTATTAAAAAGATCCAGACAAATGAAAAAAAATGAAGGCAATGTGAAATACGTCATTGGACATTATCCACTGACGTGGAAAATAGATCCAGGAGAAATAATTTTAAAATTATTGGACTATCAAAAAGCCATGTACAATAATAAGAATCTAGACATCATGCTTCAAGAAATTCTCAAGGAAAATTGCCCTAATGTTTTAGAACCAGAGGGCAAAATGGAAGTTGAAAGAATCCCCTGATCACCTCCTAAAAATGATCCCACCAAAAAACTCTTGGAATATTATAGACAGTCCAGAATTCCCAGATCAAGGAGAAAATATTTCAAGCATCTAGGCAGAAATAATTTGAATATTGTGGAATATAACAAAGGATAACATAGAATCTGGCACCTTCTATACTGAGGGATCAAAGGACTTGGAATATCTTCTTCCAGAGGTCATAGGAGCTCGGATTAAAACCAAGAATCACCTACGCAGAAAACTGAGTGTCATGTTTCAGGGGGAAATATAGCCATTCAAGGAAAGGACTTTCAAGCATTCTTTATGAAAAATCCAGAAATGAATACAAAATTTGACATTCAGATACAAGAAGCAAGAGAAGTATGAGAAGGTAAACAGTGAAAAGAAGTCATAAGGAACTGATCAAAGTTGAACTATTTACATGCATACATGGAAAAATGCTTTTTATAAATTATGAAACTTTTCTCACTAGGAGAATAGTTGAAGGGAATAGAAATGTTTTATATATATATATATATATATATATATATATATGTCTATATAGAAGGGTATATGGCATATGAATACATATGTTAATGTGTGTATATATGTGTACAGGTATACATAGATAGAGGGTACAGGACCAATTTAATAGGAAAGGATGATACTTAAAAGGTGATATTAAGAGGTGAGAGAGGAATATAACAAGAGGAGATGGGGAGAGACAGAATGGGGTAAAATATCTCATATAGAAGGGGCAATGGACAATGGTTACAATGGAGGGGAAGAACAGGAAGGCAAAAGGGAATGGGCCAACTTTATTATCATTTAATTTGGCTTATGGATGGAATGACATACACACTAAATAAGGTATCTCTCCTTATAGGAGAGTAGGGGGGAGGGGATGAGGGGGGATGTTGGAAGGGAGGGCAGGCTAGGGACAAAGAAAGTTGGAAGCACGCACTTTTGAAAAGGGATAGGATCAAAGTAGAGAATAAATAAATAGGTGGGATAGGAGTGAGGGAAATAAATTCAGTCTTTTGCAAGATATCCACTATGAAAATGTTTTGTATAGCTACACATGTACAACCTGTACTGAATTGCTTATCTTCCCAGTAAGGGTGGGTGAAAATTGAGGAAGGGAATGAATCTGGAATTCAAAGTTGTAAAATCAAATGTTTTATATATATATATATATATATATATATATATATATATATATATATATATATATATATATATATATATGCTATCATTAATATTATTTTATATATAACTGGGAAATAAGACATACAGGCACTGGGGCATAGAGTTCCACCTCACCTTTTGATAAGTTGGAGGGAGTATGGGAGAAGATACGGGAGAGAACAGATTGGAGGAGGGGATATTTTGGGGAGGTACACAGGAGAAAAAATTGTGATTCAGAATCATGCAGAAATGAATAAAAGTTAATAAAGAATTTTATTAAAAATTTACTTTTTTATAATCATCCCATTCTATTTGATTCACACTCATGCTCCCTGTCTGTATGTGCTTTCTAACTATCCTACTAATTAAAATGTTTTTGGAAGTTAAGAGTATGATTTTCCCATCTGGGAATGTTAACAATTTAACCTTCTTAAATCCTCTATTATTTCTCTTTCATGTTTACCTTTTTATGCTTCTCTCAATTTTGGTATTTCAGTGTCAAAATTTCCATTCTGTTCAGGTCTTCTCATCAGTAATGCTTGAAAATCTTTCATTTCATTGAATGTCCTTTGTATTTCCCCTGGCAGTGCTTGTCCTACGTTTTTTTGCGGGGGAGGGTAGTAGGGGGCGTAGATGATTCTTGTACATAATCCTAGCTCCTCTGCTCTCTGGAATATTATATTCAAAGCCCTCTGGTTCTTTAAGGTAGAAGCTGATAAATCTTGCGTTATGCTTATTGTGCTTCTGTGATATGTGGATTTTTTTCTTTTTGGCTGATTAGAGCATTTTCTCCTTAAAACGGGAGCTCTGGAATCTGGCTACAATATTCCTGGGTGTTTTCATTTTGCTGTCTCAGAAGGAGATCATCAGTGGATACCTGCAACTTCTATTTTACCCTATTGTTCTAGAGTGTCAGGCCAGTTTTCATCGATAGTTTCTTTAAATATAATGTCTAGGCTCACTTTAAAAAAATATATTATTTTCAGATAGCCCTATAATCTTTAAATTGTCTTTCCTAAGTCAGTAGTTTTTACAATGAAATATTTTACATTTTTCCTATTATTTCAGTCTTTTGATTTTGTTTTATTGTCTCTTGATATTTCATAAAGTCATTAGCTCCCACCTGACAAGTTTTAATTTTGAAGGAATTATTTTCTTAAGTAAGCTTTTGTATCTCTTTTTTAAATTTACCCAAATCTATCCTCTTTAGTGAATTTTTGTGTATCTTTTTACCATTTGGTGAATTCTGCTTTTCAAGGCATTGTTCCCATCACTGGATTTTTGAACATCTTTTAATATTAGGCTGTTTTTTCCAAATATATTTATATTTAGTTTTCAACATTAATTTACAAAAGATTTTGAGTTAATTTTTTTTCTTCCCACCTTTCCCCTTCCCCCACCCAAAAATAGGAAGCCTACTGAACACCCCTTCCTACAATCTGCTCTCTTATATTCTCCCTCACCCCTACCTAACTTTCTAGTAAGGCAAGATGGATTTCTAAGACCCAGTACCTGTATGTCTTATTTCTCAGCTCCCTGGGGAAAAATCTTTTTTAAACATTTGTTTTTAAAACTTTGAGTTACAGGTGTTTTTCCTTCTTCCCTCCTCACCCATCCCCACTGGGAAGATAAGTAATGCAATATAGGTTTTACATGTATCATTATGCAAATCATTTCCATAGTAGTTATATTGTGAAAGACTATCTATATTTCCATATATATGGACTACAGGATCTATAGGACTGGAGCTCTGGAAGCAGCCACATACTGCAGCCACCACACTTCTACCACCTTTTGCACTGGAAGCAGGGGTCAGATCACACTCTTCCTTCACCCTGGTTCCAATTGAGCTTTTACTTTGCCTTTGTCCTTTATGGGTTAAGAAGTCTGGAAACCTCCACAGCTACTGGCGATTTACTCTACTGAAGTGTATTCTGGGTGTTGCTTGTCAGGGCCACCCTGGAGCCAGCATCTCATGCAGGACTGTGCTTGCCTCTGGGCTGGGTGCTATACACCTTTCCTGTCAGCCTGACAGTCTGCCTTCAGTAGGAGATTTATTTCTCTCTGTCACTGTTCTGTAGTGGTTCTGTAGCTTTAAATTTTGTTTCAAGTCATTTTTTACTGGTATTTGAAGTGGATGGAGCTGGATCCCATGCCAAATTTGTGCTTCTGCTATGCCATCTTGGCTCTACCAGAGGTAGTTTGTTTTTTAAGGTATTATTTTCTTCAGTATTTTTTGTTGCCTACTTTACCAAAGTCATCGACTCTTTTTTTTCATGATTTTCTTGTGTCACTCTCATTTATTTTCCCATTTTTCCTTTACCTCTCTTAATTGCTTTTTAAAATTCTATTTGCACCCTTCCATGCCCTGAGACCAATTTATCATTTTCTTTGAGGTTTTTGATATAGCAATTTTTACTTTGTTTTCTTCTGATTGTGTGTTTGACCTTCTTTTTCACCTTAGTAACTTTCTACAGTCTGTTTTGTTCCATATGCTTTGCTTATTTTTCTAGCCTACTTCTCAACTTTGAATTCTATACTAAAGGGGACTCTGCTTCCCAGAATGGATGGTATACTTTCCCAAGCTTCAGAGGTTTTATGTTGCTGTTTTCAGAGCTAATTATGGGGAATCTGTAAGTTTTCAGTCTTTCCAAACTGATATGACTTATGGAGAGGTGTGATTAGTCTGTGAATTACCACAAGCACACTTTTCTGCCATTCAACCATAATCAGGGTCTCTGCTGCCTGCTGTCACCAGCTCTGGACTGCTATCCTGATCAAAGTATGGGCAATGGAAAAGAACATTTCCCCAGTGCCAAAAAAAAGGAACTCTTATAACCTCCTTCTTACCTATTGTCTGAACCCCTTACTGTCTGAGCCCTGACAGCTCCAAAAGCAGTTACTGCCCTTGCTAATTCATTTCCTCCAAAAGTCTGCTTCTGGTTTTCTGGGGCCCAGTCTGTGCTGGAAGGAACTGCATTGAATCCAGCTACACTCTCACCCTGTTGCAACAAAACTTTATTGCCACCATTATGAGTTGTTTTAGAGTGGAAAATTGTTGCATCCCATACTTTTTTAGTTTTCTACCACTCCAGAATTTTTAAGGCATTATTTTGAAGGTATTTGGAAAGTCCCTGAATTTTCTCCACCACCTTCTCAAATTTTTAGAAGACCCTGGAAGTCATAAATATATTACATTTACTTCTATCTGCAAGCATCATAGGTTTCCTTAAGCCTGGTAAACTCAGAGAAAGCCCGGAACAAGAAAGGAAGTGTTTGGGGGAAAGGTTTGAAGTGCAAGGAGAGGGAGAGAGAGAGAGAGAGAGAGAGAGAGAGAGAGAGAGAGAGAGAGAGAAAAGAGAGAGAGAGAGGGGTCAGGTAGACAGAAAGACAGACAGATTTGGAGACCTTAGAACTTGAGTTTATGAGATGAGACTTGGTTCTAGGTATAGTGTTTGTAATCATACCTTAGTTAAACTTATCAAACTTATCAGCTTATCCCCACCCCACAAGTGTCTTGAAAGATCTACATTTATTCATATTTTCTTGTTTATTTTTTGGTAGCCAAAGGTAGAGTTGATGCTAACATTTAGGACTTAGAATAGTTTTCCTGTGCTTAGACCACCACCCAGTGGAAAAAAGAATTATTCAGAAAGGCAACAAAATTTTAGTTCTCTTTACCAAGATGAAGGCTAGAATGAAACTACTGAAATCCCCCTGTTATTATTCATAGAATTTAGTTATTAATTCATAGAACTTAATGTGTAAGTGAAAGGATTGAAAACTATAACAAACCAATCATGAGCAAGATCTTTAGTACTGAATGCTACCAGTGGAGCTAAAGTATTGACAGAAAGAAAAGGGTGGGGGAAAATGAAGAGTAAAGGGAAGAAAGTAGTGTGGTATAATGGAAAGACCCTGGGTTTGAAGATACAGAACTCAGATTTGATTCACGCCCCTTATGTTCTCTTGGGGAAGACAAAATGAGTTTCTGAGACATGGTTTGCTCATGTGCAATACCAGAGTTTTGAACTGGGTGACCTTTAAGCCTCCTTACTTTACTAAATCTATGATCCTTTGATAAAAGAGGAAGGCACAAAATAGCAGGAAGGAATAAAAAAAAAGGAAAAATTGAGTATAATTGGAACAAAGAGAAAAGAGATTTTTTTTCAGCATGTTAGATTAAACCTTCAAATTTTCTCAAATGTTAGAAGTGTCAATCTTAATTTATGAATTTTGGACCAGGAACATAAAACATTTTTATATATGCAATGTATATTCTGTTTTAAACTCAAATCCTGTGCTTAATATTTAACCCAATATAATCAGACCCCTTGGGGCCAAAGGCTATCCTATTTTTGCTTTTGTACCATAGTACCTACCATAGTGCCTAGTGGTAAATATATACTTATATGCCTATTGAATTGAAGTTTGTGGACTGTTTTAAGACATTTCAACCAAAATATACATTTTCCTTTATAATAATATTTACATTAATTTAGATGACGCATTCCAAACACTCACTAGAGTGTTGGAAATCTCATTTCCAAAGTCAAAAAATGAATAAGAGAAGTATAGGGATGGGTTTCAGTATGGGGATTCTTGACCACTAGGCTTTCCTCAGCTGACTATTGAATGATAATATCTCATAGTATGGAAAATTCTGAATTTGGCATAAAAAGAAATGGTTTGAAAGCGTGATCCTTCTGCTTACTAGCTATATGACCTTTGACAAGTCAATTTCTGTGGATTTCTCTTTCTTCAACGTAAAAAGAAGAAGTTAGGCTGTACCCCCTCTAAATACCTTCTGGTCTTTTAAATCCATTATGTATTTCCCTCAAATCAGTTTCATATTGAAGAGAATATTAAGTGTTGTAGTTTAGATTGTATCTTTTCCAGCAGACACATAGGCAGTATGAGCACTGGAAATCTAAGCTCTACTCACCTGGGCTCAGAACTTTGTCCCACTTTTAGGAGGCCTATACCTGAGAGTCATAAGTCATATCCTTCTCACTAGCCACCTCCACCAACACAGAGCTAAGATCGGTATTTCTAGTAACAAACTTCTTAGTAAAACTAGCTTTGTTGAAAGAAATTCACTCCAAGATTTGATATTTGAGGTTTTATTCTAGAGACTACTATCAACTTCAGTGGCAACCCTTTAATGAGTTATTTGGGAGCTTACTCAATGAATGTGAGTTCAAGGGCCAAATTTCATTATGTGCCTAAGTGCATCTGCCTGCACTGAGACATGGCTTTCCGCATTGTCCAACTTGCAACTTCTTTGTGCTGATCAGTCTTCTGACATGAACTGATTACCCTTCACCACATCATTTATGTCTCAAAAAACCCTGAATATTAAGGTGTTTTTTTGGTTTCTTGTTTTGTTGTTTTTTACAGTTTGGTATTTTCACATAAGATATGTTTTATTCTGCCTAGGATGTATTTTAAAACATTGAGCATTATGTAGAAAGACAATTCTAATTTGAATTTTCACAAGGCACAATTCAAAGAAGAATATGTACAGCTGTGAAATATTATACAGGCATCTGGAAGCCTGCAAATAAATAACAAATATCTTTTTTTTTTCCTGAAAAGCATCAATCAGTAGATCATAAAGATATATTTAGGATATATAACATTTAGAAATGTGTTCTCTTAAACAGTATTGTAAACATTGTAGTCAATAAACAGATTTAAAAAAATATTTTACAAACACAAAATAGAAAAAAGACATACATATTCTGCTATTTTTGTTGGGGGTAAAATGATTAATAATTGAAAATAAAATTTAAAATTAATTTTAAAAATATTCCATTGCTATATTTCACAGGAGTCCATGGTAGTCAGGTTATCAGTACATGCTCTTTGCTCTCAGAAAACTTGCTTTTAATGCCCCACTAAACCAACCTTTTGCCAGGAATCAAAATTAAATCCAGTCTATAATTTTGAGGCTACATGTTTCCTTTCTATTGAACACAGAGGCATTTTCCCTTCTGTTGTGTGGCATCCTCTCATTTTCCATATCATTTCAAAGTTCCTTACAACTCACTTATCAACCACTCATGATGATTTTTTTTCAGTAGGATGGGAAAGTTTATCTAAACCTCATGAATTAGACTTCTCAAGATTTGCTAAATGTTTTCTTATTATATCCTTATAATTTCATTTATATTCTATCTATTCTAATCCAAACATTATCCACCCTGACAACAATGAAAACCATAAGCAAAATAAAAGTTCAATAGCATCAACCCCAAAAGTTTGATCTAAGAAAGAGACAAACTAAATTGGACCATGCCCATGTATTTTTTTTTTATTCATCTAGAGCTGGCTTGATATCAATTGCATGGAATTTACAGTCCAGACCTGGTCCTAATGGGACCAGTCCAGAAGGGGTTCAATTTGTGATTTGGGGATACAGAGTTATATGTCTTTCAAAGAGTAGGCATTCCCAAGGGGTGCCAATCAACTCTGATTGGTCAATACACTTGGAGGTGGGCTCTTGAGTATGTGACTTAAGTCACTTAATCCTGGTTAGGAGATAAAGGGGAATGGGGTGTCCAGTTTATATCAGATCACCTCTCTACCATGCCAGACAACTCCCTGCCTTGGGGTATTTAGACTGAAGAATATGTCTTCTGCCAAGCAGCTTCCAATGGAATCTCATTATCAGTAATGTCCTTGTGAAGAATTTAAGAGCAGGAAACTGGCTGGGGTAAGGAGGAACTCTGAGAATCATTTTTTTTACAATTTTTGACTTCTTTCTATTATCACTATGGATGATGGGGATGGACAATTAATTTCATTAATGCAATCAGCTCATTACAATTAAAGTGACTGACATGTTATGTTCTGATAACTTCAACAGATAAGTAAATCTCTATAGCATGAAGTAATCAAAGGCTTTAGACAATTACAAGTACACGACTAATTTTGAATGACGTTGGACAAAATCAAGTTAAGTTATCCTGGGAGCCTGTAAACATTGGTTCAAGAATGTGGTCACAAATGTGCATGAATTTGATAAGTTAGTTTGTAACAAGGGATTCTAGTATCTAATAGCACAGAGTCCCTAGACTCTGTCTTGATCTTAGCCTCTTTTCCCCCATTCCCTCCATTTGTCTAAAGGAAGACCTTATACAGTTTCAGGGAATCTATAGAATTTTAGACTTTGCATCCCAGCCTTAGCATCATTCCTTGAATAACTGACAAAAGTGAGAATCTGGAGGTGAGAACAGATTAGATGAAAAGAGGAGAGATATCTCCATGACTTTATGAGGAGTTCAGCAGAAGAGTTCCACTATATATAAGGGAAACAACTTGAGGACTCCAGGAAAAGTTATTCCAGATCTATGAACTACACTTTGCCACATGTGCTTTTTAAACTTAATCCACATCTCCTAAAATTCTTCATGCTCCTGTTGGAGCATGTGACAGATTTCTGGAGGGTGTATTTTATTAACTACAAAATCATAGCAAACACCACTTTCTAAAAGCTAATTAAGTCTGTTTGATTAATTGATATCAATAAATAATCATGGAGGAAAGTTCACTAACCAGTACATTTCTCCTTTGATGTACCCATCACCCCAGTGTTGCCCCTCATCATCTCACATCTGGGCTACTGAAATAACATCCCTGCCTGAAATCTCTCTCCACTCTAATCCATCCTTCAGTTAGCAGCCAAAGTCATCTTCATAAAGTAGAAATCAGACCATGTCATTCCCCTAATCAATAAACTACAATGGCTTCTTTTTATATATAAGATCAAATAGAAAACTTCCTGTTTGTTCCCCTGCACGTATGCTACAATCAAAGGACACTAGACTACTTACTCTTCTTCACACAAGATGCTCAATCTCTGGACTCAGTGAATTCTCACTGGCTGTCCTCTATACTTGGAATATCTTCCTCCTCTTGCCTGCCTCCTGGATTCCCCAGCTTCCTTCAAAACTCAGCCAAAATCCTAGATTTTATTAAGAAGTATTTCATGGTCTTGGTTTCCCTGCCCACCATATTAGTGCATGTGCACTGAGATTCCCTGTAATTTATCCTGAATATGTCTAACATGTACATAGTTGTTTGTACCTTGTCTCCCTCAAACAGAATGTAAGCTCCTTAGCTTATATTCTGCTTACGTACACATTGCGGGGTGGAGCCAAGATGGCAGAGTAGAAACAGCACTTCCAAGGTGCTCTGCTACACACCACCTCCAAACAATTTGAAAGGGGAATCTGAATAACTTCTGGAGCCCCAGCACCCACAGAACAACACAGAGAAGCTAACCTACTACTGGGGACAGCCCAGCAGCCCTGCAGGGAGCGGCTAGTGCAGCGCTCTGAGAGCGGGCAGCACAGCACGCTGGGAACTAACAGCACAGTGCTCTGGGAGCCAAGCCCAGGCCCGAGAGAGCCTCGGTTTTAGCCCCAGGGCGGCTGGGCCAGGAGCTGGCTGGAGGGACCGCAGAACACCAGCAGCTGTGGCGATTCCAGAACTATCAGCACAGATATGCCTAGGACAAAGTGAGAGGTTAGTGCCCTATGGACTTTGGGACCAGTATTTGGGGAACTCATTGGCTTCCTCCCCTGGGGGTGAAAAGCTGCTGGGGGTGGGGGTGGAGCCAAGATGGCAGCGTAGAAACAGCACTTCCAAGATGCTCTGCTCCACACAACTTCCAAACAATGTAAAAGGGGACTCTGAACAACTTCTGGAGCCCCAGGAGCCCTGCAGGGAGCGGCCAACGCAGTGCTCTGAGAGCAGGAAGCACAGCAAGCTGGGAGCCTACAGTGCTCTGGGAGCTGAGCCCAGGCCCGCATGAGCCACGGTTTTAACCCTAGGGCGGCTAGGCCAGCAGCCGGCTGGAGGGGCCCCAAAACAAGAGCAGTTGCGGCGATTCCAGAATTATCAGCACAGATATGCCTAGGACAAAGTGAGAGGTTAGTGGCCTATGGACTTTGGTACCAGTATTTGGGGAATGAGTCAGCTTCCTCCCCGGGGGCAAAAAGCTGCTGAAGAAACGTGGCATAGAAGCCATTTTGCAGCATCAGTGGTGGCTCTAGCTCCTGGTCTGTGAACTGTAGGTAGTTCCAGCAATCAGTATGGGGGTTAATCGCTCTTGCTTTAAACTGCCTGGATCTGGATTGTGGTCTGGGGGGAAGTTTGGGGTGGGTTTCCAATTTGCCAGAGCAGGTAGAGGCTTTACAGGGGCCACCCACCCAAAGTTTTAAAATTAAATGTTTCCTAAGATGTCCAGGCATTGGGGCTCAGAGATTCACCTTGCCCTAATGGCAAAGTTGAAGGGGGTATGGGAGAAGATATGGGAGAGAGCAGATTGGATGAGGGGATATCTAGTGGGACTGCTATTCTGGGGTGGTGGGTAGGGAAAAATGGGGGAAAAATTGTAACTCAAAATTTGGTGGAAATGAATTATGTAAACCGGAAGTTAATAAAACATTTGTTTAATTAAAAAAAATAACAATAAAATTAAAAAATTTAAAAAAAAGAAGGACCTGTTTCTGCTTTTCTTTCTATTCCTAATATTGAGTTCAATGCCTGGAAAATATTAAATGCATATTAAATGATTGTTGATATCATTGAGCTGTAGGAAACAAACAAACAAAAACTACTTTTCAGTACTTCTTGATTAATCCTAGACACCAGAGAGTGGAAACTACCCTCTGAGAACCCAAGCTGCTCATTTAAGTGGGGTTGAGTGAGTAGCCCTGGAGTAGGTTATAAAATTATCTATCAATTTAGAGCAGGAATCTTATCACACACACACACACACACACACACACACACCCCTTTTTGAAAATCCCCATTGTAACCATACCTGCACCTTTAAAAAATGATCTTTGTCTTTAATATTGCTAGCCAATGTCAACTCCCACTGAACTTAATTGTGACTAATGCTATTTTTACAGGACAGTGCCAACTTTTTTGTATTTAACCTCCTTTACTTGCAATTGTTTCAATCATCTCTATGTGCATTTTTAAAAATCTGTATCATTTTACCCTTTTAAAATCATGTTAGTCATGATAAAGATACTGTTAAAGTATTTACTATTTAAAAAAAGGGAAAAGAGACTCGCACACATTTAACCATATTGTACAGAGGAATGCAATAACTATCTATCTATCTATCTATCTATCTATTCATCTATTTATCTATCTATCTATCATCAGTAAGAAATTGGAGAAATGAGAGCTTGCTTCTTTATAGAAAAGTTTACATTAATGGTTTTATACCTGTAGTAAATAAATAATATTAAAATAATTAAATTTTCTTTACATTTCTCAAATGCTTTATTCTTTCCCATTGTAAAATACTTCAGGGAAATAAAATGTATTTTATTGCTGTATACAGTATTCCCTAAGAGCCTTCTTTATTTGTTTTCAGAATATACCCTTTGGATAAGGCACTTGGTTTAGTATATCCAGGTTTCAGACTTCCAGGGAAATTTGCAGCATTTTAATATTTATTCCTTGGGACCTGAAAAATCTGCCTTAGAAAGCATTAATAACACCTTCCCCCTCCTCCACATTTTACAACAGATCAATTTCCTGATTTCTTTCATTCCCCTAATATAGTCACTAACCTTAAAACAGACTAAAGCATACTACAATAATAGCAGGAAGCACTGAACATAGAGGGAAAGGACCTGGGTTCAAATTCAAACTCTGCTGCTTACTACCTGTGTGACTTTAGGCAAGTCAATTCACTTCTCTGGGCCTCAGTTTCCTCATTTGTAAAATTATGCTTTCACCTCTTTTTGAGTTCTTTTCTAATTCTCATTCAGGGTACAATGAAGTATGGATGAGTCTTCAAGTGAAAAACATCATCGATCCTGAAAGGGAGGTTATAGCCAAAGAAAACCCCAACAAAGTTGTATCCAGACATTCCTATTCAATACACCACTTTAGTTGTGCAAGGACCACTATAAATTCACAGTTGACTTCTTGTTCAAAATACATAGCAGAACTCTTGCATTTTTGCATTAAAAAATTGAAGCATGCACTCTTTTTTTAATCTGACAGTTTAAAATGTAAACATGTGGGGGCGGAGCCAAGATGGCGGAAAGGAAGCAGTAACCTCGCTGAGCTCCTCTGTCACTAAGTCCAAAAGGGTAAATCTGAGCGGATTCCGGAGTGACAGAGCCCACAGGAAGACAGAGTGTGGCAGAATCCAGCACAGGAGGTTGCCCAGAGTGCCCGCACAGGTCGAGCGCAGAGCGCGTGGGGTCTGCACAGCTCAGACCTAAGAGCAGGCAAGCAGAATACACCAGAGAGAGAAAAAGCCCCAGCCTGCAGACTTACCAAGGACGAATCGCAGTCATCTCGCAGAGGGAACGGATCATTGGAGCCAGGTAGGAGAGTCGGGCCCCCAGTGGAGAGAGTGGCTTCTCAGGCTGCATTCAGCCCCCAGCCTGGAAATTTAGAAACTGCCTGCCTGTATGATACAGGGGCTGGAATGGCAAAGTAAATTCTAGCTGCTCCGATCCTCCCATCCCTCCTTCATGAAGCAGAAAACCCAAAGATAAGTCTCCCACCCAGACTGAAACCCCAAGTTAATGGAAATAGCCTCAGGCTTGAGAATCTCCAAGAAAGGGTGTAACTGAGACAGCCAGGAATCTGAAGAGAAGAGAGGGAGGGGACCCAACTAGCCCCACCTCACCTCACCAACAAAAGCCTACTTATAGCCCAGGGGTATAGAGGCAGAAATCTGAAGTGGTCAGACTCAACTCCACCTACACATCTACATTCCTCACTGACTTCCCTGACTTAGCCATAAACTAGCCACCCAGAGGTATTCAAAGTCAAGGATCAGGCCCCAAACTCATAGCCTGAGACACTAAGAAACAGGAAGTCACAATGGGAAGGAAGGAAGCTGAAAAGGAGAAGGGGAAGGCAAGAAAGTCTATTCGAGCATACTATGCAGGGCAAGAACAACAAAACACACAGGACAATATAGACTCTCTGCCCACACCAGAGACCACAGAAGGAAACATGATCTGGTCTCAAGCCCAAATAGCATTCCTGGAGGAGCTTAAGAAAAATTTTAAAGACCAAATCAGGGAGGCAATGACCAACTTGGAAAAAGAAAATACCTCCCTAAAAAAGGAACTTCAAAAACTTATTGAAGACCATAATTCACT
Organism: Gymnobelideus leadbeateri; assembly: GCA_011680675.1. Taxonomy (NCBI): domain Eukaryota; kingdom Metazoa; phylum Chordata; class Mammalia; order Diprotodontia; family Petauridae; genus Gymnobelideus; species Gymnobelideus leadbeateri. The sequence goes on along the minus strand of WOXC01007819.1, from coordinate 469,424 downwards.
AAAAATTAGATACAACCAAACTGAAACTCAGAACTCTATGATGCAGCAGGAGTCAATCGAAAAAAACAAGATGATCGAAAAATTGCAAGAAAATGTAAAATATCTCACTGGAAAAATAACTGACCTAGAGAACAGATCCAGGAGAGACAACCTAAGAATTATTGGTCTACCAGAAAGCCATGATGAGAAAAGCAGTCTAGACAACATCCTCCAAGAGATTGTCAAAGAAAACTGTCCTGAGGTCCTGGAATCAGAAGATAAAATAGCTATTGATAGAATTCACCGGACTCCTCCTGAAAGAGATCCCAAACTGAAAACTCCAAGAAATATAGTAGCCAAATTCCAGAATTATAAGATTAAAGAAAAAATTCTACAAGCAGCCAAAAAGAAACAATTCAAATATCGAGGAACTACAGTTAGGATCACACAGGACCTAGCAGCTTCTACATTAAAAGAGCGGAGGGACTGGAATTTGATATTTCGTAGGGCAAGAGAGCTAGGACTACAACCAAGGATTAACTACCCGGCAAAACTGAGCATAATCTTTCAGGCAAGGAGATGGACGTTTAATGAAGTAAGGGACTTCCAGACTTTCCTAATGAAAAAGCCAGAGCTCAATGGAAAATTTGATCTCCAATTACAAGACTCCAGAAGAACATAAAAAGGTAAACAAGGGTAACATAGACTCACACATGCAGAAGTGCACATACCCACACCCACAAACACAAGCTCATTACTTGGGATGCAACAAGAGCAAAATGTTCACATCCCTATATGTGGAGCTGATAACTGTCAATATTTGAAATCTCTATGATTATCATGACCTGCAAAAGGGTTATACTTAGAGGGTGTGGGTATGAATGCACTAACATGGAGTCTAAAAAAAAAAGACTATTAAGGGGATCAATGGTACTGTAATGGGAAAAAGGAAAGGATGAGCTAGGAAAAGGTAAAATATGCCATCTGAAGAGGCATCAAAACACACTATAGAAGAAGGGAAAGTAAGAGGGAGAGGAACATCATTTAAACACTATTCTCACTGGTTCTGGTTCAAAGAAGGATCAAATTAATCAGTGAAGTTTAAGAATCTAACGTGAATAGACACATAAATTCATTAAATAGAGGAATTGGAGGGAGGGAGAGGAGCATTGTTTGAAATTTACTCTCATTGGTTTGGAATCAAACGGGGAGTAATTTACTCTGATAAGTATAAAAATTTGTTGTGTCCTATAGATAGTGGGAGGGTAAGGGGGGGTGAAAAGGAGGAGACTAAAGGGAGGGATTATAAGGGAGGGAAATAGTAGTAAGGGGAGAGGGTAGGTTAAGAAGGGGGGTCACTGGGTGGGAACACTGAGGGAGGGGGTGGTCAAAAGGGAAAACTTCAAGGAGGGGAAGGGAGAAGGAAGAAACAAAAACATAAACAGGGGAGGGAATAGGATGGAAGGGAAGAGACAGATAGTCATCATTACTGTGAATGTGAATGGGATGAACTCTCCCATAAAACAGAGGCGGATAGCAGAATGGATTAAAAACCATAATCCTACAATATGCTGTCTTCAAGAAACACATTTGAAACAAAGGGATACCCACAGGGTAAAGGTAAAAGGTTGGAGTAAAATTTATTATGCCTCAGCTAAAGTAAAAAAAGCAGGGGTAGCAATACTTATCTCAGATAAAGCAAAAGCAAAAATAGATCTAATTAAAAGAGATAAGGAAGGAAACTATATCCTACTAAAAGGCACCATTGAGAATGAAGCAATATCACTACTTAATATATATGCACCAAGTGGTATAGCATCCAAATTCCTAGAGGAGAAGTTAAAGGAATTAGAGGAAGAAATAGATAGCAAAACTATACTAGTGGGGGACCTTAATCTCCCCCTCTCTGAACTCGATAAATCTAACCTCAAAATAAACAAGAAAGAAGTTAAGGAGGTGAATAGAATCTTAGAGAGACTAGATATGATGGATCTCTGGAGAAAACTGAATGGGGATAAAAAGGAATTTACTTTCTTCTCAGCAGTGCATGGTACATACTCAAAAATAGACCATGTACTAGGGCATAAAAACCTCACAATCCAGTGCAGAAAGGCAGAAATAGTAAGCGCATCATTCTCAGATCATGATGCAATAAAATTATATGCAATAAAGGGCCATGGAAAGATAGACTAAAAACTAATTGGAAACTAAACAATTTAATCCTAAAAAATTGGTGGGTCAAAGAAGAAATTATAGAAACAATCAATAATTTCATTCAAGAGAATGATAATAATGAAACAACATACCAAAATTTGTGGGATGCACTAAAGGCAGTTCTCAGGGGAAGTTTTATATCCCTGAGTGCATACTTAATTAAAGCAGAGAGAAGGGAGGTCAGTGAATTGGACATGCAATTGAAAAAGCTAGAAAAAGAACAAATTGAAAATCCCCAATTTAGTACTAAATTAGAAATACTGAAAACCAAAGGTGAGATTAATAAAATTGAAATTAAGAAAACCATTGAATTAATAAATAAAACCAAGAGCTGGTTTTATGAAAAAATCAACAAAATTGATAGACCCTTAGTCAATATGATAAAAAAAAAGAAAGAAGAAAACCAAATTATGAGTATCAAAAATAAAAAGGGTGAATCTACCTCCAATGAAGAGGAAATCAAAAAATAATGAGGAATTATTTTTCCCAATTGTATGCACATAAATATGACAATCTTAGTGAAATGGATGAATATTTACAAAATCACAAATTGCCCAGATTAACTGAAGAGGAAGTGAATTACCTAAATAACCCCATCTCAGAAAAAGAAATCAAACAAGCCATCAATGAACTCCCTAGGAAAAAATCTCCAGGGCCAGATGGGTTCACTAGTGAATTCTATCAAACATTTAAAGAACAATTGATTCCAATACTCTACAAACTATTTGGGAAAATTAGTGAAGAAGGAGTCCTACCAAACTCTTTCTATGATACAAATATGGTACTGATTCCTAAATCAGGAAGAGATAAAACAGAGAAAGAAAATTATAGACCAATCTCCCTCATGAATTTAGACGCAAAAATTCTAAATAAAATATTAGCCAAAAGACTCCAACAACTTATCACAAAAATAATACACCCTGATCAGGTAGGATTCATTCCAGGAATGCAAGGATGGTTTAATATTAGGAAAACCATCAATATAATTGAGCATATCAACAACAAAACTAGCAAAAACCACATGATCATCTCAATAGATGCAGAAAAGGCTTTTGACAAAGTACAACATCCATTCCTATTAAAAACACTAGAAAGTATAGGAATAAATGGAGCCTTCCTTAAAATAGTTGCTAGCATCTATCTAAAACCATCAGCAAGTATTATATGCAATGGGGATAAACTAGAAGCCTTTCCAATAAGATCAGGAGTGAAACAAGGGTGTCCACTATCACCCCTCTTATTCAATCTGGTACTTGAAACGTTAGCAGTAGCAATTAGAGAAGAAAAAGAAATCAAAGGAATCAAATTAGGCAAAGAAGTGACCAAGCTGTCACTCTTTGCAGATGATATGATGATATACTTAGAGAATCCTAGAGAATCAAGTAAAAAATTACTTGAGACAATAAATAAATTTGGCAAAGTTGCAGGATATAAAATAAACCCACATAAATCCTCAGCATTCCTGTACATCTCTAATAAAACTCAACAGCAAGAGATAGAAAGAGAAATCCCATTTAAAGTCACTGTAGACATTATAAAATATTTGGGAATCTACTTGCCAAAACAAACCCAGAATCTATATGATCACAACTACAAAACACTTCTCACAGAAATAAAATCAGATCTAAATAGTTGGAAAAATATCAATTGCTCGTGGCTGGGTCGAGCTAATATAATAAAAATGACAATTTTACCCAAACTAAATTATATATTTAGTGCCATTCCAATCAATTTACCAAAAAACTACTTTGTAGAGTTAGACAAAATAATAACAAAATTTATTTGGAAAAACAAAAGGTCTAGAATATCAAGGGAATTAATGAAAAGAAATGCTAGGGAAGGTGGACTAGCTATGCCAGATCTTCATCTGTATTATACAGCAGCAGTCATCAAAACTGCTTGGTACTGGCAGAGGTGTAGAGTAGTGGATCAATGGAATAGATTAGGTGCAGGAGACCCAGCAGTTAATGAATATAGCAATCTATTGTTCGATAAACCCAAAGACCCCAGTTTTTGGGATAAGAATGCACTATTTGACAAAAACTGCTGGGAAAACTGGAATACAGTATGGCAGAAACTGGGCATAGACCATTATCTAACACCATATACCAAAATCAAGTCTAAATGGGTGCATGATCTAGGTGTAAAGGATGATACTGTAAGCAATTTGGGAAAGCAAGGAATAGTTTACCTGACAGATCTGTGGAGAGGGGAAGATTTTAGGACCAAACAAGAATTAGAGAGCATTATAAAATGCAAAATGGATAATTTTGATTACATTAAATTGAAAAGCTTCTGCACAAACAAAGCCAATGTAACCAAGATCAAGAGGGAGGTGGGAAATTGGGAAAGAATTTTTACAACTTGTGTCTCTGATAAAGGACTCATTTCTAAAATTTATAGAGAATTGAGCCAAATCTATATGAATACAAGTCATTCCCCAATTGAGAAATGGTCAAAGGATATGAATAGGAAGTTTTCAGAGAAAGAAATTAAAGATATCTATAAGCATATGAAGAAATGCTCTAAATCACTATTAATTAGAGAAATGCAAATCAAAACAACTCTGAGATACCACATCTCTCCAGTCAGATTGGCTAAGATGACAAAACAAGAAAGTGACAAATGCTGGAGAGGATGTGGGCAAATTGGAACGCTAATACATTGCTGGTGGAGTTGTGAACTTATCCAACCATTCTGGAGAGCAATCTGGAATTATGCCCAAAGGATTATAAATAATTTCATACCCTTTGACCCAGCCATACCACTCCTAGGGTTATATCCCAAAGAGATCATAGTAGTGGGAGGAAGAACCATATGTACAAAAATATTTTTAGCAGCCCTTTTTGTGGTTGCAAAGAATTGGAAACTAAAGGAGTGCCCATCAATTGGGGAATGGCTAAACAAGTTGTGGTATATGAATGTAATGGAATTTTATTGTGCTATAAGAAACGAGGAGGTGACGGATTTCATAATTACCTGGAGAGACTTATACAAACTGATGCTGAGCGAGAAGAGTAGAATCAGAAGAAATTTGTATACAATCACAGACATACCATATCTGTGACGACCAACTATGACAGACTGGACTCTTTTCAGCAATGCAGTGATATAAGTTAATCCCGAATGACTCAAGAAAGTGAGAAATGTGCCATCCAGAGATATAACTAGAAAGAACTGAGCCTGAATCCTGATGGAAGCAAACTAAATGATCTTGTTCTTCTCATTGTTTGGTTGTACTTCTTCCTTACCATCTTTCATCCCACCTAGTACAATATGCCTTTGTAATTGGAATAATGTTTAATATGAATGCATTTGCAGACCCTATACTGTACTATATGATGTCATGAGGGGAGGGGGGAGGGAAGTAAAGGAAATTTGAAAATCAAGGAACTAAGGAATTGAATCTTGTCAACTGAAACTAAACTAATAAATTAATTAAAAAAAATGTAAACATGTAAAATTTAATTCTATATTGAGTGCGGTGATGTTTGTTTGACACCCTTTTTCACTTAAATTGAAAAATCAGTTTTGGCGGAGCCAAGATGGTGGAGTAGAAACAGCACATCCTGGCACTCTCCCCCCAGATTACCTCCAAACTATGTAAAAGGGGACTCTGAACAATTTCTGGAGACCCAGCACCCACAGAACGACACAGAGAAGCTAACCTCCTGCTGAGTACAGCCCAGCAGCCCTGCAGGAATGACCAGCACAGTGCTCTGGGAGCCTGCAGCACAACACGCAGAGAACCGAGCCCAGGTCCGCGTGAGCTGAGGTTTTAGCCCCAGTGCGGCCGGGCCAGCAGCCGCCTGGAGGAACCCAGAACACCAGCTGCTGTGGCTATTCCAGAATTATCAACACATATATGCCTAGGACAAAGTGAGAGGTTAGTGCCCTATGGACTTTGAGAACAGTATTTGGGGAACGTGTCGCCTTCCTTCCCTGGGGGCTAGAAGGCACTGAGGAGACATGCTATTTTGGAGTTTTCAGTGGCAGCTCCAGCTCCTGGCCTGAGAATTGTAGAGAGATCCAGCGGTAAGTCTTGGGGGGTAATCGATCTTGCTTTAACCTCCCTGGATATGGATTGTGATCTGGGTTGCAGGTCTGGGGTGGGTATCCAGCTTGCCAGAAACCTGTGAAGACCCAGATGTTCGGGATGAAAGCTCCCCTGTCTGGTGTCAGAGTCCTACTGTGGCAACAAGCCCAAAAGTCAAGTAATAAAGTGGCAGCATATCAAGGCAAAGGAAACAAAATAAACAGAAAAATTCAACCTTAGACTCCTATTTTGGGGGCAAAGAAGATCGAAGCATAGAACAGGAAGAGGATTGTTAGGTCAGAAATCCTGCTCCAAAAGACCCAAAGGAAAATAGGAGTGGGTTACAGGCCATAGAGGACCTTAAAAAGGACTTTAAAAAATCAAATAAGAGAAGTGGAGGAAAAATTAGGAAGAGAAATGAGAGGAATGCAGGAAAAGTATCAAATCAGGGTCAACAGCCTGACTGAGGAAAACAACACCTTAAAAAATAGACTAACTCAAATGGCAAAGGAGACCCAAAAGGGCAATGAGGAGAAGAATGCCTTAAAAAGCCGAATTTGCCAGGTGGAAAAAGAATCTCAAAAGCTCACTGAGGAGATTCATTCCTTCAGAGTTAGAGTGGAGCAAATGGAAGCTAATGACTTTATGAGAAATCAAGATGCTGCTAAGCAAATCCAAACAAATGAAAGAATAGTAGGCAATGTGAAATATCACATGGGAAAAACCACTGAGCTGGAAAATAGATCCAGGAGAGACAATTTAAAAATTATTGGACTACCTGAAAGCCATGATCAAAGAAAGAACCTAGAAATAACCCTTCAAGAAATTCTCAAGGAAAATTGCCCTGTTATTTTCAACCCAGAGGGCAAAATAGAGGTTGAAAGAATCCACCGATCACCTCCTGAAAAAGATCCTAAAAAGAAACCTCCAAGGAATATTAACCAGGTTCCAGAATCCCCAGACCAAGGAGAAAATACTCCAAGCAGCCAGGAAGAAATAATTTCAATATTGTGGAAACACAATCAGAATAGCCCAGGACCTGGCAGCTTCTACACTGAGGGATGGAAGGGCATGGAATATGATATTCCAGAGGGCAAAAGAGCTGAGACTGAACCCAAGGGTCACCTATCCAGCAAAACTGAGTATTTTGTTTCAGGGGAAAATATGGTCTTCCAGAGGAATAGAGGACTTTCAAGCATTCTTGAATAGAAATTTTGAAATCCAGATACAAGAAGCAAGAGATGCCTGAGAAGATAATCAGGGAAAAGAAATCAAAAGGAACTTATCAAAGTTGACCTATTTACATTCCTCCATGGAAAAACAATAACTATGACTCAAGAAACCCCTCTCAGTATGAAAATAATGGAAGAAGGGTGTATGGTCATATGAATACATATGTGAATGTCTGTATATATGCTTACAGTTATACATGGAGAGAGGGCATAGGTTGAATTTGTTGGGAAGGAATGATACTTAAGGGGTGAAATTATGAGGTGAGGGAGGAAAGTGGCAAGAGGAGATGGGGAGAGACAAGGTAGGGTAAACTATCTCATGTAGAAGAAGCAAGGGGCAGTGGTTGCAGGGGAGGGGAAGAACAGGAAGGCAAAAAGGCAACACCATAGGGGGAAGGGGATGAGAGGAGGGATGATGAATGTGAGGGCATTCTTGTGGGGAGGAGAGGTTGGAAGTACCCATTATAGAAGAGGGACAGGATCAAGTAGGGAATGGACCAGGTGGGGGTGGGATGGGTGCGAGGGAATTATAAGCAGACTTGTACAATATATCTACTATGGTAATATTTTGCATAGCTATACATGTACAGCACATACTGAATTACTTATCTTCCCAGAGGGAATGGGTGACAAGGGAGGAAGGGAAAGGATCTGAAATTAGAGGTCTTAAAATTAAATGTTTCAAATATATATAAATACTTTTAAAATTAGTTTTACTTCCCAGAATCAAATCTTGGTAAGTATTTGGAAAGGAACAGAATATGAAAGTGACACAGACTTCTTCATAAAACTCTAATATGGTCTGTTAACTCAACTAATTGAAACTTCATCTTCACTGGGGAAAAACAACAACAACAACAAAAAAACCATTCTTTATGAAAACCCTTATTGTTCCAGCAAGCACCAGGGTGCAGTACTACTAATTTTGGGGACCTATGATTAGGGAGTTTCATAAATCTTTGGGGGGTGGCTAAGTGGTGCAGTGAGTAGAGCGCCGGCCCTGGAGTCAGAAGGACCTGAGTTCGGATCCGGCCTCAGTCACTTAACGCACACACAAACAAAAACCTAGCTGTGTGACCTTGGGCAAGTTACTTAACCCCGATTGCCCTCCAAAAACCAATAAATAAATAAATAAATAAATAAATCTTTGGGCATAAAACCAGATTGCACTGCAAAATGGTTGGATCAGTTCATAATTCCATGAACAATAAATTATTGCCCCTGATAAGACCAATACAAGCTGAAACAATGATGGTGTGGGGGGGTGTAGTAGCCTTGGGTGCAATCAAGTGGCTTTGAATAAACATAAGGGGGTAGTGGAAGCATAAGGAAAAAAGAGAAGAGAAGAAAATTTTGAAAAAAAATTGTACATGCTTCATCTGTTGTGTAACAGAGTTAAAGTTGTAGTGATTATGTGATTTCCCAAATTAATATCCCAAATCCAAGTTATATACTTGGTCAGGTGGTCATGTCCTCTGACAGGTCTTAACAAATAAGTATTAGCAGGTGAGCATATCTCACATTGTTGAGAAGTCCAGTATACATCAGCAGGAATATGTGTATGTAATGACTTGTTTACAACAACATAATGTATGGTTACATGACACAATATTGTCCTTAAAATTTCAATTCCAGAAAACTCCACAAATTTAAAATATTTTTTTTATTTTAGATGCATCACTTAAAATTGATTTAAGTTTAATTTAATTAAATAAAATTTAATTTATTTAAGTTAACTTCATTTAAAAAGAAATTAGAGATTCATACCACAATATATAAAAACTTCTCAGTCAAGTCATAGTTGTTTCAGTACACCAAGTATTCATGATTAAATTATTGTGGATATTGCCTTCACTGTTGCAGATCATAAATCTGTCATGACTTGGTGAGCAGACTTCATATATATTGACATGTCCCCAAAAGTCAGCACCCTTTAAAATTCTGGTTTTGAGCCTGTATAAATTTGGCTAGCCTAGTGAGTTTTTATGAAGGAAGGAAGGAAGGAATCATGGGAGTTTCAAGCACTACAAATCTCTGAATTACGCTAGGCTGGTCCACAGACTTTGGACAAAGAGTGTTTTGGAAGGTCTATATTTTAAGTCCTTTTAGACTGATAGAATTAATTATCATGAATTTCATGTGTAAATGCATGGCCAGTTCTGTGACTCAGTGAAGAAATAAAGGAGAATTTTACTGAAGCTTAAAATGGTTAATGTTCAATCACTATACTTGTTTAAGGGTAAAGCCTAAACAATTAGTTTCTACAACTAAATTAGTGTCTCACTGCAAAACACCAATAAGGGCTTTTTAATCAAAATTTTTATTTTCAAATACCCATGATGATATCCTGTTGATGAAGTCATAGTGGGAATATAAACTAATATCTATTTCAGGTTAAAAAGCTTAATAAGCAGTGCCGCTGTTTTCTCCTTTTCCTGTTTCTTTTAAGTACCTTTCTATTTTTTTTTTTTTTTTTAGCTTCAAGCATTCTTTTTACAATGGTAAAATCTCAGGGCTTTCAAAATTGACAATGAATCACTTATTATATTATAAGAATAATGCCATTTAAATGGAAATGGGTCATGAGACACGCTTCTTGGATTATAAAATATGCCATTAAAATAATTTATGGATATTAATATGCATATATTGATAAAATGTTTTGTGATAGCTATAAAATCCATTTAAAAGTAATGAAAAGAAAAATTAATATATAATTTCTTTCAGAATACATTTAATTGCTATTTAAAATAGATCAGTTCAGGATAATCACCTGACTCTTAAGAATGACCTTGAAGTAGTACAAAATTAGATATTTCATTTTTAATATAGGGCAGTAATTTTATTTTCAACTATATATTTTTATGTCACAAAATTAAAGGATTAACAGAAAGCAAGCTTGTTATAGTGACACAAAAATTGACATTATGGCCATGTTTTATATCTCAAATAGACATATCTTAGTTTCATGGGACCCTAAAAACTTAATGGTCATAATCATAATTAGAAAATGCTTTATTATATAATTAAGTGACAAGACATTCATTTTTTGAACACTGGGAATTTGATTCTCAAACATAATAGAGGTACACAGACACTGCAAGACTGAAAGTTCCATAATTATTTGGACCGTATAATCTACATTTTGTATCTTTAATGCTGCCTACAACAATTTTTTTAGTTCAATTTAACAAGTATTTACTAAATTTGACTCAATTCTTTTTATATTTAAGAAATAAGTGCTTTATCAGAAACATAGTTTGTAAAAATCTTTCCCAATATCCCATATCCCTCATAATCGTGTTTACATTGCCTTTGTTTGTACAGAAGCTTTTCAATTTAATGTAATCAAAATTATCCATTTTGCATTTTAAAATGCTCTCTAAGGCTTGTTGATCATAATGGGTTTCCCTCTCCACAAATCTGACAGGTAAACAATTCCTTGTTTTTTCCAGATTGCTTACAATATCATCCTTTATACCTCGATAATGCACACATTTAGACTTGATTTTACTATATGGTGATAAATATCGGTCTATACCCAGTTTCTTCCATACTATATTCCAATTTTCCCAGCATTTTTTGTCAAATAGAGCATTCTTATCCCCAAAACTGGGGTCTTTGGGTTTATCAAGCAATAGATTACTATAGTCATTGATAGCTGAGTCTTGTGTGCCCAATGTGTTCCATTGATCCACTACTCTATTCATCAGCTACTACCAATTAGTTTTGATGACTGCTGCTTTATAAAACAGATTAAAATCTGGTATAGCTAGTCCAGCTTCCCTAGCATTTCTTTTCATTAATTCCCTTGATATTCTGGACCATTTGTTCTTCCAAATAAATTTTGTTACTATTTTTTCTTGCTCTATAAAGTAATTTTTTGGTATATTGATTGGTATGGCACTAAATATATAATTTAATTATGGTAAAATTGTCATTTTTATTATATAAGTTAAAAGTAGCCATAAACAATATTTTTTCAATTACTTAGATTTGACTTTATTTGTGTGAGAAGTGTATTGTAGTTGTGATCATATAGGCCTTGGGTTTTTTTTTAGCAGATTCCCAAATATTTTATAATGTCTACAGTAACTTTAAATGGGATTTCTCTTTCTGTCTTTTGCTGTTGGATTTAATTAGAGATATACAGGAATGCCAAGGATTTATGTGGATCTATTTTATATCATACAACTTTGCCAAAATTATTTACTGTCTCAAGTAGTTTTTTGCTTGATTCTCTATAATTCTGTAAGTATATCATCATATCAGCTGCAAAGACTGATATCTTGGTCTCTTCTTTGCCTAATTTGATTCCTTTGATCTCTTTTTCTTCTCTAATTCCTACGGCTAAAATTTCTAGTACCAGATTGAATGAGAGGGGTGATAGTGGACACACTTGTTTCAATCCTGATCTTACTGGAAAGGTTTCTAGCTTATCCTCATAGGATATAATACTTGCTGATGGTTTTAAATAGATGCTACCTATTATTTTAAGGAAGCCTCCATTTATTCCTTTACTTTCTAGTGTTTTTCATAGGAATGGATGCTGTATTTTGTCAAAAGCCTTTTTTGCATCCATTGAGATAATCATGTGGTCACTGCTAGTTTTATTGTTGATATGATCAATTATACTGATATTTTCTTTATATTAAACCACCCTTGAATTCCTGGAATAAATCCTACCTATCAAAGTGTACTATTCTTGTGATAAGTTGCTGTAGTCTTTTAGCTAATATTTTATTTAAATTTTTTGCATCTATATTCATGAAGGAAATTGGTCTATAATTTTCTTTCTCTGTTTTATCTCTTCCTGATTTATGTATCAGTACCATATTTGGGTCATAAAAAAGAATTTGTTAGGACTCCTTGTTCGCTAATTTTCCCATCTAGTTTGCAGAGTATTGGAAACAAGTGTTCTTTAAATATTTTCTAAAATTCACTATTAAATCCATCTGGCCCTGGATATTTTTTCCTAGGGAGTTCAATGATGGCTTGTTTGATTTCTTTTTCTGAAATGGGGTTATTTAAGTAATCTATTTCCCCTTTAGTTAATCTGGGCAACTTGTAATTTTGTAAATATTCATCAATTTCACTAAGATTATCAAATTTATGTGCATACAATTGGAAAAAATAATTCCTAATTATTTTTTTATTTCCTCTTCATTGATAGTAGATTCACCCTTTTCATTTTTGATACTCATAATTGAGTTCTCTTCTTTCTTTTTTATCATATTGACTAAGGGTCTATCAATTTTATTGTTATTTTTCCATAAAATGAGCTCTTAGCTTTATTTATTAATTCAATATTTTTCTTAATTTCAAATTTATTAAGCTCTCCTTTGGTTTTCAATATTTCAAATTAATTATTTAATTGGGTATTTTCAATTTGTTCTTTTTCTAGGTTTTTAAAGTGTATGCCCAATTCATTGACCTCCCTTTTCTCTAATTTATTCATGTATGCACTCAGGGATATAAAACTTCCCCTAACCACTTACTTTAATGCATCCCACAAATTTTGGTATGTTGTCTCATTATTATCATTCTCTTGAATGAAATTACTGATTGTTTCTTTAATTTCTTGCTTTACCCACTCATTCTTTAGGATTAAATTGTTTAATTTCCCATTAGTTTTAGTCTATCTTTCCATGGCCCTTTATTGCATATAATTTTTATTGCATCATTATCTGAGAATGAAGCATTTAATATTTCTTCTTTTCTGCACTGAATTGTGAGGTTTTTATGCCCTAGTACTTGTTTGATTTTTGACTATCTACCAAGAACCACTTAGAAGAATGTATATTCCTTTTTATCCCCATTCAATTTCTCCAGAGATCTATCATATCTAGCCTCTATAAAATTCTATTTGCCTCCTTAACATCTTTCTTGTTTATTTTGAGGTTAGATTTATCAAGTTCAGAGAGGGGAAGATTAAGGTGCCCCACTAGTATAGTTTTGCTATCTATTTCTCCCTCTAATTCCTTTAAGTTCTCCTCTAGGTATTTGGACACCATACCACTTGGTGCATAAATGTTAAGTAATGATATTGCTTCATTCTCAATGGTGACTTTTAACAGGATATAGTTGCCTTCATTTTCTCTTTTAATTAGATCTATTTTTGCTTTTGCTTTATCTGAGATAAGGATTGCTACCCCTACTTTTTTTTTTTTTAACTTCTGCTAAGGCATAATATATTCTACTTCAGCCTTTTACTCCGTGGGTATCCCTTTGTTTCAAATGTGTTTCTTGTAGACAGCATATTGTAGAGTTATGGTTTTTAATCCATTCTGCTATCTGCCTCTCTTTTATGGGAGAGTTCATCCCATTCACATTCACAGTAATGATGACTATCTATATCTTCCCCTCCATCCTATTCCTTCTTGGGCTTATGTTTTTGTTTCTTCCTTCTCCCTTCCCTTCCTTAAGATTTTCCCTTTTGGCTACCACTTCCCTCCATGTTCCTACCCTGTGACCCCCCTTCTTTACCTACCATCTCCCCTTACTACTATTTCCCTCCCTTCTAATCTCCCCTTTATATCCTCCCTTACCCTCATACTGCCTATAGGACACAATAGATTTTTATACTTATCAGAGTATGTTATTCCCCCATTGATCCCAAATCAATGATAGTATATTTCCTACAGTGCTCCTCTCCCTCCCTCCTTTCCCTCTATTTAATTAATTTCCATGACTCTTCACATTAAAATTTTAAACTTAACTTATTATGTTGATCCCTCTTTGAACCAGCACCAATGAGAATAATGTTCAAATGATGTTCCTCTCCCTCTTTCCTTCCCCTCAAATATAGAGTGTTCTTATGCCTCTTTGAATGACATAATTTACCTTGTTTTGTCTCATCCTTTCCTTTTATCCCATTATAGTCTCTTTGACCCCCTTAAGAAGGTTTCTTTTTCATCTTCAGATTAGTTCATTTATACCCACACCTTCTCTCTATGGATAACCCTTTCAAAGGTCATGATAATCATGTAAATTTCAATATTGACATATTGTCAATATTCAATATCAGTTTCACATATAGGGATGTAAACATTTTGCCCTTATTGCATCCCAAGTTATGTGCATGTGTGCATGAGTGTGCGTGTGTGCCTGTATGTATGTGTGAGTCTGTGTTTTCCTTGTTTAACTTTTTATTATCTTTCTTGAGCCTTGTAATTGGAGATCAAATTTTCCATTGAGCTCTGGCTTTTTCTTCATGGAAGTCTAAAATTCCCTTATTTCATTAACTGACCACCTCCTTGCCTGAAAAATTATGCTCAGTTTTGCTGGGTACTTAATCTTTGATTGCAGTCCTAGATCTTTTACCCTATGAAATATCAAATTCCAATCCCTCCATTATTTTAATGTAGAAGTTGCTAGGTCCTGTGTGATCATGATTGTAGTTCCATGATATTTGAATTGTTTCTTTCTGGCTGCTTGCAGCATTTTTTGTAATTCTGGAATTTGGCTACTATATTTCATTTTTTTAAAGCAATTGGGGTTAAGTAACTTGCTCAAGGTTACACGGCTAGTCATTATTTATGTGTGGGTACAAATTTTCTGAGGCCAGTTTCGATCCTGGGTCATCCCAACTCCGAGGACGGCACTCTTACTCACTGCGCTACCTAGCTGCCCCTACTATATTTCTTGGAATTTTTTAATTTGGGATCTCTTTCAGGAGGAATAGGGTGAATTCTTTCAATAATTATTTTATCTTCTGATTCCAGTACTTCAGGACAGATTTCTTTGACAATCTCTTGGAGTATGTTGTCCGAGCTGCTTTTTTCATCATGGCTTTCTTGCAGACCAATAATTCTTAATTTATTACTCATGCATCTTTTCTATAGGTGAATTTTTTTTTCCCAGTGAGAAATTTTACACTTTCTTCAAAATTTTAATCTTCATGTTTTGCTTGATTGATTCTTGATGCAGCATAGATTCCTGAGTTTCAATTTGACTATTCTAATTTTTAGTGAATTAAACTCTTCAGTTAGTTTTGAATGTCCTTTTTTTAGGGAGGTATTTTCTCCAATTACTTTACTAATTTGAATTTTTAAGGATTTGTTTTCTTCAGTGAAACTTTTTTTTTTTCAAATTTGATCACTGTAGATTTAAATTTGTCTTCTGCCTCCCTAATTTGGCCTTTAAAATCTTTCTTAAGGTCCTCCAAGAATTCTTTTTGGGCTTGAGACCAGTTCATATGTCCTTCTATGTTCTCAGGTGTGAGTATAAAGTCCATGTTTTCCTCTGTATTTGGTTGTTCTTGATTGCTATAATAAGCTCTGATCAAATTTCTTGCCTTCCCCTTCTCCTTCTCAGCTTCCTTCCTTCCTATTGTAATTTCCTATTTCCTAATCTCTCAGGCTTGGAGCCAAGGGTGTGGTTGGTAACTTTGTATGCTGTAGCCTCTGGGTGTCTACTTTGAGGCCAAAGCCAGGAATCTCAGTGTTCTACCTGAGGTATGCTGAGGCTCACAGAGTAATCTGTGGAGGAGGGGTGTTATGGCCACTTCAGATTTCTGCCTCTGTGCCTCTGGCCTACACCTCAGGCAGGCTTTTGCTGGTCAGGTGATTTGGGGTTTGTTGGGACCCCTCCCGTCTTCTCTTCAGACTCCTTGTAGCCTCAGTTACACTCCTCAATGACTCCCAACACTGGAGGCTATTTCCACTATCTCAGGATTTCACTCTGGGTCGGATGTTTTTCACTGGGTTTTCTAGGTCAGGGAGGGCGAATCAGAGCAGCCAGAGTTTACTTTGTCATCATGGACCCTGCAAGTATAGACAGGAGATTTCTAAATTTCCAGGCTGGGGGCTGATAGCCCCAGGAGAAGCTGCTGTCACTGCTGGGGGTCCTGAGCCCTCTCTTACCCAGCTCCAATGATTCCTCCTGTCCCGTGGTGAGATTCTGGTGAGATGGCTGCAAATCACCCTTGGGGTGGGTGAATCTGCTGGCTGGGGCAACTTCTCTCTCTACTGTAGTTTGCTCTCTAGTCTGAGATGCTGCAGCCCCCATGTGCTCCATGGTCCCCCTGTCTGGAACCACATGGGCACTTTCCTGGGCTGGATTCTGCCATGCTCTGTCTCCCAGTGGATTCTGTCACTCCAAAATACATTCAGATTCACTTTTTAAAGTTTAGTGACAGGATTCACAGAGGAGCTTAGAAAACTTACTGCTTCTATTCACCTATATCAGTTCCACATTTTACTCCATGAATAATGTTTTTACAGCATTATGGAGCTCTGTTTTGAAGGTTTTATGTTGAGTTAACCACAAATAAGTTGCCATAGTGGATGTGTAGATCTTTTTCCTGGAGCTTGAATGTGGAAAAAAGATTGCAATTCATAAGGGAAGAAGTTTTCTTAATAGTGTTTAACCCTAATTTTAAATTTCTTTATTATATTTTAATTTTTCCCCTAACTTTATATTTCATCCCTGAAATATAAAGGTATGGTATGGGTACGAGGAACCCAAAATGGAACTAATGAAGACAAATTTCAGTTTGATGAAACCAAGTACAAAAAGAAGACATGTATGATGGTGATATTATATGAAAGAAATGATTTTCAGATATTAAACCAAATATTATTTTAGAAAATGATGCAGAGGTTACACCTATGCTTCCCCCATTCCTAATAACTATCAAGCCACATTTCTACTTTATATTTTCTAAAAAAAAACTTATGAAAGTATTCTACACATACAACGAGTGTTTTCTGGATGAAAATCTGAGAATGTAAAAAGCAAAATTTCAAAAATAATTTGCTATTCCAGAACAATGTTAACACCACAGCATTTGCTTGAAAAGTATGAAGAAAAATTTAAAAAGGAATCTTGCTGTGACTATTTTTAGATATTTAAAAGAACATATACATAAGTAAACCAAAATACAGAGGATTTTGCTTTTTTTAACATCCTTTAATCTTCAAAAGAGCCTTGGGAGCATATTTTCCAATTGAGGAAACCTAAGGGGGCTAGGTGATCATATTCTGTAATAAAGGTGAAAAAACTATAATTAAGTCCTCATATTCTGAGGGACCACATGCCAGTTCAGTATGGGGTGAAGGTCCAAATACTCTCACTTTACAGCATTGTTTCTCATTGGATGCTGTCAGAGAGGAGTCAAACCAAGAGACACAGTCCATCCAAGACAATGAAGGAATATGATAAGGTAAACCCTTTGAATTAATATCCAATTCTGGTTCTATGGCCAGAGACTATCAAAGAGGCTGATGTCCACCACATGTTTAGTTTAGTTTTCTTTTTCATATACCAGAAATTTCTATGCATACTCCAAAGTCTCATTAAGGTACCACCATTAATTTTCATCATAGCTATCCTGGAAGCATGTCCCCAGGTACTCTTCACATATTGACAGGGATTAGGAACAGTGGCTAGTCTTTAGTTTCCCCAAAACAAAGTAATCTTTATTACTAGAGAACTTAACATCTGTAAAGCCAAGCATGAGAAGCTTTCCAGAGGACTGCTGCTATGAACAGCTTCAAGGTTGTAATTACATTGTATAGTGAAATCTCTATTTATTCAGCAGTAAATTAAGGCAAAACATTTACAGAAATCAAAGTACAACATTCACAGTGTTATGACATAACTTATCTCTAAAATGGCCACATAGTTTTCACCAAAGTGGCTACATGATTTTAAAAAAAGGACACTCACTGAGTTACTCAATCATTTAGTATCTTAATCATTTAATAAGTCCTTAACTCAATCACCCTTAAGGAAGCTTGTCTCCTTAAAGAACACAAAGTTCAAAGGCCAAAGTTATCCAACCCTAGGTCACAGTAAATCATAATCTCAGTCAGCATCAAGAACTCAAGAAGAGATTTTTTTCATCTTGACTCAAGGTTGGCTCTCAGATTTCATGGTTCTTCTTCCATGGTCCCAGCTCCTGCCCAAATCTCTCCAGCTGTCACCTGGATTCAAAGGGAGACAGCTCTAAGTTCCTTGCCCAGCCCCTTGTCCATCTCCTCATCCAGTTCCTTACCTAGCTCCTATTCCATAATGAAGCTCATAGGGTCCAGCCCCAATCAAGTTCTTCACAGTTCCTGTTTTTGGGAAGACAAAGCTTAACAGAGCCAAGACAAGACTCATACACGTGGCCAGCACTATCATAAATTAACTATCTGCCTGTAAAATCAACAGGGGCCAACAAACAAGGTCCAAGAGGCCAACACAAATCATCCACATAGAAATCAACACAGACCCAGAAACAAGATCTGAGAAATCAACACAAATCATCAGTACAGTCCCAGAACAGGGGGTTCAGAGATTCACCTTGCCCTAATGGCAAAGTCGAAGGGGGTATGGGGGAAGATATGGGAGAGAGCAGATTGGATGAGGGGATATCTAGTGGGACTGCTATTCTGGGGTGGTGGGTAGGGAAAAATGAGGGAAAAATGTAACTCATAATCTGGTGTAAATGAATGATGTAAGCCAGATGTTAATAAAGCATTTGTTTAATTAAAAAAATAAGATTAAGGGCATTAGCAATTAGGAAAAGCAAAAAAAGTTTTATGTAACTAAGTATTTAAAACATACTGGAATAGCTGTATATCAGTATAATTAATTTCCTTTATAATCTTTTGCATTATATTTATCTGTATCCTCCAGATTTTCTTATGGGTCAATGACACAAAGGTGTTAAGATCCCTAGATGTAGAAGCAGCATTTGAGATGAACCTTGAAGGAAAGGAGGTATTCTAGGTAGGAGATGTAAGGAGGGAATGTATTTTGAAGCATGCTGGATATTCACTGCAAAGACACCAAAATAATAGGTAGAGTGGACTAATTCTGGGAGGAAAAAGTCAAGTTAATGATAATTTATTAATTGCCTATTGAATACTGGTCACTGTACTAAATACTGAGGTTACAAAAATTAAAGGTAAACATACTACCTACTCTCAAGAACTTCACAGTCAAATGGGGAAAACAACATGCAAAGAAAGATGTGCAAACAGGATGTATACAGGAAAAGCTAGAGATAACCAGAAGGGGAAAAACAATAAACTAATACTAAAATTAATAATTAAATTAAATAATAAAATTAATAGTTAAATAAACAAGCCAGAAAGAATATTTCCCTTTTAGCTCCCTTTTTAGAGAAAAGAAGAGAAAACATTTCATTTTTTTTCACTTAGGGATTTAAAAAATATTTATTAAATGAATTAAAAGTTGCTGAGATTCTGCTTTGCTTAGAATCCTGAGTTAAGGAAAACCATAATATTATAGTTTTCCTTATCAATTAATTATTTTATTTCAATTTTATTTTACTTTATTTTCCATATCATCTTTTCCCCCTCAATTCTCCCATACTCCATACATTAAAAAGGCAAAAAAAAAAAAAAACATGAATGGTGAAGCACAACAAAGGAAGAAAAAGAGGGAAGAAAGAAGGAGGAGGGGGTGGAGCCAAGATGGCGGAGTAGAAACAGCATGTCCAATGCACTCTCCCCCCAGATCACCTCCAAACTATGTAAAAGGGGACTCTGAACAACTTCTGTAGCCCCAGCACCCACAGAACGACACAGAGAAGCTAACATCCAGCCGAGGACAGCCCAGCAGGAAGGACCAGCACAGTGCTCTGGGAGCCAGCAGCTCAGTACGCATAGAGCTGAGCCCAGGTCTGCCTGAGCTGCCCTTTTAGCCCCAGGGTGGCTGGGCCAGCAGCCAGTTGGAAGGACCCCAGAACACCATCACCAATCTGGTGATTCCAGAATTATCAACACAGATATGCCTAGGACATAGTGAGAGGTTAGTGCCCTATGGACTTTGGGACCAATATTTGGGGAACATGCCGGCTTCCTCCCCTGGGGGCTAGAAGCCCCTGAGGAGACACACCATTTTACAGTTTTCGGTGGCAGCTCCAGCTCCTGGCCTGCAAACTGTAGGGAGATCCAGCGATCAGTCTTGGGGGTTAATCGCTCTTGCTTTAACCTCCCTGGATCTGGATTGTGATCTGGGGGGGTAGGTCTGGGGTGGGTATCCAGCTTGCCAGAAAGCTGTGAAGACCCCAATGTTCAGGAGTAAAGCTCTCCTGTCTGGTGGCAGAGTCCTACTATGGCAACAAGCCCAAAAGTCAAGTAATAAAGTGGCCGCATGTCAAGGCAAAGGAAACAAAATAAACAGAAAAATGCAACCTTAGACTCCTATTTTGGGGGCAAAGAGGATCAAAGCATAGAACAAGAGGAGGACTATGAGGCCAGAAATCCTGCTCCAAAAACTCCAAAGGAAAATATGAGCGGGTTACAGGCCAACAAATATAGGTAGGATAAGAGTTTTTGACCAGAATAGGTATTTCAACTATCACTGAAAATAAAATTCATAATTATGATTCCATAATATCAAAAACTTTTTGCACAAAGAAAATATAGTCAAAATTCAGAGTGAAACAAGTAAGGAGTGAAGGGAAAGTTGCAGCAGATGTTCTTGTAAATTTTTAACATCTGATATATATATATATATATATATATATGTATATATATGTATGTATGTATATATGTGTGGATGTATGAAATTTTTACAAACATATAAGAACAAAAAGGAAACACACTCTGTTTTAGATAATTTTAGATAATTGCCTAAAGATTATGAACAGGCAGTTGTAAAAAAAAGAAAGCCAAGGCATTAAAAGTCATAGAATCCTATCATGGAAATTGAAAATAGTATCACTCTTGCTAAGAAAATTCATGCAGTATGTTGGAGGACATTTTTTTTCTCTTCTTATGTGAAATATTTAACTTCAATATTTTAGTAGTTCTGTGAACTTATCAATATGGGCATTCTCTTTAACAGTATAGATTTAAATCACCCAAACCTTGTGAGACTTTTTTTCATGTCTTCCTATAAATCCCCCTCAATTTATCTTTCTCATTTTAAAGAATACTAAGCACATTTTGGCTGTAAAGTCTCTGCTTTTTTTCCTCTTCTTTTCCCTTCCCCTGACTGCATGGCTACTCTATACCCTTTACAATATATTTTATCCAACTTCCTGCTTAGAGTCTCAGTTGAAAACATGTATCAGTCTACTTACATCCACTATGCATCTCCCTTATCTTTTAGGTCATTGTTATTTTTATCACTCAAAGATTGTGGTGTTCCATAATCACAATCATAAAGTATTGTGAAAATCATTAATAATGAAAGGTGAGATTTTGCATCATAGAGTATCTTGGGATCCTTGAAATTACTGTACAAAATTGTCAATTCAATCTAACCTGCTCTTTTTTTTTAAAGAAATTGGGGTTAAGTAACTTGTTCAAAATTACATGGCTAGTCATTATTTATGTGTGGGTGCTCATTTTCTGAGGCTGGTTTTGATCCTGGATCATCCCAACTCTGAGGCCAACACTCTTACTCACTGTGCCACCTAGCCGCCCTTAAACTGCTCCTATTCTCCTATTAATTGTGTCTCCAGGTATTGAAATATGAAAGTATTGGTCCTAAAATAAAGCTTTACTTCAACAAATTAAATTTCCTATGTATAAAAGTAGATGTCATATAGGTGTGGAAAATTGTAGTTATCCTTTCAATTTTTTTTCTTTCCTGAATGGATGTGTGGATCATTAAGTCATTATCTCATTTCAGTGTCCATGGACATCATTGATTAGATCCTTCAGTAAGTTGAGCTTTTATGTAATTAGCAAAATATCTTCAGAATACATAAATATCTGGAAGTCTTTACCATCTCTAAATGATCCTTCTTTTATTTGGTTTCTGTACACAGCATAGATCAAAGATCACAGATTTGGAGCTGAGAAGGACACTGGAGGATGTCTGCCTCTGTCTTTTTACAGCTGAATAACATGAAACACAAAGATGTGAATGAATTGGCCTATGGTCACCAAACTAATAAAAATCTGAGGTGATTTTTGGAATGTAGATCTTCCTGACTGAAAGTTTAATGTTTTGCACACTAAATAATGGAGCTTCTCATGGTGAGCACGTAGGATGGGTGTACTGTTCATCTCCTCTTCATAGCAATGTTTTTAGAGTTCAAAGTCATTTACCTTTCCATCAAATAGCCCATACATATGTAGGAAGAATTGCTTTTATAGCTTTTTTTTTGGAGGGGAATGGCAGGCAATTACAGTAATATAACTTGCCCAAGGTCACACAGCTAGTAAGTGTTAGGTGTCTGAGGTTGGATTTTGAACTCAGGTCCTCCTAACTCCAGGGGTAGTGCTCTATTCACCGCAACACTTAGTTGCCCCAAGAATTTATTTTTTATGGTGCCAATTTTAAATAGATTTTATTCTCCAAGACAATTGCATTTCCACTTGTTTATGGTACTGACAAAGTGCAATGTTGTCCATTTCTCTCCCTCTGCACATATTCAAGTATTCAGAATGCCCAGATTTGTGCAGTAGCTTAAATGTTACTTTTAAACTGCTACTGCCTTGGCTACAAATTTGAGTCCTTCAATTTCTGGAAAGTGGTATGGAATGCTCTTTTCTTCTGGTGTGTTTAATTGACCTCTTCAATGGTGGGTCCAGAAGAAGCACTTTCAGATGGGGCTGCTCCACCCACTGGGAACCCACCAAACAGGCATACCTCCTGGCATGCCCCTTGCACTCTGGTACAGCTTAGTAATAATGGGCTTGCAGACCTTCTCCAACTCTTTCTGCTGATGCTCAAATTCTTACTTCTCAGCAATCTGGTTCTTATCCAGCCAGTTGATTATTTCATTATATTTATCAAGGATCTTCTCTTTTTCTTCATCACAATTTTGCCTTGCAGTTTTTCAACCTCTTCTGTTGCCTTCACGTTGAAAGCATAAGATTCAAGAGAATTCTTGGAAGACACTTTGTCTCTCTGCTTTTCATCATCAGCCTTGTATTTCTCAGCCTCCTGGACCATATGCTCATTGTCTTCTTTGCTCAGATGTCCTTTATCATTGGTGATGGTAATCTTGTTCTCCTTGCCTGTGGTCTTATCCACAGCAGAAACATTGAGGATGCCATTTGCATCAATGTCAAATGTTACTTCAATATGAGGAACATCCCTGGGTTCTGGGGGGATTCCTGTGAGATCAAATTCGCTAAGCAGGTTGTTGTCCTTTGTCATTGCTCTCTCACCTTCATAAACCTGAATAAGCACACCAGGCTGGTTTCCCTAATAGGTGGTAAAGGTCTGTGTGTGCTTGGTGGGGATGGCAGTATTACTTTTGATCAGAACGGTCATAACTCAAACAGCAGTTTCAATTCCAATGGAAAGAGAAGTGACATCCAACAGCAGAAAGTCCTGCACCTTCTCAGATTTATCTCCAGACAAAATGGCAGCCTGGACAGCTGCACCATAAGCAACAGCTTCATCAAGATTGATACTTTTTTTGAGCTACTTGCCATTGAAGAAGTCTTGTAGAAGCTTCTGGATTTGGGGGATTCGAGTGGAACTACCCACCAGGATGATGTCATGAATCTGAGACTTATCTAGCTTGGCATCTCTTAAGGCCTTGTCCACATGGTCCAGAGTGCTATGGAAGAGATCAGCATTCATCTCTTTGAAACGGGACCAGGTGATTGATGTATAGAAGTCAATAACTTCGTAGAGGGAGTCAACCTCAATACTGGCCTGGGTACTGGAAGAGAGGGTATGCTTTGCACATTCACAAGCAGTGCAAAGATGGTTAACAGCCCTCTTGTTCTCACTGATGTTCTTCTTGTGCTTTCTCTTGAACTTAGCAATGAAATGGTTGACCATTATGTTGTCAAAGTCCTCCCCACCCAAGTTCTTGTCCCCAGTTGTGGACTTGACCTCAAAGATGCAATCTTCAATGGTAATAATGGAGACATCGAAAGTACCTCCTCCAAGGTCAAAGATCAACATATTTCTCTCAGCACCAACCTTTTGGTCCAAGCCATAAGCAATAACAGCAGAAGTTGGCTCATTGATGATTCGGAGCACACTGAGGCCAGCTATGGTTCCAGAATCGTTGGTGGCATTATGTTGGGAATTTTTGAAATAGGCTGGTATTGTGACCACAGTGTTTGTGACAGTCTTCCCAAGGTAAGCTTCAGCAATTTCTTTTATCTTAGTCAAGACCATAGAAGATACTTCCTCTGGATAGAAACTTTTGGTTTCCCCTTTGTCCTCCGCTTGGACCTTAGGCCTGCCTGTGTCATTCACCACTGTAAAAGGCCAATGCTTCATGTCTGATTGAATGACTGCATCAAATACATGACCAATCAGATGTTTGCATCAAAAACTGTGTTGGTGGGGTTCATTGCAATTTGATTCTGTGCACTATCACCAATTAAATGTTTTGTGTCAGTGAAAGCCACATAACTTGGGTTGGTCGTGTTTCCTTGGTCATTAGAATGATCTCCACTTTCCCATGTTGGAAAACTCCCACACAGGAGTAAGTAGTGCCAAGATCTATGCCAAATGTGGGTTATTTTGACATGGTTGCTGGGGAGTCAGGGGCCATAGCTGACCACTGTGGAAAGAAAAGGGCTGCTGTTGTGATGAGTAGCCCAAGAATTTCTTTTTAAGTCATCAATTAAGCATCTATTGAGTGTACTAACTGAATTTTTTTACCACATTTGACCTCATTTTAAAATACTGTGCATTTTCTTTTCAATGCATTTAATCCAGGTCCTCTACTTTTCCCTTTCTGATTCTATGTCCCTGTTTATAGAAGTCTATTATACTGTTATCTAATAATTTAGTTCTTTTCAGAAGTATTCTGTTGAACTACAAAATAGAATAGACTTTAAAGAATATCCTGCAGTAGAGTACAGTACAGTAAACAACCTCTTTCACCTCCACACAATCACACCACACTCAGCTCTAACTGATTCAAGTCATGCTGTTCTTTTCCTCAGAAATGAAGAGAAGAAAATAGATGATGAAGCCCTCGTGTTTTTCCACTCCCCTGTTTCTATTGATCAGTATTACCAAATGTATAAAACAAATGTTCTTGTCTTTGGAACATCAATGTGGATATTCACTTTGAGGAGACAGATTCAATAGCAGTGGCACAATCATGTATTTATCTCTATTAAAGATTCATTTTTTTCTGCCCTACAGAGAAGAAAAAGACAGACTTTGTTGGTAATGTCATTGCCACACTGTTGGAAACTAGTTTGGAGTTCTTCCAAAGGAAATGTACATGGAGATAATCTTGAAATAAGCAGTTTAAAGATTTGTCACCCCCTAAAGAGACTTCTAGGAAGAAAAGGAGTGCAACTCAACTGCCAAATAGATGTTACCAAGTAGACTTCAGGAAAATTATCTATGCTGACTGTTAAAGTGCTTGCTTGGCTACTCATTCCATTCTTCTGACACTCTATCAACAACTCACACTGTACGATATGATGACTTACATGATGCTAGTTATAGATTTCTGAGGTTTTTGTGGATCCTAAGGAATAAGGACATGTTTACTATAATGTGGAGGCTGTGGTGGGGGGTGGGAGGTTAAAATAGATGGCTTTATAATCAGAAGAAATGGATTCACATCCTGTCTTTGATACTTACTACCTTTATGACCTTGTTCAAGTAATTTAATCCAAGTAATAGCTAAATTTTGTATCTGTAAAATGATATTAGGACTAGATAGTATCTGAGATAGATAGACCCCCCAGTAAACAACCTCTAAATTAAAGCATTTTCACATATTGTTTTAAGTAGTGCTCGCTGTAAACAAAAGTCAGTCAACCTTCAGAACAGTATACTTAATAAATACTTGTTTTCCATTGTTACTATTTACAGTAAAACTATCATAAATAACATGGCAATACTTTAATTCAGAGGTTGTTAACCTGTGGTCTGTGTAATATGTTTTTTTTTAATCTTATGTATTTTGTTTTAGGTATTTAAAATATCATTTTGGGATGCTGTCCATAGGTTTCAGAAGACTGCCCAAATGGTATATATTGCAAAAATGATTTTAAAAACTTTACTGGAATGTATATTTTTGGCCAGTTTTAGTCATGATTATAATACACAAGCATTGTTGTCTGTCAGGCATGTCTGACTCAGTGATTCCATGGACCATAGCACACCAAATCTGTTCATGGAGTTTTCTTGGTGAAGATACTGGAATGACTTGCCACTTTTTTCTCCAGTGGATTAAGGGGGAAAAGAGGTTAAGGGACTTTGCCAGTATCACCCAGCTATTACATATCTGAGGACAAATTTGAACTCCAGGAGATGAGTCTTCCTGATTACTTACCTGCCACTATCTACCTTACCACCTAGCTGTCCTAAGCATATTTAAGTATGCAAGTATAATAGTTACTATTTACATGTGACTTTAAAGTTTGAATGAGCACAAGGGTGGCTAGTCAGTGTAGTGAATAGAGCACCAGCCCTGGAGTCTGGAGGACCTGAGTTCAAATCCAGCCTCAAACACTTGACACACTTACTAGCTGTGTGACCTTGGACAAGTCACTAAAACCCCAATTACCCTGCTTTCCCCCTCCAAAAAAAAGCAAAACAAAAGTTTGAATGAGCACACATACACACACACCTAGATTCACAGGCAGGCAGCTCTCAGCTCCTCATCCAGCTCCTTGTCCAGCTCCTTATCCGACACCTCATCGAGTTCTTCATCCACTTCCCATTCCATATGGAAGCTCACAGTGACCAGCTTGCCTCAGATCCTTTGTAGTTTCTGTTTCTGGGAAGAAAAATCTTAACAGAGCAAAAACATTTAAACACATTGCTGGAACCATCATCAATTCACTTTCTGCATGTGAAATCAACACAGACTCACAAAAAAGGTGTAAGAAATGAGCATAAATCATCAGTATAATCACAGGACTTCTGAAAACATCAGTAAAATCCTCCTCTAGGAAATCTGCAAACAGACAAGAAAATCCTCTTTCAGGGCTCCTGAACGATCAGTAAGATCCTAGAGCTTCTGTAATAGCAAGAACATCTTCTCTCAGCAGATGGAACTGACAAAGGAACATCAACATAGACAGTCAAATTGCTGGCCACCACAAATGTTCTCATTCTAAGTTCTGCTCTGTCCCAGCTTGTGCTCCTCCCTTTATATGGTAATTTTCTTTCCTCTTCCACCCTTCCAGTTGCATCAGCAAGTTCCTCCCACCTTCAAATCACAAGGCAGGGATCAAACAAGGTTCCAAATATTTAAACAACTGAAACAAGGTTCTAAGTATTCCTTTGCTTGTCATTACATGTGCTTGGCTTTACCATCCACAGGGGAACCAAGTAGCTGAAGAGCATCTATTGTCCAAATTTCAATCTATATCTGGATGGAACATGAGGAGTATTTTACCTCAGGTCTATGAACTTAGACTTTTTAAAAACAACTTGATCACTGCATTTTAATGTAACTGATTTACATCATAATACCAAGTTTTATTTTGTTTATATAATTTTTCCTGATAAGGGATCCATTAGCTTTAATAGCCTTATGAATTGGTCCATGAATCTCTACCACAGAGTTTGTCTTATATGTACATATATCTAGGAGTTATCAAATATATGGACAATAAGTTGGGCTTATAATCAAATAAGAAGTCAGTGGCCTGGTTTGCCTTAAGGATATCACAAAACTCATTCTCATTAAGCTTCTCAAGAAACTGAAAGTCCATTAAAAATAGCATCCTACTGCTGTTGTAGTAAGGTGGCTAGATATGAAATTTTATGTTATCTTAAGAAGTAAAATTATTATCACACAGAAGGCAATGGAGAGGTGTATAGTGATTGTGAGCAGGTTAAAATATATCAGTGAGTGACTCTGAACAATAACAGGAATAAAGATCTCTTACAAAGACTGCATATGTTAGGAAGAGAATGTAATGTGGTCATGTGACAAGGGTGATCGCTGTTAGATGGACAACCAGATGACTCCCCTGGTACACTTATAAGAAACAAATTTATAGTGGCCTGCTAGGTGGCTGAGTGAATAGAGCACTGACCCTGGAAGGACCCGAGTTCACATCCTGCCTCAGACACATAACACAAAAATATTAGCCCTGTGACCTTGGGCAAGTCATTTAAACCCAATTGCTCTACCTTCCTCCCTCCTAAAAGCAAAAAGAAAAATCTAAAAATAAAAGAAATGAATTGGGAATTTCCATATTAATATTTATGATATGTGCAATGAATATACTAAAGATTTAATTTTCTTTAGAGCTGCCTCTCTGGCTTGGGTGTCAGAGCTCATGATGCAAACACTGATTAATGAAAACTCTGACAATACTCACAATCACTAGACCTTAAGTGAAGTGAATCAAAGATTGTAGAGCCTGTTTCCATGACAGAACTCTGGTTTTGTGCTTTAGGGGATGTGGTCACAACCCCCAAAGCCTAGATTACAGAATTGTTGTATTATCGGATTTATGAGTTTTTCTTCGTTGTTTGTAATCCCACTCTACCCCCTCCCTCTCCAGTTGTGATTTACGTATATAACCTGTGCTTTTACTTCAGCTAAGAGAGCATTCCTCACTCTGAAATTAATTACTTAAATGGCTGCCAGATTATTGGCACTTTGTCTCTGGCCTGTTTTTTGGTCACTCTCAGGTGAGAGACTGGCTCAGTAAAGTACTGTTGACACTTGTAATACCAGGAAGAAGTAATGAAAAATTTTGGCAAGATCCCCCCAATGACCTTAGGGGAGGGCATGGACAAGATTCACAAATGGTGGGCAGGTATAGATGGGTGGTATTTTTACCTTGTATTCATAACAGAATGAGATAATAAGTCTATTAAAGTGTTTTAATATATTCAGAGAAAGAATGAGAATCAAATATGGACTAAGACCCTTGCTTGGAATCAATAGTAAGATGACAAATGAGAAGAAGAGAGAAGACAGAACTGTTCAATTCTTAATTGACCATTTCTCAACTAAAGAGAAAGATTCTTGCATGGCAAATGACAGAAAAAAATGGCAAATAAGGAGTTTATACTGAAAAATATGTAATCATAATAGATTATTTCAAGTCACCTGACCAAAATAAACTATACCCCTGGGTAAAGACAGATCTGGCCAATGGGATTTCTAAGCTCTCATCCATAATATTTGTAAGATAATGGAAAATGGGAGTAGTAAACATGATTGAATCAGGACAAATGTCCCAAATTTTTAAAAGTGAAGAGGACAAAGTTTTTAAGCTATAGGTCAGTAAACCTTTGCTTCCTTGAAAATTTTAGGAACAGATCATTATTAAAAGAAAATGTGGTTAGTGAGCATTAAGAATAGGAAGAGATGGTTATAACATGATCAAGAAGAAATCATTCCAAAGTAATTGGTTTACTCTTTTTCACAAAGTTACTGTAGTAGTAGTAGTAGTAGCAGTAGTAGTAGTAGTAGTAGTAGTAGTAGTAGTAGTAGTAGTAGTAGTAGTAGTAGTAGTAGTGAGGAGATCACGGTGTAGTGGATAGGAAGCTGGTAATGTCCAAAAAACTGAGTCCTACGGGAAGGCTAGGTGGCATAGTGAGTAAGAGCTCCAGCCTCGGTGTTGAGATGACCTGGTATCGAAACCGGCCTCAGAAAATAAGCACCCACACATAAATAATGACTAGCCATGTAACCTTGAGCAAGTTACTTAACCACAATTGCTTATAAAAAAAAAAAAAACTGAGTCCTAATTCTATCACATACTATCTATGTGAGCCTGTACAAGTCCTATAAATGTGGCTGTCTTGACTATTTTCTAATCTTATAAGTCACGAGGAAAATAATAGTTTTCTTTAGCAGGTTTCATATTTAGAAACATATAAAATTATCACAAACAGCAATGGTTAATTGCATATCCAAAACACCTAGCTGCCTGGAATGTAGTAGGCAATTCTTGATTGATGAAATTATAAGCTCTTCTTACCTTACTAAATTGGTAGATGAGGGCAATGTTGTAGATAGAGTTTACTTAAATTTTAGCAAGGAACTGAATAAAAGATGTTATATCCTTATGGAGAAAATAGAGTGTTTTGAACCAGAAGATAATACATTTAGATAGATTCAGAACTTGCTAGATGACTGGACTCTAAGAGTCTTTAGGAACCAGCTTGGCTTAAGCATCTCTGTTAGATGACCATTTTCATGAGACTTGAAGGAAAAAAATATAAATCCCAGGCATTTCTCCTCGACCTCAATTCTGTAATTTTGAGTTTCCTCATCTGTAAAATGGAAATAATATCACCTATGTCTCAGGGATGTTGAGGATAAAATGAGATAATATTTGGAAAGCAAACCTAAAGCATTAGGTAAATACTTGTTGTTATTATTCCTTAAGAAACATGGGTGATATAAAAAGAGATAACATTAATAAATAATGTATTTTTAAAGAAGCTAAAGCTATTTTGAGTTTTATTAAGAGAAGGATAACATCCAGGAATAGAGATGATATTTGCTCTTTCTGACCCATTCTTACCTTTCCAGAACTCTTACATTTTACTCCCTACCACAAACTAAAGCTACTCTGGTCTTCTTGTTTCTTCCTGAGAACATTCCCAAATCTGTGACTTTTTACTGGTTGTCTCCCATTCCAGGACTGCTTTCATTCATCAGCTCTACCTTTTGGGTTCCTTTGTTTGGTTCAAGATTAAGCTCAAATCCCAATTTCTGACAGTGTTTTCCCAGTACCACCCATCACATCCTTTACTTTGGAGATTAACTCTCACTTATTCTAAATATGTTGATCTACTTGAAGGTAAGGACTATATTGTATCCTCTTTTTTTGTATTCCTAGAACTTAGCATAAAGCCAAATACGTAATAAGTAGCAACTAAATGCTTGTTGATGATGAAAAATTTGTCTACCATTTAGGCCTTAATCTTTGGCTATAATACCTTTATTCATTATAATTTTATTGTGTTATGGCCTATAAAGGACATCATATTTATTATTTCTCCTTATTTGTTATTTCTTTGTGTCTTACTATATAAGCAATAATTATAAAATAAGCAGTGATGGATAATGAAAAAATATATCTAATCTTTTTAAAAATTATTTATTTTGGGGCAGAGTCAAGATGGTGGAGTAGAAACAGGACTTCAGTGAGGTTACAGCTTCCACCTCCTCCAATCATGTAAATGGTGACTGTGAAGAAATTTTGGGGCTACAGAACCCACAAAATGACACAGAGAAGATAGCCTCCTGCTGAGGAAACCCTGGCAGGCCGGCAGGCAGGCCAGCAGGAACCTGCCAGCACAGCTCTCTGGGAGCCAACCTAAGGTTTTAGCCTCAGGGAGGGCCTGACCAGCTGCCAGCTGGCGCAACTTCAGATTGTCACCAGCTGTAGCAGTTTCCAAAATTATCAACCCATAGATGCTAAGGACAAAGTTAGAGGTCAGTTCATTGTGGACTGTTGGATCCAGTAGTTCAGGAGTGTGGTCGGCTTTTGCCCCCAGGGTGAGAAGCCACTGAGACGCTGTGGCTCTGCAGCCATAGCCACATGGCAGCTTCAGCTCCAGGCCTGAAGATAGCAGGAGGACCAAGTGAACAGTCTGAGGGGAAATCATTCTTGCATTAAAATGCTTGGATCTGGATCACTGTCTAGGGTAGAGGTCCTGGGGTGTGTGACCAGATTGCCAGAGTGTGTAGAGGCTTCAGAAAGGACACCCAACTAATACCTTCAGCAACTGAGAAAACCCCAGAATTTAGGAGGAAGCTCCCCTATCTGGTGGCAGAGCCTTACTATGGCAAAAAGCCTAAAAGTCAATTAACTGAGTGGCAACATGAGCAGGCAAAAGAAGAAAAGCAAACAGAGCAACCCAACTTTATACTCCTATTTTGGTGACAAAAAGGATCAAAGACCATGGAACAGGAGGAAGGCAGGAAAGTCAGAACTCCTGTACCAAAAGCTTCCAAGAAAAATACAAACTAATTACAGGCCATAGAAGACCTTAAGAAGTGTTTTGAAAACCAAATAAGAGAAGTGGAGAAAAAATTGAGAAGAGAAATGAGAATGATGCAGGAAAATTATGAAATGAGGATCAACAACCTCACTGAAGAAAATAACACCTTAAAAACTGACTAACTCAAATGGCAAAAGAGGTTCAAAACGGCAATGAGGAGAAGAGTGCTTTAAAAAGCCAAATTTGCCTTGCCAAATTTGCCTTGCCAAAAAAGAATTTCAAAAGCTCACTGAAGAGAATCATTCCTTCAGAATTAGATTGGAGCAAATGGAAGCTAGTGAATTTATGAGAAATCAAGAAACTCTTAAACAGAACCAAATAAATGAAAAATAGAAGGCAATGTGAAATATCTCATTGGGAAAATCAAAGACCTGGAAAATAGATCCAGGAGATATAATTTAAAACATTGTTGGATGACTGGAAAGCCATGATAAAAAAGAACCTAGAAATCATCCTTCAAGAAATTCTCAAGGAAAATTGCCCTGATGTTTTAAAACCAGAGGGCAAAAAAGAGGTTGAAAGAATCTACTGATTACCTCCTGAAAAAGATACCAAAAAAAAAAACTACGAGGAATACTTTACACAGGTTTGATAATTCCCAGATCATGGAGTAAATATTACAAGCAGCCATGAAGAAATAATTTGTAGATTGTGGAAACAAAATCATGATAACACAGGCTCTGGCAGCTTCTACACTGAGGGATCAAATGGCTTGAAATATGATATTCCAGAGGTCAAAGGATCTGGGATTAAAATCAAGAATCCCCTACCCAGCAAAACTGAGTATCATGTTTCGGGGAAAATATGGTCATTCAGTGGAATAGAGGACTTTCAAGGATTCTTGATGAAAAAACCAGAGTTGCATAGGAAATTTAACATTCAGATACATGAAGCAAAAGTAGCATGAGAAGGTAAACAGGGAAAAGAAATCATAAGGAACCTATCAATGTTGAACTATTTACATCCCTACATGGAACAATAATTGTAACTTATGAAATTTTTCTCAGTATCAGAATAGTTGAAGGGAATATAAATGTATGAGTGTATGTGTGTGTATGTATATGTATATATATATATATATGTGCATATATATATATATATATATATATGTATGTATGTATGAATGTATGTATAAAGTTATACAGGCTCTAGGGCATGGAGATCCACTGTGCCCTACTGGAAAGTCAGAGGGGGTATGGGAGAAAATATGTGAGAAAGCACATTGGAGAAGGGGATATCCAGTGGTATCGCTATTTTGGGGGTGGTGGGTAAGGGGAAAAATGGTGAAAAAATTTGTAAATCAAAATCTTGGGAAATGGGTGATGTAAACTAAACATTAATAAAGCATTTGATAAAATATTAAATAAAATCAATAAGTATTTTTCAAAAATAAAATTATTTTCATTTTTCCACAGTTACATGTAAAAGCAATTTTTGCCATTTGTTTTTAAAACTTTGAGTTCTAAGTTGTCTCCATTCCTCCTTCACTACTGCCACTGAGAAAGCAAGAAGTTTGATATAGGTTATATATGTGTAGGCATACAAAACACAGTAGTAATAGACATCTGGTTAAAAAAGAACTAAATAAAGATGCTTCAGTCTCTATTCAGATATGATCTGTTCATTCTCTGGGCATGAATATCATGTTTCATCATAAGCCCTTCGGAGTTGTCTTGGATCATTGTATTGTTGAGGATAGCTAAATCATTCATAACTTATCATCTTACAATATTGTTCTTTCTTTGTTCACAGTACATTTCCCTTTGCATAATCTCGTGAAAGTCTTTCCAGGTTTTTCTGAGAGCATCTCACTCATCGTTTTTATAGTATTATAGTATTCTGTTATAATCACATACCAGAACTTGTTCAGCCATTTTGCAATTGATGGGCATCCTGTCCATTTCTAATTTTTCCCCTAGAAATGACTTGCTATAAATATTGCTGTACACATTGGTCCTTTTCCATTAAAAAAATAATCTCTTTTCGGATACAGGCCTAGTAGTGGTATTACTAGGTCAAAGTTTATATGCATGGTTTTCTAGCCCTTTGAATATACTTCAAAATGGCTTTAAAGATGGTTGAATTGGTTCATATCTCCACCAACATTGCATTAACATCACGTTTTCTCAGATGCCCTACAACATTTTACATTTTCCTTTTCTGTTATATTAGCCAATCTAATAAATATGGCAGTAATACTTCAGAATTGTTTTAATTTGCATTTCTCCAATCAATAGAGTTAGAATATTTTTTTTGCTTTTTGGAGGGCAATTGTGGTTAAGTAACTTGCCCAAGGTCACACGGCTAGGTTTTTGTCTGTGTGTGCTTTAAGTGTCTGAGGCCAGAACCGAACTTAGGTCCTTCTGACTCCAGGGCTGACGCTCTACTCACTGTGCCACCTAGCCGCCCCGAGTTAGAATATTTTTAATATGGTTATGAACAGCTTTGATTATTTCATCTTAAAACTGATCATATATTTTGGTTATTTAAAAACTGGGGAATGACACTTATTTTTATAAATTTGACTCAGTTCTCTATATGTTTTGAGAAGTGAAGCCTTTATATTTATAGATCATATTCCAAATCCTCAGGTCCTTTAAAATAGATACTGCTAAATCTTCTGTTGTCTTGACTGTGGCTCCACCATACTTGAATTGCTTTTTTCTGACTGCTTGCAATATTTTCTCCTAAACCTTGCATCTCTGTAATTTGACTTTAATATTCCTAAGGTTTTCATATGGGAATCTCTTTCAAGAAGTGATCAGTGGATTCTTTCAATTTTTATTTTACTCTCTGGCTCTAGAATATCAGGGTCCTTTTCTTTGTTCATTTCTTAAAAGATGATGTCCAAGATCTTTTTTTATCATGAGTTTCAGGTAGTCTGATAATTTGAATTTATATCTCCCGGATCAACTTTTTTTTTGGTTTCTCCTTTAACAAAATGTAAACTCATTTTTCATGATTTTGTAGCAACACTCTCATTTCACTTCCCAATTCTTACTCTAGTATTCTTACTTGATTTTCAAAATACTTTTTGGGCTCTTTTATGTCCTGAGACCAATTCATATTTTCCTTGGAGGTTTTGGATGAAAGAGTTTTGATTTTGTTCCCTTCCTCAGTGTTTGTGTTTTGATACACTTGTCATCATAGAAACAATTTATAGTCAAAGATTTTTTTTCCGGTTGTTTGCTCATTTTCCCATATTACTATTTAACTTTAAACTCTGTCTTAAAATAGGGCTCTACTTTGTTAAGGGGATTTTACTGAGTAAATCTCTTATCTGAGAATGATGAAACAGCAGGCCACAGACTAAGGACCAGTAATCAGTTAGACTTGAATTAATTAGTTTCAAAATGAGGAACAGATTTGCAAATTGGGAATTCTCCTGATCAGAATCTCACCTTAATATGGAGATCTTATGAATAAATCACAAATGTAAAGGGAGGGGAAACTGTGAGTTAAAAATAATGTTTTCCTTAACTTGAGTGGTTTCCCACAACAAACCCCAGATGTAAGAAAACACTCTGTGAACAATATTGTTAGAGTCCTTGGAGGTCCTTCCTTGGTGAGTCAAAGGAACAGCATACAGTGATGGCAATAGGTTGTACAATCTTTGATTCTCTTCACTTCAGCTGAATAAAGTCACTAATTGTGAGCATTGTCAAAGTTTTAATTTATAATTTTATGTTGTATTCTATGTGTGACAACTTAGAAAAGTCAATACATTTTTATTGATTTATGTTTATTTTTAGTTTACAGCATTCATTTCCACAATAGTCAGAGTTACAAATTTTCTCCCCATCTTTTCCCTACCCACCACACCAGAACTGCAATCATATTGAATACCCTTCCCCCCAATGTGATCTCTTCTATATCCTCCCCCATTTCCCATTCAATTTGCCAATAAGGCAAGATGAATCTCCATACCCCAGTGCCTGTATATCTTATTTCTCAGTGCTTGTAAAAATACTACTACTAATAATAATTTTTCAAAATT
Organism: Gymnobelideus leadbeateri; assembly: GCA_011680675.1. NCBI lineage: Eukaryota > Metazoa > Chordata > Mammalia > Diprotodontia > Petauridae > Gymnobelideus > Gymnobelideus leadbeateri. The sequence goes on along the minus strand of WOXC01007819.1, from coordinate 433,120 downwards.
TGATTTTAAAACTTTAAATTCCATATCCTTTCCTTTCTTCCATCATCTTCCGCCCTGACTAGGAATATAAGCAATTCAATATAGGTTTTACATGTGTATTTATGGAAAACACTTCCATAGTGGATATATTGTGAAAGACTGACTATATTTCCCTCCATCCTATCCTGCCCCCCAATTGTTCTATTTTCTACTTTGACTCTGTCCCTTTTCAAAAGTCTGTGCTCCTAACTACCCTCCCACACAATCTGTTCTCCTTTCTATCATCCCCCCTCTTATCCACTTCCCCCCTAGTTTCGTGTAGGGTAAGCTACCCATTTGAGTATGTATGTTATTCCCTGCTTAAGCCAAATTCAATGAGAGTAACTTTGACCCATTCCCTTTCACCTTCCTGACCTTCCCCTCCATTGGAACAGTTTTCTCTTGCCTCTGTCATATGAGATAATTTACCCTTTTCTATCTCTCCCTTTCTCCTTCAACCATTTTCTTCTTCTCTCACCTCTTGATTTTATTTTTTAGATATCATCCCTTCCTATTCAAAAATTCTGTGCCCTCTGTCTATATATACATGTATACACATACACATACTCACATATGTATTTATACACATAAAAAACCTCCTTTACATACACACACACACACACATTTATATTCCCATCAACTATCCTCATACTGAGAAAAGCCTCATGAGTTACAATTATTGTTTTTCCATATTAGAATGTAAATAGTTCAACTTTAATGACTTCTTTATACTTTCTTTTTTCTTGTTTACCTTCTCAGGCTTCTCTTGCTTCTTGGATTTTAATGTCAAATTTTCTGTTCAGCTCTGGTTTTTCCATCAAGAACAATCGAGAGTCCTCTATTTCATTGAATGAGCATATTTTCCCCTAAAATATTATACTCAGTTTTGCTGGGTAGGTGATTCTTGGTTGTAATACTAGCTCTTTGGCCTCTGGAATATCATATTTCAAGCCTTTGTTCCCCTAAAGTAGAAGCTGTTAGATCTTGTGTGTCCACCATACTATATTTGCTCCAATCTAATTTTGAAGGAATCATTCTCTACAGTAACTTTTTAAAATTACCTTTCCATCTGCTCAATTTGGCTTTTAAAGTCATTCTTTTCTTCATTAGCTTTTTTTGGACATATTTTGCCATTTGTGTTAGTCTATTTTTTTAATTATTCAAATGTTTTATTAACTTCTGGCTTACATCATTCATTTCAGTCAAATTATGAGTTACAATATTTTCCCCATTTTTCCCCTATCCACGACCCCAGAATAGCTGTCCCACTGGGTATTCCCTCATCCAATCTGCTCTTTCCCATCTCTTCTCCCATACCTCCTTTGACTTTTCCAATGGGGCAAGGTGAATCCTTATGCCCTAATGCCTGCACATCTTATCTCACAAATATGTGCAAAATAGTATTAATCATAGTATTTATATATTTTTAAAACATTTGATTTTAAAACTTCAAATTCCAAACCCATTGCCCTCCTCCCCTGCCACCCACTCCCAATGGGATGTTAAATAACTGAGTATATGCTGTACATTTATAGCTATGCAAAACATTACCATAGTAGATATATTGCAAAAGACTTACTACAATTCCCTCCCTCCTATCCCAACTCCCACCTTGTCCACTCCCCGCTTTGATCCTATCCCCTTTCAAAAGTAGGTGCTTTCAACTTTTCTCCCCCCCCCCCAAGCCTGTTCTTCCTTCCATCATCCCTGCTCACATCCCCCTCCCCCTATTCTCCTGTAGGGTGAGATATCCTATTTAGTATGTATGTCATTCGCTCCCTGGGCCAAATTCAATGAAAATAAGGTTTTGCCTTTTTGCCTTCCTGTTTTTCCCCTCCCCTGCAAACGCTTTCCCTTGCCTCTTCTACATGAGATAGTTTTACCCCAATCTGTCTCCCCCAATCTCCTCTTGTTATGTTCCTCTCTCACCTCTCAATTTCACTCCTTAAGTATCATCCCTTCACATTAAATTCAACCTGTGCCCTTTATCTATGCATACCTGTAAACATATATACACACTTCCACATACATATTCATATGCCCATATGCCTTTCTTCAGCTATTTTCATACTGAGAAAGGTTTCATCAGTTACAGTTATCATTTTTCCATGTAGGAATGGAAATAGTTCAAATTCAATAAGTTCTTTATGATTTATTTTCCCTCTTTACTTTCTCAAATATCTCTTACTTCTTGTGTCTGAATTCAAATTTTCTATTCAACTCTGTTTTTTTTTTCCTCAAGAATGCTTAAAAGTCGGGGGGGCAGAGCCAAGATGGTGGAGTAGAAACAGCTCGTCCAAGCCTCTCTGCCCCCAGATTCTCCACAAACTATGTAAAAAAGGACTCTGAACAACTTCTGGAGCCCCAGCACCCACAGAACGACACAGAGAAGCTAACCTCCCGCTGAGGACAGCCCAGCAACCCTGCAGGAAGGACCAGCGCAGCGGTCTGGGAGCCGGCAACGCGCAGAGCTCAGAGCGCAGGAGGCCAGCTGAGCCCAGGTCCCCGTAAGCCGAGGTTTTAGCCCCAGGGCGGCAGGGCCAGCAGCCAGCTGGAGGAACCCCAGAACACCAGGAGCTGTGGAGACTCCAGAATTATCAACATAGACATGCTTAGGACAAAGTAAGAGGTTAGTGTCCTATGGACTTTGGGACCTGTATTTGGGGAATGCGTCAGCTCCCTCCCCTGGGAGCTAGAAGCCGCTGAGGAGACACGCCATTTTGTAGTTTTCATAGGCATTTCCGGCTCCCAGCCTACAAACTGTGGGGAGATCCAGCGATCAGTCTTGGGGGGTAATCGCTCTTGCTTTAACCTCCCTGGATCTGGATTGTGATCTAGGGTGGAAGTTGTGGGTGGGTTTACAGCTTGCCAGAAACGGAAGTTGCCCCCCACACGTTCGGGACGAAAATTCCTCTAGCTGGCCTTAAAGCCATAGTGTGGCAACAAGCCCAAAAGTCAAGCAATTAAGTGGCAACATGCCAAGGCAAAGGAAACAGAAAAATGCAACCCTAGACTCCTATTTTGGGGGCATAGAGCGGGAAAAGGACTGTGAGGTCAGAAGTCCTGCTCCAAAAGCTCCAGGGGAAAACATGAGCGGGTTGCAGGCCATGGAGGACCTTAAGAAGGACGTTAAAAATCAAATAAGAGAAGTGGAGGAAAAATTGGAAAGAGAAATGAGAAGGATGCAGGAAAAGTATGAAATGAGGGTCAACAGCCTGACTGAGGAAAACAACACCTTAAAAAATAGACTAACTCAAATGGCAAAGGAGGCCCAAAAGGGCAATGAGGAGAAGAATGCCTTAAAAAGTCGAATTTGCCAGATGGAAAAAGAATCTCAAAAGTTCACTGAGGAGATTCATTCCTTCAGAGTTAGACTGGAGCAAATGGAAGCTAGTGACTTTATGAGAAATCAAGATGCTGTTAAGCAGATCCAAACAAACGAAAGATTAGAAGGCAATGTGAAATATCTCATGGGAAAAACCACTGACCTGGAGAATAGATCCAGGAGAGACAATTTAAAAATTATTGGACTACCTGAAAGCCATGATCAAGGAAAGAACCTAGAAATCACCCTTCAAGAAATTCTCAAGGAAAACTGCCCTGATGTTTTAGATCCAGAGGGCAAAATAGAGTTTGAAAGAATCCACCGATCACCTCCTGAAAAAGATCCCAAAAAGAAAACTCCCAGGAATATTATAGCCAGGTTCCAGAATCCCCAGATCAAGGAGAAAATACTACAAGTGGCCAGGAAGAAACAATTTCAATATTGTGGAAACACAATCAGAATAGCCCAGGACCTGGCAGCTTCTACACTGAGGGATCGAAGGGCATGGAATATGATATTCCAGAGGGCAAAAGAACTGGGAATGAACCCAAGGGTCACCTACCCAGCAAAACTGAGTATTTTGTTTCAGGGGAAAATATGGTCATTCAGTGGAATAGAGGACTTTCAAGCATTCTTGAGGAAAAAACCAGAGTTGAATAGAAAATTTGACATCCAGACACAAGAAGGAAGAGATGCCTGAGAAGGTAATCAGGGAAAAGAAATCAAAAGGAACTTATCAAAGTTGAACTATTTACATTCCTATATGGAAAAGCAATAACTGTGACTGATGATATCTTTCTCACTATGAAAATAATGGAAGAAGGGGGTGTGGTCATATGAATACATATGTGAATGTGTGTGTATATGGTTACAGTTATATATGGATAGAGGGCATAGGTTGAATTTGTTGGGAAGGGAGAATACTCAAGGGATGAAATTATGAGGTGAGAGAGGAAAGTGGCAAGAGGACATGGGGAGAGACAGGGTAGGGTAAACTATCCCATGTAGAAGAAGCAAGGGGAAGTGGTTGCAAAGGAGGGGGAGAATAAGGAAGGCTAAAAAGGCAAAACCACATTCACATTGAATTTGGTTCAGGGAGAAAATGACATACATACTAAATGGGATATCTCAACCTGCAGCAGGATAGGGGGAAGGGGGATGAGAGGAGGGATGATGGATGGGAGGGCATCCTTGGGGTGAGGGGAGGTTGGAAGTACCCAGTATAGAAGAGGGACAGGATCATGTAGGGAATGGACCAGGTGGGGGGTGGGATGAGTGGGAGGGAATTATAAGCAGCCTTGTACAATATATCTACCATGATAATGTTTACTTATCTCCCAAGAAGGAATGGGTGGCAAGGGAGGAAGGAAATGGATCTGAAATTCGAGGTCGTAACATTAAATGTTTCAAATATATATATAAATGCTAAAAAAAAAAAAAAAAGAATGCTTAAAAGTCGTCTATTCCACTGAATGACCATATTTTCCCTTGAAAAATGATAATCCATTTTGCTGGGTAGGTGATTCTTTGTTTTAATCCCAGCTCCTTTGCCCTCCAGAATATCATATTCCATACCCTTCAGTCCCTCAGTGTAGAAGCTGCCAGATCGTGTGCTATCCTGATTGTGTTTCCACAATATTAAAATTGTTTCTTCCTGGCTGCTTGTCATATTCCCTCCTTGACCTGGGAAATCTGCAACCTCGCTACAATTCCTAGGAATTTTCTTTTGGGGATCTTTTTCAGGAGGTGAATGGTGGATTCTTTCAACCTCTTTTTTGCCCTTTGGTTCTAAAACAACAGGGCAATTTTCCTTGAGAATTTCTTGAAGGATGATTTTCAGGTAGTCCAATAATTTTAAGATTATCTCTTCTGGATGTATTTTCCAGGACAGTGATTTTTACCATGAGATATTTCAAATTGCCTTCTATTCTTTCATTTGTTTGGATCTGTTTAATAGGATCTTGATTTCTCAAAAAGTCACTAGCTTCCATTTGCTCCATTTTATTTCTGAAAGAATGATTCTCCTCAGTGAGCTTTTGAGATTCTTTTTCCATCTGCAAATGCAGCTTTTTAAGGAATTCTTCTCCTCATTGCCTTTTTGAGCTTCTTTTGCCATTTGAATCAGTCTATTTTTTAAGGTTTTATTTTCCTCAGTCAGGTTTTTAACTCTCATTTCATACTTTTCTTGCATCTTTCTTATTTCTCTTCCCAATTGTTCCCCCACTTCTTTTATCTGTTTCTTAAGGTCCTTTATGGCCTTTACCAGCTTGTATTTTCTTTTCTTTTCTTTTTTTTTTTTTGGAGGGCAATTGGGGTTAAGTAACTTGCCCAAGGTCACACAGCTAGGTTTTTGTTTTGCATGTGTTAAGAGTCTGAGGCCAGATCTGAACCCAGGTCCTTCTGACTCCAGGGCCGACGCGCTACTCATTGTGCCACCTAGCCGCCCCCTTGTATTTTCATTTGTGGCTTTTGGTACAGGATTTCTTTCCTCACAGTCCTCCTCCTGTTCCATGCTTCGATCCTCTTTGCCCCCAAAATAGGACTCTAATGTTGAATTTTTCTTTTTATTTTGTTTCCTTTGCCTAGGCATGTTGACACTCAATTACTTGACTTTTGGGCTTTTTGCCACAGTAGAACTCTGCCACCAGACAGGGGAGCTTCTGTCAAAACCGTTGGGTTTTTCTAAACTGCTGGAGGTACTAGCTGGGTGGCCTCTCTGAAGCCTCCACACACTAAGGCAAGCTGTTGATGCACACCAAGACCTCCTCCCCAGACCGCAATCTAGATCCAAGAATGGTAAAGCAAGAGCAATTACTCCCCAGACTGATTGCCAGTGCAAGCTGTGCCTGCACCTCAGTGGCTTCTTGCCCCCAGGGGAAGAAGCTGACACCTCCCCAACCAGTCCCAAAGTCCATAGGGCACTGTCCTCTCACTTTGTCCTAGGTATCTATGTGTTGATAATTTTGGAAACGCCATAGCTGCTGATGTTCTGGGGTCCCTCCAGCTGGCTACTGGTGCAGCCTTCCTGGGGCTAAAATCTTTGACTCACCTGGGCCTGGGCTTGGCTTCCATAGCACTGTGCTGCCCACTCCCTGCCGGGCTGCCAGGCTGTCCTCAGTGGGATGTTAGTTTCTATGTGTCATTTTGTGTGTTCTGGAGCTCCAGAGATTATACAGAATCCCCCTTTTACATAATTTTGAAGTTGTGTGGGCTGGAGTGCTGGGGAATGCTGCTTCTACTGAGTTAGTCTATTTTTAAGGTGTTATTTCCTTCAGTATTTTTGGGTTCTCTTTTAGCAGGCTGTTGACTAGCTTTTTGTGATTTTCTTGTGTCATTCTCATTCCTTTTCCCAATTTTTCTTCCACTTCTCTTACTTGGTTTTCAAAGTCCTTCTTTTGCTCTTCCATTGCCTATAAGCAGTTTTTGTTTTTCTTGGAAGTTTTCAATGTAGAAGTTTTGACTTTGTTGTCTTCTTCTGCTTCCATGTATGTATTGAGGGGTGTATGTGTGTATAAATATTTATTTGAGTGTGTGTATGTGTGTTTACATGTGTACATAGAGGGCACAGGATCAGTTGATTAAGAATTGATGATATCTAAAAAATAAAACCAAGAGGTGGGAGATTAATTTAAGGGGAGAAGGAGAAAGGGAGACATAGCATAAGATAATGATCTTATACAACAGGGGCAAGAAAAAACTGTTACAATGGAGGGGAAGAAAAGGAAAGTGAAAGGTAATGGGTCACTCTTACCATCATTGAATTTGGCTTAAGGAAGTAACAACATACACACTAAATTGGATGGCTTACCCTACAGGAATGTAGGGGGGAAGGGGATAACAAAGGGCAGATTGGGGTAGAGGGTAGTTAGATGCAATCACTTTTGAAAAGGGACAGGATCAAAGTAAAAAAAATAGAAAAAGTTGGGGGAGCAGGAAAGGATGAAGGGAAATATAATTAGTCTTTCACAATGTAACTATGGAAACATTTTGCATAACTACACATATACAACCTATATTGAATTTCTTGTGTTCCCAGTTGGGATGGGACAGAAGGGAAGAAGGGAAAGAATCTGGAAATCAATGTTTTAAAAATAAATGTTAAAAATTGTTGTTGTTTTTTTTTACATATAACTGGGAAATAAGGTATACAGGCACCAGAGTATAGAAATCCATCTTGACCTATTAGAAAGTGGTAGGTAGATGGGGAAGTATACAAGAGAGAGCAGATTGTGGGAAGGGGTATTCAGCAGGCTCACTATCTATGGGTGGGAGGTATGGAAAAAAATGGAGAAAATTTGTAACACAAAATCTTTTGTAAATGAATGTTGAAAACTAAAAATAAATAAAAGATTTTTAAAATGAAATTTTAGTCCTACTTATTCCATAATATAAAAATTTAGAAGACTTTCTAGATTAGTCAGATCTAATTTATTTTTCAACAATACATTTATCTCTATTAAAATAGCCTTCTAAGCTGTGAGCTCTTTCACCCAACGTGTACCTGCCTCCCCTTGCCTCCAGGTAAGGCACCACCACCTCTTTTATCTTAAGGGTTTAAACTTGCCACTTCAAATTTCACCATGGATGATGACATTGCTGCTCTTGTTCTTGACAATGACTCTGGAATGTGAAAAGCTGGCTTTGTAGGAGATTATGCCCCTCGGGGTGCCATCCCTTCCATTGTTGGGGGCCTCAGACATCAGGGTGTGATGGTGGGTATGGGCCAGAGAGACAGCTATGTGGGGGTTGAGTCCCAAAACAAGAGAGTTATTCTGACCCTGAAGTACCACATTGGACATAGTATTGTCACCAATTGGGATGACATGGAGAAGATCTGGCATCATGCTTTTTATAATGAGCTCCATGTGGTCCCTGAAGAGCACCCCGTGCTGCCCACAGAAGCCCCCTATACCCCATAGGCAACAAGGAATAGATGACTCAGGTTATGTTTAAGACCTTCATACCCCTACCATGTACATTGCCATCCAGGCTGTGCTGTCCCTGTATGCCTCTGGTCATACCAATGGTATTGTGATGGACTCTGGTGATGGTATGACCCAAACTGTGCCATCTATGAAGGTTGATGGATCTGATCATCCATCTGGATCTGGCTGGCCGTGATCTGACAGACTACCTCATGAAGATCCTGACCAGTAGAGGGTACAGTTTCACCATGACAGCTGAGAGGGAAATCATGTGTGACATCAAGGAGAAGCTGTGCTATGTCTTCCTAGACTTTCAGTAGGAAATGGCCACTTCTGCATCCAGCTCCTCTCTGGAAAAGAGCTATGAGCTCCCTGATGGTCAGGTTATCACTATTGCCAAGGAGAGTTTCCAATGCCGAGAAGCACTCTTCCAACCATCTTTCTTAGGTATGGAATACTGTGGAATCCACGAAACTATCTTCAACTCAATCATGAAGTGTGATGTTGAAATCTATAAGGATTTGTATGCCAACACCGTATTATCAGGTGGTACCACCATGTACCCAGGCATTGCTGACAGGATGCAGAAGGATATTACAGCCCTAGCTACCAGCACAATGAAAATCAAGATCATTGCCCACCTGAGTGCAAATACTCTGTATTTATTGGAGGCTTCATCCTAGAGTCTCTTTCCACCTTCCAGCAGATGTGGATCAGCAAGCCGGAGTATGATGAATCTGGGCCCTACATTAACCACCACAAATGCTTCTAAATGGACTGCTTGTGTTTGTTTGTTTTTTCTTTGTCAAAGGGTGTGACATGATAACATGATAATTGCTCCCAAAAAGAGATGAGATTAGCATGGATTTATTATTTTATTATTTTTCATTTTTTTGGTACTTGACTCAGGATTTAAAAACTGGAAAGGTGAAGGTGAGATGAGCAGTCTAAGTATGTTGGAAGCAAACATCCCCATATTTCTATAGTGCGTCTTCAGGACTCTGATTGAACATTTGCTTTTTGTGTTTTTTTTTTTATTAGTCATTCCAAATGTTATATAATGCATTGTTACAGAGTTACAAGCCTCTGTGAAGGCTGTCAAAGGAGCGACATAACAAAGATCCAGAAGAGGAGAAGAGAAGGGAGAAGGTACTAGTATTGCTTTAAATATAAATTATGTAATCCTTAAAAAAAGACTTTTTGTATATTCCACCTTAATACTTGTTCCTTTTTTTTTCATTGTCAGCCATATGGAATGGGCCACTAAATTCCCTCCCTGCCCTTAACATATAAGTGAATGAGGACTTTTATACTCTCCCTGCGAGTTTTGGGATTGGTGCCAGTACATGGGGGAGGGGAGGAGCTTTCCCTGTACAGTGACTTAAGACCAGTTCAAATAAAAGTGCACACATTAAAGAAAAAAAAATACCCTTCTAATTGGTTTCCTTTATTGCAGGCATATCTTTCTCTGGTCTATCCTTCAGAAAGATGTAAAATTGGGAGCAGCTAGGTGGCGCAGTGAGTAGAGTGCCGGCCCTGGAGTCAGAAGGACCTGAGTTCAGATACGGCTTCAGACACTTAACACACGCAAACAAAAACCTAGCCTTGTGACTTTGGGCAAGTTACTTAACCCCAATGGCCCTCCAAAAAGCAAAAAAAAAAAAAAAGACATAAAATTGATTTTCCTAAAGCACAACTCTGACTTTCTTCTTACTACCATACTTAATAAATTGCAAAAGTTTCCTAAAACCTCTCCATGTAAAAAAACAAAAACAAAAACAAATTCTTCTATTTGGTATATAATGTCCATCAAAATCTTGATCAGTTTGTTGTACTTTAGGATTCTTTCATTGATTTAAGGTAGTGGGAGTAGAAATTATCCTAGCTTACTTATCAATCTGACATCAATTGATCATCAATCATTCATTAACTGATTACAATGTGCCAAGCACTATGTTAGGTGAGGGACTTCAAAGACAAAAATAAACATTTCTACCCTGAAAGAGCATACAAAGAGGAAACACATATATTTTAGATTCAAAATACAAACAGAAATAGTGGCGGGAGACACTAAAAGCCAGGAGGATCAAGCAGATACTCAGATATGAGTTATGTATATGCATATATGCCAAGTTTTGAAGGAAGCTAGGGATTTGGAGAGATGAAAGATAGGAGGAAATTAGTTCATTCTAGGCATAGGTCCTAGTCAGTGCAAACCCACAGAGAATCTCCTCCTGTTCATTTATTTTAATAGAAAGCAAACTTAGTTTTGATCTGTTTGCAGAGAAACAAATGACTTCCTATGATTATTCTGTTGGGAAGGTTTTTTTCTCAATATTGCTTTCTTCTTTATTTTTTTTAGATGCCAAGAGCTGTGTTCATTAGGAAAGACTTATCTGAACAGACTCGCCAATAGCATAGGCTTTTGTTTCAAAAATTCCTTTCATTTTTCTAGATATTTCATTTTTAACAATAAAAATTATGTATAGAGTATCTCAATTGGATTTTACGTTGAATGGGTTGCAAACCAGGGAGAAGATTCAGAATGAAGTGTTTGGAAGGAATAGCACACATTAGCTTTCCCCTTCCTCATAGTTACTTAAAACTTAATCCCTCAAAGAAAAAATTCAAAGAAAAAAAATGGGGGTTAAAACTTTCCAGCCCTGGTGTGAAAATAGCAGATTTTTTCTAGATATTTCCTTAAGAACTGAAATGCTATATTTAAATATAAATAATGCCTGCATATATATGTATATATGCATATATGTAAATATATAAATATATACATACATATCTATCTCTATCTGTGAAATTTAGAAATGTCACTTCTTAAATCATAACCTAATATAACTTGGAAGTAATGAACAGTGTGAGAGATAATTCCTCCTCCTCACTTTAGGCTGTACTTTAATGTTTAATACATGGTACAGTGTAGAATGTTAGGCAGTAATTGGTAGAGAATACAAAATTAGATCAACTACAGATCAAGGGTTCATATGCTCATTATGGGAAGGGAATGCAAGTATTTCCAGTATATAGCAGATAAGACCTCTGGCATTAAAGGGAAGGATGATGGTCTCCATTTCCAGAAAAGAAAAAAAAAATTATATGAACTCCTATTTTCTATCTTATTCTTTAAATTAAATATTGAACCCTAAACCTCTTCCAATCTTTTGTCCTTTGAAGACAATTGTGTTCTATAATTATGAGTATTCCAGAGCAGTCACTTCCAAGAGAAACTGTTCATGACTGGGAATGGCCACGAGAGGGCAGCCACAGCACATCATTCTTAGAATAATTATCAAAAAGAGGGAGGTAAGGAGAAAGAGAGAAAGGAAGGAAGAATGAAGGCAATAAGGTATGAAAAATAAAGGGAGAGAGAGAGAGAGAGAGAGAGAGAGAGAGAGAGAGAGAGAGAGAGAGAGAGAGAGAAAAGAAAGAAAAGAAGAAATGAAAAGAAAAGGAAGGAAGGAAGGAAGAAAAGAAGGAAGAAACATTCTTCTCTTTTAAAAGAATACTTTCTAAAAGTGATTTATAAATCTAACATTGCCTAAAATGTTAAAAAAAAAAACCACAGTGTATATTTGATGATATGCAGTCACACCATGTTTTAATAATATTGTACACATTATATTCAGAGATTTGTCAAAGATTGAGAATTTTTTGAGAGTTTGTCCCAATCATGAAAAGTGTGTAAAAAGGGACGCTATTTCCTAAACAAAGTTGTAAATCAGGCAAAGTTTGTTTTGGCCTTCCTTTGTCCCTAACACTTATTTTTATACTTTTCATCACTTTCTCCTTCCTAGCAAGAACTGATATTTCCCCTTTACAATAGAAGGATCCCTAAATTAGATGTGATAAATTAACTCAAGCTGAATGTTAGAGATTTCTAGTGCTACTCCTCCCAAGAATATTGAAAATTTTAAAAGATTGGATGCTCCAGGGAACTTAGTGATTAAAAGAAGGAATGGTTTGCTGAAAGTATAATATCACGGAGCAAAGGGAAGTCATTTTGATTAGGGAATCCACCTGTTATGTCTCAAATCAAATCACTTGAGAATTTTTCCAATGTATATAAATAGCCTTGATCATAAATTTACATTAGAATACAGTATATGAATGTAACCCAGCTCCCAGTCAAGCTGAAAAGGAACCAATTATATTCAAAATGACTAAGTCCTCTCTTGGCTCCTCTATTCCTATCAGTTGTCAGCAAGAACAATATGTGTTAACACCCTGGCATAGCAGAAAATCTTGAATTTGGAGTCAAAAGACTTGGATTCAAGTCCACTGGCTATGTAGCTACTGGCAATTCATTTGACCTCTATGAGCCTGTTTCCTCATCAGTAAAATGGACCTGATGATATTTATAGGACATATGCAGTAGGATTTTGTAAACTATAAAATGAGATACAATATACAAAATAGCTTTCTATTTAAAAAATGCTATATAACAATTAGTTGTTAATATTATGTGTACTGCTTTATATTATTTTATACCAGGAAAACTGCAACCACTCCTGATTTAATTCATTCTGTGTAGGCTATAAAATTTTTCCTAAAAGAAATATTTGAATCACTTCAGTGACTTTCTCAAAACCCCATTGAGGACTCCCCATTGAAATCTGAATAAAGTCAGAGTAACTTAAAATAATATAATAATATTTGTTGACATTTGCAAAACACTTCAAATTTTACAAAACACTTTCCTCACAATAGTTATATAAGGCAAGTGGTATAAGGATACTTATAATATTTTATAGATGGGTAAATAAGTTTTAGTTCTGTTAGAACTTTGCCAATTTAAAAGCTTATATATTGATTCATCTCATTTAATTGTATGAATTATTTTAAAAAGCCTTGTCTAATGCATTAATAAAAACAAGAACAAGAACAACAACAACAACAACAACAACAGCAACCTATTACTGACCTCCACCTACCATAGAGGCAAAGATCTGCTTTCAAAATATCCATTTTCCTTCATTCTCCAAACTCACCTGCGTATCACACATTGAGGTTTTTTCTTTCTTCTTTTCTTTCATAAAAAAATTTTCAGTAACTTATGAGAGTCATTTGAGGGAATGGCTATCAATAGACCTCCTTTTGGATAACATAACCAAGGACTGCAAACATTTTTCAATATAGTCCGTATGAGGGAAATGAGGTAATTATCAATGTCAGGAAAACAAGGATATTTTTTAAGTATATACTTGAATTATGTAAATTTTCAAAACTCAGTTATGGTATTTTATATACATTTGTGCATATGTGCAAATTTAAAGTATATTTACCTTTGGATAAAGGATACCTTTAAATTTGCTGAATACACAAGGATTAATATTTCACCTTCCTAATGGTCCATATCAATAAAAACCTAAGAGTTCCTATGCATACGGAATTTGTTTTGTTAATAATTCTTTTTTTCCCTTTGAATTCTTTTAAACTCATACAAATCTGAAGGAGGGATGTAAATAGATGACTACTGTTGCTTAGAGATCTGGCCTATTAGAAGTTGCTGAAAGTAGAAAAGGTTGCCTGGTAAGTATTGTTGACAGTGTATTTACTCTAAACGTGCGTGCTTTACCATTTATATAATATTTCAAAAAACCTTGTATTGATTTCAGGGATATATTTATGTATGTAAATATATAGACACACATACATATATAAATATATATGTATGTGTGTATATATATGCATGTATGTATATACACACATACACATGTAAATATATGTATCTATACAGCATTATGAATATTTACATTTGTAATAAGCATGTGTATGTGTGTATTTATATATTCCAGTGGCTCTTTGTTTACCATTGACTTTGAAGACCTAAGATTCAGGTTTCTGTCATATTTATATGTATGCATATATTTGTGTGTGTATATATTTGTGTTTATACACACATATATGTTTGTATGTATGTGTATATCTTTCTATCTACCTATAGATATATACATATATAAAGTACATGTGCATTTGTAAGAAGTATGTATGTGTGGTGTGTGTTTATATATCCCTGTGACTCTGTTTACTGTTGACTTTGAATACCTAAGATGTATCTGGTTTCTGTCCACATCACGGTTTGACAAAAATCCAAGTGTGTATACATGCCCCGCCACCACCACCCCTCCCCCCCAACAGGCATTTGGAACCTGGGTAAAGAGGAACATCCTCCTACCTATTATTTACCCAAGAGGATAGAATTGTCCTTTGGCAAATTTAGGCTTTTCAGTCAGGACTCTGACTTCAAAAGTACCCCATAATATAGATTTTGGAAGGATGAAAAAATAATACACTACTAGACTACATATACCCTATGTTTGAGAGCAATAACCATAAGACCAGAGACTCCTTCAAAGTTTGTGGAGAGCTCTGAATCAGAAAGCTTTCAGGTTCAATTTTAAACTACTGTGTGTTGCCAAGTTGATGCCAAGAACAAGTTAATTAAACTCTAAAATTTCATCTCAATAAATTTGGCTTCAGATAGCATCTATTTTATATGTGGTTAGTTTTCTTTTTTCCCCTGTTCGAATGTGGTTGCCAATTTAACAAAAAAGCACCTATTTCAGAGGGTAAAAAATGTACCTTGAGCACATATGTATTTGCTGCCAAGTGGAAGGAAGAACCTTTAAATCTCTCAGGTTCTAATTCAAAGAACTCTCTCAGGGTCACAGGTTAAAAAGTGTTAATATTTTAACTGCATTTTTAGTGCTTCTGCTTTGTAATGCAGGGTACAATGCTACCCCACCTACCTTAATGGTATATTCTCTCTCTCTCTTTCTCTCTCTTTCCGCATGCGTGCACACACGCGCACACACACACACACACACACACACACACACACACACACACACACATATATATATATATACACACACACACATGTATGTGTGTGTGTGTGTGTGTGTATCAGCCTTTTGCACTACACCCAGTGTTCAAAGCAAAGACATCCCCTTCGTTTGGCTTTAATTTGCCAACTATGGAGTAAAGACACTCTTCCTTGTTCCCAAACACATGCAACTTTAAACAATTGGGTTTCGATCCTATGGAGTAGGGTTGAGGTTTTCTTAGTGTAAGGCACAGGGATTTCAGTTTGTTTCGACATCAAATAATTAATTTAAAGAAAGATTAGGTTCTATCACAAAGATCAGGAGAGGCTGAAAGGGGCTACATAGGAATTATGAAATGAGTAGATTAAAGGTCAGGGGTATGGGTTCTTAAGGAACATCATAGGAACAGCTTCCTTTCTTCTTTCCAATGACATATTTCTAGAAAAGGGGAAGAGACTAAAAGGATAGTGAGAAATTAAGGGGAAGCAAGAAAGTATGCAATTCAAATGGATCACCATAAGTCCATTTTTTTCTTTCTTTTTTCTTGTCATAGTAGGGGCCCACGATATACCAGTAATAGATCAACCTGAGTAGTAGAATTCTTATGTGACAGAGTTGTTAAGTGGCTCAGCAATGGAAAAGAGAAGTCTGGAGAAGCAACAGGAGGTGGTATAAAGACATTTGAATCTGTGCTTTTAAGAAGAAAGAAGAGGGATTGATATATCCAGTGATTTAAGAAGCAAAGGGAAATCTTATATAAGCATCCAGTTTGGGCAGGATTTCTTTTATGCCTCAATCTTAGAAATAATAACTGCCATATGATACTGCTGAGCAAGACAATTTCCTTGTGAATCACTCCAACCAGGAATCATATATCCCTTACCACTCTCTTCCCCTCAACCCATGTTAGGATCTGCCTTGGCAACCCATTCCCCCTCTATGGAGAAGCTTTCCTTTCAAATCTAGATACTTGTATATACAAATCCAGATACTTATATATACAAATACAAATCCACATTCTTAACTACCTTTTAGGGAAAAAAAAAACAATAATGGTTGCCCATCTCACTCTCTTCCGTTAAATCTGAGGTTCTTCCAGTTATTGTTTACCAGGAGTATATTTTAAGAGAGAGATCCTTCTATTTCTTTTAGGAAACTCATTAAGACAACTGAATAAACTCATATCTATTAAATGTACAGCTGAAACCCCAGTCATTTTGCACTGGCAAACTCCAAATTGAGTTCATGAAACCTCGATAATTTAGATCAATCTCCCTTCTAGGCTTTGCATGATAATTAACTAGGGTCAAATTCACTGGCCAGTGCATTTTATGATCAGTAAACAAAAGTATGTAAATTGAAAGGGACCAACAAATTATATGCATGCTGAGCTACTTTCACAGGAAGCCAGAAGGGAATAAAGGCTTTGTCTCCTAAGAATTGGAAGGGATTATTGACTCTGAAAAGAGTAGCTTTTCCCAGGCAGGATAAAAAGAAGGGAAAATAGGCCAGTGTCTTTAACCAGTGTCTTTAACTGCTCTTCTCATTGGCACCTAGTTGAAATATTGGGTTCATTCCATCCTAACCATCTGCAGTTTGAATACCTCTTCCTCTTACTCATGACCCTGCTTTTTTTCTGGCCCTACTCGCTGCTATGTCTTCATGGCTTATTTTTCAGCAGATGCTCCCTATGGCTCTGATGAGGCATCTGCCCTGCTTGAAATGGATTCCTACTGTGTCTACCTATTAGTCTCCTTATAGGTTAGCTTCAAGGGAGGAACTTGGGAGTTTGAGTAAATGCCTATGGAACAGGTCAGTCTCTTCACATAATTCTCTCTGCTCTTTGAGGTGTAACTAAAGTTAGGGTTATATTCACCAGCGAATACGTCTACTCACCACCTTAACAGATAAAGGAATACTACCTTTATCTGAAATAGGCAATGGTATGCTTACAATTGTAGGAAACAGCTAAGTGTCATAGTGGAAAGAGTTCTGGGTCTGGAGTCAAGAAAATCTGGTTTCAGATCTGGCCTCAGACATTTAATATCTGTGTGGTTCCGGGCAGTTATGTAACCTCTGCTTACCTTAATTGACTAGAGAAGGAAATGTCAAATGACTTCAATATCTTTGTCAAGAAAAACCCTGGACAGTATGATCTACAGGGTCATGAAAAGTTGAACCTGACTGAAAAACAACAAGACTGACAACATTTTAGCAGAGCAATTCCTATAGCATTCCCTTAGGGTGTCTTTAAAATGTTTCCTCATGCAATATACAGGACTGTGCTACTTGTGTTTTCCATCTTTTGTACATGACCTTTATGATTCTGAACCTACGAGAAAATTCCTTGTCAAGGCACACTGGGTCTAGATGTCTGTTTTTGTTTTTCTTTTCATATTTTTATTTAGAAACATTCACAATCATATCATCAGGTTTTAATTTTGGATAGCACATCTTTCCTTATCCGAGAAGGTAAATAGGATAGTGAGAGCACTAGAGATCTACCATATGAATTACTTAAAGGATCTAAGCTAATAGTGGTGTTTAGCCCTGAACTTCAATGGGGTTTGGGGACATGAGACATGATAATTCTATTTAACTATTTGAAAACCTGTCATTCAATATAGGAATTATATCTTTTCTACTTGACCTCACAAGACAGAAATAAGAATGAGTGAAGTTGCTGAGGAAGACAACCATGATTTAAAGAAAAATTTTTTTTATAATTAAACAAATGCTTTATTAACTTCTGGCTTACATCATTCATTTGCACCAGATTATGAGTTACATTTTCCCCCATTTTTTCCCTACCCACCACCCCAGAACAGCAGTCTGACTAGATATCCCCTCATCCAATCTGCTCTCTCCCATATCTTCTCCCATATCCCCTTCGACTTTGCCATTAGGGCAAGGTGAATCTCTGAGCCCCAGTGCCTGGACACCTTATGAAACATTTAATTTTAAGACCTCGAATTTCAGATCCATTCCCTTCCTCCCTTGTCACCCACTCACTCTGAGAAGATAAGTAATTCAGTATGTGTTGTACATGTATAGCTATGCAAAACATTAGCATAGTAGATATACTGTAAAAGACTGCTTATATTTCCCTCCCACCCGTCTCACCTCCCGCCTGGTCCATTCCCTACTTTTCAGTACTTCCAACCTCCCCTGCCCCCAGAATGCCCTCCCTGCCATCATCCCCCCTCTCATCTCCCTTTCCCCTACTCAGGAGAGTGAGTGAGAGTAAGATATTCCATTTAGTATGTATGTAATTCTCTCCTTGAGCCAACTTCAATGAGAATATGCTTTTGCCTTTTTGCCTTCCTGTTCTTCCCCTCCCCTGCAACTACTTCCCCTTGCCTCTTCTACATGAGATAGTTTATCCTACCTTGTCTCTCTCCATCTCCTCTTGCCACTTTCCTCTCTCACCTCTTGACTTCACCCCTTAAGAATCATCCCTTCCCGGGGGCGGAGCCAAGATGGAGGAGTAGGAACAGCTCGTCCAAGACTCTCTGCCCACAGATTCCCCCCAAACTATGTAAAAGGGGACTCTGAACAACTTCTGGAGCCCCAGCACCCACAGAATGACACAGAGAAGCTAACCTCCCACTGAGGACAGCACAGCAGCCCTGCAGGAAGGACCAGCGCAGAGGTCTGGGACTGGCAGCACGCAGAGCGCAGGAGCCGAGCCGAGCCCAGGTCCCTGTGAGCCGAGGTATTAGCCCCAGGGCGGCAGGGCCAGCAGCCAGCTGGAGAAACCCCAGAACACCAGGAGCTGTGGAGACTCCGGAATTATCAACATAGACATGCCTAGGACAAAGTAAGAGGTTAGTGTCCTATGGACTTTGGGACCTGTATTTGGGGAATGCGTCAGCTCCCTCCCCTGGGGGCTAGAAGCCTCTGAGGAGACACGCCATTTTGTAGTTTTCAGAGGCATCTCTGGCTCCCAGCCTACAAATCGTGGGGAGATACAGTGATCAGTCTTGGGGGGTAATCGCTCTTGCTTTAACCTCCCTGGATCTGGACTGTGATCTAGGGTGGAAGTCGTGGGTGGGTTTACAGCTTGCCAGAAGAAAATTCCTCTATCTGGCCTTAAAGCCATAGTGTGGCAATAAGCCCAAAAGTCAAGCAATTAAGTGGCAACATGCCAAGGCAAAGGAAACAGAAAAATGCAACCCTAGACTCCTATTTTGGGGGCATAGAGCAGGAAAAGGACTGTGAGGTCAGAAGTCCTGCTCAAAAAGCCCCAGGGGAAAACATGAGCGGGTTGCAGGCCATAGAGGACCTTCAGAAGGACTTTAAAAATCAAATAAGAGAAGTGGAGGAAAAATTAGAAAGAGAAATAAGAAGGATGCAGGAAAAGTATGAAATGAGTGTCAACAGCCTGACTGAGGAAAACAACACCTTAAAAAATAGACTAGCTCAAATGGCAAAGGAGGCCCAAAAGGGCAATGAGAGAAGAATGCCTTAAAAAGTCAAATTTGCCAGATGGAAAAAGAATCTCAAAAGTTCACTGAGGAGATTCATTCCTTCAGAGTTAGACTGGAGCAAATGGAAGCTAGTGACTTTATGAGAAATCAAGATGCTGTTAAGCAGATCCAAACAAATGAAAGATTAGAAGGCAATGAGAAATATCTCATGGGAAAAACCACTGACCTGGAAAATAGATCCAGGAGAGACAATTTAAAAATTATTGGACTACCTGAAAGCCATGATCAAAGAAAGAACCTAGAAATCACCCTTCAAGAAATTCTCAAGGAAAATTGCCCTGATGTTTTAGATCCAGAGGGCAAAATAGAGTTTGAAAGAATCCACAGATCACCTCCTGAAAAAGATCCCAAAAATAAAACTCCCAGAAATATTATAGCCAGGTTCCAGAATCCCCAGATCAAGGAGAAAATACTACAAGCAGCCAGGAAGAAACAATTTCAATATTGTGGAAACACAATCAGAATAGCCAGGACCTGGCAGCTTCTACACTGAGGGATCGAAGGGCATGGAATATGATATTCCAGAGGGCAAAAGAACTGGGAATGAACCCAAGGGTCACCTACCCAGCAAAACTGAGTATTTTGTTTCAGGGAAAAATATGGTCATTCAGTGGAATAGAGGACTTTCAAGCATTCTTGAGGAAAAAACCAGAATTGAATAGAAAATTTGACATCCAGACACAGGAAGGAAGAGATGCCTGAGAAGGTAATCGGGGAAGAGAGATCAAGGGGAACTTATCAAAGTTGAACTATTTTCATTCCTATATGGAAAAGCAATAACTGTAACTGATGATACCTTTCTCACTATGAAAATAATGGAAGAAGGGGGTGTGGTCATATGAATACATATGTGAATGTGTGTGTATATGGTTACAGTTATATATGGATAGAGGGCATAGGTTGAATTTGTTGGGAAGGGAGAATACTCAAGGGATGAAATTATGAGGTGAGAGAGGAAAGTAGCAAGAGGAGATGGGGAGAGACAGGGTAGGGTAAACTATCCCATGTAGAGGAAGCAGGGGGAAGTGGTTGCAAAGGAGGGGGAGAATAAGGAAGGCTAAAAAGGCAAAACCACATTCACATTGAATTTGGTTCAGGGAGAAAATGACATACATACTAAATGGGATATCTCAACCTGCAACAGGATAGGGGGAAGGGAGATGAGAGGAGGGATGATGGATGGGAGGGCATCCTTGGGGTGAGGGGAGGTTGGAAGTACCCAGTATAGAAGAGGGACAGGATCAGGTAGGGAATGGACCAGGTGGGGGGTGGGATGAGTGGGAGGGAATTATAAGCAGCCTAGTACAATATATCTACTATGATAATGTTTTGCATAGCTAGACATGTACAACATATACTGAATTACTTATCTCCCAAGAGGGAATGGGTGACAAGGGAGGAAGGAAATGGATCTGAAATTTGAGGTCGTAACATTAAATGTTTCAAATATATATAAATACTATTATTAATACTCTTTTGCTTGTAATTGGGAGATAAGATGTGCAGGCATTGGGACACAAAGATTCACCTTCCTCTAATGGAAAGGTCGATGGGGTATGGGAGAGAGCAGATTGGAGGAAGCGATATCTTGTGGGACTACTATTCTGGGAGGTTGGGTAGGGGAATAATGGGGGGAAAATGATTGTAACTCAAAATCTGGCAGAAATGAATGATGTAAAACAGAAGTTAATAAAGCATTTGTTTAAAAAAAAAAGAATCATCCCTTCCTTAGGGTGGCTACGTGGAGCAGCAAGCAGAGCACCAGCCCTGGAGCCAGAAGGACCCGAGCTCGGATCCGGCCCCAGACACCCAACACACAAACAAAAACCCAGCCAAGTGAACCTGGGAAAGTCACCCAACCCCAATTGCCCTCCAAAAAAAAAAAGTAATCATCCCTTCCCATCAAATTCAACCTGTGCCCTCTTTCCATGTATACCTGTGAACATATGCCATGTACCCTTCTTCAATTATTTTCATAATGAGAAAGGTTTCATCAAACACAGTTATTGTTTTTCCATGTAGGACTGTAAATAGTCCAACTTTGATAAGTTCCTTTTGATTTCTTTTCCTTGAATACCTTCTCAAGCATCTCTTGCTTCTTGTGTCTGAATGTCAACTTTTCTATTCAACTCTGGTTTTTTCATCAAGAATGCTTGAAAGTCCTTTATTCCACTGAATGACCATATTTTCCCCTGAAACAAGATACTCAATTTTGCTGGGTAGGTGACCCTTGGGTTCATTCCCAGTTCTTTTGCCCTCTGGAATATCATATTCCATTCCCTTCTATCCCTCAGTGAAGAAGCTGCCAGGTCCTGTGCTATTCTGATTGTGTTTCCAGAATATTGAAATTGTTTCTTCCTGGCTGCTTCTCCTTGATCTGATGATTCTGGAACCTGGCTGTAATATTCCTGGGAGTTTTCTTTTGGGGATCTTTTTCAGGAGGTGATCGGTGGATTCTTTCAACCTCTATTTTGCCCTCTGCGTCTAAAACATCAGGGCAATTTTCCTTGAGGATTTCTTTAAGGATGATTTCTAGGTTCTTTCTTTGATCATGGCTTTCAGGTAGTCCAATAATTTTTAAATTACCTCTCCTGGATCTATTTTCCAGGTCAGTGGTTTTTCCCATGAGATATTTCACATTGCCTTCTATTCTTTCATTTGTTTGGATCTGTTTAATAGTATCTTCATTTCTCATAAAGTCACTAGCTTCCATTTGCTCCAGTCTAACTCTGAAGGAATGAATCTCCTCAGTGAGCTTTTGAGATTCTTTTCCCATCTGGCAAATTCGACTTTTTAAGGCATTCTTCTCCTCATTGCCTTTCTGAGCCTCTTTTGCCATTTGAGTTAGTCTATTTTTTAAGGTGTTATTTTCCTCAGTCAGGCTGTTGACTGTCATTTCATACTTTTCCTGCATCCTTCTCATTTCTCTTTCCAATTTTTCCTCCACTTCTCTTATCTGCTTCTTAAGGTCCTCTATGGCCTGTAGCCAGCTTGTATTTTCATTTGGGGCTTTTGGTGCAGGAGTTCTGACCTCACAGTCCTCCTCCATGCTTTGAGCCTCTTTTCCCCTAAGATAGGAGTCCTATGTTGAACTTTTCTGTTTATTTTGTTTCGTTTGCCTAGGCATGTTGCCACTTAATTACTTGATTTTGTGGCTTGTTGCCACAGTAGGACTCTGCCACCAGACAGGGGAGCTTCTGCCCAAACGTGGGGTCTTCCCAACTTCTGCCAGTTGTGTGGCCTCTGTAAAGCCTCCACCCACTCTGACAAGTTGGATACCTACCCCAAACTTCCCCCCCAGACCACAATCCAGATCCAGGCAGTTTAAAGCAAGAGTGGTTAACCCCCAGACTGATTGCTGGATCTACCTACAATTTGCAGACCATGAGCTACAGCCACTACTGATGCTGCAAAATGGCTTCTGTGCAGCTGTTTCTTCAGCAGCTTTTCGCCCCCAGGGGAGGAAGTCAACGGGTTCCCCAAATACTGGCCCCAAAATCCATAGGGCACTAACGTCTCACTTTGTCCGAGGCATATCTGTGCTGATAATTATGGAATCGCCACAATTGCTGGTGTTCTGGGGTCCCTCCAGCCGGCTG
Organism: Gymnobelideus leadbeateri; assembly: GCA_011680675.1. Classification (NCBI taxonomy): domain Eukaryota; kingdom Metazoa; phylum Chordata; class Mammalia; order Diprotodontia; family Petauridae; genus Gymnobelideus; species Gymnobelideus leadbeateri. Next base: position 409,924 of record WOXC01007819.1, on the reverse strand, counting down.
CTGGCCCAGCCGCTCTGGGGCTAAAACCTCGGACCTGGGCTCGGCTCTGCGGGCTGCGCTGTCAGTTCCAGGCGAGCTGTGCTGCCTGCTCTCAGAGCGCTGTGCTGGCTGCTCCCTGTAGGGCTGCTGGGCTGTCCTCAGCAGGAGGTTAGCTTCTCTGTGCTGTTCTGTGGGTGCTGTGGCTCCAGAAGTTGTTCGGAGCTCCCTTTCACATTGTTTGAAATTTGTGTGGGGCAGAGCACATTGGAAAGGCTGTTTCTACTCCGCCATCTTGGCTCCGCCCCCTCAGAAATATTTCTTAATAATTTGAGCTTTTCATGGTTGGAATGGATTTTGTAAGGAGGTATGGTGGTTCTACCCCTGAAGTTATTCCAACAATGTTGCTCTGGTGGCAATCTTGACCCTTTTCCCCAAAAAAATCATGGATGTGGATTAATGGAGCCTATAGACCCCTTCCCAGTATAATGTTTTTAAATGCACAATATAAAATATATAGGGTCTCAAAGGAATTAAATTATAATGAAATAGAGGTGTCAACATCTTTAAAAAACCTTCAAGTTAATAATAGACTGTCTATGTAATCTCAGATTTTGTGATTCAAAACTTACTTACTTTTTAGCATTTCTGGCCATGGATATTTTCTGCATTTACTCTAAACTTCTGAAATGTGCTTTTCTGAACATTAGCTTTATTAATTAATTTTCTTTTTGTTAGTCTCTTTCAGTTTTATAGATATGCTTTCTTTTTTACATTACAGGAATTTTTACGTCATTCTGATTTCTCTGTGAGAAGTCTCCTCTATTCCAAACAAACAAATAATAAATAAATATACAAACAGGCCAATAAACAATAAAAAAACAGCTAAGTAAATCTAATCATACAGATAATGACAACACTGCCTAAATTGCTTCACTTATTCAATGCAATTTCTCTGCTTTTCCCTCAGTTGCATGATACATGCAGTATAAGAATGTCTCAGGCATATATATATATATATGAAGAATAAATGAGGGATACACATACATGAGGAAAATAACTAACCTCCTGTTGTCTCTGCCTAAGGATTAGTGACCACTTGAAAACACAGATACGAAGGTAAAAGAATCTGAGTCTGGCAGATCACCCAATGATCACAACATTGCACTTCACTAGAGTCCTTCTTGGAAAACAGCCATGCCCTGTCCAGCTCAAGGTCCATGATAATGTTACTAGCATTTACTCTGTTTGCACCAGCCCCAGTATAGGTGAATATCCACAGAGAAATGTCCAGTGAATGCCATGCTACAGACAGGGGTGGATGCTTTTACCCCAGATGTGACCTCCCAACACCATGTGAGATCACTCTCTACACCTTGTTATAGTAATCTAACAACTATAACCATGACTGGTCCCAACATGCTTGGCTACAGACTTTATATACTCCATTCCTGTTCATTAAATCCTCTTTCACATTGGTTCCATTAACATGTGTGTATGGTTACATGCAAAGAAATATTATAGACTGACTTCCAATAAGGATTAGCTTCTTTAAAGCTTAGTTTTGCTTCATATCTAGGGTGTCCCCAAAATGGTGGGGATGGAGAAGTAGGGTACTTTTTGTATAATGTGAATTAGGTATAGGAAAGATATTTATTTTCTCCACAGAAAAGAAATGCTAGATATAAAAGTCTCCCTCAGAGTTTATGGCTTTTGGTCAAGCAGTGCAGGAGTTGGGTTCATTGTTATAAACTGATGGTTAACTTCTCCAGGAAGCATTGAAGTTAGTGGATTCCTTCCAGAATGCATCCAGCACTGAAAGATGACAAGGGATCTTTGGACCTCTCGTGTTTACCAGGCCACCTACCAGCTTGAACATGTCTATCTGAAGACTGACGTTTGATGATATCAAGTCAAAGAAGCACCGTCAGTTAAAGAAGTGATTATCAGCCAAAGCTACAATGAAATGACAGCCAGAATCTCAAATTCCAGCTCCACTGGAGAAATCCCATGCCCTCCTCTTCTCTAGCTGCCATGTAGGACCATGTGATGTGCTATTGGGTTGGGGAAAGGTCACCCTTCTCCCCAGGAGAACCTTACTAGTTAGACAAAAAGTAGATGAAAGAAAGGAACTAAAACAGCATCAGTCTCTTATTAAAGTTTAACCAAATCATCAGTCCTTCCTGCTCAGTAACCAAGACCAATTCCTTTGTTATCCCCAAAGTACCCAGTCATTTGTAGCCCAAGCTTCTTTAATCACATAGTGGCCAAGAAATGCAGTAGCTCACATGGCTGGCTGGAAGCAGGGACAGTAATTCTGTGAATTAGATCAACATAAGTTTTCTGTCACTCTCACTTCATTAACCAACTCCTCCTTGTTTTTAAGAATTAGGTCCAGAATAGCAGTTTGCCTCATTATTTCTCCTCTAACTTCTGAGCCATGAATGTGATTTTTTTCCCCTTAAAGTTAAACACGGAATAGATGGGATATTAATCAAAGAGCTAACCCAAGAAAATTAAAGTTGTAGTGGATTTATGTTCTTGTTAACACTATGAGAGGGGACACACAGCTGAGTCATGAAGACAGGAAAGGTAAAATGTTTCTTTTGCATTGGGAGAAAGTCAAGAACTTTCAACCACATGCTAGCTGTACTAACCATGATATTTAGGTAGGCACAGTACACAGAGACCTAGGCTTGGATTGTGGAAGACATGAATTCTGACACTTAGTTGTTGTGTGAACATGGACAAGTCACTTAACCACTGTCTGTCTCTATTTCCTCAACTGTAGAATGGTGATAATATTAATACCTAGCTCTCAGGGTTTTTCGATGATATTTGTAAATGACTTAGCACAGTGTTTGGCACATAGTGGATGATCAATAAATGTTTATTCATTTCACATTATCCAAAAGATTGATTATGTGGTATAAAGATTGTCATTAAAAAGGAGAAAGGATATCCATGGCAGAGACTTCTGTGCTTAAGGAATATTTATTAAAAGATTATTTATGGATAGATAAATTTGCATAGAGCTTGGTGTGATGCTATGTTAATTCCCCAAACTGTAGTGGTTTGGTAGTTCCCCATATTTAAATATTATGGCATTTCCAAAGATGACTTTTCAATTTTTATTTGCTTTGTCATATATCCTTTTCCCAAATGCTTTATTAACTTCTGGTTTACATCATTCATTTCCGCCAGATTGTGAGTTACAATTCCCCCCCCATTTTTCCCCTACCAACCACCCCAGAATAGCAGTCCCACAGGATATCCCCTCATCCAATCTGCTCTGTCCTTTATCTTCTCCCATACCCCTTTCAACTTTTCCAGTAGAGCAAGGTGAACCTCTGTGCCAAAATGCCTGCAAAATTACATGCAAAATAGAATTAATAACAGTATATATATATTTGAAACATTTAATTTTAAAACTTCAAATTCCAGATCCATTCCCTTCCTTCCTTGTCACCCATTCACATTCATTCTCCTGAAGTCTGCTCTGGCTAGTGTGAGTGCTGGTTGGGGCCTCCCTGGGGCCAGAACCACAACTCACTGGGGACTGCACTTGGCTCACAGCACCCTGCAATAGACTTCTCCTGTCAGCCTGCCAGGCTGCCTTCAGGGGGAGATTTGTTTCTCTCTGTCTCTTTGTGGATTTTGTAGCTTTAAAATTTGTTTAGAGTAATTTTTTTACAGGTATTGGAGATGGTTGAAGCCAGGGCCCACACTGTTTGTGCTTTTACTCTGCCATCTTGGCTACCCCCCACTGAAGTGAGAAAGCCTAGATATTCTATACATTTGAAATATTACACATTATCTCAAAAATGTTGTTGCTCCCTGAGGTACCACTCTTACCAACTATGTGTTCATCCTACCACCAGTGTCCAGGATCACTTCTGGTCAGCACTTCTAGACCTGGATTCTGGAAATTGTAAGGCTCCTTCAATCTTCTCCCACTAAGCTGTCTGCTGTTCTTTGTGAGGTAAAAGTTCATGAGGTGAAAGTTCCTGAGGCTGTAAGAGAGGTTAAAGTTGTGTTTAAATTTCTGGGGGCCTTGTCTGCTTCCTGACAAAGTTACTCCAGGAACTACTTTTTGTTGATTCATTGGAGTCACACTGGAAGTGTCTATACTTCATTCAGGCCAAAAGCCCCTAGAGGCATTGTCTGGACTGAGATTCTCTCAAGTTGTCTTAATTGGACAAATGCTTTACCCCTTTTTTTGCTGCTTTGCATTCATTTTATTGTGATTGTCTTTCTGTCAGTGGAGGAAATCTGGAAAGCCTGGGAATTTCTGACTTATTCTGCTTTCCTAGGGCAATATTACACACAACTTGTGACTAAAAACTTATTATAATAAATTGTTAAAAATAAAAATAAAAAATCAAGCAAAGAAAAAAGAAGCCAACCATAGATAGCTACTTTGGTATAAAAGAAGAAATAAGTTCATATTCAGAGGAAGCTAAAATCATTCCTACCCTCAAAGAGTAATGTGGAATGATATCAAGCCTAAAAAAGAATTCTTGGAATAATTTAAGAAGTAATTTTAAATAAGATTAGAGAAATAAAGGAAAAATTACTTTTTAAAAAGCAATTCAATAAAATATAAAAATAAATTTAACCAGTTAGAAAATGAGATACAAAATCTTAAGGAAGAAAAGAACTCATTGAAAACTAGAATCAGGGAAGAATAACTGATGATATCATAACACAAAAAGAAAAATTAAAACAAAAAGTAGAAGAGAATCTATAACATTTCATTAGAAAAGTAACACATTTGTAGAATTCATTAAGGAGGTATAATAAAGAATTTTTGGCCTACATGAAAGTTATGATTCAAAAAAGAATCTAACTACAATATTACAAGAAATTATTTTTTTAAACAAATGCTTTATTAACTTCTGTTTTACATCATTGATTTCCGCCAGATTTTGAGTTACAATCATTTACCCCCATTATTCCCCTACCCAACCTCCCAGAATAGTAGTCCCACAAGATATCACTTCCTCCAATCTGCTCTCTCCCATACCTTCTCCCATACCCCCATCGACTTTTCCATGAGAGGAAGGTGAATCTTTGTGTCCCAATGCCTGCACATCTTATCTCCCTATTACAAGCAAAAGGGTATTAATAATAGTATTTATATATATTTGAAACATTTAATGTTATGACCTCGAATTTCAGATCCATTTCCTTCCTCCCTTGTCACACATTCCTTCTTGGGAGATAAGTAATTCAGTATATGTTGTACATGTCTAGCTATGCAAAACATTATCATAGTAGATATATTGTACTAGGCTGCTTATAATTCCCTCCCACTCATCCCACCCCCCACCTGGTCCATTCCCTACCTGATCCTGTCCCTCTTCTATACTGGGTACTTCCAACCTCCCCTCACCCCAAGGATGCCCTCCCATCCATCATCCCTCCTCTCATCTCCCTTCCCCCTATCCTGTTGCAGGTTGAGATATCCCATTTAGTATGTATGTCATTTTCTCCCTGAACCAAATTCAATGTGAATGTGGTTTTGCCTTTTTAGCCTTCCTTATTCTCCCCCTCCTTTGCAACCACTTCCCCTACATGAGATAGTTTACCCTACCATGTCTCTCCCCATGTCCTCTTGCCACTTTCCTCTCTCACCTCATAATTTCATCCCTTGAGTATTCTCCCTTCCCAACAAATTCAACCTATGCCCTCTATCCATATATAACTGTAACCATATACACACACATTCACATATGTATTCATATGACCACTCCCCCTTCTTCCATTATTTTCATAGTGAGAAAGATATCATCAGTCACAGTTATTGCTTTTCCATATAGGAATGTAAATAGTTCAACTTTGATAAGTTCCTTTTGATTTCTTTTCCCTGATTACCTTCTCAGGCATCTCTTGCTTCTTGTGTCTGGATGTCAAATTTTCTATTCAACTCTGGTTTTTTTCCTCAAGAATGCTTGAAAGTCCTCTATTCCACTGAATGACCATATTTTCCCCTGAAACAAAATACTCAGTTTTGCTGGGAAGGTGACCCTTGGGTTCATTCCCAGTTCTTTTGCCCTCTGGAATATCATATTCCATGCTCTTCGATCCCTCAGTGTAGAAGCTGCCAGGTCCTAGGCTATTCTGATTGTGTTTCCACAATATTGAAATTGTTTCTTCCTGGCTGCTTGTAGTATTTTCTCCTTGATCTGGGGATTCTGGAACCTGGCTATAATATTTCTGGGAGTTTTCTTTTTGGGATCTTTTTCAGGAGGTGATCGGTGGATTCTTTCAACCTCTATTTTGCCCTCTGGATCTAAAACATCAGGGCAGTTTTCCTTGAGAATTTCTTGAAGGGTGATTTCTAGGTTCTTTCTTTGATCATGGCTTTCAGGTAGTCCAATAATTTTTAAATTGTCTCTCCTGGATCTATTTTCCAGGTCAGTGGTTTTTCCCATGAGATATTTCACATTGCCTTCTAATCTTTAGTTTGTTTGGATCTGCTTAACAGCATCTTGATTTCTCATAAAGTCATTAGCTTCCATTTGCTCCAGTCTAACTCTGAAGGAATGAATCTCCTCAGTGAACTTTTGAGATTCTTTTTCCATCTGGCAAATTCGACTTTTTAAGGCATTCTTCTCCTCATTGCCCTTTGGGCCTCCTTTGCCATTTGAGTTAGTCTATTTTTTAAGGTGTTGTTTTCCTCAGTCAGGCTGTTGACCCTCATTTCATACTTTTCCTGCATCCTTCTCATTCCTCTTTCTAATTTTTCCTCCACTTCTCTTATTTGATTTTTAAAGTCCTTCTTAAGGTCCTCTATGGCCTGCAACCCGTTCATGTTTTCCCCTGGGGCTTTTGGAGCAGGACTTCTGACCTCACAGTCCTTTTCCCGCTCTATGCCCCCAAAATAGGAGTCTAGGTTGCATTTTTCTGTTTCCTTTGCCTTGGCATGTTGCCACTTAATTGCTTGACTTTTGGGCTTGTTGCCACACTATGGCTTTAAGGCCAGCTAGAGGAATTTTCGTCCCGAACATGTGGGGGGCAACTTCCGTTTCTGGCAAACTGTAAACCCACCCACAACTTCCACCCTAGATCACAATCCAGATCCAGGGAGGTTAAAGCAAGAGCAATTACCCCCCAAGACTGATCGCTGGATCTCCCCACGATTTGTAGGCTGGGAGCCAGAGCTTCCTCTGAAAACTACAAAATGGCGTGTCTCCTCAGGGGCTTCTAGCCCCCAGGGGAGGGAGCTGACGCATTCCCTAATACCAGTCCCAAAGTCCATAGGACACTAACCTCTTACTTTGTCCTAGGCATGTCTATGTTGATAATTCTGGAGTCGCCACAGCTCCTGGTGTTCTGCGGTTCCTCCAGCTGGCTTCTGGCCCTGCCGCCCTGGGGCTAAAACCTCGGCTCACGCGCAACTGGGCTCGGCTCGGCTCGGCTCGGCTCCTGCGCTCTGCGCTCTGCGTGCTGCCGGCTCCCAGACCGCTGTGCTGGTCCTTCCTGCAGGGCTGCTGGGCTGTCCTCAGCAGGAGGTTAGCTTCTCTGTGTCGTTCTGTGGGTGCTGGAGCTCCAGAAGTTGTTCACAATTCTTTTTTACATAGTTTTTGGGGGAATCTGGGGGCAGAGAGGCTTGTAAGAATTGTTTCTACTCCGCCATCTTGGCTCCGCCCCAAGAAATTATTAAGAAAAAATTATCCTCAAATTCTAGAACAGGGTAAAGTAGAAATAGAAAAATCTACTGTTCACCACGTGAAGTAGATTCCAGGAGGAAAACTTATAGGAATGTTATAGTCAAGTTTCAAAACTCCCAGGTTAAGGAGAAAATATTGCAAGTAACAAGAAAAACGAATACAAATACTGTAGAAATACAGTCATAATTTCACAAGACTAAGTAACTTTTACTCTAAAAGATGACAGGTCTTGTAACATTATATTTCAAAGAACAAAAGAGCTGAGGTTACATCCAAGTATAACTTACCCAGCAAAGTTGTATATAATCCTGAGTGGAAAAAAGAAATGGATATTTGATGAACTTAAAGACTTTTAGGCATTTGTAAAACATTAAGCTGAACTCAATGGAAAATTCAATATGGAAGATCTAGAAGGAATATAAGGAAAGCATTAAAGAGTAATCATAAGGCACTCATTAAAGTAAAACTGTTTACATACATATGTACACACATATATGTATATATGTATATAACATGCACAAAACCCACACATGTATGTAGTGTACATATAAATATGTAGTACAGACATACATGCACATATACATGTACACATACATGTGTAATGCGCACATATACATATATAGCTGCATAAACATACACATACACATATATATATAAACATACACATACATATACACACATATACATATAGATATATACAAATATGCATATACATATACAAATACATATACATATAGGTTTGTGTGCTTTTTAATGTGAATGGAATGTTTATAGCAGCATTCCTTGTGATGGCAAGAAACTGGAATTTACAAGGACCCTCATCAATTAAGGAATGATTGAACACATTGTGACATATACATTTGTGTATGTGCATGCATGTGTGTGTGTACATGTGTACACATGCATATATATATATATACAAACACATTCATATATATGTATATATGTATACGAAAATGTTATAAGTATTCTTAAAACTCAACACGACTCTAGTAGTTTGAAAGGAATGTTGGGCCTGTGTTATACATTATGGGGTGATTTTAAAAAACATAATTAGATAGCTAAATGTAAAATGAAGCAATTACATTATAAAAATCAGTCACAAAAGGAAGAAATAATTCAGATGAACAAATGAGGATGGAAGGCTGAAAATATTGGAACCTTAATCTCAACTGGACTAAAGAGAAACCAAAATGGACAGCTGGAAGGGTATGTAGCATCAAGCACCCCAACATCCCCATGGTGGCTGCCAACACAGATTCTTAGATGTGCTTTTTAAAGGAAAGCAATTCAAAATGTTTTACTTTTTTTTTTTTTTTTTTTTGCTTTTTGGAGGGCAATTGGGGTTAAGTAACTTGCCCAAGGTCACACAGCTAGGTTTTTTGTTTGTGTGTGCATTAAGTGTCTGAGGCCAGATCTGAACTCAAGTCCTTCTGACTCCAGGGCTGAAGCTCTACTCACTGAGCCACCTAGCCACCCCCAACAAGCTTACTTTAATCAATCAAATATATACTGTTTACCTAGCTCAGGGGAAAATGGTCAACACTCCGAGCTTCAGAGTATACAGACAGAAGTTACAAGATAGAGAAACAGACCAAGCAGACAGGCTTCCAAACTGTCCAACCATTACATCCATACCAAATCACAGTTACCAGAGAGGGAAGCATCAACATCTGGGTTTTCAAAGCTGGGGGGGTCTCTCTACAACTGCTCAGCGTCTCATCTGGTCAAATCATACAACACTTCTCAAAGTGAGCCCCAAAGCAAAGTCTCACATCAGGGTTTATATAGCCTTCTCCAGGCTAAGAGAATGTCACAACCCTCTTGACCCACTGCCCAATCACATAGCATCTTGGTGTGGGCATTCCTGAAAACCAAGCCTCCTCCCGTAGGTTCCATGTGACCACATTCAGCCTATTAGGGGAGAGAGTATATTTTCATATCAAGAAAGGTTCTCAGAGTCTCTTAAGCCTACCAAAGGGCCTAGGGACAGAGAAGATCTTTAAATTTACATTTCCATTATAGGGTATAAAAGTCTTTTGAACATGTAGAGAGGTGAGAAACCTGGGGAATGGGTTGGGGGATGAATTTTTAGAGGCATATCTAAATTAGTACTGCGGATGGTTGGGAGACAGAATGGGTAGAAACTTTTGAAAGAGTCTATGGACTGTGATTGGAAGGGTAGGGGAGAGGGTCAATATACTCTTGGAGGAGTGACTGGGATGGGGAATGAGAGGGTGGGGGAAACATAAGGTAACAGGGATAGGGTAAAAAGGAGGCTGAAAAAGAAAAAGCAAATAAAAATAAGGTAGAAGGAAATTCACAAATAGTATTGATAAATTTGAATGTGAATGAGATGTTTATAGCAGCTTTCTTTGTGGTGACAAAGAACTGGAAGTTACAGGGATATCCATGAATTAGGGAGTGATTGAACAAGTGGTATATAGTTGTGATTGAATACTACTGTCCTATAAGAAATAGTGAACTCTATGGTCTTAGAAAAGCATGGAAATATTTTCATTAAATGGTGAAGAGTGACAGGAGCAGAATGAAGAGGACATTGTATACAATGAGAACATTGTAACAGCAATATTATTTTAAGAATGACTATGAGTAACTAAGTAATTTTGACTAATATACAAATTAAAAATAAAGAATAGTAGTACGTTCATCTAGAGAAAGAAATGATAAATAAAATATTTATAGAATAATTTCACATATATGCACATGCATGCACATACATGTATATGTACATATTTATATATGCATACATATTGCATGTATAGACACATGTGTATATATGTATATATACATGTGTTGTATATATACATATATACACAATATATAATTGTGGGTACATATGTATGTACCCATTTGTGTCCAATGGCAGCCATCACTAGGGTGGGGCAAGGGAGAGATAAGGAAAAAAGTGAAAGAAAAGAAATTTACAGGATAAATTTATTATATATTTACAAGGAATAGCAAGTTGTACATAATGGATTGCAGTTTCATGTGAAATTCTCTTGTTTCTTATACTATGTTATGGAAATGTTTGTTTTATTACATAAAAATAAATAAAATTTTAAAATATTATTCTGAAACAGAAATATTCCATAAGTTATTACCAGGTCACCAAAGAGATCCATAACACAAAATTTTTAGAACACTTATTCAAAGGCCACTTGGGAGTTAACTCTAAATTTCCAAAAAGTACTGAGTCCTACAATAAACATAATCTATGCAATGTGGCCTAATTAGACCAATACCTTTTTGATGTGAGGATGATGGTCTCAATGATTTTCTTCCTTGGATAAGGTTTTTCCAATAACTGGAAAGACATCTTAGCTTAGTTCTCAGCCTCAGTTTGAGGGACCAAAGTAGGAGAAATTTTTAGAAGCAGATAAAGGACTCATATCAGCACATTTATTTGGAGTACAGTAGGACAAATAAGGAAAATGACCTCTTATCTGCCATATTTGAAAGGGAGTAGGAAAAAAAAATCAAAAGAAAAAAATACAATGTAAATAGCTTATAGAAGTTGGAATAGGGTAAAAAAGTGGTGTTTAACGAAATTCTGAAATAGGATAAAGATCAGGGATTATGTAGACCAGTGAAACCATAAAAAGTTGACTAAATAATAATGATAATTTTAGGCAATGAGAGAAAACATTGGCAGATTGGTAGTTAAAATTGTGGCAGCTAGGTGGCACTGTGGATAGATTATCAGGACTAGAGTCAGGAAACTTATCTTCCTGAGTTCATATCTAACTTCAGAAGCTAGCTGTGTGACCCTTGGCAAATCACTTAATACTGTTTGCCTCAGTTTCCTTATATGTAAAAAGAACTGAAAAGAAAATGGCAAACTACTCCAGTATGTTTGCCAAGAAAATTCCAAAAGGGTCATGAAGAATTAGATAAAGTTGAAAAATTACCCAAATGGAATAATAATAGTTGAATAGTGCAACCTGCTGCACTGGTGACATTCAAAACACTGGGGATAAACATAATTTATGTCCCTAATTTTATTTAGGTGGATTCTTAATGTGTACTCAGATATTTTTGCCTAAGCACCTCTTTGGTTTGAGGAAGGGAATGGGAGGAGTACAAGTTTTAGAGGAGGAGATACTACTAACTTCAATGTATTTGTGTGTGTGTATGTGTGCGTGTGTGTGTGTATTTGCTTTTATTTAGTTTGTTTCAGTCATATCTGACTATTCCTGACCCCTTCAGTTTTCTTGGCAAAGATAACAGAGAGGTTTGGCATTTCATTCTCCAATTCATTTTAAAGATGAGGAAAATAAGACAAACAGGGTTAAGTGACTTGTCCAGGGTCACACAGCTAGCAATTGTCTGAGACCAGATTTGAATACAGACAGGTCTTCCTGACTGCAGGCCCAGTGCTCTATCCACTGCACTATCTAGCTTGACATACATAGCATATTTCAATAGGACGTGTACCCACAGAATTAAAGCAAAAATATTAAACTTAAGTAAAAATTTAAAAGGGATGATTCATTTTATTTAAGTTATAGAAACTAAAACTAGATTTTTTCATTAATTAACCAATAAACTTTTCTTTCACCTAAAAGTTTTTAAAATGAAATATCACTGAAATGAACTGACAAAGTCAATTTTTGTTCAATGTTAAAAATCAGGAGGAAGTCAACTTAGTCTTGCTACGCTGTACTTTTTCATCTTTTTTTTTTTACATAGACTATTTCAAAAGGCTTTTTCACATGAAAAATGCCAACAATTGAACAAAATTGTAAAAGACCTAGAACATAGTAGACTCCAGCCAATCAATCAACAAGCTTTTATTAAGCAACTACTAGGAACCAAGTACATCTAGTGGTATTCATAATGTTACATTTAGGAGCACATTCATTATATTTCCAAAGCAAACTGACTCCAGCTTTAAAAATTCCAACATTACATTAAATTCCTTGGTAAAGATTTTCATTATTGTTCATGCCACTGATCAATCTCAGTAATTTTCCTGTTAAAGCCACAAATTTTAGAAGTCTCCTGCTCAAAATTTCAGGTCAATATCATAAATCACTGAGGCAAGGAATAAGTAAAATTTATTATAAAAAGTTATTCTCGTCTGTTCTGCTTTAAAAAATATAATATTCAAGCATGTCAGAAATTCAAATGGACAATTTTCTACTCTTACCTTTTTTCTCTATATTTCTCTATATGTACTTTTATATTTCTCTCTATATATATTTTGCACTGTCATAAAAATAAATTGAAGATATTCCTCATCGTGGATCATCAAAGCCAAAGAATTATGCAAGCTCTAAACCCCCATCAATACAAGAAAAAATTAAAATCCATAACTTGGATTTTTATTTTATTTTTAGCACCATCTCAAGAATGAGATATAACATAAGAAAAGCAAAGGTAAATTTAAATGTATTTAAATCATGAATATATCATTGAGAATTTGATAACTCAGGTAGTATTTTGAGATTGTTGCACATGCTTTTCCATTGTTACATCAGAGGTTATTAACGGTGTAAAGATTTAAAAATAAACTTTTCTCAAAATTGTCAGCTTTTTTGAGTATATGATTCTTTCATGGTCTTCCTTTTGCCAAACAAAAAAATGAAAACCAGACATCCCATTATCCTACAGTTATGGCACCACTGCTCTTCAGATTTGGATGGACAAATTACCCTGCTCTCCTCTAGTGTAGTATAAAGGTTAACTACATTAAATCTTGGCCATAAAGAGTACAAATTGCATGAGATTTTTTTTTCTTCAGAATTTAACTTGAATAAATATAAAGGAATTTTTATCTTTATTATTTTAGCATGTGCTTACCAGTTTGTATGGCTATCTCTTTGCTTCCTTCAGCATGTATAGGTTTCTGTAAGTTCCAACAAAATATAAGTAGACATTTCCAAAATAAAACTGGAAAGTTTACTATTTCATTATGGATTTTTTTTAATTTTTTATTTATTTTATTAATTTATTAGTTTAGTTTCAGTTAACAAGATTCAATTCCATAGTTCCTTGATTTTCAAATTTCCTTTACTCCCTTCCCCCCTCCCCCCACCCCCCACAACAGCATATAGTCCAGTATAGGATCTGCAAATACATTCACATTAGACATTATTCCAATTACAAATGCATATTGTACTAGGTGGGATGAAAGATGGTAAGGAAAAAATAAAACCAATGAAAAGAAGAAGATCATTTAGTTTGCTTCCATCAGGATTCAGGCTCAGTTCTTTCTAGTTATATCTCTGGATGGCGCATTTCTCACTTTCTTGAGTCTTTCGGGATTAACTTATATCACTGCATTGCTGAAAAGAGTCCAGTCTGTCATAATTGGGAGTTTTCTTTTTGGAATCTTTTTTCAAGAGGTGATCAGTGGATTCTTTCAACCTATATTTTGCCCTCTGGTTCTAAAACATCAGGGCTATTTTCCTTGAGAATTTCTTGAAGGATGATTTCTAGGTACTTTTATTTTTTTTATCATGACTTTCAGGCAGTCCAATAATTTTTAAATTATCTCCCTTGGATCTATTTTCCAGGTCAGTGGTTTTTCCAATGTGATATTTCACGTTACCTTCTATTTTTTCATTTTTAAAAAAAATCTGTTTAATAGAATCTTGATTTTTCATAAAGTTATTCACTTCCAAATGCTCCAATCTAATTTTGAAGGAATTATTCTCTTCAGTGAGCTTTTGAAATTCCTTTTCCATCTGGCAAATTTGGCTTTTTAAGGCCTTCTTCTCCTCATTGGCTTTTTGGCTCCTTTTGCCATTTGAATTAGTATATTTTTAAGGTGTTATTTTCTTCACTATCTTTTTGGGTCTCCTTTAGCAGGTTGTTCAAGCTTTTCATGATTTTCTTGCATCAATCTCATTTCTCTTCACAATTTTCCCTCCACTTCTCTTATTTGATTTTCAAAATCCTTCTTGAGCTCCCCCATGGCCTGGAACCAGTTCGTATTTTTCTTGGAAGTTTTTGATACAGGAGCTCTGACTTCATTGTCTTCTTCTTGTTCCATGCTTTGATCCATTTTGTCACCAAAAAAGGAATCTATGGTCTTAATGTATTTTTTCTGCTTGCTCACCTTTTGTTGTTTGTTTGTGTGGAATTAAGTTTATATTTACAGGGCTCTGCAAGACAGACAATTTCACATAGAACATATAGAATGAACAACACGACTGAGGGTAGATATTCCATACAGTATGTACAACATTCAAACTGTACAATATGCATTAGTTCTACATTAAAAGTCACATTTAAAAAAAAAAGATCTTAAAATGGAGAGACATTAAGTCAAAATTATACCAAGAACAAGGCATTCAAGACTTGAAGGCTTAATTGTAAAATCTCAAAGTTAAAGGTCCCAGATGTGCTATACCTATTCCCTGAATCTGGAAGGTACAGCCATCAGAGCTAGATCCTTGGATGACATTTTGACCTTCCTCTGCAGAGAATTCTTTTCAATTAATGTTGAGGATGCCTCATATACCATTTTGCTTTCTTTGGATTGAATTGCATCCATTCTGTCTAGTCCTCCTTATTCTTCAATTAGTATACACAGTTTTTTTTCAGTTTCATTTACTTTTTAAGCCACAAGAAAAAAATATTTGAAATTGCATCCAAAATAACCATTGCAATTTTGCTGTCTTTTGCAGATAAGAGGTTGATTAAAGATTCCAGAATTCCATTTTGGACAAGACACACAATCTGCTCAATTGTTCCACCAATTATGTAGTTTGTGAAAGCCCATAAAGTTTCTTTCTGTGTCTTGAAGCTTCCCATTGACAGAATTCCAACCAAGCATGGATTTAGTCAATGATTCACAACTTGCTGTATTTGGTCCTGACAGCCAACCATGATGTTTGACATGGTCCATGCAGCCTCCTTCTAGATATTGGTTTTGGGGTAAGTAAGCAAGCTAGGAAAGAAAGCAAGTTTTTCTTAATCTAGTACAATCTGAGTTTGTTCATCTGTCCCAGTGACAATGTTTCCTCTAACCTGTAAGGAAGGAGTCACTCTGGGAAATTCACTAGATCCTAGAATTTTCACTAGCTGTGGGACAACTCCAGTTTTCACAACCACTTTGTGTTGCTTGTCATTTGAGCCATCTGCAAGGTAGGAAATCACCCAACAGGTATCTGCCAGAACTTCTGGATCATCATGATGCAAAAGACAAACTAAGGAAGAATTTGCTCAATAGCTTCTATTGGGGGAGCATCATTCTTGTTATAACAAAGATTTGAAAGTGTCCAGGTAAGATTTCTTAAGTAATCACATGCTAATGATGATATATCCATGCTCTTCGATCTCTCAGGTAGAAGCTGCCAGATGCTGTTTTATCCTGTTTGTATTTCCACAAAACTCAAACTGTTTCTTCCTGACTGCTTGCAAGATTTTCTCATTTATCTGGGATCCCTGAAAACTGGCTATAATATTCATAGGAGTTTCTTTTTCCATCTGGCAAATCTGGCTTTTTAAGGCATTCTTCTCCTCATTGCTTTTCTGAGCCTCTTTTGCCATTAGAGTTAGTCTATTTTTTAAGGTGTTATTTTCCTCAGTCAGGCTGTTGACTGTTATTTCATATTTTTCTTGCACCTCTTCATTTCTCTTCCCAATTTTCCCCCCACTTCTCTTATCTGCTTCTTAAGGTCCTTTATGGCATGTAGCCAGCTTGTGTTTTCATTTGGGGCTTTTGGTGTAGGAGTTCTGACCTCACAGTCCTCCTCCATGCTTTGATCCTCTTTGCCCCTAAAATAGGAGTCCAATGCTGAATTTTTCTGTTTATCTTGTTTTTTTTTTTTTTGCCTAGGCATGTTGCCACTTAATTACTTAATTTTTGGGCTTGTTGCCACAGTAGGACTCTGCCACCAGACAGAAGAGCTTCTGCCCAAACATGGGGTTTTCATAGCTTCCACAGGTTGGGTGGCCTCTGTAAAGCCTCCACCTGCTCTGGCAAGCTGGATACCCACCCCAAACCTCCAACCCAGACCACAATCCAGATCCAGGCAGTTTAAAGCAAGAGCAATTAACTCCCACACTTATTGCTGGATCTCCCTACAGTTCACAGACCAGGAGCTAGAGCCTCCACTGAAGCTGCAAAATGGCTTCTGTGCTGTGTTTCTTCAGTAGCTTTTCGACCCCAGGGGAGGAAGCCAACTCATTCCCCATATATTGGTCCCAAAGTCCATAGGGCACTAACCTCTCACTTTGTCCTAGGCATATCTGTGCTGATAATTATGGAATTGCCACAGCTGCTGGTGTCCTGGGGTCCCTCCAGCCAGCTGCTGGCCCAGCCACCCTAGGGCTAAAGCCACGGCTTATGCGGGCCTGGGATTAGCTCCCAGAGCACTGTAGGTTCCCAGCTTGCTGTGCTGCCTGCTCTCAGAGCGCTGCTCTGGCCGCTCCCTGCAGGGCTGCTAGGCTGTACTCATCAGGAGGTTAGCTTCTCTGTGCCGTACTGTGGGTGCTGGGGCTCCAGAAGTTGTTCAGAGTCCTCTTTTACATGGTTTGGAGGTAATCTGGGGGCAGAGCACCTTGGAAGTGCTGTTTCTACTCTGCCATCTCCTTTCAAGAGCTGAACAGAACATTTGCCTTCCAAATACAAGAATCAAGAGAAGCATAAATAGTTAAATAGGAAAGAGAAATAATAAGGAACTTAATAAATTTGAACTGTTTTTATTCCTACATGGAAAGATGATATTTCTAACTCATGAGACTTTTCTTAGTTTGAGGACAGTAGAAGGGATTATATGTATATGTATATGTATATGTATATGTATATGTATATGTATATGTATATGTATGTGTATATGTATATGTATATGCATATGTATATGTATGTGTATGTGTATGTGTACGTGTATATGTATATGTATAAATATATGTATATGTGTATGTGTATATGTATACATCCATATATATGTGTATGTATGTATAGGTGGGTATATGTTTTATGTATATATGTATGTGTATATGTATGTACATGCATACATAGATAGAGGGCACAGGATGAACTGAATGTGAAGGGATGATATCAAACAATAAAATTAAGATGTGAGAAAGGAATATACTGGGAAAAGCAGAGGGGGAGAAATAGAATGGGGCTAGATTATCTCAAATAAAGGAGGCAGGACAAGGCTATTACAATGGAGGGGAAGAGCATGAAGGTGAAAGGGAAAGAGTCAACCTTATTCAGATTTGATTTGGCTTAAGGGGGGAATAATATATACACTCAATAGGGTATCTTACCCTACAGGAAACTAAGAGGAAGGGGATAAGAGGGGACATGATAGAATGGAGGACAAATTGGGGGAGAGGGTAGTTAGAAGCAAATACATTTGAAAAGGGATAGGTTCAAAGGAGAAAATAGAATACATGGGGGGTGGTGCAGTATGGAGGGAAATAAAGGTAGCCTTTCACAATATGACTACTATGGAAATGTTTTGCATTAATATACATGTATAACCTATATTAAGTTTCTTGTATTGTTGGTAAGGGTGAGTGAGGAGGGTAGAAGGGAGAGAATCTGGAACCCAAAGTTTTAAAAACAATTGCTAAAAAATTGTTTTTTTACATGTAACCAGGAAATAAGATATTTAGGCAATGAAGTATGTAAATCCACCTTGCCCTATAGGAAAATGAGGGTGTGATAGTTAGGAGTATATTGGGGAAGAAGTATTCAGTATTCTTGCCATCTTGGGGTGGTGGGTAGGGGAGCAATGGGAAGAAAATCTATAACTCAAAATCTTTGGGAAATGAGTGTTGAAAACTAAAAATATTTTTTAACAAACTACACACTCAGAAGACAATGAATTCAACAATCCTACATCCAAAGCCTCCAAGAAAAATATGAATTGGAAGAGCTCAAAGAAGATTTTGAAAATCAAGTAAGAGAGGTAGAAAAATGGTAAGAGAAAATATATTGATGCAAGAAAATTATGAAAAATGAGTCAAGAACTTGGTAAAGGAGACACACAAAAATACTAAAGAAATTAATGCCTTGAAAATGGACCAGGCAAAATGGTGAAAGAAGTACAAAAATCAATGAGAATATTTTAAAAAGCAGAACTGACCAAATGGAAAAAGAGTCACAAGAAACATTGAAGGAAACAGGAAATCTGCCTTAAAAAGTATAATTGGTGAATGGAAAAGGAGATACAAAAGCTAATTGAAAAAAATAATATCTTAAAAATTAATATTGAGCAAATGGAAGGTAATGATTTCATGAGAAATCAAAAAACAAAACCACAAATCTAAAGGGATTTTAGAAAATGGAAGACAGTGTGAAATATCTCACTCGAAAATAATCTGACCTAGGAAATAGAGCCAGAAGAAATAATTTAAGAATTATTGAATTGCCTAAAATCTATGATCAAAAAAATATCCTAGGTATAATCTTTCGAGAAATTCTCAACAGGACTGGTAGGTAGTACAGAGAATAGAGCACCTGCCCTGGAGTCAGGAGTACCTGAATGCAAATTTGGCTTCAGACACAACACTTACTTTGCATGTGACCTTGGGCAAGTCACTTAACACCAACTGCCCTGTCTTCATACCTCAAAAAAACAAACAAACAAAAAAATGATAACAAAGCTGCCCTGATATCTAGGAACAGAGGGCAAAACAGAAATGGAAAAAAAAATCCACTGATCATTTCCTGAAAGAGATCCTGAAATGAAAACTCCCAGGAATATCATCCCCAAATTCCAGAACTCTCATGTAAAGGAGAAATTACTACAAGGAGTCAGAAAGAAACAATTCAAATATTATGGAGCCACAGTCAGCATAACAAAAGATTTAGCAGCTTCTACATTAAAAGATCTGAAAGCTTGGAATATGATATTCTGTACAGCAAAAGAGCTAGGATTACATCTAAGAATAACCTCCTCAGCAAAACTGAGCATAATCTTCCGGGGGTAAATAGACAATAGAGAATTAAAAAAAAATTCTTGATGAATAGACTAGACCTGAATAGAAAACTTGATTTCCAAGCACAAGACTCAAGAGAAGCATAACAAGGTAAACAGTAAATGAGAATCATAAGATAAATAAAGATAAACTGTTTACATTCCTACATGGTTAGATTTAGCAGCAAGCACCCCAACATCCCCAGGGTGGCTGCCAATAGAGGTTCTTAGATCTGCTTTTCTAAAGGAAAGCAACTCAAAATGGGTTAACAAGCTTACTTTAATCAAACATATATCATTTACCTACTTCAGGGGAAAAAGGTCAGCACCCCAATCTTCAAAGTATACAGAGAGAACTTACAAGACAGAGAAACAAACAGATCAAGCAGACAGGCTTCCAAACTGCCCCAACATTACATCAATATCAAATCACAGTTATCAGAGAGGGAAGCATCAACATCTGGGTTTTTCAAAGCAGGGGGTGGGGTGGGAAGCTCTTCACAACAGTCTCATCTGTTCAAATCACACAACAGTTCTCAAAGTGATCCCCAAAGCAAAGCCTCACATCAGGGATTATATAGCCTTTTCCTGGGTCAGAGAATGTAACCACCCTCTCGGCCCACTGCCCAATCACACAGCATCAAGGTGTGTGCATTCCTGAAAACCAAGACTCCTGCCACAGGCTCCATGTGACCACATTCAGCCTATTAGGAGGCAGTGTATATTTTCAAATTAAGGAAGATTCTCAGAGTCACTTAAGCCAATAAAAGGGCCTTTGGGCAGGGAAGATCTTTAAATTTGCATTTCCATTACAACAGATGGTACTTGCACTTCAAAAGAACTTTCTTACTATTTAGTCAGTTAGAAAAAGCAAATATATAAAAGGCATGGTTGTGAGTTGAATATGAAAAGATGATATCTAAAAAAAAATAAAATTAAGGGTTAAGAGAAGGATGTACTTGGATAAAGGAAAATTGAGAGGTGAAATGGGGTAAATTATCGCACATAAATGAGACAACCTGAAGCTTGTAGAGGAGCAGGGGAGGAAGGGGCATGAGGGGAAAGTGAGTGAACCTTAATCTCATCAGAATTGACTCAAAGAAGGAATAGCAACACACTCAACTGGATATAGAAATCTATCTTATCCTACAGGAAAGGAGGAGAGAAAGGTGAAAAGAGAAGGGGGGATGGTGATAGAAGGGAAGGCAGATTCGGGGAAGGGATTGTCAGAAGCAAAACACTTTTGAAGTGGGACAGGGTGAAAGGAAAGGTAGAATAAAATAACTAGAGTGGGGATAGTATGGAGGGAAACAACAATAGTAACTGAAAAAAATTAAACAAATTTCTCTGATAAAAACCTCATTTATGAAACATACATTTATGAAACATGAACTGAGTCAGATTTATAAAAATAATAGCTATTCAATCAATCAATAAATGATCAAAAGATAATGAAAAATTTTCTGATGAAGTATTCAAAGCTATGTATAGTCATACAAAATGCTCTATCTTACCATTGAATGGAGAAATGCAAATGAAAACAATTCTAAGGGACTGCCTCCATACCTATTAAACTGGCTAATAGGACATCGAAATAAAATAAGAAATGCTGGAAGGCATGTGGGGAATATGAGACATTGATACATTGTTGGTGCAGTTCTGAACCAATTCAACCACTCTGTAGAGCAATTTGTAACTATGCCTAAAAGGCTGTAAATCCATGTATACACTTTAACTTAACAATATCACTACTTGGTGGGTAAACCAAAAAGAGTTAAAAACCAAAAAAATAAGAAAAGGGCCTATACATTAAAAATATTTTTACAAACTCTTTCCTATTGGAAATTTAGGGGATGCCCAGCAATTGAGGAATGACTGAAAAATTTGAGGTATGTGATTATGATGGATCTTGTGCTCTATGAAATGATGAGCACTGGGGCAGCTAGGTGGTGCAGTGAGTAGAGCACAGGCCCAGAAGTAAGTGTACTTGAGTTCAAATCTGACCTCAGACACCACCTACTAGCTGTGTGACCTTCAGCAAGTAATTTAACCCCAACTGCCCTACTTTATACCATAAAAAACAAACAAACAAACAACATCAAAAGAAATGATGAGCATAATGCTTGAAGAAAACCTTGAAAAGACTTACGTGAGCTGATGCAAAGTGAAATGTAATATGTACAAAGTAATGGCAACATTGTGCGATTATCATCTGTGAATGGTTTAACTATTCTCAGTAGTGCAATGATCCAAGACAATACTGAAGGACTTATGATGCAAAATGCTATCCATCCTCATACAAAGAACTGATGTTATCTGAATAAAGACTGAAACATACGTTTTTACTTTGTGGAGTTTTTTTGTCTGTTTTATTTCTCAGTGTGACTATTGTGAAAATATTTGCATGAATACACAATGTGTAACCTATATTGAATTGCTTGCCATCCCAATTAGGAGGTGGTGATGAGGGAGGAAAGGACAGAATTTGATACTCAAAGTTTTCTAACTAAGTGTTAAAAATTGCTTTTACATGTTACTTGGGAAAGTATAATACTAAATAAAACAAATAAACAAACAAACAGAAATCAATGACAAAGATTTGTAATTGTATCTGGCAATATGGCCAATAAGATGGAAGGTTAGACATTTTCTCTAATCTTAAAAGCCTCTAAAATTTCTCTGAAATAACAATTATGTGCAAAAGATAAAGAAATTCCAATTTTCCATAGTCTTAGGTGTCAGTAATTATAATGTGGTAATAGTACAATGAGCTAATAATGATGAAGGTTAATCTCTAACCCCTTGCATATTGTTTTTACTATCTCTAATCACAATGCCCACCATGTTCCCATAGAGGGGCACAAACATACCTACAGGCTTGCAAAATATTTTGATGTTACCCATCCCTCCTCCAAGAGATGTGGAAAGCCAACTGACAGAAGTATGGTTAAGTTGGGATAAGAGAACAGTAGCATCTTGTGCAATAGTGTTTATCTAAGGAATTAAGGAAGAGAGAGTCCTAGGGATGGTCACACATATATTGTTCCAATAAGCCTGAGGGATGGTGTCTAGCATCAAGTTGGAACAAGTCCCATCCCCTTAGAAGTCATTCAGGGCAAAGACTAATGCCAGTGAAATAAGAATTACCTAGTATGATGGAGGCAGAGGATTTGATTGTCATTCCTCAGGGAAACTACCTTCAAAAAAAAAGGAGTCTTGTACTCTTGGTGGAGAAAGAAAAGTCAATGTGGACAACATCAGCTAGTCCAGGTCACTTGTTTAATGGATGATCAATCAGTCCCTAGTTTAAATCGAATGCTCGTATGCAGGCTCTATATTAATCTCATTTTTGCCACATGAAAGAACCCAAGGATGATGGGAAAAGGCAGGCTCCTTTCTCCCTTTCTTTTGGGAAAAAAAGGTGGATTCATATATCCATATGTGTTGATATCACTAATTAATAAAATGTCAATTCTTATAAATAAAGAAAAGTAATATGTTTCACACCATCATTAATCCCAAGTAAATAATCTTGACCTAATTATGATCATCATGTTTGCCATCAAACATGTCCCCAGTCTGAGTGGGTGATTTATACCTCTTAAGATGACCTCACAAGTTTTTCTTTTGTTGTTTTTATGTTTTTCTTGATAAGTTTTGTTTCTTACATCATCATAGTTATCCCAACTATCATTCACCCTACTGAACCAGAGAGTCACTCCATATAACAAAGGAAATTTTTAGAGAGCAAAAACAATCAGTATAACTGAATAAAATACTGAAAATCACACAATACATGTGTAATATTTGACAATTGTGGACATCCCACCTCTAAAAAAGACTGGGTTGTAGCTCTCTTCCCAAATCTCATTCCTTACTGATCTATATAATTTTGTTACATTTAATTCTGATCTTTAAGCATGTAATTCTCTCCATTTGCATTATTGTAGTTAGTGTGCATGTTGCTTTACTTTATCTACCTATGTAACTCTGTATTGGTGCATTTAAATCTTTCCATGTTTCTCTGTATTCATCATGTATATTGTTTCTCACACATATTTATATTATTTTTAATTTATGTAATGAAATAAGTATTTTCAGAACACTATAATAATATCACACATATTATTTTTCACAGAAAGGTAATATGCCACCACACTCAAGTACCACAATTTCTTTAGCCATTCTCAAATCGATGGGCAACTATACTTTTTCTAGTTCTTAGATATCACAAAAAATGTTACTAAATATTTTTGATAGAGTATATGGGGACCTTTTTCTTATTAATGACTTCCTTGCAATATAAGCTCAAAAGTGAACTCTCTCATTCAAGGGGTATAGAAACCGTTGTCACTGTATTTGGATTCCAATTTTTCCTCCCAAATGACTATACTATTCACAGCTTCACCATCGAAGTACTAGTGTAGTGATAATTCTACAATCCCTCTAACATTGAAAATTGTCATTTTGGGTAGTTGTTTTCTAATTTTCAGGGTTACAGGTGAAACACTGAGGTTGTTTTAACTTGCATTTCTTTTTTGTTAGTGATTTAGTGCATTCTTTCATGTGGTTACAATTATTCTTTTTGAAATATTTGCTCATATCTTCTGACCACTGATCTTCTAATTGTCTAGTAGTCATATGTATGTATTAATTATTTATATATCATGCATAACAAATATTTAGAAGAGAATTTGATACAAAGATTGTTTTCCAATTAGCCACTTTTTTCCCTTATCTTAATGCATCTGCACTTACCTGCACTGAAGCTTTTTAGTTTCAACTAAATTTATTTATTTTATCTTTGGCATTTGTCTCTATCTCTTCTTTGGTTAAGAATGCACCTTCTGGGGATGGAAATATAAGATGGTAGAATACAAGCAGGGACTTCCTTGAGTTTTTTTTTCCCCAAACCCTTCCAAATACCTGTGAAAACAATTACTTTAAACAAATTCTAGAGCAGCAGGACCCATAAAATGGCATATTTATACAGATTTATAGCACAAGACAACTTGGAATGTCAACAGGAAAGGTCTGTTGCACCAGTCTGAGAAAAGATTTCAGTCTACCATGGGCTGCTCTGGCACAGTCACAGTGTGGGCCTCAGGACACTGAATCACTGGTATATGTGATGGTTTCCAGACTCCTTAACACACAAACACCAAAGACAATTTAAAAGGTCAGTGGGAAATGACTGTGGAACCTGGATGAGAGAAGAGCATGGTCTAGCCCCAGCCCAGGGATGGTGGTAGTACCGGTGGTAACAAGAGCTGCTTCAAGAGTTTTAGCCCACAGAAGGTAGATCAGATTTAAACCTCCAGGAGCCAAGATGGTGGAGCAAACTGTAAGTTACTCTCACTCTTCCTTGCTGACCTTGAAAAACCCAGAGAATAATGCCGCAGGAAATATCCTGGAATAGTGGGGCCAATAGAAAGAAGGGGTATGACAGAGTTTTAGCTCAGGAGACTAAGGGGATTAATGGGAAATGCCCCTCTTGTTGTGACTGAAGGAGACCAGTACACAACAGGAGGCAACCAGGCAACCCAGTATTCAAGCTCTACCCCAGTGAACTAGCAGGAGATCCTGAGGCCCAGGGTGGTAAAGCTTGTAAATGCCAATACCAGGACCCCAGGTGTGCCTTTTCACAGTGAAGTGAATCAGCAGACACCAGCGTGGACAGGAGTCCATCAGCAGCTGAGCCTACCCATGCTGTAGTGCAGCCCTTGGGGAGGAGGAGACATCCAGTGGCCAGACCAACTCTACCCTATACTTTATGCTGTGAGCTTCAATGTAATCCTGGGAAAATGGAGAAAGACATCCTCTGACCTTGACACACACCAGTCAATTCTAGTTCAGCACCAGGTAAGCTACAGCACTATATAGCTTCCAGCTGCCAGAATTAGAGGCCATAGCATACAAAACCAGGAAGCAGACCCCTACCCCCCTACACAAGAAGCATGGGACAGAGCACCCTGTGCCCAAGAAGCAGAGATCCATTTTAAAAGTCTGGAAAAAGGCAATAACAATGAACAAAAAGTATCTCAATAAAGCAAAGATGTTAGATTTTTATTATGGGGATAGGGAAGATCAAAATATGAATTCAGAAGAGCATACCATTGACACTATGCACACATCTGAAACTTCAGAAGGGAATATGAATGGATCTCAAGCCCAAAAAGCATTCTTAGAAGAGCTCAAGTGGGATTTTAAGAGTCAAATTAGAGAGGTAGATGAAAATTTGATCAATTCCTTTAAAAATACAAGTGACTGAATAGACAACAAAAATTCACTGAAAAGAACAACTTCTTAAAAAGCAAAATTGGCCAAATGGAAAAGGAAATACCAAAGCTAAATGAAGAAAACAATTCATTAAAAAATTAGAATTGGACAAGTAGGAGCTAATGATTTTACGAGGCATAAAGAATTAATCAAACAAATTTGAAAAAAATAAAGAAAATGTAAGATATCTCATTGAAAAAAAAAAATTAGCTTGAAATTAGATCCAGGAGAAATAGTTTAAGAATTATTGGTCTACTGAAAAGCCAAGATGAAGAAAAAAACCTGGACAGTATCTTCCAAGAAATCATCAAAGAAAGCTGCCTCAAGTTCCTAGAACAAGAAGGTAAAATAGTCATCAAAAGAATCCACCAATCACCACTTGAAACAGATGCTAAATTGAAAATGTTGAAGAATATTATAGCCAAATTCCAGAATTATCAGGTCAAGGAGAAAATACTGCAAGTGCTCAAAAAGAAACAATTCAAATACCACCTTCAGGATCATAGAGGACATTGCAGCTTCTACATTAAAAGACTGAAGGTCTTGGTATATGATATTCTTTAAGGCCAAGGAGCTTGGATTAAAACCAAGGTTCAACTACCCAGCATACTTTCACACCCATATCTCTAAATCATGATATCTCTAGAGTGAAATTAAGTGTAAAAATACCAGAAGATTAGAACAAAGTCAGGGTATTAATATCTTGTAAGTCATTTTCCCCTTTACCCAGTGTTCACACAATTATCCTTAGGGGACATATTTATGCTACTCTGAAATATGTCTCTCTACTCCTGGTACAGGTACACATTCTTTTACCATGAGTTACTACCACTCTTAGAAAATTGTAACTACCACTTTCCAAACCTACCTGGAATTCAGGCCTTTTGGGAATCAAAAAGTGTTTGGGATATCAAGATATTCATTTATTAAAGATGAGGAAAGAAGAAAGAGACAGAGGTGGCCACGTACTTATAGCCACTGAGACCAGGTAGAGGAATGGAGCCAGCTGCCCTTGTTCTACTTTGATCTTCAGGGGCCAATCTACCCCATTTCTATCTCAATTGATTTAGGGGAGGAAAGATAGTAGTTTACACATTTTGCATAACTACTAAGTTTTTGTTTGGTTTTTTTTTGTTTTTTTTTTTTCTTTTTGGAGGGCAAGTGGGTGTTAAGAGACTTGCCCAAGGTCACATGGCTAGTAAGTGTTAAGTGTCAGAGGGCGGATTTGAACTCAGGTCCTCCTGACTTCAGGGCCGGTGCTCTATTCATAGCACCACCTAGCCGGCCCACATAATTACAAAGTTAAGTTCTGCACTTGGACTCTTTGTTATCCCTTATTGCAAAAACATTTAGTCACTAGTTCTGTGTCCACAGGCAATTAAAAGACGGCTCTTCACTTCATACTAAGATACTTAGTCATAAAAGTCCAGAAACATGTTCCTAAATTTCATGTGGTAAACTAGAACCAGGCAAACAGCATTTTTGCTTGCATTAAGAATTGACTCCTAAAGGGAAGTCCGCTTGCATTGCATTCATGTTCATCAATTCATGCAGCACAGTGACACTACCATATTCCTAGATTACAATTTCTTCAACCATTCTCCTATCAAGGGACATCTCACTCCCAGTTATTGGTATTAAAAATTGTTGTTATATCTTCATATATTTAAAAAGTTCAATATCTTTATGTATTTGGGAGGTTTGTTGTATTCATGGGAAAAAAGAGATGCCTAGAACCTAAAATTTCTTTCATTAGAAAAAATATCATGTGTAGATATTCCATTTATATCACCTTTTTTGCACATTCAAGCACCCAATAAGAAAATGAGGTCATATATTTGTTTCACTGCTAGATTAGTATCCATGCTTTCAAATTATTTGGCTTTAAAATGCAGAGCTCTAACCATCTTTATATCATATTAGCACACCAGAAAAAATCTTAAATAAGTTGAAATCTTAAAGTGTAGTACATGTACTGTAAATTAATTTTTATCTTACAATTATAATTTATTACAGTACCATTCTTTAAACAATGCCATCTACCAGCGAAAGGAGCAGCCCAAGAGTCAAAAGATTTTCTTTCTAACATTAATTCTGTCAGCAGCCATGTCACTGAATATATTAGTTCAATAATTAATTTCTGTCATCCTGTCTAGAGATTCTGGAGAAGTTATTCACCATTAAGTTTCATCACTGCTCAACATCCCCATTCATTAAAGTTACCAATTTCTAGATACTTTAGCATACTTACATTATCACTACTGTTTAGTAGTACATATGTATACTGAGAAGAATGGTATAGAGGCCAAGAAACAATTTATTTTTTCATTTATGTTTCTTTTAGAACCATTCCACCGAAATGTCAGGCTCTCTTCCCTCATGTGTTAATAGTCTTCCTTTTCCCTTCCCAAGATCTCACAGAGCAAACTTGTTGCCCTTCTTTAATATATTTATTGTGTTTTGTTTTCTATCATGTCTGTTTGTATATGTGTCATATCATCTACTAGACAATAAAATGTATATCTTCTCTAAGTTATCTATACAAAACAGATGTTTAATAAATGTTTCTTAAAATGAACTGAAACAATGTGGTCTAAAGATATGTTAAATAGGACCTTGTAGTTTTTTATTGAAATTTATTACCATATATCCATATTTATGTGTATATAAATGCACAAATACATATATTGACTAGAATTGGTCAAAGATCCTTTGTTCTGAAAGTACAAAAGAGGCATTAGAATAACACAGTATAGGGGTGGCTAGGTGGCGCAGTGGGTAAGATCACCAGCACCAGAGTCGGGATGACCCGGGATCAGTCCCTGACTCAGAAAATGAGCATCCACACATAAATAATGACTGGCCATGTAACCTTGAGCAAGTTCCTTAACCCCAATTGCTTTAAAAAAAAAGAATAACTCAGCATATCAAGGTTCATAGAGGTATGAAAATTCACTAACCTGAAAGGAGAAATGTGGTAGGAAGCATTTTGGTGATAATTAGAATAGAGGAACAGACTAAATTTTGTGGTGAGATAATTTAAAATCCATCATCCAAATGGGAAATTTGATGATTGTTTCTAAAGTCATATCATAAGGATGAAACTGAAGTAAAGATAATTGTGATTTGGCATTCCACCATCCAGAGGTCTGGCAGAAGGAATGTTGGTCAAAAATAGAGCAGTTGTCAAATTCTTGATTTGATTCCCTGATAAGGTCATTTTGGAAAAAGTAAATAAAAGAAAATTATTGATAAAGTTTGTAAAGATATCTCAGCCATTTCTTCTCTTTCTCTCCTTAGCGGTTTGTCTTACTTGGTTTACAACCATGCTGGCAGGAGAAATTTGCCCAAGAGGAATGAAGGCTTTTACACTAACTCTTTCTGCATCTGGATGTACATCTGATAGGTGGCAATGATACAACATGCATTGTAGCTTCTCGAGCACCAACCAGTTTGGTTCTCATTCGACAAATCAGACAGCTGACTGCATTAACTTTTCTTCAAAATATTTACTAAAAAGAAGGTTAAAGGAGAATCACTAAAACACATTTCACCAGTAAACATCAAGTGTAGCCTTCCACAATTGGACATAGCATCCCAAAGGAGGAGTGAGCACAAACTTAAAGTACCATGATAATGAGGATGTATAGGAAACAAATGAGCCCACAATATTTCACATTTTAGAAACTTCAGAACTTTATGTCCTTTTGTTTCCTTCAGGATTAGTCTGCACATTAGTTGAAGAATGTGGTTTGTAGGTTGGATCTGTTATAAAATTCTTTTACTTTTTTGATAAGCCAGGTTGTTTCAAGGCTGTCCTGTGATGCTGGTAATCGAGCTACCCTTTTCTTCTTTGGAGTTGGGCTTTTTCTTAGTTCCTCTGCTGTTCTGCTAAGAAAGGTTACTCCTCTTGCTGCTGAAGTAATTTTGCAGTATATCTGTATTCTTACAGAAAAGACAGAGACTCAACTTGGGAATTACAATATTCTTCCTTTTCCTGTTTAATTTAATTGTTTAGGTTCTCAGTCATTTCTGCTTCTCAGGTGGAAGTGTCACAAAATG
Organism: Gymnobelideus leadbeateri; assembly: GCA_011680675.1. Classification (NCBI taxonomy): domain Eukaryota; kingdom Metazoa; phylum Chordata; class Mammalia; order Diprotodontia; family Petauridae; genus Gymnobelideus; species Gymnobelideus leadbeateri. Next base: position 380,022 of record WOXC01007819.1, on the reverse strand, counting down.
TAAAGCTTTAAATCCACTATGCTTCAATGTCTTTTTTAGACTCCTTTTCTGCTCCAAAGTAGCATTCTTTTAGTGAGAAATCTCATTTGCACACCCCTAGCAATTAACCGTTTTTTTTCTCCTGTCATACCTAAGCAATACCTAAGTAATGTACTAATTATGTCCAATAATTTCTAATAATCTCAAAAGTCTTAGGAGGTTAAGGATGTTCAAGTATTCATCTCAAAATTTCTCCTGCTAGTTGTACATACTGAGAAGTGATGTACAGAGAAACAACAAAATTGCTTTTACTACAAGTGATTTAAAGATTAATGTTTGTTCCTCCCTCCCCAATATATGTCTCAAATTTGTCTTTGTCCCCTTTCAATGTGCAAAATTTTCAAAATCTGAGACAACCATTTCCAAGTGAAAAGGACACAGGAATCTCAAGAGAAAATATGGCACTTTAGAGTTTGTTATAAATAATCAGTGCAAAGTTAAATATAATTTGTTGTATATAATCAATTTTGGCAAAATGGAAAGAGCTGGCAAGAACCCAAGGTTTGTTTTCTAAAGCATCCAAGGATATTGGATATTTTTCAAGAAGAAAATTCTGCAGAGACAAACATACATGATTCTAAAGGGTTGGTGGAAAGGACGTTTCAAGTGATAATTACATAGGAAGTATATAGACAAACTCAGGTATACAAAGTACATGAAGCATTAGAAGGTCCTAGAAGAAGAAAATGAAATAATGACAACACCTTTTGTATAAATTCCAGTATAAATGCTCAGGGCTACTACTACTACGACTATGACTACAACTACTACTACAACTACTACTATTACTACTACTATCACTACTGCTTAATTTTTCTGGGAAGGTGATTTTTGGTTGCAATCCTAGATCAGGGATAGGGAATAAGGTAACATGTGGCCTTCTACTTCTGTTGGTGTGGCCTTTGAACTGAGTTAAAGTTTGATAGAACATATTCTTTTATGAAAAGGATTTGTTCTGTGCAATATGAATTCATTCAGTCAAAGGTCCTCACATGAGGGGCTAGATAGCCATATATGGCTTCCAGGCTACAGGTAACATACACTTTTCTAACTCCTTTTCCCTCTGGAATATTGTATAGCAAATCCTATAATTCTTTAATGTGGTAGCTGTCAAATCTTGTGTTATCCTGAGAATAGTTCCATGGTAATCAATTTTTTTTCTTGCTGCTTACAATAATTTCTCCTTGACTTGGGAGATCTGCAATTTGGTTAGAACATTCCTAAAAGTTTCATTTTGAGATTTAGAGGTGATTGGTGAATACTTTCAGTTTCTAGTTTACCCTTTAGTTCTAGGATATCAGGACAGTCTCCTTTGATGAATTCAAGAAGGATTGTGCATATGTCCCCTTTTAATCATATATTTCAGGTAGTCCAATAATTTCAAAATTGTGTCTTTTGTAACTATTTCCTAGGTCAGTTGCTTTTCCAGAGGAATACTTCATATTAATTTCCATTTTTTCATTTTTTGGTTTTGTTTTATTGTTTTTTGGTCTTTTATGAAGTTAATAGCTTTGACTTGCCCAATTCTACATTTAAGAGAATTATTTTCTTCTGTGGGCTTTTGTACCTTTTTTCCCCATTTGACAAATTGTGCTTTTTAAAAGGAGCACTCTTCAGTGAATTTTTGTATATCTTTTTCCATTTGGCCAATTTTACTTTTCAAGTCATTCTACTTTACATTGGAATTTTGTACTTCTTTTACCATTTGGCTTTTTCTGTTGTTTTTATCATCATCATTTATTTTTAATTTTCAATATTCACTTTCATAAGATTTTAAGTTCCAATTTTCTCCCCATCTCCTTCCCCACCCCAAAACAGAATATAATTTGTTATAGGCTCTACATATACATTCATATTAAACCTATTTTCACATTGGTCATGTTGGAAAGAAGAATTAGAATTACTGGAAGAATAAATAGAGAGAGAGAGAATAATAAGCTTGGATTTGAATTAACACTTTTCTAGAGGTGGATAGTATTTTCTATCATGAATGTTTGGGAGATGTCTTAGATTCTTGCATTGCTAAGAATAGATAAGTGCATCAGAGTTAGTCATCACTCAGTATGGTTGTTACTGTATACAGCATTCTTCTGTTTCTGCTCACTTCACTCAGCATCAGTTCATACAATTCTTTCTAGATTTTTCTGAAGTCCACATCCTCATCATTTCTGATAGTAAAATGGTATTCCATCACATTCACATACCACAACTTATTCAGCCATTCCCTCATTGATGGACATCACCTTAATTTCCAATTCTTGGCCGTCACAAAAAGTGCTACTATAAACATTTTTGTACATGTGAGTCCTTTTCCCCATTTTTTGATCTCTTTGGGATACAGACATAGAAGTGGTATGGCTGGTTCAAAGAGTATGCACATTTTTATAGTCCTTTGGGTATAGTGCCAAATTACTCACCAGAATGGTTTGATCAGTTTGCAAATCCACCAACAATGCATTAGTGTTTTATTTTTTCCATATCTTCTTCAACATTTATATTTTTTCTGCTTGCCATGTTAGCCAATATGATAGGTGTGATGTAGTACCATAGAGTTGTTTTGATTTGCATTTTTCTAATCACTAGTGACTTAGAGCATTTTTTCATATGGCTATACATAGATTTAATTTCTTCATCTAAAAACTGCCACCTTCATACTTTTTCCTTTGACCATTAATCAATTGGTGAATGACTTTTTTTTTTAAGTTTTAAGAAGTGGATTTTAGTACCAAGGGACACCACGGGACTGTTGGGGTACATGGTCACCCAAATCAGACAGCGCCTTTGCACAGACAGTGTGCTGGTTTTATAGAGGTTCCATAACCAGGTTACATAAGCTGAAATTACAGTGATGTAAGCTGAAACTCCAATGATTGGTCAGTGTACACTTGAAACTACAATTAGTGATTGGTCAGTATACATTTGAATTTCCCCCCAGTGTGAAACCCTATAATTAGTGATTGGTCAGTATACATTTGAATCTCCTGCCAGATGGAAACCCCAGGCTAGGACTCCCACCCACAGAACAATCAAGGGAAAGCAAAGGGTGGGGGTTCTGCCTGTTTACAGATTAAGCAAGGTGGAATTCTCTGTTTTACAAATCAATGAAGGAAAGGATGGGCTGCCTGTTTTACAACTCAAGGAAAGGGTGAGTGGATTTGTGTCCAACATTCAGGAAGGACAAAGTGACAAATCAATGGGGGAAGGGCAGAGTGGAGCTGGGTCCAACATTCCCTACTCTTTCTTGTAAGTATGTCAAACCTTTGACATAGCTGGGTTCCCATCTAGGGCTCACATCTAGATTACCCAATTCTGTTCCTAAAGGATGGGGGGGGGTCCCTGATAATTAACATTAATGGAGTTAACACTGGATTTGACAAATTGTAGAAAACAATGAGATAGAGTCCTACAATTAGGGCTATGATCAGGAGGAGAGTCTAATACCAATACTAATAGCAAGGCTGATATCAATTTAGTGAGTTAGGGGGATGTTCCAGGGGAACAGGGACTGATACACATTCTCAGAATTTTCCAGCTCCCTCTGTCCATTAGCAATATTCTGGCTTACCAACTTCAGACTCTCCCTCACTACTCCAGAGTTGTTTGCACAGAAGCAACAAGCCTCACCAAGGACTACACACAGGCCACCCTGTTTAAGAAGGTGAAGACCCCTGCGGTTCTGAAGAACCACCTCTGCCAGAGAGTCTGTCTTTCCAGGCCTAAGATGGACTCCTCTATGTGGGAGAGGTCAATATTTACCTGTGTACTTAAGGCCTGATAGTTGGCCTCCCCCTTAATCAAGGCTGCCATCCCAGTTGCTGCAGAACCCACAAGGCCCAAACCAAGTTGCTGCAGAACCCACAAGGCCCAAACCCAGTTGCTGCAGAACCCACAAGGCCCAAACCCACTGGGAATGAGGAGTGGTACTACACTTCTTCGGTGGTGGCTCAGTTGCCCTGGAAGAAAGGTGACTTGGGGTATTATGGCCACTAGGATACACAGGGAGTCCTCAGTGTGTTGTTGTCTGAGGAACACTGTGACAGAGACACACTGGGTAAGGCCATAGTGGCATGCCCACCAAGCTCCTAGAGGGGCAGGGAAGTAGTCTGAGCTAGAGGCCTGAATCATGTGGGTTTGCCCACAAATTGAGCTATACTGAGAGCTGGATAAAGGAGTGCTGGATCATATAAGGCAGAAACCTGTTCCCTGTACATCCCCAAGGGAGAGCCTTGGGTGGTCCCAATCACAATTCTGTGTTGGAAATAGGGGTGACTGAGGCATTTAGTGCCACCCCTACTTAGTAAGGAGGCTGGGGTTCAACACAAATCCAGCAATCTTCCAGACATGTGGTTAGAGCTGTTAGGTGTTTTATGAACAACTGACAGAATGGTAATTAAGGGGACCTGATAATTATAAGATTCCTGAACCTTTGAAGATGAGGGGGGCATATGACCTGACAGGGGCCCATGTGGTGACAGTTGGTATTGAGATTTGGTTATCGGGGCTCTCTATTGGGGTGGGGTAGCCAATTCCCCTATGGGACCAATGGGGTGGCAATCAATCAGGAGTACAGGTAGCTTTTTGGTTATAGTCAGAACTAAGGTCTTTCCCACCTGCGCTCCCTCCTGCCCTTCAGGGACTATGATTCCCAGGACTTGAGAAACCGGGGTACCCCAGGCGGGGTCAGAGGGATTTTGAATGGTGAGATTTGGGCATGGGTTGCTAAGGGGTCAGACTCTATTGTATGGATTAGGAACAATGGGTCCAATCCCTCACTACCGTCTGCCTAGTAGCACAGGGAGGCACCAGGACTAGGAAAGGGGAGGTGGTAAGCTGTGACACAAGCACAGGCACATAGGCATCCCATATCTGAACAGAGTAGGTAACCTGCATCTACTGGTGGGCCCCCAAATAGTCCAGTTTTGGGGAACAGGGAGTTGAGGGGTAGCTGTGTGCTCCAGTTCTGGAAAAGTTCAGGATTGTCCGTTTCCTGTGGTTAACACCCAGGTATAGCTTGGTCTGGGGGCATAGGGATTGTGGGGGACCGCACAAGGAGGTAAAAGGGGAATCAGGGAGAGGATCTGATAGTCTTAGCTTTAGGGGGTCCTCATGGACTTCTGATTTCCATTCTGAGGTGACAGCAGGCTTCACTCTGGTGCAATGGAGTCATGTGGGAATAGGATCCACTTTGACAGCAGTAGGTGTAGTGGGGATCATCCACCTCAGCTCCAGACCATGAATTTCTTTTTACCAGCACAAAATCCCCAGGTTGAAACAGGTAAGCTGAGGCGGAACTCGGGATTGGGATCAGGAGAGCTGAGGGAAGCAGTTTTTTTTTTTTTTTTTCTGAATCACCTGCAGACCCTGAAGGAACTCGATGAGGGAAGAGTTAGTGATTTCAGTTTTTAGGTCTTCCCAGGTTAGAGGAAGAATGGGTGGTGGTCTTCCAAATATATGTTAGGGAATGGTCTGGACTTTCTCAGCCTTGAGTTCTGAGCTCTGAGAAAATTTCAGATGTAGGCTGCTCAAGGAAGTCAAAGCTGAGAATCCAAGGACCTGACCCAATTCTCATGGGGAAGCCAAACCTTCTTATCTGCTTTGTTCAGCTTTTCATAAATAGACTTTAAAGACAGTTTGAATTAACCTGGTGTTAAAAATCCTATCTTTCTTTTCTCTCAACTCAAGTACCTCTGATTAAACTAAATATCAGACACCCAAAAACCCCATCATTCCAAGCACCTGATCATTTCCCCCTTAAACAGCTGGTACCCAAAATCATTTGGGTAGATCTGTCTTATGTTTCATAGGGAGCTGGGTCTGTATTCACTCAGGAAGAGAGATAATTCAGAAATTGAATCCTTAACATACATTCAGTTACAAATGTTAACTTTTGCTTAGAGCATGAAATGACTACAAATTCAGATAAAAACAGCCAGATCTCTTGTTTTTACAATCTCATTAAACCTTGATGAAAAAGTTAGTTGAAAACTTAAAATGATCTTAAGCAGTTTGCATAACTTTCTGCACATGATCCAATTCTAGATGAGAAATAATATTAGATTTTCAACTAAGCTGACAAAAAAAAACCTCACAAATGTAGAGATTACATTCTTAGGGGTGTGTCAGATCAGATCTTGAAGCCTGGGCCTGATCAATAACCTGAGGACAATCAGAGACAGCTGGGGAGAAAAGGCCAGTGGGGTCTCCACAGAATGAGGGGTGGAGATGGAAAGGGGCTGACCCAAAAAGGCTTATCAGCTTCTCTAACAAGGAGGGCCTCAGCAGCAATGGCCTGGAGGCAAAGGGCCCTCCAGCAGCCACAGAATGAAGGGGCCCAGGATTTTTTGATTAGCTCTAATAGTAATTAATAATAGCTAATAGTAATCCTACTTCAAAATGTTTCTTAAATTCACTTAGCTAAATAGACCTTTAGATACATAATACAATCTCAGAAAGATGGTAATAAAATAACAATGAGTATCAAATGACTTTTATCAATTGACTTTTCAATTGACATCAATTGACCTTATCAATTCTGGCACAGATTCAAAGTTAGACAGATACTAACATATGCCAGTCATACAATTCTGATTACAAGTATTTCATAAATGCTATTAATTTTCCTGTTACAAATTCAAGGAACAAGTCAAGCTGAGATAGCAAAAAGCTTGTTTGTTTTTTAAGCAATCCCAATATCCTATTTCCAATTTCTTAAAGATTTAATTCTTAGTTAATTTGACCAGGACTTGTAAACTGTAAATTTTCCAAATTAAAATTTCAAAATATTGCAACAACAGGGAGAATTTTGGTGGACCTTTTGCAAGTGAGCTTTGAATTTGCCAATCTCAAAGCTCCACACTTAATTGGTTTTAATTGGTCAGGCAGTAGAGATTTTAAAATTTGACAAAGAGAGGCCCACCTCCCTACCTGCTACAAAGCTCACAAGGAGGGCTCTGCAGGGCCTTCACTTTCTCTTGCCTGAGGCAGCAGAACCTAAGGGTGGAGGTTGGTCAGACCAGCCCTTAGTCTGACCCCGGAACCAGGCTGGCCTGCCCCTCCTCCCCAGCCAAGGCCAGGAGACATGTGGCCAGCCAAGCCAGGCTCAATAAGGCCAATTAGGCTGGGTTAATGGATTTCCTGAGGGGATGGCTGACTCAGAAGAGGATTCTTCTGGAAACTAATATATCATCTTCCCAGTGGAAATCAGAAAAACTCCATTGAAGGTGCTGTTCTGATAGCCACTCAAATACCTACTTTGCAGGAATAAAAACTTTAAAACAATACTTTACACAACTGAGCTCAGGACAAAACTTTGTGAACACTCAAACACATTACAATCCTTATCCACTTGATTGTTGCCCGCAGATTCTAAACAGGAAACAAATGGGCTCGAGTGAGCATAGGACAGACAAACAAACATATAACCAGACCAGATATGGGCAAGAGGGTCGACGGCCCTATGGGGGCACTATAAGCCTTGTCAGCCTCTCTTTCCCTCCAGACATTTACCGGCACAATATTTAAAAAGATATACCATAGAGGTATTTAACCAGACATTTTCCAGCATATTTAACCAGACATACCATAGAGGTATTTAACCAGACATTTACCGGTATATTTAACTTACCCCCCAAACTGGAGGTCCTGGATCCACGAAAAACTGAATGAGGAGCAAGTCTGAGTCAGGGGGCAGGCACAATCTTCCCTCCTCGAGACCTGGGGCCCTGGAAGGTCATCAGGGGCTAGCCCCCCTAGGGCTTGGGGCGAGCAGATGCCTACCTCCCGATGTTGAGAGCTCTAATTATTTGGGGATCTTTGAGATGACATGGAACACCCCAAATCTTGCTAGGTCCTCCAAATGTTGTACCTTAATAAAAGCGAGACAAAAGATCCCCAAGATTAGGTTTTAAGAAGTGGATTTTTATTACCACGGGACACCATGGGACTGCTTGGGTACATGATCACCCAAATCAGACAGCCTGGTGAATGACTTTTATTCTTATAATTTTGACTCAGTTCTCTATGGTCTTTATTAGAAAAAATGGTTGTGAAAAATTGTTTCTAGCTTTCTTCTTCCTTTTAATCTTATTTATATTGGTTTTGTTTGCACACACACACACACACACACACACACACAAACACTTTTTCATTTTAATGCAATCTAAATTGTCCATTTTTGCATTTCATAAAGCAAAAGTTGTCATTATTTCTAGAAAATGGAATTAGGTGGGGCCACTAGGTGGCGCAGTGAGTAGAGTGCTGGCCCTGGAGTCAGAAGGACCTGAGTTCGGTTCCGGGCTCCAACATTTAACACACACAAACAAAAATCCTAGCCGTGTGACCTTGGGCAATTGCCCTCCAAAAAAAAAAAAAAAAAGAATTGTAATTAGGTATGTTGTTCCAATTAACTTACATAAAGTATAAAATTTCTGATTGATAAAGAACTCATTAATAAAAATAATGATTTAGACTTACCTTGGAAAGAAATTGGTTATTTTAAAAGATGGTCTTGAATGATAAGCAAACATCTGTTAAGAAGAAATACAATAGATGCATTCTCTGAACAGTCTTCCATCATAAACTCAGACTCAGAAGCATATGAGATATTTTCATTATGGAAAAGGGCCAAACATTGCTACATACCATATAAAGACCAATCACAAGGGGCATTTTGGCTAAGGAAAAGAACGTGATAATCATTCATTAAGCACCTACCCTGTAGGAGGCAATATCACTGAAGGAAGTGTTATTATCATCCTCATTTCACAGTTGTGGAAATGAAAGAGAGAGGAAAAGGGGTTTCCTAAGAATCACATAGGTAGTGTCTGTGGCTAAATTTGAACAAATAACTTTCTAATTGTAGTACTAGCCCTCTATCCTTGCCTTCATCTAGCTGCTTGCTTTCTGTCGTCTTTTTATTTTTTTTCCTAATGCTTTATTAACTTTTGGTTTACCTGATTCATTTCCACCAGATTTTGAATTAAAATTCTTTTCCCATTTTTCCCCTAGCCACCACACCAGAATATCAGTCCCACAGGATATCCCTTCATCCAATCTGCTCTCTCCCATAACTTCTCCCATACCTACTTCAACTTTTCCATTAGGGCAAGGTGAATCTTTGTGCTCCAATGCCTGCACACCTTATCTCCCAATTACATGCAAAATAGTATTAATAATAGTATATATATGAAATATTTAATTTTAAAACTTTGAATCCCAGATCCATTCCCTTTGTCCCTTGTCACCCACTCCTACTGGAAGATAAGCAATTCAGTATATGTTGTATATTTATAGCTATGCAAAACATTACCATAGTAGATATATTGTAAAAGACAGACTATATATCCCTCCCACCCATCCCATCCTCCACCTTGTCCATTCCCTACTTTGATCCTGTCCCTCTTCAAAAGTGGGTACCTCCAACCTCCCCTCCCACCAGCATGCCCTCCCCTCCATCATCCCCCCTCAGATACCCCTCCCCCCTACTCTCCTGCAGGGTGAGATATCCCATTTAGTATGTGTCATTATCTTCCTGAGCCAAATTCAATGAGAATATGGTTTTGTCTTTTTGCCTTCTTGTTCTTCCCCTCTCCTGCAACTACTTCCCCTTGCCTCTTCTACATAAGATAGTTTACCCCTCCCTGTCTGTCGCCATCTCCTCTTGCCACATTCCTCTCTCACCTCTTAATTTCACCCCTTAAGTATCAACCTTTCCGACTAAATTTGACCTGTGCCCTCTATCCATGTATACCTGTAAATATATATATATATATATATATGTGTGTGTGTGTGTGTGTGTGTGTGTGTGTGTGTGTGTGTGTGTGTATATATATATATATATATATATATATATATATATATAAATATATACATATATTTATTCTTGAAGGATGATTTCTAGGTTCTTTCTTTGATCATGACTTTCAGATAGTCCAACAATTTTTAAATTATCTCTCCTGGATCTATTTTCCAGGTGAGTGGTTTTTCCCATGAGATATTTCACATTGCCTTCTATTCTTTCATTTGTTTGGATCTGTTTAACAGTATCTTGATTCCTCATAAAGTTACTAGCTTCCATTTGCTCCAGTCTAAATCTAAAGGAATGAATCTCCTTAGTGAGCTTTTGAGATTCTTTTTCCATCTGGCAATTTGGCTTTTTAAGGCATTCTTCTCCTCATTGCCTTTCTGAGCCTCTTTTGCCATTTGAGTTAGTCTATTTTTTAAGGTGTTATTTTCCTCAGTCAGGCAGTTGACTGTCATTTCATATTTTTCTTGCATCTTTATCGTTTCTCTTCCCAATTTTCCCCCACTTCTCTTATCTGCTTCTTAAGGTTCTCTATGGCCTGTAGCTAGCTTATGTTTTCATTTGGGGCTTTTGGTGCAGGAGTTCTGACATCACAGTTCTCCTCCATGCTTTGATCCTCTTTGCCCCTAAAATAGGAGTCCAATGTTGAATTTTTCTGTATATTTTGTTTCTTTTGCCTAGGCACGTTGCAGCTTAATTACTTGATTTTGGGGCTTGCTGCCATAGTAAGACTCTGCCACCAGAAAGGAGAGCTTCCACCCAAATGTGGGGTCTTCACAACTTCCGCAGGTTGGGTGGCCTCTGCAAAGCCTCCACCCGCTCTGGCAAATTGGATGCTCACCCCAAACTTCCCCCAGACCACAATCCAGATCCAGGCAGTTTAAAGCAAGAGCGATTAACCCACAAACTGATTGCTGAGTCTCCCTATAGTTTGCAGACCAGGAGCTAGAGCCGCCACTGAAGCTGCAAAATGGCTTCTGTGCTGCTTTTCTTCATTGGCTTTGCTTTTTGCCCCCGGGGGAGGAAGCCCTACCCACCACGCAGAATAGCAGTCCCATTAGATATCCCCTTATCCAATCTGCTCTCTCCCATATCTTCTCCCATATCCCCTTCGACTTTGCCATTAGGGCAAGGTGAATCTCTGAGCCCCAATGCCTGGACATCTTATGAAACATTTAATTTTAAAACTTCGATTTTCAGATCCATTCCCTTCCTCCCTTGTCACCCACTCCCTCTGAGAAGATAAGAAATTCAGTATGTGTTGTACATATATAGCTATGCAAAACATTACCATAGTAGATATATTGTAAAAGACTGCTTATATTTCCCTCCCACCCATCTCACCTCCCACCTGGTCCATTCCCTACTTTGATCCTGTCCCTCTTTGAGAGTGGGTACTTCCAACTTCACCTTCCCCCAGAATGCCCTCCCCTCCATCATCCCCCCTCTCATCTCCCTTTCCCCTACTCAGGAGAGTAAGATATTCCATTTAGTATGTATGTGATTCTCTACTTGAGCCAACTTCAATGAAAATATGCTTTTGCCTTTTTGCCTTCCTGTTCTTCCCCTCCCCTGCAACTACTTCCCCTTGCCTCTTCTACATGAGATACTTTACCCTACCCTGTCTCTCTCCATCTCCTCTTGCCACTTTCCTCTCTCACCTCTTGACTTCACCCCTTAAGAATCATCCCTTCCTTGGGGTGGCTAGGTGGCGCAGCAAGCAGAGCACCGGCCCCCGAGCCAGAAGGACCCGGACCCGGATCTGGCCCAGACACCAAACACACAAACAAAAACCCAGCCATGTGGGGGGGCGGAGCCAAGATGGCGGAGTAGAAACAGCTCGTCCAAGCCTCTCTGCCCCCAGATTCTCCACAAACTATGTAAAAAAGGACTCTGAAAATCTTCTGGAGCCCCAGCACCCACAGAACGACACAGAGAAGCTAACCTCCCGCTGAGGACAGCCCAGCACCCTGCAGGAAGGACCAGCGCAGTGGTCTGGGAGCCGGCAGCGCGCAGATCACAGGAGCCGAGCCGAGCCCAGGTCCACGTGAGCCGAGGTTTTAGCCCCAGGGCGGCAGGGCCAGCAGCCGGCTGGAGGAACCCCAGAACACCAGGAACTGTGGAGACGCCAGAATTATCAACATAGACTTGCCTAGGACAAAGTAAGAGGTTAGTGTCCTATGGACTTTGGGACCTGTATTTGGGGAATGCGTCAGCTCCCTCCCCTGGGGGCTAGAAGCTGCTGAGGAGACGCACCACTGTGTAGTTTTCAGAGGCATTTCCGGCTCCCAGCCTACAAATCGTGGGGAGATCCAGCGATCAGTCTTGGGGGGTAATCGCTCTTGCTTTAACCTCCCTGGATCTGGATTGTGATCTAGGGTGGAAGTTGTGGGTGGGTTTATAGCTTGCCAGAAACGGAAGTTGCCCCCCACACGTTCGGGACGAAAATTCCTCTAGCTGGCCTTAAAGCCATAGTGTGGCAACAAGCCCAAAAGTCAAGCAATTAAGTGGCAACATGCCAAGGCAAAGGAAACAGAAAAATGCAACCCTAGACTCCTATTTTGGGGGCATAGAGCGGGAAAAGGACTGTGAGGTCAGAAGTCCTGCTCCAAAAGCCCCAGGGGAAAACATGAGCGGGTTGCAGGCCATAGAGGACCTTAAGGAGGACTTTAAAAATCAAATAAGAGAAGTGGAGGAAAAATTAGAAAGAGAAATGAGAAGGATGCAGGAAAAGTATGAAATGAGGGTCAACAGCCTTACTGAGGAAAACAACACCTTAAAAAATAGACTAACTCAAATGGCAAAGGAGGCCCAAAAGGGCAATGAGGAGAAGAATGCCTTAAAAAGTCGAATTTGCCAGATGGAAAAAGAATCTCAAAAGTTCACTGAGGAGATTCATTCCTTCAGAGTTAGACTGGAGCAAATGGAAGCTAATGACTTTATGAGAAATCAAGATGCTGTTAAGCAGATCCAAACAAATGAAAGATTAGAAGGCAATGTGAAATATCTCATGGGAAAAACCACTGACCTGGAAAATAGATCCAGGAGAGACAATTTAAAAATTATTGGACTACCTGAAAGCCATGATCAAAGAAAGAACCTAGAAATCACCCTTCAAGAAATTCTCAAGGAAAACTGCCCTGATGTTTTAGATCCAGAGGGCAAAATAGAGGTTGAAAGAATCCACCGATCACCTCCTGAAAAAGATCCCAAAAAGAAAACTCCCAGGAATATTATAGCCAGGTTCCAGAATCCCCAGATCAAGGAGAAAATACTACAAGCAGCCAGGAAGAAACAATTTCAATATTGTGGAAACACAATCAGAATAGCCCAGGACCTGGCAGCTTCTACACTGAGGGACGAAGGGCATGGAATATGATATTCCAGAGGGCAAAAGACCTGGGAATGAACCCAAAGGTTACCTACCCAGCAAAACTGAGTAATTTGTTTCAGGGGAAAATATGGTCATTCAGTGGAATAGAGGACTTTCAAGCATTCTTGAGGAAAAAACCAGAGTTGAATAGAAAATTTGACATCCAGACGCAAGAAGTAAGAGTTGCCTGAGAAGGTAATCAGGGAAAAGAAATCAAAAGGAACTTATCAAAGTTGAACTATTTACATTCCTATATGGAAAAGCAATATCTGTGACTGATGATATCTTTCCCACTATGAAAATAATGCAAGAAGGGGGTGTGGTCATATGAATACATATGTGAATGTGTGTGTATATGGTTGCAGTTATATATGGATAGAGGGCATAGGTTGATTTTGTTGGGAAGGGAGAGTACTCAAGGGATGAAATTATGAGGTGAGAGAGGAAAGTGGCAAGAGGAGATGGGGAGAGACATGGTAGGGTAAACTATCTCATGTAGGGGAAGTGGGAGCAAAGGAGGGGGAGAATAAGGAAGGCTAAAAAGGCAAAACCACATTCACATTGAATTTGGTTCAGGGAGAAAATGACATACATACTAAATGGGATATCTCAACCTGCAGCAGGATAGGGGGAAGGGGGATGAGAGGAGGGATGATGGATGGGAGGGCATCCTTGGGGTGAGGGGAGGTTGGAAGTACCCACTATAGAAGAGGGACAGGATCATGTAGGGAATGGACCAGGTGTGGGGTGGGATGAGTGGGAGGGAATTATAAGCAGCCTTGAACAATATATCTACTATGATAATGTTTTGCATAGCTAGACATGTACAACATATACTGAATTACTTATATCCCAAGAAGGAATGGGTGACAAGGGAGGAAGGAAATGGATCTGAAATTCAAGGTCGTAACATTAAATGTTTCAAATATATATATAAATACTATTATTAATACTTTTGCCTATAATTGGGAGATAAGATGTGCAGGCATTGGGACACAAAGATTCATCTTCCTCTAATGGAAAAGTCGATGGGGGTATGGGAGAAGGTATGGGAGAGAGCAGATTGGAGGAAGCGATATCTTGTGGGACTGCTATTCTGGGAGGTTGGGTAGGGGAATAATGGGGGGAAAATGATTGTAACTCAAAATCTGGCGGAAATGAATGATGTAAAACAGAAGTTAATAAAGTATTTGTTTAAAGAAAAAAAAATTTAAAAAATAAAAAGAAGAGTTGAGAAAAAAAAAAAAAAGACTGAGTTGTAAATAAGGGTGTGCTGGTAAATAAAAAAAAAAAAAACAAAAAACAAAAAACCCAGCCATGTGACCCCGGGCAAGCCACCCAAACCCAACTGCCCTCCAAAAAAAAAAAAAAAGAATCATCCCTTCCCATCAAATTCAACCTGTGTCCTCTGTCCATGTATACCTGTTAAGATATTCAATGTACCCTTCTTCAATTATTTTCATAATGAGAAAGGTTTCATCAAACACAGTTATTGGTTTTCCATGTAGGAATGTAAATAGTCCAATTATGATAAGTTCCTTTTGATTTATTTTCCTTGATTACCTTCTCAAGCATCTCTTGCTTCTTGCTTCTGAATGTCAAATTTTCTATTCAACTCTGGTTTTTTCATCAAGAATGCTTGAAAGTCCTCTATTCCACTGAATGACCATATTTTCCCCTGAGACATGATACTCAGTTTTGTTGGGTAGGAGACCCTTGGCTTCAATCCCAGCTCCTTTGCCCTCTGGAATATCATATTCCATGCTCTTTGATCCCTCAGTGTAGAAGAGGCAAGGTCCTGGGCTATTCTGATTGTGTTTCCACAATATTGAAATCGTTTCTTCCTAGCTGCTTGTGGTATTTTCTACTTGATCTGGGAGTTCTGGAGCCTGGCTATAATATTACTAGGAGTTTTCTTTTTGGGATCTTTTTCAGGAGGTGATTGGTGGATTCTTTTAAGCTCTATTTACCCCTTTGGGTCTAAAACACCAGGGCAATTTTCCTTGAGAATTTCTTTAAGGATGATTTCTAGGTTCATTCTTTGATCATGACTTTCAGGTAGTCCAATACTTTTTAAATTATCTCTCCTGGATCTATTTTCCAGGTCAATGGTTTTTCCCATGAGATATTTCACATTGCCTTCTATTCTTTCATTTGTTTGGATCTGTTTAATAGTATCTTGATTTCTCATAAAGTCACCAGCTTCCATTTGCTCCAGTCTTTATCTCAGAAGGAATGAATCTGCTCAGTGAGCTTTTGAGATTCTTTTTCCATCTGGCAAATTCGACTTTCTAAGGCATTCTTCTCCGCATTGCCTTTCTGAGCCTCTTTTGCCATTTGAGTTAGTCTATTTTTAAGGTGTTATTTTCCTCAGTCAGGCTGTTGACTGTCATTTCATACTTTTCTTGCATCTTTTTCATTTCTCTTCCCAAATTTTCCCCCACTTCTCTTATTTGCTTCTTAAGGTCACCTATGGCCTGTAGCCAGCTTGTATTTTCATTTGGGGCTTTTGGTGCAGGAGTTCTGACCTCACAGTCCTCCTCCATGCTTTGAGCCTCTTTGCCCCTAAAATAGGAGTCCAATGTTGAACTTTTCTGTTCATTTTGTTTCATTTGCTTAGGCATGTTGCCACTTAATTACTTGATTTTAGGGCTTGTTGCCACAGTAGGACTCTGCCACCAGACAGGGTAGCTTCTGCCCAAAGGTGGGGTCTTCACAATTTCTGCCAGTTGGGTGGCCTCTGTAAAGCCTCCATCCACTCTGTCAAATTGCATACCCACCCCAAACGTCCCCCCCAGACCACAATCCAGATCCAGGCAGTTTAAAGCAATAGCGATTAACCCCCAGACTGATTGCTGAGTCTCCTACAGTTCGAAGACCAGGAGCTAGAGCCACTACTGATGCTGCAAAATGGCTTCTGTGCCGCAGTTTCTTCAGCAGCTTTTCGCCCCCAGGGGAGGAAGCCGACACGTTCCCCAAATACTGGTCCCAAACTCCATAGGGGACTAATGTCTCACTTTGTCCTAGGCATATCTGTGCTGATAATTCTGGAATCGCCACTATTGCTGGTGTTCTGGGGTTCCTCCAGCTTGCTGAAGCCCCGGCCACTCTGGGGCTAAAACCTCGGTCCTGGGCTTGGCTCTGCACGATGTGCTGTTGGTTCCCAGCTTGCTGTGCTGCCTGCTCTCAGAGCCCTGTGCTGGCCACTCCCTGCAGGGCTGCTGGGCTGTCCTCAGCAGGAGGTTAGCTTCTCTGTGCCGTTTTCTGGGTGCTGTGGCTCCAGAAGTTGTTCGGAGTCCCCTTTCACATTGTTTGAAATTTGTGTGGGGAAGAGCACATTGGAAATGCTGTTTCTACTCCGCCATCTTGGCTCCATCCCCTTATCAATTTATTATTTATGATGTGAAATCAACAGTGCTTTTATCTACGGATATGATGTGACGTTCTCTGTTCTAATTGTCCTATAGCTGTTAGGATCATTCAATACTGTTGAACACTTTTTCCTGATCTCTTCCTGGATATATTCTCCTTTATATTTTTGTGATGCTTCCCTTTCCTATTTTTCCTCATGCTTGTCATACTATGGGTTCTTAATTATCTTTGATGGATCATCATTCAGTTATAATTTCTGTGAGTATATTCCAAAACTTTCCTTTCCCCTCTTCTACCATCTTCTTTCACATCCTTTCTTCAAATTATTTCTCTTATGGGCACCATCATCCATTTCCTGTCTCCATATTTAATAGTTTTCTATATGCTAACAATTTTTCCTGCATCAATCCTTTATTTTTCCTTATTTTTCTACTACCTGTATTCAGGTGCTTATCAACATTTATTTGTGTAAATGTATAATCATATAATGCTTTCAGGCATATTTCATGAAATTTGAACTAGACATTGGTGATCATATGTTTTAACATCTTCAGGTTTTAGATGAGGATAATGAGATATAATGAGGTGGAGTGATTTGCCCAAGAACAGAGTTTATTATTTAAATGAATACACAGAATTTTAAAAAGTCAATTATATCCAAATATAATTATAGAAAAGAATAAAAAACTTCAAGGAACACAGGTTAAGAATATCTGCTTTATGTGAAAATGATGAGCACCCAAATACATTTTAAGTTCCTTAACGGAAAAGATCGGTTTTTTTATCCCCAGCACACAACATAGAACAAATTAAACTGGGCCACAGAAACAATTATCACAAAACTTGGTGTAAACACTAATGTTTGAGAGGTTATAAGTTCTCTGAAAACACCTTCAAAAGACTAATCACAGATAACTGATCACCTTCATTGGACTATGTGTGTTTCTCTGACTTGGTCCTTTGCTATTTTTTTTCAAAGAGAGAAGATTTAAATATTGCCACTGTGTTTTTGACCTTGATACTTTATTCTTGTGCTTTATCCTAAAACATAGACACTTTCATCAGTATACTCTATTTTTGTTCTTTCCTTTAGGAACCACTGACCTGAGAAATAATATGGGAATAAAAGCCCATCAAAATCCAGAAACTTGTTTCTAATGCAAAGATTATGATTGCTGACAAGAGCTGTCCTCCCCATTCTGGAAATGAATTGAATTCTCTTGAGCAAAGGTAAATGCACCAACTCCTTTCTGTTAAGCAACTGTGCTTAGCAAACCATAGGGAGGTATAATTGGGAACATTTGTACATGTCTAACAAGTAGCTGAAAAAGCCCCTCTTCTTTAAAAACTGTAGAAACTAAGGGATTCAGCAGAGCACAGATGTAAAAACACATGAAATGATCCAAAGTCATCTCTTTTTCCAAGCTATGTAAACATGTATAAGGATTGATAGCAGTGCCCATCTCATTATTATTGCTACCAGCTTGAGTATGAATGCCTAAGAACACACACACACACACACACACACACACACATACACACATATATGTGTGTGTTCAAAACATACATTTTAGAACCACGATGCAATATGTAAATGCAAATAAAATCCTAAATTAATAACATATTAATATTAAGCTTTATACGATGAGAAAATAAGATGGGGGTAAAAATATATAAATGTTTAAATAATCTGACCTTGTGAATTTTGAAAACACTATCCTCCATAGTTTAGCTACCATGATAAATGCTGATACTTGGAGATAAGATGGCAGAGTAAGCAGCAAATCACAATGACTCTCACATATTCACCTCCAACACATAAAATATCACCCTCCAACAAATCTTGTAATAGTAGAACCAGGAAAAAATATGGAGTTAAACAATATTTTTTACCTAAGAAACTTGGAAGAGCTGTAGGAAAGTTCTGTCTTACTTGTGTAAAAGGAGAACAGTAAGTGCCTGTAAAGCCAAGCATGAGCAGCTTTCCAGAACAATGCTGCTGTGAACAGCTCTCAAGATTCTGATTGCATACTATAGTGAACACTCTATTTATTCAATAACAAATCAGAACAAAACATTCAGAGAAAATCAAGGTACAGCAATCACAATGTTACAGCTTATCACAGAAAATAAAATACAGCATTTACAACAATTTGTCACTAAAATAGCCACATAGTTTTCACCACAGTGGTCACATAGTTTTGAACACAGTACAATCATTTAGTCAATCTATCACTTAGTAACTTAATCATTCAATCAACTCAAGCATTCAATCATCCTTAAGGAGGTTCACAAAATACAATAGTCAAAGTCCTCCACACATGGGGCACACTAAGTTACAAATCAGTCATTTATTCAGTCATCAGTCTCTATACAGTACTCTCTTAATGGGTATTGGGACATACACAATCCATCCACCTTTCAGTCACAAGTAAACCAAAATTTCATCATTCCTCAGTACCCATGGAGAGGTCTTTTCATCTTGATTGAGGCAGGCGGTTCCTACCTGAATACACCAAACAGTCACCTGGTTCAAAGGCAGACAGCTTCCAATTCTTTGCCCAGCTCTCTGTGCAGGTCCTGCCCCACACTGAAGTCCACAGTGTCCAGTCCACCTTAAATCCTTCACAGTCTCTGCTCCCAGGAAGTCAAATCTTAATAAAGCCACAAACAGGTTCATTCAAAGTACCAGCATCACATTCACCATTCCTCAGTTTTCAGCACTCCTAGGAGAAGCAGTAGCTCCTGAGCAGAAGCTCTAGCTGGTTCCCAGAATCAAATCACTTCACCCAAGTTCCCACAATCACAATCATTCTCTCCAACCTGGGTCCTTCCTCTTCAGCCTCCCTGGCAGCAGCTGCTCCTGCCTCCATGAAGCTTATTCTAAGAAGTTCTGACTCTCCCTTTCTAGGAATTGTCCTTATATATAGTATATAATTGGGAAAAGGCCTCCCTTTTCAGGCCCTTCCTGTTACCTCAGCAACAAGAGTTCAAACCTTCTGTTTCTTTGACAGAGGCTTAATTTGAGCTAGGTGCTAAGGACCTCTCAGCTTAGCAATACAAAAAGAACTTCAAATTTCATTACTATTACAGTGCCTCAGCAAGCCAACATCAAACCCCACCTCAACAAACCAGCAGAATGTCCTGAGCCCAGTGTGGTAGAGCAGGAAAATGCCAAAACTAGGATTCCCCACCCACCCATGTACCTCAGCATAGCTAGGGTAACTAACATACTCTAGCTCCGTGAGCCACTACTTGCTTTAGCATAACCCTGGGTAAACAGGCAACCTTCAGGGGCTAGACCATCATGTGGTTTAGTGTGGCCCATGGGAAATGAAGAAACACCCAACTGGTCTCAGCACACACTAGATGCTAACAATAGGACACTAGGTTAGCCCCAGGTAAGCTACCAGACCCCTAAGGCCTGTAGAAGCACCAGCCACTACATCCCACCTCCTTAGTGCAGTGTAAGACATGAGGGCTCCCTACTGGTTTCAGGGAAATATTAATGGAGCACCAGGTAAATGACCAGGACCTGTAGTCCCTGGCACAAGAAGCCTAAGTCAGTATCAGTATCACTTGGAGCAGAGCACAAATTTTAAAAAAATGGAAAAAGGCCAAAAATATAAGCAAAAACAACAACCACAAGAAAAACAAAAATAATTCAATCATAGAAAGCTATTATGGTGACAAGAAAGATTGAGACACAAACTCAGAACAGAACAACAATGTCAGAGCATTGTATGGTCAAAGACCCAAAGAAAAATTGGAAGTGGTCACAAGATCAGAAAGAACACATGGAATAGCTAAAAAATGAACTTAAATATGATATAAGATATGTAGAAGAAAATGGAAAAGAAATGAGAGTGATGCAAGAGAATTATGAAAAAAGCCAAAAGCTTGGAAAAAGAAAACAACTGACTTAAAAGTAGAATTGGTCAAATGGAAAAGAACATACAAATTCCATGAAAGGAAATAATTCCTTAAAAATTGCAATTGAACAATGGGAAAGAATGTATAAAAGATAATTGAGGGGGAAAAACTCCATAAAAGTTAGAATTGGGCAAGTAGAAGCTAATGATTCTTTGAGACATTAAGAATCAATCAAAGAAATTCAAAAGAATGACAAAAAGAAGAAAATGTAAAATACCCCCTTGAAAAAACAACTGACCTTAAAAAGAGATCAAGGAGAGAAAATGTCAGAATCACTGGACTACCCAAAAGTCACAATCAAAAGGAGGGCAAGGACAATATCCTTCAACAAATTATCAAAGAAAACTGTCCTGATATCCTGGAAACAAGTGGAAAATAGCCATTGTAAGAATCTACCTATCACCTAAGGAAAGAAATCTTAAAATAAAAAGTCTAAGGAATAATATAGTAAAATTTCAGAACTATCAAGTCAAGGAAAAAATACTGCAAGTGGCCAGAAGGAAACAATTTATATATTGGGGACCTACAGCAAAGATTATACAGGACTTAGGAGCTGTGATATTAAAAGATCAGAGATCAGAAACACAATATTTTGGGAAGGCTTTGGAAAACTAGTCTTGTAGCCAAGACTACAACCAACATTACCTATCCAGTGAAATTAAGCATAATAATTCAGGGGAAAAAATGGCCATTCAAAGAAAAAAAGAATTTAAGCTTTCATAACAAGAAAACCAGAAATGAACAAAAAAAATTGCTTCCAATATCAAGATGCAAGGGAAGTTTAAAAATAGAAAAAGGGAAATGAAAACATAAAGGATTCTATGGAAATGGACTGGTTACATTGCTATATGGGAAGATGGTACTTATAATTCTTTAAAAATTGTGATCAATAGAACAGATAGCAGGAATATACATAAAGGGTATGGGTTTAAAATGAAAGTGATGGAATGACATAAAAATAATTAATGGATGAGAAAGAGGAGTACACTGGTTGCAGAAGAAAGGGGAGGCAGAATGAGGTAAATTATTTCACATTAAGAGATACCAAAAAACCTATTACAGTAGAGGGAAATATGAGAGTGTGGGCAATGGGCATAGCTTGGACCTTCCTGTAATCATTATTTGCTCATTTAGAGAATAATATACACAGTCAGTTGTATATAGAAAACTATCAGTCCCAACAGGAAAACAGGATGAGAGAACATTAAGTAAAGGGGGTTTGGAGTGACTGACAGAAGAGTATGCAGACTAGGAGAAGTGGTAGAGAGTAGTAAATCACTGTCAAGGAAGGAAAGGGTGAAAAGGACATACAAGAGGAAAAATAAGATGGAAAGAAATACACAGTAATCATATCTGTCCATGGGAATGGGATGAATTCTCCCATAAAAGAGAAGCAGATGGAAAAGGGACCAAAAACAAGAAGGCTAAAATATGTTGTTTGCACGAAACACAGTCAAAGCAGAAAGCATAGAGAGAGACATGAGTGAAAGTAAGGGGCTGAAACAGAATATACTATGTTTCAGCCAATGTTAAAAAAAAAAGAAAAACAACAGTCCTGATCTCAGAAAAAGCAAAAGCAAAGATAGACTTAATTAAAATAGATGAGGAAGGAAGCTATATTTTGTTTAAAGGTATCATAGACAATAAAATAATATCTATACGAAACATAGATGTATCAAGTGGCATAGCATCCAAATTTTAAAAGAGAATTTGGGAGTTACAGGTTCATGACCAAACAAGGGATAGATGGCATTATGAAATATAAAATAGATCATTTGGATTATATCAATTTAAAAATCTTTTGCACAAACAAAACCAATTCAACCAAGATTAGAAGGAAAGCAGAAAGCTGGAAAACTATCTATTTTAGCAAGTGTCACTGATAAAGATCTCATTTCTCTAATATATAGGAACATGAGACAAATTTATAAGAATATAAGCCATTTCCCAATTGATAAATGGTCAGAGGCTATGTACAGGCAGTTTTCAGTTGAAGAAATAAAAAGTATCTATAGGCATATGAAGAAGTGTTCTGAATCACTTTGTTGTTGTTGTTGTAAGTTTTATTGGATTACAATACCACTCTCCACCTAGGTTCAGCCTTCATGGTCTGTTGCTTATGTCATGGTTGTCCATTTGTAAGTTAAAAATAATTAGAAGGAAAATTGTTTTGCAGTCCTGTAGACCACCTGATGTGTGACATGTGTAAATGGTGTAATAACTTAGAGGACATACCTGTGTTTCTTAAAACCACGATTCCATTTCTTCTCATGAATTCTCTATTAATTCATTTTTTAAAGCATCATAATGTCTTCTATGAGGGATTCACTACACTCATACACAGTGAGTTTTAGATGGCTTACCCCAAAGCCAATGTATACATCTCAGGCATCATGGACTTGGAAAGGACCTCAGAATCATCTAATCCAAAATGAAGCAGAGCAGAAGTCACCCCTATTATATTTCTGATCAATGAAATTAGGAATCCCAAGTAAGTCCAATCTTATTTAACAAAAAAGAATGAAATTGCAGGTTGCTTAGAATATTGGTAGTTGGATTAGAAAACACTTTGTGTTTCTACGGTTGATTACTGCATATGCATTTAGTGTAAACCTAGTTCCTGATTCCTGAGGCAGGATCCTCCACTTGTCCACAAGCCCAGAGAAGCAAGAGAAGGTTTCTTTTCTGGACAGGAGTTAGTGAGCAGCACAAACTCTGAGCCTCTATTTACAAAAAAATGCAGACAAGGTGTACTTCCTGTTCCTATTTTGTAATATATACATTTAAGGTTAACAAACATCAAGCTCCTGGACCCTAGATCACAATTTGCACCCTAATTTTCCATTCCAAATTTGGAGAGCCCTCGCTGAACATCATGCAAGTCATCGATCTTCCCATCAAGGACCTCCAAAAAGTTCTTGAGTTCCATTTTTAGGTGGCTCTGTCTGTGTTTACTCTCCTCGATATCTGTCCTTAAAGACCTCACTTTATCTTCAAGATTTTGATTTTCTCTCTCAGAAGCCTCTAATTTCTCTGTGACAAAATCACATTCCCACATGAGCTGAGGTATGATTTCACCTTGTTTTTGGAGATCTTTCAACTCCCTCTCCTTTTCTCGAATTTCATACTCCAGGGCCTCCAGTCTTCTGCTCAGCTGTGCATTCCTCTCTTTCTCCTTATTTATCTCATCACATTGTTCTTCCAGTTCTTCAATCTTATTCCTGAGTCGATCATTCTAATCTCTACAAATAGAAAAGTGCTTTTTCCACTGATTCACACTGGCAGAAGGTTCTTGAAGTGCTGCTGTCAATCTTGCATTGCTTTCTCTCAGAGTTTGCAGCTCCATCTCCCATTTCTTCACATTGGAAGCACTCTGCTAAGGACCAGCTTCAGCTTTTCATTCTCCGATTTCAGATGTGTTTCAGCAGGGCCGTGAGATGCCTTTTCATCATCTGTTCCATTCACACTTGATGCTTGAGAATGATTGCTTGAGGTCTCAATTTTCTCTTGAGACTTATCTCTAGCTAATTTGGCAGCTTCCTTCACTTCCTGGAATTTCTCTGAAAACTTTGTCAGCTGTTGCTCAGAAGAAAAACCCAAACCAAACATAGTGTTTGCTCTGCTGTCTGCCCACTGCCCGAATTTCTGCGATGTTTTGGTGAAATTCATTATTTGGTGTGATTTTGCTGTTGATAATCCCCTTGGTTCCATCCAAACTGATAATGAGATAGCTGTTTCTTGTGCTGTCATAGAAGTAGGAAACAGTGACTGCCTCCTGTTTGCTTGCAGGCATCCAGTTATTCTTAGTGCTGGGGTCTATTTGGAAAACGTGCTCTGGTGGTAAAGATGGGTTGTTCTCCCGTTTTTGCAGCCTTGCTTGTCCACCCACTTCGATGGGACTCTCTCTTCTTGCAGAAGAGCTTCTCCAGCAGCTTCCAAACTTGTCACATGTGGCTCCTAGTCTGCACCCCACTCAATCCCGGCAAGGCTCCATATGGCCCTGAATCACTTTTGATTAGAGAAATGCAAATTAAAGTAACTCTGAGGTACCACCTCATACCTGTTGGATTGGTTAATATGACAAGAATGGAAAATAATAACCATTGGAGAGGATGTGTAAAAATTGGGACACTAATGTACTTTTGGTGGAGTTGTGAACTGATCCAACCATACTGGAGAGCAATTCAGAACTATGCCCAAAGGACTTGATCCAACAGTACCACTACTAGGTCTGTATGCAAAAAAAGTTTATAGTAACCCTTTTCATAATGGCAAAATACTGGAAATTGAGGGGATTCCCATCAATTGGGAAAAGGCTGAAAAAATTGTGGTGTAATGAATGTAATAGAATACCATTGTGCAATAAGAAATGATGAGCAGGCAGATTTCAGAAAAATCTTGACAGATTTGTATGAACTGATGCAAAATGAAATGACTAGAATCAAGAAAACATTGTACACAGTAACAACCACATTATGTGAAGATAAACTATGAATGATTCATCTCTTCTCAGCAACACAATGGTCAAAGACCAGCACGAAAACTCACAAAGGAAAATGCTATGCACATCCGGATAAAGAACTGATGGACTATGGATGCAGATGTAAGCATAATTTTTGCCTTACTTCATTTTTTTAATTTTTTATCTGTTTCTTCTTTCACAACTGTGACTAATATGGGGATATGTTTTACATGTCAGTATATTTATAACCTATATCAAATTATCTATGATTTTAGGAAGAAGCAGGGAAGGAAAGGAGGAAGGTAGAAAAATTTGAAACTCAAAATCTTGTAAAAATGAATGCTAAAAATTGTTTTGATTTGTAATGAGAAAAATAGAATGCTATGAAAAAAATTAAATACATGAAACAAAAATGCTGATGTTTCATTCTTTTATTGGAAAAATCACTCTTATGTATAAAGCTATTAATTAGCTAAAATATAGCTGACTGACTAGTTAGTCTTTTGTGGCTCAGTGGTCACATAATGTCTCATAGAATGTAAATAAAAAATTTGCACACATACACACACATACATACATATATATGTGTGTGTATTTATATATATATACATATATGTATATACATATAATGTCATACACATGTATATTATATATATTATATATAACATATATATATATATATATATATGAGATTTTGTTTTGTCATTTCTTCTGTTAACCCTTTTTTTAATGATACTCAGCAAATCATACCACAATGGAAAAAGCCTGCAATACACATGATAATGAATTTTCATCTATACCTCTAAAGGATGACAAACAACACACACATGGCCACAAATTACCTGTTTTTTACCACTCTTTCTTCTTTTGAGAGAATGTGAATTTATCCAGTTTGTTTAAAATTTTTTGGGAGTGGTGGGAGATGTGCATGTAACTACACTTGAAAAGAATCATTAAAAGAGTTGCTTGAGATCACACAGGATAAACAATTGGTTGTTTTCCCCCTTTTTACTTTATTATTTTTTTAAGCTGGCTATGCTAGTGTCATGCAGACCTATCCCTAGGCTAGAGAACTAGAAATGTCACTTCAGTCTCCCTCCCAGGAAAAAGTGAAAGTAAATGGATAGTTAAGTTTGACACAAGGGAACAGTGCATGACAGTGATGAGAAATGTAAATAAGGCTGGAGTCCCTGCTGAGAGGCAAATTTCCTTCTTCAGATTCAGTACTGGGGCTTCATTTTAAATAGCATCTTCTTTCTTGGGGGCTGCCCATCCGAATTTGTAATTTGCTGCTTAACCTGATGCCTTAGAAATCATAAGGAGAATAGGATTTTTTCTCATTCTACATAAAACTCTGAGATATAATCTATTTGGCAATACACTTTGTATTCTATCAACTATCCCCACTTTTTTCAAAAAAAATTGCAATGTGCAGAGTGAAATAAGACAATGCAAGGAGGAGGCACAAGATGAGTAAATAACATCTGTCAAAAAAGCAATCAGCTCAAGTACAATAAAACCCCACTTCATGTAAGGCTTCCTGCTTTTCCACTGACCTTTTTAAAATCAGGATGTGAAATAAGATGATCAATTATGGCAAGAGAACTCAAAGATCCCATAATGACTATAAGCAAAAAAAGTTCACAAGAGCTTAGAAAGAGAAATCTGGCTATAAGTCTCAGAGTTTCCCAACATATTCTACAATCATTAAAGCACTGTTGATTAGTGGCAGAGAAACATATCTGGAATAAAATGTTTAAAACCATGATGAACATAGGCCATCAAAAAGCATTTATTAAATCCCTACTGTGTGCTAAGATCTAGAGAGATGATAAAAACACAAAAGACATATAATGTTATTTGGCGACTCAAGGTGACTCTGTGAAGAGGATCCATCAGGATGTATTCTCTCTTGAATTTCACTACACATCTTTGTCAGGCTTGAGGACTCTTCTTATGTGGAGGGTACATAAGTAAAAAATCCAGAAGATTTTACCTCTTGGCAAGTGAAACTTCAGTACTCATCTAGGCATATAGATAGTGAAAAGTGAAGAATCTTTTTTTTATTTGAGTAATTATGCATCTTTTTATGTACTATAAGCTAAAGGCAGTCTCTGTTCCTTTACTGTTGATGGTCCTGTTAATACTCTCAGAAATTATAAAGAAATGTCATTTGAATTGGAAGGCTATTTACCCTGAGGGAGCTGAAACCTCTAAATGGATTCTGCAAAAGGAAAAAAAAGGACCATGTTCCTGAATCCTTTGCTTTTGATTTCTAACAGAATATGGAAGTTTTAAGCTATTTCACTCACCTATTGTTTGTCCCATTCATTTGTTAATAAAATAGATATGTCTACATAACAAAGTTCTCCCACTCAAATTGGTTTTGAATGAACAAATGAAGAACTACTTATAAGTTATTTAATGCATGCAAAGCACTGTGCTAAAATGCTAGGGATACAAATAGAAACACAGAAATATTCCCTGTTTTCATGGGGCTCACATTCTAATGGGGAAGACAACAAATATCCTTTGTAGGTCCTCAGTAAATCTGATTGATAAATGCATACTACAAACCTCAAAGAAGAGTCATCTCTATATGGATTGTCCTGTGATAATGGATATGGGGGGTGGGGGAGAGGGAAAGAAACTGAAAGCAAGATTAACCATCTAGTTTGAAGTGATATTTCATAGTCTTTTGGACTTTCCTGTCCCTTGGTGGCAAGAAGTCAGTTGTTGTTGATGATGGTTGAATTAAGTGGAATTCTAAATAATAGTGCACATTTCATCTTCAGTTCTTTTTATCATATTGTACTTATTGGGGCAAGGGAGGGGGAGAATATTCTAGGAAGATGTGAACTTGCTAAGCTCTTTTTCAAGCTTAGGTTTAAATAGCCTAACAGACATTCTTGTGCTGTCCTAGTTGAAGGTTATTTTAAGGAATGTAAAGTATTCTGTAAAAATTGTAAAGAGATAAGAAAGAAATTTGAGGAAAGTTTTTATCACTCAAAATATTACATGGTTAACCCCCAAACATGTGAGTCAACATCACATTTTAAAATTAATTTTATTTCATTATTTTCTATTACTATTGGTGTTTTTTTCATTAAGTTAAACTAGATAAAAGATGTGACAAAATCCACTTGGAGATGGAGCATGGCAGAATCCAGCACAGGAAATTGCCCAGTGCATCCAGACAGGACGAGTGCAGAGAACGTGGGGTCTGCACAGCTCAGACTTAAGAGAAGACAAGCAGACTACTGCAGAGAGAGAAGAAGTCCCAGCCTGCAGGATTACCAAGGATGAATCACAGTCATCTTGCCTTCATCTCATGAGGGGGCAGGTGGAATCATTGGAATCAGTGTTCAGCCCTCAGCCTGGAAGATTAGAAACTGCCTGCCTGTATAATACAGGGGCTAGAATGGCAAAGTAAATTCTAGTTGCTCCGATCCTCCCATCCCTCCTTCATGAAGTAGAAAACCCAAAGATAAGTCTCCCACCCAGATTGAAATCCCAAGTTAATGGAAATAACCTCAGGCTTGGGAGTCTCCAAGAAGGGGTGTAACTGAGACAGCCAGGAATCTGAAGAGAAGAGACAGAGGGCTCCCAACAAGCCCACCTCACCTCACCAACAAAAGGCTGCTTATAGTCCAGGGGTATAGAGGTAGAAATCTGAAGTGGTCAGATTCATCCCCACAGATGCATCTACGTTCCTCTCTGACATTCCTGCCTTAGCCATAAACTAGTCACCCAGACGCTACATCATTCAAAGTTAACAACCAGGCCCTAAGCTCATAGCCTGAGAAATTAAGAAATAGGAAATCACAATGGGAAGGAAGGAAGCTGAGAAGGAGAAGGGGAAGGCAAGAAAATCAATCTGAGCTTACTATGTAGGTCAAGAACAACCAAATACATAGGACAATATGGATTCTATAACCACATCTGAGACCACAGAAGGAAATATGAACTGGTCTCAAGCCCAAATAGCATTCTTGGAGGAGCTTAAGAAAGATTTTAAGGACCAAATAAGGGAGGTAGTGACCGACTTGGAAAAAAGTCTCAGTGAAGTAATTGGAGAAAATACCTCCCTAAAAAAGGACCTTCAAAAACTAAGCGAAGAATATAATACGCTAAAAATTATATTCAATCAAATTGAAACTCAGAACTCTATGATGCACCAAGAGTCAATCAAACAAAACAAGACAATTGAAAAAATGAAAGAAAATGTAAAATATCTCACTGGAAAAACTACTGACCTAGAGAAAAGATGCAGGAGAGATAATTTAAGAATTATTGGTCTACCAGAAAGCCATGATGAAAAAAGCAGCCTAGATAACATCTTCCATGAGATTTTCAAAGAAATCTGTACTGAGGCCCTGGAATCAGAAGATAAAATAGTTATGGAAAGAATTCACCGGACTTCCCCTGAAAGAGATCCCAAATTGAAATCTCCAAGAAATATAGTAGCCAAATTCCAGAATTACAAGATTAAGGAAAAAAATTCTGCAAGCAGCCAAAAAGAAACAATTCAAATATTGAGGAACTACAGTTAGGATCACACAGGACCTAGCAGCTTCTACATTAAAAGGGTGGAGGGACTGGAATTTGATAATTTGTAAGGCAAGAGAGCTAGGACTATAAACAAGGATTAACTACCTGGCAATACTGAGCATAATCTTTCAGGCAAGGAGATGGTCATTTAATGAAATAAGCGACTTCCAGACTTTCCTGATGAAAAAGCCAGAGCTCAATGGAAAAAAATTGATCTCCATTTACAAGACTCAAGAAATATATAAAAAGGTAAAGAAGGAAAACACAGACTCACACATACATATGTGCACACACCCATACCCATACACATGATCATTACTTGGGATGCAACAAGAGCAAAATGTTCACATCCCTATATGAGGAGCTGATAAGGGTCAATATCGACATTTTTATGGTTATCATGACCTTCAAAAGGGTTATACTTAGATAGAGGGTGTGGGTATGGATGCACTAACCTGAAGTCAAAAAAAAAAAAGTTATTAAGGGGATCAAAGGGACTGTAATGGGAAAAAGGAAAGGATGATATAGGAAAAGGTAAAATATGCCATGCGAAGAGGCATTAAAACACATTAAAGTAGAGGGGAAAGAAAGAGGGAGAGGAACATCATTTAAACACTATTCTCACTGGTTCTGGTTCAAATAGGGATCAACTTAATCGGTGAAGTTTAAGATTCTAATGTGAGTAGACACATAAATTCAATAAATAGAGGAAAAGGAGAGAGGGAGAAGAGCACTGTTTGAAATTTACTCTCATTGGTTTGGAGTCAAACAGGGAGTAATTTACTCTGATAAGTATAAAAATTTATTGTGTCCTATAGGTAGTTGAAGTGTAATTGGCGGTTGAAAAGGAGGAGACTAAAGAGGGGGATTAGAGGGGAGGCAAATTGTAGTAAGGGGAGAGGGTAGGTTAAGAAGGGGGTTCACTGGGTAGGAGCACTGAGGGAGGGGGTGGTAAAAATGGCAAACTTCAAGGAGGGGAAGGGAGAAGGAAGAAACAAAAACATAAACAGGGTAGGGAATAGGATGGAGGGGAAGAGACAGATAGTCATCATTACTGTGAATGTGAATGGGATGAACTCTCCCATAAAACAGAGGTGGATAGCATACTGGATTAAAAACCGCAATCCTACAATATGCTGTCTACAAGAAATACATTTGAAACAAAGGGATACCCATAGGGTAAAGGTAAAAGGTTGGAGTAGAATTTATTATGCCTCAGCTAAAGTAAAAAAGCAGGGGTATCAATACTTATCTCAGATAAAGCAAAAGCAAAAGTAGATCTAATTAAAAGAGATAAAGAAGGAAACTATATCCTGCTAAAAGACACCATCAAGAATGAAGCAATACCATTATTAATATCTATGCACCAAGTTGTATACCATTCAAATTTCTAGAGGAGAAGTTAAAGAAATTAGAGCAAGAAATAGATAGCAAAACTATACTAGTGGGGGACCTTAATCTTCCCCTTTCTGAACTTGATAAATCTAACCTCAAAATAAACAAGAAAGAAGTTAAGGAGGTGAATAGAATTTTAGAAAGACAAGATATGATGGATCTCTGGAGAAAACTGAATAGGGATAAAAATGAATTTACTTTCTTCTCGGCAGTGCATGGTGCATACTCAGAAATAGACTGTGTAGTAGGGTATAAAAACCTCACAATTCAGTGCAGAAAGGCAGAAATATTAAATGCATCATTCTCAGATCATGATGCAATAAAATTTATATGAAATAAAGGGCCAAGGAAGCATAGACTAAAAACGAATTCGAAATTAAACAATTTAATCCTAAAGAATGGATGTGTTAAACAAGAAATTATAGAAACAATCAATAATTTCATTCAAGAGAATGATAATAATGAGACAACATACCAAAATTTGTGGGTTGCATTAAAGGCAGTTCTTAGGGGAAGTTTTATATCCGTGGGTGCACACTTGATTAAAGCAGAGAGAAGGGAGGTCATTGAATTGGACATGCAATTGAAAAATCTAGAAAAAGAACAAATTGAAAATCCCCAATTTAGTATTAAATTAGAAATATTGAAAACCAAAGGAGAGATTAAGAAAATTGAAATTAAGAAAGCTATTGAATTAGTAAATAAACCTGAGTTGGTTTTATGAAAAAAAAACAATAAAATAGTTAGACCTTTCATCAATATGATAAAAAAAGAAAGAAGAAAACCAAATTATGAGTATCAAAATTGAAAAGGGTGAATCTACCTCCAATGAAGAGGAAATCCAAAAAATAAGGAGGAATTATTTTGCCCAATTTTATGCTCATATGACAATCTTAGTGAAATGGATGAATATTTACAAAATTACAAGTTGCCCAGATTAACTGAAGAGGATGTGAATTACCTAAATAACCCCATCTCAGAAAAAGAAATCAAACAACCCATCAATGAACTACCTAGGAAAAAATATCCAGGGCCAGATGGGTTTACTAGTGAATTCAATCAAACATTTAAAGAACAATTGATTCCAATGCCCTATAAACTATCTGGGAAAATTAGTGAAGAAGGAGTCCTACCAAATTCTTTCTATGACACAAATATGCTACTGATTCCCAAATCAGGAAGAGATAAAACAGAGAAAGAAAATTATAGACCAATTTCCCTCACGAATTTAGATGCAAAAAATTTAAATAAAATATTAGCCAAAAGAATCCAACAACTTTTCACAAAAATAATACACTTTGATGAGATAGGATTTATTCCAGGAATGCAAGGATGGTTTAATATTAGGAAAATCATCAGCATAATTGAGCATATCAACAATAAAACTAGCAGAAACCACATGATTATCGCAGTAGATGCAGAAAAGGCTTTTGACAAAGTACAACATCCATTCCTATTAAAAACACTAGAAAGTATAAGAATAAATATAAACTTCCTTAAAAGAGTAGATAGCATCTATTTAAAACCATCAGCAAGTATTATATGCAATGGGGACAAACTAGAGGCATTGCCAATATGATCAGGAGTGAAACAAGGGTGTCCACTATCACCCCTCTTATTCAATTTGGTACTAGAAATGTTAGCAGTAGCAATTAGAGAAGAAAAAGAAATAAAAGGAATCAAATTAGGCAAAGAAAAGACCAAGCTATCACTCTTTGCAGCTGATATGTTGATATACTTAGAGAATCCTAGAGAATCAAGTAAAAAACTACTTGAGACAATAAATAAAATTGGCAAAGTTTCAGGATGTAAAATAAACCCACATAAATCCTCGGCATTCCTGTATATCTCTAATGAAACTCAACAGCAAGAGATAGGAAGAGAAATCCCATTTAAAGTCACTGTAGACATTATGAAATATTTGGGAATCTACCTGCCAAAACAAACCCAGAACCTATAGGATCACAGCTACAAAACACTTGTCACACAAATAAAATCAGATCTAACTAACTGGAAAAATATCAATTGCTCATGGCTGGGTCAAGCTAATATAATAAAAATGAAAATTTTACCCAAACCAAATTATATATTTAGTGCCATACCAATCAATTTACCAAAAAACTACTTTTTAGAGTTAGACAAAATAATAACAAAATTTATTTGGAAAAACAAATGGTCTAGAATATCAAGGGAATTAATGAAAAGAAATGCTAGGGAAGGTGGACTAGCTATGCCAGATTTTAATCAGAATTATACAGCAGCTGTCATCAAAACTGCTTGGTACTTGCAGAGGAGTAGTGTAGTGGATCAATGGAATAGATTGGGTTCAGGAGACCCAGCAGTTAATTAATATAGTAATCTATTGTTTGATAAACCCAAAGAACCCAGTTTTGGGGATAAGAATGCACTATTTGACAAAAACTGCTGGGAATGCAGCAGAAACTGGGCATAGATCATTATCTAACACCATATACCAAAATCAAGTCTAAATGGGTGCATGATCTATGTGTAAAGGATGATACTCTAAGCAATCTGGGAAAGCAAGGAATAGTTTACCTGTCAGATTTGTGGAGAGGGGAAGAGTTTAGGACTTAGCAAGAATTAGAGAGCATTATAAAATGCAAAATGGATAATTTTTATTACATTAAATTGAAAAGCTTCTGTAGAAACAAAGCCAATGTAACCAAGATCAAAAGGGAGGTGGGAAGTTGGGAAAGAATTTTTACAAACAATGTCTCTGATGAAGGACTCATTTCTAAAACATACAGAGAATTGAGTCAAATCTATAAGAATACAAGTCATTCCCCAATTGATAAATGGTCAAAGGATATGAACAGGCAGTTTTCAGAGAAAGAAATTAAAGATATCTATAAGCATATGAAGAAATGCTCTAAATCACTATTGATTAGAGAAATGCAAATCAAAACAACTCTGAGATACCACATCTCTCCAGTCAGATTGGCTAAGATGACAAAACAAGAAAGTGACAAATGCTGGAGAGGATGTGGACAAATTGGAACACTAATACATTGCTGGTGGAGTTGTGAACTTATCCAACCATTCTGGAGAGCAATCTGGAATTATGCCCAAAGGATTATAAATAATTTCATATCCTTTGACCCAGCCATACCACTTCTAGGGTTATATCCCAAAGAGATCATAGAAGTGGGAGGAAGACCCATATGTACAAAAATATTTTTAGCAGCTCTTTTTGTGGTTGCAAAGAATTGGAAACTAAAGGGGTGCCCATCAATTGGGGAATGGCTAAACAAGTTGTGGTATATGAATGTAATGGAATTTTATTGTGCTATAAGAAACGAGGAGATGACGGATTTCATAATTACCTGGAGAGACTTATACAAACTGATACTGAGCGAGAAGAGTAGAATCAGAAGAAATTTGTATACAATCACAGACATACCATATCTGTGATGACCAACTATGACAGACTGGACTCTTTTCAGCAATGCAGTGATATAAGTTAATCCCGAATGACTCAAGAAAGTGAGAAATGTGCCATCCAGAGATATAACTAGAAAGAACTGAGCCTGAATCCTGATGGAAGCAAACTAAATGATCTTGTTCTTCTCATTGTTTGGTTTTACTTCTTCCTTACCATCTTTCATCCCACCTAGTACAATATGCCTTTGTAATTGGAATAATGTTTAATATGAATGCATTTGCAGACCCTATACTGTATATATGCTGTCATGAGGGGAGGGGGGAGGGAGGTAAAGGAAATTTGAAATTCAAGGAACTACGAATTGAATCTTGTTAACTGAAACTAAACAAATAAATTAATTTAAAAAATAAATAAACTAGATAAAAGAAAAATGGTCATTGACCTTGAGGAATTTACATTCAACCACCTCTACTAAATGGCATGCAGTAGCCCCTGTATACCTCTCCCTACAAAGGTTGAAGAGCACTAGAATGGAGAGCTACACGCTTCTTCCTTGCCATTATTACAAGAGGGGAGAACACTACTTTCTGCAGAAAATAAAAACAGAATGGCATGATAACTGCAGGAATAATCTTAATTTTTCAAATATTATACAAATAGTAATATAACTAATAGCCTAAAAAGGGTTAGTCAGGGGAACTAAACACCAAAGAAGCGTGTATTAAATACTATATCATTGCTAATTCCTTGTAATACTAAAGGATATTTTCAGTGTAACAGCAGATAAACTGGCAGTAAGTAATCTCCACCAACAAATAATTTCGAGACAAATACAGTAAATCAAACTGCATAATCTGCTCTCCTTCCTGTTATAAAATCATTCTCTTTCTTTGTACTACAGTAGATGTCAAATACCTTTCACATTGGAAGTAGAAAATTGTGCCTCTGGCAACCAGAAATCATCCGACTCTCAGAAATGTGATTTTTAGCATTCCCATCAGGGCTATCTTGTTGACTTATGAAGACTAAATGGCTAACAGGACAAGACTACTTCTTCTTCATAGGAAAGAATAGAAATACCCACTTTATTACTTCCATTGCTTTCTAAAATGACTGCTAAGATTGCTGTTTTCAGAACTGGAGCCATATAGAGCAGGATCCTTTCACTGTCTGAAAACTCTTGGCTTATTTAAATACATTTGGGGAATTTTACTCTTGGTGCTAAAATACTCATGTCTTCCTTTTTCTGAGGAAAAGGTAATAGTTTAAATTGTACCTATAAAATATGGTATCAGGAACTTCAGTTTATGATACATTCATTACAAAATGTAGAATAGTTTCTGACTAAAAAAGCAGTGAGGTGTGATTAATACATTGCTGGCCTTATTGTGAGGAAGAGTTTGAGTTCAACATTTGACATTAGCTAGCTATATTACACAGGAAAACCCATTTAACCTTCCTAAATTCCCAATTTCCTAATCTGTAAAATAGGGATAACATTTATGGTTATGAGAATTAAGTAAGATTGTGATGAAATATGTGTTGAAAGTTTTAAAATATGAAGCAAATGTCTATGTAACACGAATGAGCCCATGCACATGTGCTTTTGCTCCTAAAGGATTGATCAAGACTGTGACTCCTCTCTAAAGCATATGTATAACCTGAGGAACCTTGATATTCTGGTCCCTATTATCAGGAATTGAAGTCAAAGAGAATTGGGACCTGACCCAAGAAGAACAGCCATTTAGCAAACTGAAAGGGGGAAACAACTTTCGTACTTGACATTTCTTTTTCAAGTCGAACGGGGTATGGGAGAAGATATGGGAGAGAGTGGATTGGATGAGGGGATATCTAGTGGGACTGCTATTATGGGGTGGTGGGTAGGGAAAAATGGGGGAAAAATGTAACTCATAATCTGGTAGAAATGAATGATGTAAACCAGAAGTTAATAAAGCATTTGTAAAAAAAAAATAAAGAATGTTTTTAGGTGGTACAGTGGATAGTGTTTTCCATCTAGAGTCAGGAAGATATGAATTCAAATCCAGCCTGTGACACTGACCTTAAATTCTGTTTGCCTTAGTTTCCTATAAAATAG
Organism: Gymnobelideus leadbeateri; assembly: GCA_011680675.1. NCBI lineage: Eukaryota > Metazoa > Chordata > Mammalia > Diprotodontia > Petauridae > Gymnobelideus > Gymnobelideus leadbeateri. The sequence goes on along the minus strand of WOXC01007819.1, from coordinate 343,597 downwards.
GGACAATAACTGCACCTACCCCTCAGAGTTGGTGTGAGGATCAAATGAGGTCATAATTGTAAAGTGCTCAGAGAGCCTGGCATACAGAAAGTGCTATATTAATGTAATTCTTATTGTCATGATCATCATGATCATCATCATCATCATGATCATCATCATCATCATCAACTCCTCCTCAGACTTCTGACATGGGTAGAAGAGAATATCTTTCCCTTTCTCCTCCCCAGAAATAGGTAAGCCAGCTGTAAGCATATAATACATGTACTAGCCTAGGGATGACCTCATGTCCCCAGGTGCCTCTTCTTGGGTTTTCCTGAGCACAGGTTTCCTAAGTGTGAGTTTGAGATGGATTTTTCAAGCCTTGTAAACTCTCTCATGAGTCACTAAATTGTCTAGTTTCTGCCACCAGGGGAGAGTTCCCAGAATCGTGCACCTTCTCAGAGGATAGGATGATTACTAACAAGAAAGAAAGCCACACTTACTTGAACTTGACTGAGCTGCTTTGTCAGTGTGGAAGAGTGTAGTGTCCTCAGTAAAAGTGAAATACCTATTCAGCAGTTACTTGAATTCCCTGGGAGGTTTTCATGCTTTCCATGAAAGCATAATAGGAGTGATGTTTTAGTAGTTCAACTTTTAAGTATTTGTCAATGGAACTTTTGTATTTTAAGCCTTTTTTGTGGAGGAAATAAATATCTTTCCAATACCTGATGAATACCTTTATTTACATTTAATAATGTTGTGGTTTAAACCCAGGGATGACCAAAATCATTTTTGGGGGCTCTGCCCAGCCAAAAAATGTTGGGTTTCATGGTGTGGTGTGGTGGAACTGCCTCAAAGAATTCAGTCAGACCACCTATAATCCAAGGATAGGCATTTACTTAGATTTATTCCTCTCATGAAACAGGCTAAGTTCCATAAGAAACCAGCAACTTTAGAGAAAGTAAGACAGATTTTTATAAGGTAAAGATGCAATTACTTAACAGAAATTTACATAAAATAGAGGGATATCATTAATACTAAAGAGACAGATGGAGTTTGTTAAGGAATTAGATAATGGAGGAGGGGTCCCATCTATCGTTTGGTGGTTAAAAATTCTGATCATTCTGTTTCGAACTGGCTAGCTATTTTGGTCCTGTCTTGGGCTAGATGGATGGTGTGACTGTGATTGAATACAAAAACACACCTGTTTCTATGGGAATTGGTTTGGGGCAGTGACCAGGTAAGGGCAGTAGCTGGGTTCCCATAACATGGACACACCTGCTGTTACTATGGGAACTGAGTTCAGGGACACACCTATTGTTCCAGTGAGCAATGAGGCACATATGAAGAAATTAGGATATTGGCTGTGGGTTTAGGTGGGTTCAGTGGGCCTGCTGTTCAGTGGGGCCAGGCCAATAATTAAGTAAGAATATTGGGCCTCGGGGCAACTTTATTAGGATTCCATCAATAACATGTCTAAAAGAGAACCTCATCAATCTCTTTAAAGGATACCCTAATTAGGAGCCTTATCTAAACTTCATTTAAGAAAATCTTTCCTTAATAATCCATATAGGGAGCATAATGAATCAGTTTGAGAAAATCCTTATCCCTTCTTTTCATAGAGAACAGTCAGTTATAATATGGAACTTGTTCTGATTGAGGCCAGAGTGAGGCACTTTTGTAGTAGTAGGGCAAGCTCTAGGTCACAGGTAACATTAGCCGTTATAACCCTTAGAAAAAATGTATAGAGACAGTTTGTCTTGATCAGATATTCTTAATATAGGTGATTTGTGTTTTTATGCATTGAAGACTGGTGAAAATTATGGATCCCTTCTCAGGGAAATGTTTTTTTTAACATATGCTTTATTAACTTCTGGTTTACATCATTCATTTCTGCCAGATTTTGAGTCACAATTTTTCCCTATTTTCCCTTACCCACCATCCCAGAATAGCACTCCCACAAGATATCCCCTCATCCAATCTGCTCTTTCCCATATCTTCTCCCATACCCCCTTCGACTTTTCCATTAGAGCAAGGTGAATCTCTGCCCCAGTGCCTGCACATCTTATCTCCCAATTACATGCAAAATAGTATTAATATATATATATATATACATATATATATATATGTATATATTTGAAACAATTACTTTTGAGATCTTGAATTTCAGATCCATTCCCTTCCTCCCTTGTCACCTGTTCCCTCTGGGAAGATAAGTAATTCAGTATGTGTTGTACATGTATACCTATGCAAAACATTAACATAGTATATATATTGTAAAAGGCTGCTTATAATTCCCTCCCACCCATCCCACCCCCCACCCGGTCCATTCCCTACTTTGATCCTATCCCTCTTCAAAAGTGTGTACTTCCAACCTCCCCTCCCCACAGAATGCCCTCCCCTCCATCATCCTCTCTTTCATCCCACTTCCCCCTACTCTCCCGCAGGGTGAGATATCCCATTTAGTATGTATGTCATTCTCTCCCTGAGCCAGATTCAATGAGAATATGGTTTTGCCTTTTTGCCTTCCTGTTCTTCCCCTCTCCTACAACTATTTCCCCTTACTTCTTCTAGATGAGATAGTTTACCCTATCCTGTCTTTCCCCATCTCCTCTTGCCACTTTCCTCTCTCAGCTCATAATTTCACCCCTTAAGTATCATCCCTTCCCAACAAATTCAACCTATTCCCTCTATCCTTGTATAACTATAAACATATATAGATACATTCACAAATGTTTTCATATGCCCATATAACCTTCTTCCATTATTTTCATACTGAGAAAAGTTTCATCAGTCACAGTTATTGTTTTTCCATATAGGAATGTAAATAGTTCAACTTTGATAAGTTCCCTTTTGATTTCTTTTCCCTGATTACCTTCTCAAGCATCTCTTGCTTTTTGTGTCTGAATGTCAAATTTTCTATTTAACTCTGTTTTTTCCTCAAGAATGCTTGAATGTCCTCTATTCCACTGAATGACCATATTTCCCCCTGAAACAAGATTCTCAGTTTTGCTGGGTAGGTGATTCTTGCTTTTAATCCCAGCTTTTTTGACCTCTGGAATATCACATTCCATGCCCTTCAATGCTTCAGTGTAGAATCTGCCAAGTCCTGTGCTATTGTGGTTGGGTTTCCACAATATTGAAATTGTTTCTTCCTGGTTGCTTGTAGTATTTTCTCCTTGATCTGGGAATTTTGGAAGCTGGCTATAATATTCCTAGGCACTTTCTTTTTGGAATATTTTTCAGGAGGCAATCAGTGTAATCTTTCAACCTCTATTTCCCCGACTGGGTCTAAAACATCAGAGTATTTTCCTTGAGAATTTCTTGAAGGATGATGTCTAGGTTCTTTCTTTGATCATGGCTTTCAGGTAGTCCAGTAATTTTTAAATTATCTCTCCTGGATCTATTTTCCAGGTCAGTGGTTTTTCCCATGAGATATTTCACATTGTCTTTTGTTCTTTCATTTGTTTGGATCTGTTTAATAGCATCTTGATTCCTCATAAAGTCATTAGCTTCCATTTGCTCCAGTCTAACTCTGAAGGAATGAATCTCCTCAGTGAACTTTTGAGATTCTTTTTTCAATCTGGCAAATTTGGGTTTTTAAGGCATTCTTCTCATTGCCCTTTTGGGCCTCCTTTGCCAGTCTATTTTTAAGGTCTTATTTTCCTCAGTCAGGCTGTTGACTCTCATTTCATACTTTTCCTTCATCCTTCTTATTTCTCTTCCCAATTTTCCTTCACTTCTCTTATTTGATTTTAAAGTCCTTCTTAAGGTCCTTTATGGCCTGTAACATGCTCATATTTTCCTTTGGGGCTTTTGGAGCAGGATTTCTGGCCTTACAGTCCTCTTCCTCTTCCATGCTTCGATCCTCTTTGCCCCCAAAATAGGAGTCTAAAATTGAGTTTTTCTGTTTATTTTGTTTCCTTTGCCTCAGCATGTTGCCACTTAATTACTTGACTTTTGGGCTTGTTGCCACAGTAGGACTCTGCCACCAGACAGGGGAGCTTCTGTCCCAAAGTTGGGGTCTTCACAACTTCCATTTCTGGCAAGCTGGATGACATCCACCCCCAACCACAATCCAGATCCAGAGAGGTTAAAGTGAGAGCGATTACCCCCCAAGAAAGATCGCTGGATCTCCCTACAGTTTGCAGGCCAGGAGCTGGAGCTGCCACTGTAACTGCAACTAACTGCAATGTGGTGTGTCTTATCAGCATCTTCTAGCCCCTAGGGTAGGAAGCTGATGCATTCCCCAAATACTGGTCCCAAAGTCCATAGGGCACTAACCTCTCACTTTGTCCTAGGCATGTCTGTGTTCTAGGCATGTCTGTTTTGATAATTCTGGGATTGCCACAGCAGCTGGTGTTCTGGAGTCTCTACGGCAGCCTGCTGGCCCAGCTGCTCTGGGGCTAAAACCGCGGCTCACATGAACCTGGCCCTTCCTGCAGGGCTGCTGGGCTGTCCTCAGCAAGAGGTTAGCTTCTCTGTGTCATATTATGGGTGCTGGGGCTCCAGAAGTTGTTCAGAGTCCCCTTTTACATGATTTCGAGGTTATCTGGGGGGAGAGAACCTTGGACGTGCTGTTTCTACTCTGCCATCTTCCTCAGAGAAATGTTTTTAAGTAATTGAAGAAAACTAAATTTTAGTTGGATGTCAGCAAAAGTAAAGCAATATTTTCTCCCCATTTAAGTTCACAAATCCTTGAAAATCTATTCCACAAGTCATTTGGGATTCAATGCATGCTTGGTCAAGTACAAGAAACAAGACTGACTCCCTGTGTTCCCTAACTTTTGTGTTTGTTAAGGAACTTATCTTGATTCTTACTTGAACCTCAAAATCACTGCCACAGTGAAAGTATATGGTGAGGATATGGTAGGGATTGTGAAAGGTGGTAGAGATTTTGAGGTTAGTGATAAAAGGAAAGCTAGAGAAAGGAGAGAGATGCACCAGCAACCTCCACTACCTATTACTAACACCACTTAAAAACATTATTTTACAGATTAGTGAATAACCAGGTAGAAGGGCACACTTGGGTTACATTGCCTGTGACCATCCTGCTTGATAATTATGATCATTTTCTTGAGAATCCCTATACATGCAGTTTTCTTCAATGAAGTATTTGGAACTTCAACACAGAGAATCTGCATGATAATTGCACTTGCTTTTGTGGTCTGTACCAAGTACCTGTGAAGGAATTCTTTACTGGGGGCTCCATATATAATTCTACAGGCATGAGAAAATGTCCTTCTTTCCATCAGTTTCACTGTATGAATAAACAGTCAGCATCAGGCTAGCCAAACACAATGCTTTCTATATTGATGCAAACTAAAGAATCAGTCAGTCAATGACTGGGAACATAGTAATGGGAGGATTCTGCAGACCTCTTATCTCTACTAACCTCTACTTATTCAGGTCAGAAAGATCTAGACAGCATTTTGTGTATAGCTAGGGTGCTGAGATGTCAAAAGAAGAGTACAGACTATTATATCCCCATCATTTTACCTAATAATTACTTGGGAAGACAGGGAATGGAGGAATAGTACCAGGAGAAGTCCAGGTGTTTTTCAATGGAACAGTGGGGAAATGTTTATACATTGTGGTTAAACCTCTGATATCAACTTTAGGACTCCATTAGGGGATGTACTATGAGAGATATTGTCATTTTTCACTTGTGTCTGACTCTTCATAATGCCATTTTTGGTTTTCTTGGCAAAGATACTCTAGTCATTTGCTATTTCCTTCTCCAGCTCATTTTACAGATGAAAAAAATGAGTCATAGAGGTTTATATGTCTTGTCCAGGTCACAGAACTAGTAAGTGTCTGAGGCCAGATTTGAACTCATGAAGAGTTCTTCCTGAGTCTAGGCCTCACATTTTATCCACTATTCCACATAGCTGAATGAAAGATGGCATATTCCAGCCAAAACATAGGCAATCATCTCAACATTGGGCATTTTCTGATTGAAAGGTGAATCCACATAGTATCTGGGTGAAATAATTTGACTGGCTACTTGGTGGAATAAGTGGTAAAATATTAGATTGGATAGGTGGAATAGTGGTTAGATTATGTAGGACTCTGGAAGCTGACTAGAATCTATAAAATACAATGAAAATATGGAATGGAATGGAAGAGAATAAGATGTGACATCATTGAAGCCTTCTGTAAAAGAAGTGACATGATCAAAATAGTGACAGAAGATAAATTTATAAGTGGTATCTGTCACCCAGTTTCAAACAGCAGAATAGATTAAATCAAGAAGAATTTGGAAACAGGGCTTCTAGCTAGGTGTGTATTACTGATTTAGTATTGAGGAACTATACTAGGTAGAGTATTGTAATTGGTGGTGGAGTGAAAAAGAGACATCCTGAGAGCAAAATTGATTTGCCTCTTTAAATTCAGTGGTTGAATCAAAGATGATTCAAATTTTTCATAGTTGGAGAACTGGAAGAATGGTGGTATTTTTGAGGAGTAGAGAAGATGGAAGGAGAATCAGATTTGGGTGGGGGTAAGTGAGAGTTTGAATCATTGTAATTATATTGTTTTAAGACAGTGGATTTGAGATGAAAGAAAGCTCATTGTTTATTAGTAAAATCACAGTCATTGACGTTCTTGAAAAATCTTTAGGAAAATGGAAAAAAAATATGAATGAAAGAAACTTCAGTTGGAAACATGTCAAAAATTCATCTCTTTGGAGAGAGATAACAGTATACCATGGGAATGCATGTTATTCATATAAAGCATGAATTAACAATCAGATTACAGAAGGTGGAAGCCTCTAGCAACACATTTGCAGTTTACCAAGCAATTTGCTTTACTGGTGTTACATATTCTATGAACGGGATGTTCAAACAGTGCTCTTTTGAATCCTCAAAATATAAAAGCTCTTAAACTGATTTCAAATATGTGCAAAAGGACTAAAATCTGAAAAGCAGAGGATGAACACATTCAGTTAGTTCTTTCTGTCACTGTTTACTTCCCATTTAATGTTTGTTTCTTGTATGCACCCATTCATTTATTTGTTCATTCCTCTCTTAGAATGTAAACACTTTGAAGACAGGGACTTTTCTTTTATTTTCATTTCATGGTATGCCTAGCACTTGACACAGTGCCTGACAGAAAGGAAATGCCTAATAAATACATGTTGACTTACTGACTGATTCACTGACAGTCATTCTTGCAAGTGCCATGATGATCGATTTGATGTACAAATGGAAATCTAGACAGGACCTTTAACCCATCCCACAATCCTAAGAAAATAAAAGTTAACTTCACTTATCAGAGCTACTCAAGCTTCTTAGAAAAGAGATAATTATTCCATCATTACAGTACTGACAATAGTTTAGATCTTGAGAGGGATTAGAGTGTTTTCTCTCTTGCATAAAAAAATAATTTTAACTATTTTGGCTTATTGTGATCCTTGGATACAAGGATCAGCCTTCATAGAATTATGGTTTTATATCCAATATTTCTTCCAATATTTTATTCCAATTGAATGGTGATGCTTGTTTTGGAACTTCCTTTAAATTGTCTCATTCTACCATTGCATGTTATCTTTATGCATTCTTCCCTCTCTATAGCCTACAACCATTGTTACTCATTGTAATTGTCTTTGCACTGATACTATGATTAATAGATCCTTTGGAAATCAACCTCCTTTATAACCAAGTTGGCCATGTTAAAAAACAAACATGTGAAAAATCATCATAAATCATCTGAAGCAGTGTTGACATGCTTCAGGTATTTCAGCACCAATGATCTGATGTTAACCTGGGCACAAACCCAGACATAAGAATAATATATCATCAATTTTTATTTATCCAGAAACATTTGGTAATAAAACAAGGTTGACATTAGCTGTTTGTGTCCCCTGACTTTTTAAAAAGCCTTGCTTTTTCATTCTATGTTGGTCTCTACTCCTACCCATTTCATTGATTTAGGATCATGGAAATATAAATCTAGAAAAAACCCTAGGGATTAACTTGACCAACATCTTTATTTTTATTTTTTAAATGTATTATTTATTTTTGACATTCTTTTCTTTTTATACCTTAAGTTTCAAATTCTCTCCATCCCAACATTCCATTCGCTTACCCAGTAAGAAGGCAAGCAATATATTAATCACACACACACACACACACACACACACACTCCTCAAAAACATATTTCCATATTTATCATATGTTTCTTTGTTAAAGTTTAATAATTGTTATTTTTAAATTTTTATTTTACTTTTTGGAGGGCAATTGGGGTTAATTGACTTGCCCAAGGTCACACAGCTAGTAAGTGTTAAGTGTCTGAGTTTGGATTTGAACTTGGGTCCTCCTGCCCCTATCATATGTTTTTCAAGTAAAATAAATAAATAAAGTGAGAAAATATATAGTTCAGTTTTTCTTAGATTTCATCAGTTCTCTCTCTGAAGGTGTACAGCATTTTTTTCATCACGATTCTTTTGAAATTGTCTTGGATCATTGCATTGATCAGAGTAGTCAAGTCTTTCATAATTGATCATCATTACAACATTGATGTTATTGTGAACAATAATTTCCTTGTTCATCTCACTTCACTTTGCATCACTTCATATAGGTCTTGCCATATTTTTCTGAAGCCACACTTATCATTTCTTATAGTACAAAAGTACTCATCATAATCACATGCAGCAACCTGTTCAGCCATTCCCCAATTCATTGTTGTTGTTCTTGTTCATCCTTCCTTCTCAAAAAGGACCAATGACTTCACAAGCATGTCCCCTTGACTTGCATATGAATTGTATTTGAGTGAGGTAGAGCTGGACTATGTCATCAGTCTCAATCTCTCCTCCAGAGTCATTGTAGTGCAGTTGCAAAACAAAGGTCAAAATGACCAATGATGGTCCAGAATTAAATGGATGACCATGGCCTTTCTCAATTAATGTATTTCCCAGTTCTCAGTTTTTCTGAGGTCATGCCATTTCAACGACTTAGGACTAAGTAAAAATTGAAAAACAAAACAAAACATCACCCAATTTGCCTTCCCAGATATATAAATCTGGGAGGGGACAGCTTTCAGTGTTTCAGGCCAGAACAGAAAGCAAATAAAATTTACATTCATTCCAAATGGTCAAAACCTATACAATGAGCCACACAGATTTAGGATGTACCTTTTGCAGGTCATTCAATGAAAGTCAAAATGATTTGGGTTTAAAGGTCTAGTTAAGTAGCTGCATTTCAAACATAATTTTGTCTGTTTTTCAGTTATATTTCAAGAAATAAAAAATTAAAATTGCATATGGCAAAAGTAAATTTTCCCAGATTTGGGGGGAAAAAGAAGGAGGAGTAGCAGCAATTCCCAACTTCTTTTCATATTGTGAGGTTGGGACCCTAGACAGCAGCTACCACTATTCTCTGCTAACATGGTAAAGACAGTTAACGGAAAACCTTCTCTTAAGAACCTGGCTCACTCTTATTCACACACACACACACACACACACACACACACACACACACACACACACACACAAAGAATCCATGGGAGGAATTAAATTTAGACCATAATTGCAGTCAGGTGCACACATGTAAGAAATACATCTCACAAAGTTTAGCTCACATCAACTGCTTTGGAAGTGCCTCTCTCTGTGTAAGGACCACATGGAGAATCTTTGTTATTATTGTTCATCCTTTGTTCTCACAGAGAACCAATGAAATAATGAGCACGATGTCTTGACTTGCACTTGAATTGGATTTGAGTGAGCTTCTCAAAATTATCAGTCTCATTCTTTCATCCAGAATCATCAGCATTCAGGATCATGACAAAGGTCAAAATAACTAGTGATAACTCAGGATGCAGTGGGTGACCTTGATCTTTTTAAACTAAGCCTTTCACAGGTCACACTTTATCTGAGGCATAACCCAGTCAATGACTAGACTAGGTAAGAATTGAGACCAAAAATAGCCCAATTCACTATTATACAAATATTAGTCTGAGAGAGGAAAAATGTCTCACCCTCACCTTTGGTTGGCTATAGAGCTCCAAAATTTGATTTGAGGGAGTATTTTAAAGTTTGGGTAAAAGAAATATTCAGAGAGTTCAGCTGGATTCCTGTTTCAAAATCACAATCTTGGCTCTGCCACCACAAATTTATTTTATATAATAATTCAGGGTCACACAGCTAAGTAATCATAGTTGAGACCATTCAAATGTTCTGACTTCCATTCACATATTCTTCCTACTACCAGTCTCCCTGCATGATCATATGATTTGTTTTTGTATCATTAAAATCACTAAATATGTTATAAGGTAAAGCTAAAGAAAAGTTTTTTCTGCTGGGTGATACAAATCAAATCTATAAGATTTTGCTGCTGACTAACATACATAATAAAGGCAGGGATGCAGATGAGCTTTGTGACAATGACCTCATCTCCTTTTCTCATCTTCTGTCTTGGCTCCAATTCATTTGCATGCAAAATCAGAGAGAATCTTGGGAATTTCTATCTGTAAAGCTAAGGCAGAAGACTATGATCTCAGCCTTACAAGAAGTAGTTATAGGATACCCAATCTTAGTCTGGGGCATTATGCCTAGCTTTTGTTAGATGAGTGTTGTAGCCTCCAATTCTGAATGGAGAGCAATCAGCCTGCTTTTATCAAGGAAATGTTTTCTAGCTACTTTGCCCTACATGATTAGAACAGAGATGAAGTGAATAGCAAATAGCTTGAAGAAATAAAGCCCAGAAGCTGGTATAAGTTAATAACCTAGCTACTCTCCTAATTGCCATCATCGGGGAACAGGAGAGCAACACTCAGCAGACTACATTTTCATCAGCTCTATGAGACCAGCAGTATAGTAATCCCAAGTACTCATCAAAAGATCAATAGAGCAATTCACCACACTCAGAAGAAAGCAGGGGCAGCTAGGTGGTGAAGTGAATAGATGACTGGCCCTATAGTCAGGAGGATCTGATTTCAAATCTGTCCTCAGACACTTAACACTTACTAGCTGTGAGACCTTGGGAAAGTCACTTAACCCCAATTGCCCTGCCCTCCTCCCTCCAAAAAGAAAAAAAAAAACAAAGAAAGAAGAAACATTTCAAGAGATAGAAAGACATTGGTGGTCCTGTAATATTAGAGACCCCAGTTGATCTTCCCCACATATGTCCTGGACACATGTGTTTTCTGTGTGTGTGTTCTTGCATGACCCCTACATTGTCTATTCTTCCCACACTCAGTTGGAAGTGCACACATAAGTGGGAAAGTCTTCCCAGATATTTTGGGGAGATATTGTATTGCTATGTCTTTTATTATTTTATTTAATTTAATGCATTTATTTTGAACTAATTTTGTCCTTTGACATAATTAGAGGTTAAATGTAGAGGTTAAAAAAATCAAATTAATGAAGGCTAAAGGAGCTATGATTTTTTTGGGGGGGTTGGCTACCTGGAACCCATATAGCTATAATTAGGGTCCTACCATGAGAAAGGGCTGGTCAAAATGCTACAAATGAAAGGTGAAGTTTATATTGAAATTTTACTTTAGGTGACTACTTTTGTGATATCATTATGACTTTTTAAAATTATCCTCATATAAAACAAAGTTTAACAATCCTATATGAATCTATGGTTGGACATTTTTTTTTCTAAAGAATCTAGAACTTTTTTCCCTATTAGTCTTATCTGTAATCTATCTGTACTACTGAAGCTCTATCAGCAAACACAATCATAATGATGACATTATTTTAGCCAATGGTTCTTAACATGAGGTCTGTAGATTTATTTTTTAATAATTATATTTTAACATAATTATTTTTCTTTGCAATCCTATGCGTTTCCTTTTCTAAATTAAAAACAAAACAAAACACTGTTAAAGAGTTCCATAGGCTTCACCAAATTGTCTTTCTATGGTGACCTTACATCTTACTCCTACTACCTCAATTTATGATTTGAGAGTGGTGGTGGTAAGGACTGCCTGACATCTCTATGACAGAGGAAGCTAGAGGTTAAGTATATCAAGAAAGGTTCCATGATGCATTTAGTTACTAGAGAGAACTGCTAAACCAGGAAGCAGGTAAAGTGAACAGGTTTATTCAGTACATACACCTGACCAGAAATATTATAGACAGGGGACAGGTAGACTCTAGGTAGAGTCTTCTTCAGGAAGAAATTGGGGCACCAGAGATTTAAGGAGAGCAGGGACTCATATAAGAGTTAAAACTGGGTCCTGGGTGTTGTCTCTTCCAAAGAGTCTAGTCAAGAGTTTTAGCATAGCTAGGGTCTGACACCAAATCATCCCTAGTGAAGGCCAGTAGTGGGGGTAGCATTAAGTAATAATGATAGGGGTGCTCAGGCTGGGGTACTGTTAGCTACCCTAAAGTAGACAGTGAAGCGGCTGGATTATTATGACAGCCATTCAGGAAACTCTAAAGTAGGTGAGTCAAAGGTCACAACACCTTAATTTTTACTTCCCTGTTTGGGTAGAAAAATGGACTGTAAGTAAGGTGAGGCCCTGTTTCAAGGGCTTTTTTTTTGTTGCTTAAAGAGAAGCAGTATAGACATTACTGTCTGGTTTTCCCCTCACCGTTCTCCAAGGAAAACTATAATTTCTGCCAGAAGGGCAAGCAGGAATTGTGGCCAGAAACCATTCTGATCTCCTAAGAGAGAGGGGGTAGAGGACTAGATCTCACTACAGGGAAAACTCCCTGAAATCTCCAGTGTAAAAATCTGGGAATAGGGAGACGGAGACTGCCAGCTCCTCTCATGTCTTTCCAGATTGTTTTCCTTCAGCAACCTGAAGTGGGGTTTGCTCATCCATCTTCTCTATTCAAGACAGAAACCAGAAGTGCGTGAAGAGACTCCACTTGAAACTTGATGACTCTTGAGGAAGATGGGCATTCTAAAAATCCAAAAGTGGACTAGATTTGCAAAGGGGGAATTTTAAGAACTGAAACCTTCTTTGCTCTTCCCAACTCTGCCTCCTCCTCTTGTTGTGGTGGAGGGTGAGGGGGGAGGCCATCTTAAACAATAAGGGAAAAGTCCCATATGAATGAACTTTGAGAAAGGGGTTATACCTGTTTGTATTTGTGTTTGGGCAAAATTCAGGAAATGAGAAAGTGAAAAGAAAAAGAAATCACCAACATAAATAGTAATAGTAGGGGGCGAAGCCAAGATGGCAGAGTAGAAATAGGCCCTCCCACCAGTGGTTCTGGCTCCCACCACTTCGAATACATGTAAAAAAAAGTCTAAACAAATTTTAGAGCTACAGAACCCACAAAGTGACAGAGAGAAACAAATCTTCTGCTGAAGGCACCCTGGAATGCAGACAGGAAAGGTCTATCACATAGAGTTGGGAGCCAAGCATAGTCCTGCATGAACAGTGTGGTTCTGGCACCACGGTGGCCCTGACTATCGGAAGCCTAAGCAGACTTCAGAAGAATGAATCACAAGTAGCTGTGGTGGTTTCCATATTCCTTGACCCATAAACACCAAAAAGAAAATAAAAGATCAGTTGAGAACTCTGTCAGAACTGGGTGGAGAAGAGCGCTGTCTGGCCCTGACTTGGGGAAAGAAGTGGCAGAGCCACTATGGCTGCAGTTGCTGTCATGTGCCTGCTTCTAGAGCTCCTGGCTTGCAGATAGTAGGGGGACCAAGCAACCATTTACAGGGTAATCACTCTCGCTTTAACCTGCTTGGATCAGGATCATGGTCTTGGGTGGTTTTGATGGGGTATGTGACCAGTGTGCCAGAGCTTGTGGGGGCTGCAGAGCCCTCCTATTAGACCCTGCTGCTGTGAAAAATACAGCGATTTGGGACATAGCTCTCTGCAATCTGGAAGCAGAGTTCTACCATGGCAAAGAGCTTAAAAGTCAAGTAATTGGCTGGCAATTTGAGCAAACAGAGAAAGCACAAACAGACCATAGAATCCTTTCTTGGGGACAAAAAGGATCAAAGCATGGAATGGAAGGAAGACAACAATGTCAGGACCACTGCTCCAAAAGCTTCCAAGAAAAATATGAACTGGTTTTAGGCCATGGAGGAGCTGAAGAAGCATGACAAGGTCAACAGGAAAAAAGAAATAATTAGGAACTTATTAAAATTTAACTATTTACATTCCTACATGGAAAAATGATAAAAATAACTAATAAGACTTTTCTCAGTATGAGGATAGTTGAAGGGAATATATATATGTGTGTGTGTGTGTGTGTGTGTGTGTGTGTGTGTGTGTGTGTGTGTGTACATACGTATGCATATACAGGAGGGTATATGTATGTATAAATATATATACATATATATTTGTGAGTGTGTGCATGTGTATATACATATATACATAAACAGAGGGCACAGGATCAGTTGCATAGAAAGGGATGATAGCTAAAAAAAATTAAGATGTGAGAGAGGAATATATTGGGAGAAGGAGAAAGGGAGAGATAGATTAGGGCAAATTATCTCATAAAAGAGGAAAGACAAAACTGTTACAATGGAGGGGAATAGCAAGAAGGTGAAAGGGACTGGGTAAAACTTATTTTCATTGAATTTGGCTTAAGGAGGGAATAACATACACACATGATTGTGTATCTTACCCTACAGGAAAATAGGGGGGGAAGGAAATAAGAAGGGGGATGATAGAAGGGGGGCAGATTGGGGGAGAGGGTAGGTAGAAGTAAACACTTTTGAAAAGGGACAGGGTCAAAGGAGAGAATCGAATAAGTGGGGGACAAGATAGGATGGAGGGAATTACAGTAAGTCTTTCACAATATAACTAATATGGACATGTTTTGCCTAACTACACATATATACAACCTATATTGAATTTCTTGTCTTCCCAGTGGGGGTGGGAGAGGAGGGCAGAAGGGAAAAAATCTGGAACTCAAAAAATTCAAAATAAATGTTTAAAAAAATTGTTCGTTTTTGTTTGTTTGTTTTTTTGTTTTTGTTTTTTATGCAACTGGGAAATAAGGTATACAGGCACCGGGAAATAGAAATCCATCTTGCCCTACTAGAAAATTGGTGTGGGGATGAGGGAGGATATAAGAGAGAACAAAATGGGGGAAGGAGTATTCAGTAGGCTCAATATTTTGGGGTGGGGGAGGAGAAAGATCGGGAGAAAGAATTGTAACAAAACATTTTGGAAATGAATGTTGAAAACTAAAAATAAATAAGTATATTGGGGAAAAAAGAATACATACAACAATTACAGACAAATAATATGTATGGCAACTAACTTTGATAGACTGGGATCTTCTCAGAAATAGAAGTTTAGAAGACAACTACAAAGAGTCACGATGGAAAGGGATATCCACATCCAGCGAAAGAACTACAGAGTCTGTAGATGGAAGCAAACTACTTGCTCTCTCTGGTTTGTGTTTTGTTTTGTTTTGTCCCTTTCTCATTGTTCACCCAATTGGTTATAATTCTTCTTTACAACATGACAAATATTTAACATGAAGGTATTTGTAGCTCCTATATTTGATTGTATGCTGCTATGTGGTGAGAGGGGATGAAAGGGAGGGAGAGAAAATTCGAAACTCGAGAGATTGTGGAACTGAATGTTGTAAAGTAAAAGTAAATAAATTATTAAAAACAAAAGAAGAAAATAGTAGAAGCAGAATAGAAGGTATCTAGTTCCAGAGAAATTCTCTAATTGGCATATAAGGTCTTTCATTTTCTGGATCCAAATATGTTTCTAGGATTATGTTATTTCCCTCAAACTTTCAATATTCCAGTCAAAGTGGTCTATTTAAGGTTTTTTTGTTCTCAATACTCCATCTTTTGGCTCCATGACTTTCATGGGCATGTACTTCATTCCCTCTTCACCCCTTTCTCTTGAAATATCTTAATTCATTCATGGGTCTGTTCAAATGCTACCTCCCCAAAATAACCTTTCTTGATTCTCCCAGTGTAGAATGAAAAATCCCACCTAAATCAAGAACACTGAGATTTCTTAGGATAAAAACAGGACATTTATTCTCTTCCCCCAGGAGAAGAGGGCAGACGTCCCCATGATGGGTCAAGGAGAGGAGGCATATTACAAAAGAGAGAACAAGAATTTATACCCTAAGGTAGTCAAGCCCCTTCCCCCTGTCTGTCCCTTCTCCCATTGGCTGAGAGGCTGGCACAAGTCTTAGTGCAGAAAATCTTTCCCAATGACAAATGACAGGGAAGTAGGGCATAGCCAATTCAAATATACCTATCCTTATTTGGCAAATGCCAAAGTGAAGAATGGAGGCACTAAAGTGGCCAGCAAAGTTGGAGGTCAGAAAACCCCTAAAGAGTGTAATGCTGATAAGGCTGTGGCCAACAAGGGTGGAGGTCAAAAGATTCCTGAAAGGGTTTGCTGCTAATTGACAGCAGAAGTGAAGGGGAGGAAGGGTGAAGCCCACAGTCAGAACTTACAGCAATCTATAAGAAGCATTCTGAGAAGTTTTCAAGTTCTCACTCCCCAGACATCCTTATTAGGACCTCCAGTTACTTTATAGTTATTCCCTTCCTCTCTACCTCCTTCCTTCATTTCTTCTCCCTTCTTTTTCTTTCTTTCAGCATAAATGTACATAGTGATTTCTCTATAAACATATACATGTTTATTTATATCTATAACCAAACCTATTGAATGTTAAGTACCTTACTCCACACACACACACACACACACACACACACACACACACACACACACACCCATCACCTGAAGGCCATGTATTTTCTACTTTAGTTCTATTTCATCTTTCCCTTAGAGTTCTTTTGTACCCCTTTGGGGTGTTGAGAGTGTCTAGGCACTCAGTCAATGGCTCTAGACCCCACCAGTGATGCTCCTTTAATTGTACATAGGTGGAGTGCCTCTAGTCCCAACTTCCTGCTTCCCTTTCTGGCTGGCATTAGAGTCTTCCTTGGAGAGGCATGGGGAGAGAACAACAGGGAAATAATCTATTTTGCCTCCCATCTAGCCACACAATGAGAGACTTTGATTCCAGGTCCATTTAACCATTAACGGTCAGATTAGCTTTTGTAAAGAAATAATTATTTTGAAGTTACAGTTATTAATATACAAATTTATCCCCCAATATGAGAGATTTAATTCTACCTCTGAGGAGAGGAAGGAGATTAATGTTATGCCTTAGCTCAGTTTAGTTTAAGCATAATCCCAAATTCCAAGTCAAAAGTGCCTTTTGGTCTCTAGTTCCAGGTACTTTGTCATCTCAGGGGTGGGTTATTGCAACATCCTGCCTGGAATCCTGGAACCAAGATTCCTAGAAGTTAAATTTATTTCTCCAGTGGGAGATTCACCAATTGCTACTAGAAGAGAAGGATAGATGAAATAGAATGGAAAAAGTACATCAGACCCATTTCTTGGGGACTAAACAGACACAAGGCAGAAGGTATCCTGTGCTGTTCGTGAACTGTGTGTCATCTTCACTCTCTGGAGGCAGCAGGGAAGCTCATAGAGGAGAAGAGAAAAAGACTGCTTCAAGTTTGGCAGTTTTAAAATTGTTGCTTGTCTGGCTGCACAGCCAATTGAAGGAGGTTACAGGAACAAGAGGAAACAGTTCTGAGAGAGGCAGAGAGAGAGAGAGAGAGAGAGAGAGAGAGAGAGAGAGAGAGAGAGAGAGAGAGAGAGAGAGAGAGATGGAGAAATCTGTGGATATATTGTTTCTCCCAGTAGAATATATATTGATAGCAAGACTATGGATTTATTTTATTTTGTTTTGTTTTGATTTGCTTGGTTTGGTTTCACTGTTTCATAGTCCTATTTTTTAGTCCACTACCTACTACACAGAAGACACTAAACGAGCTTTGGTTGAATTGGTTGAGGTACATGTCTGGCTTCCTGTTTCAATACTGCTACTTAAATTTTTACCAATAGGTGGCAATAGAGTCAAAGACTGCAATGAAAAATACTGCCCAGAAGTGATTCAAATTGTTTTCCTTACACTCCAGGCCTGATGTATATTATTAAAACAATGGAAGGCTGCAGTGCTCCACTTTCAAATACCAGAGCTCTGTGAATGAATGCTCTTTGACCTTCACCATGAGAACAGCTTTGCCTCACAGATATGTTGAAAGCTAGAATTCGTGTCATGCTTTTTTTTTTTTTTTTTGGCAGTCAAATCTCTGTGCCCTCCATGCTCCAGCGACCCTTTGTGAGGATCAGGTGGCTTTCTTTAAACCTGAGTAAAGAGAAATAGCTATGGTACACTCCACAGGTGGGGTGGGGTGGGGGGAGGAAGAATGTTTCAAAACATATTTCCTATACTGTTTCTCCCCTTCTAGAGACCTAAAGCATACCACTGCATTTTGTGCTAAAAGTAATTTTTATTCAGGTTCTGGACATAAATAGAGTTAGAAGAGTAACCAGGCATGGATAAGATGCCCCAAATTTTGAAATCTTGACTTAAAATATCTTCTCTAAATTGGCCCAGTTCTGGATATTTGTCCCATTCTTTTGAGCCCAACCACTAGTTCTGCAAATGGCTCCTGTTGAAATGTAAGTATGCAACATAAGATTCCCACCACCATTAGCACCAGAACCCAAAGAACTCCAGAGTCATATCTTGGTAATGACTCTTTGGGGTACTTCGGGGTCGGGTGGGTGAAGAGAACAGATAGCATCTAATAGGAAAGGTGATGTTAAAGAAGAGATGAAATACTCCAAAGATAACTTTTACTTACTCCATAATCTGGCTGAAGGGCTGGCTTTACCTCAGATGGTTACTTTCTGTGAATGAAACTCTCAAAAATAAAAGAACAAATATTTTTCTTTAATATTAACACCATTCATATCATTTATTCTATCATTTTCCTATGAATATGTTCCACTAATATGTTAGATGACCCCATCCCATTATTTTGTGTAGTTCATATTATCACGAGTTATTAAGGAAAGCATGTTAAGTTCTAAAAGGTAAAAATAATTCAGTGAGAAAATGGCATATCTTAATTCCCTTTTGTCATATTTATCTCTGTCACAAAATATTTATCCTTTATGTATTTCCAGAAACTAATGAAATAATATATAGATAGATATGTATGTATGTATGAGTATAATATATACATACATAGAGCTAAACTATCTATGCATCTATCTATTTATCTAATGTATCCTCTAGCTATCTATCTAGCTATTTATCTATCTGTTTTCTTTTTTTTTCTCCCTGTATCTCCTGTTCAAACTAGAGAAAGGCGGTTAGTATAGTGCTAGATGAACTCTATATAGAGGATTTATGGTAGGGCATGACTGAGAGTTGTACAAGATGAGGTCTGACTGGATATGTACAGAAAAAGGTGTCAACTTGCTTCCACTATATCTGTGGTTAAGACTTAACATTATCTCAGATGGCTTTAGTATTTCTTTAAAGTCTTCATTTTAACCACTTCTTCAATATCCAATATAAAATCTTCTTTAGAAGAAGACCCCAAATGGAGTCACAAAGAGTAATTCACTATTGAAACAAATGAAAAACAACAACAAACTGAGAGAGTTACTACTTAATTGTTATTTGGAAGCTAAAATTCATATAGTAATATAAACCTTATATTCAAGTGACTCTTTTTATTAAGAGAAAAATAACAACAATGAGGACAAGACCATCACTAAACAAGTAATTAGGAATGAGACTCAAGTCGTCCTTTAGCCTTTTAAAATTTGGTTTTATTTTTTAAAAAAACCCATCACCTCCTGAAAAAGATCCCAAAAAGAAAACTCCTAGGAATATTAAAGCCAGGTTCCAGAATTCCCAGATCAAGGAAAGAATATTAAAAGCAGACAGGAAGAAACACTTTCAATATTGTGGAAACAATCAGGATAGCACCCAATCTGGCAGCTTCTACACTGAGGGACCAAAGGGTAGGGATTATGATATTCCAGAGGGCAAAGGAGCTGGGATTAAAACCAAGAATCATCTATACAGCAAAACTGAGTATCATGTTTAAACTGAGTATCATGTTTCAGGGGAAAATATAGTCATTCAGTAGAGTAGAGGACTTTCAGGCATTCTTTTTCTTTTTTTTTTGTTGGAGGGCAATTAGGGTTAAGTAACTTACCCAAGGTCACACAGCTAGGTTTTTTGTTTTGTTTTGTTTTGTGTGTGTGTGTGTGTGTGTGTGTGTGTGTGTGTGTGTGTGTATGTGTTAAGTGTCTGAGGCCAGATCTGAACTCAGGTCCTTCTGACTCCAGGGCCAAGGCTCTACGCACTGTGCCACCTAGCCGCCCCCTCTTTCAGGCATTCTTGAGGGAAAAAAACAGCGTTGAATAGAAAATTTGACATTCAAAAACAAGTAGCCAGAGATGCCTGAGAAAGTAAACAGGGAAAATAAATCATAAATCATTCAAAGTTCAACTATTTGCATTCCAACATGGAAACATGATAATTATAACTGATAAACCTTTCTCAGTGTGAAAATAGTTGAAGAAGGGTATGTGGGCATATGAATATGTATATATGTTTATGAATGTATGTATATATGTTTATAGGTATACATTGATAGATGATACAGGTCAAATTTAATGGGCAGGTATGATACATAAGGGGTGAAATTGAGAGGTGAGAGAGGAACATAACGAGAGGAGATGGGGAGAGACAGAATGGGATAAACTATTTCATGTAGAAGAGGCAAGGGAAAGTGGTTACAGGGGAGGGGAAGAACAGGAAGGCAAAAAGGCAAAAACTTATTCTCATTGAATTTGGCTCAGGGAGAGAATGACATACATACTAAATGGGATATCTCAGCCTACAGGAGAGTGGGGAGGGATGGGGGGGGATGATGAAAGGGAGGGCAGGCTGGGGGGGAAGGTAGTTGGAAGCACCCACTTTGGAAAAGGGACAGGATCAAAGTGGGGAGTGGACCAGGTGGTATGTGGGATTGGAGGGAGGGAAATATAGTCAGTCTTTTTCAATATATCTACTATGGTAATTTTTTGCATAGCTACACATGTACAACATATACTGAATTGCTTATCTTCCCAGTAAAGGTGGGTGACAAGGGAGAAAGGGAATGAATCCAGAATTCAAAGTTTTATAATCAAATGTTTTAAATATATATAAATACTATTATTAATACTGTTTTCCATATAATTGGGAGATAAGATGTGCAGGCATTCAGGCATGGGAATTCCCTTTGCCCTATTGGAAAAGTTGAAGGGGGTATGGGAGAAGAGGTGGGAGAGAGAAGATTGGATATAGAGATATACTGTGTGACTGCTATTCTGGGGTGGTGGGCAGGGGAAAAATGGGGAAAAAATTGTAACTCAAAATCTCACAGAAATGAATGATGTTAACTAGAAGATAATAAAGCATTTGAAAAAAAAAGAATGTTACTTAATAGGATTGTTGTGAAAATCAAAAGAGAAAATGTATATAAAGGGTTTTACAATTTAAAATGACTACACATTTATATGTTGGGAACATATATTACGAGGGAGAAAATGATGTAGGTTAAGTGGCAATTTGAGATGGAGATTTTTTTTTTAATTTCAGAATTACTTATAATATCCTTAATTTTTCTCAACCTCTTTTGTATAACTATGTCACTTAATTGGCCCCATCATTTCAAGAAGTAGAAAGGGTGAAATACAAAACTGATCTGTAATCTTGAAGGCAAGTGCAGCATCTTCCTGTGCCTGCACAGCCAATTTACTGTGGTGTCCTGATTGTATGTACTTAGTATAGTACTGTAACCAATCACCATGTTTTCTAATTTATATGAGAGATGAACACCTGCAAAAGGATTTTTGTAAATCTAAATAGATTTTAAATATATCATAGGAAATTACTATTTGAAGGTATCCTACTGTCAATTATTTATATAACGAATCCTCATAAAATAATTATTGCCCTCTAATTTATTTTCCGTATAAGTAGTGTAGAGATTTTAAAGTGTTATGTCAGGTTTGCTTAATGAGATACTGTCTTGTGTTCTTAAAGAAAGTGATATGACTAAATTCCAAGCCAATTAAAAAATAACATGTTGTTTATGTAGTTCATGATGTGATACCTTGACTCAGACATCCTTTCACAGAGGTCTAAGCCAAAGAAATTTCTATTGTCTTTACTTTTAATAATGACAAGAGCTCTGACCTGAACCTATTCACTATCTATAAGTAATTCCCTTTGGTATCACAGAGATCTCCAGAACTATATAACAGAAGTTTCATTGCTACTAACAGTCTCCTCTGAGCTTCCTACTTTTGTTCTTTTTTTTATTTTTTAATGTTTTAGTTACTTAATAGTTAAACTTAAAATCTGTTAAGAAATCCCAGACTACATTTAAGCCCTGCAAACAAGGACTTTTGATTCCTTTTTCCCCAAGAAGCAGTGTGAATTTTAAATTAGAGTTCCTGGCAGATCCTACTCAGTCACTCTCGGCATGGCTTTGAGTAAGTAGATTTACTTGTGGGCCTCAGTTTTAACTGTTAAATGATGAAGGGGATGAGAAGTGGGAGTCTTACTCTCTAAGCCTCCTACCATATTTCAGTCACACCATATTATGATCCTCTTTAGTTAAAGGTATATCTGATGAGCTCTCTTGGTCAACAACTATTGTGATAAGGCATAACACATCATATGATGCCAAATACAGTTCTGTAGGATCAAGTCAACTGTTAGAAAAAGGCAGCTTAAAGACCAGTGACTTGGGAATCCAGAGGTATGTGTTATCAATCCTGTCACTAACATGGGCAAATCATTTTTAAGCAATTAGGGTTAAGTAACTTGCTCAAGGTTATACGGCTAATCATTATTTATATGTGGGTGCTCATTTTCCGAGGTCAGATTTGATCCTGGTTCATCCCAACTCCAAGGCCAGCACTCTTACTCATTGCACCACCTAGCTGCCCGGACAAATCATTTTTACTCAGGATTCCATTTTATCATTCACAAAATCAAAGAGTTGCACTAAATGATCACTAAATTCTCCTTCAGCTCAAGATTTCTGGGATTCTGTTGAATTTGGAATGTGAAGGTGATTGGTTTCTTTTTTATTCCTGTATATAGTCTGTATATATTTCAGATAATGAAACAAAGCCATAGAAAGATATATGCACTTAACTAATATGAAACACCTAAGAAATGAAAGAGCTAAGATTTAAAACTATGTCTTTTCACTCTAAGCACAGTTCTTTTTTTTCACTTGTAGCATGTAAACATGGAGACTTTATTCTATAAAAATAATAAATAAACAGAATCTTATATGCAGCAATAACAAATATTAAAAGTGTTAAAATACTGATACACAAGAAGCAATATCTAGAATTTTGTTAAGGTCTTATCTTAGTCAACCTGTATCAAAAGCCGACTTTGAGAGCTTCCTTGAGGGCTATGCAAAGAATAATATCTCAATGAGCATTCCTGTTGGTGGCACAAATGAAAAGGATTTCTGGGAGAAAGAAGGATACATATTTTAAATGTTTTCCCTTCTGTGAGGATATAGGAAAAACTGAAAGAGAACAGTAATATGTTCAGTCCTGAGGGAATATAGTTTCTCATTGAATTAGGGGGGAAAAGAGAGAGTTAAATCAATGAACAAGCCTTTATTAAATGTTTTGTATATGCCAGGAACTGAATAATATGCACAGAATACAAATACACATAGTTAGATAGTCCCCCAACCTCAAGGAACTTGACATTTTAGTGGCCAAGATAACTCATAAAAGGAAACTGGGTCCAGGAATGGCTGTGAGAAACAAAAACACCTCATCTAGGGGCATGACAGAAAAAAGGTCTTAGGAGAGCTAGAAGAGGAATGAGTTTGGACTTTGGAACCCCCCTTAAATGAGGGTCCTGGGAGGAACCTTTCAATCAAAGGGAAATGGTGTAGGGATGCTTACATTGTATGAATTCTAGAGTGCAGTAAAGCTGCAGAATGAAAGACTAGAGCATAGAAAAGAAAGTCCAGAATGGAGCATAGAGAGGAATGTTGGAACATTAAGAGTGGTGAGAATATGTTCTGAATTTAGAAGATATGTGTTTAAATCCTGATTCAGAAACATACTAGCTCTGGCTTGGAAGGTACATCACCACCCTCTTAAAGCCCACTTAACCTGTAATAAAATGGAGGCAATATTTGTATAACTTACTTCACTGAGTACAATGAAGAACATAATTTGTGAACTATAAAATTCATTATCAATGTGACCTATTGAAGGAAGTAACTAAGTATAGAAAGGGCTAGAAAAGAAAAATAACAGCCCTTAAAATTATAATTTTATGGGGGTGGGAGACAGGAAGTAGAGTAAAGATGATGGAGACAAGGCAATAACTGTCCTGAACTCTCCCAAATTCAACTCCAAAGAACTTTAAATAATGAGTCAAAATGAATTTTGTCATGGCAGAACCCACAAAAGGAAATTGTGAAACAATTTTCCAGCCCAAGACAACTTAGAAGGTTGGCAGGAAAGATTTGTCACAAGATGTAAAAGTAGAGAGCAGACCAGGTCTCAGAAGCCAGCAGTAGATCATGGAGGCAACTGGATCAGTAGCAGCAATACTAGGTTCCAGAAATCTCAATCCACAGCTGATCAGAAGGAGATTATAGGGGTCTTTGTTGGCACTAGGTGCAGGGCTATGTTGCATTGCCCATAAATGGATGCATGTCACAGCATGGGTTACAGTCCCAGGGTAAGGGACTATCACACCAAAACTTGTGGTTTGCAGGTGAGTGAGGATCTTTCTTACAGTTCTAGGATAGAAAAGAGTGCTTGTGATCACCCATAAAACACAGCACTGGCCAGGTGAACAGTGAGCCCACCTTTTTTTAGATGCTACCACCTTGGAATAACTGGAGTTTTCAGACCCCTACAGTTAGTTCTGAGAATAGCAGCAAGAAATGCCTGAAGCTTGGGATAGTGCTCCCTAGACAGTGGGAACAGAGTTATGCTTTAACAGAGTTAAGATTAAAGAAATAGGCTGGGAAAATGAGCAATCAAAGAAGAAAAGAGCTTGATCATTGAAAGTTAGCAATGGTGACAGAGAAGAGCAAAACACAAATTTAGAACACAATAAAAACAAAGTTGATACATGTAAAATTTCAAAGAAAAAAAATGAATTGGTCTCATATCTAAAATGAATTCCAAGAAGAGTTAAAAAAATTAAAAAAAAAAAACAAACAAGAGAAGCAGAAGAAAATTCAGAAAAGAAATGAGAGTGCTACAAGAAATTAATGAAACAGAGTCAATAGCTTGGTAAAGGAAGTATAAAGAATACCAAAGAAATAGTAGTTTAAAGAGCTGAATAGGCCAAATGGCAAAAGAATCATAAAAGTCCACTGAAAAGAAGAAATCTTTAAAAAGCATAACTAGTCAAATGGAAAAAGAAGTACTAAAGCTCACTGAAGAAAATAATTACTTATAAATTAAAATTGGGCAAGAAGAAGACAATAGTTCGATGAGACACCAAGAATCAGTCAAACAAAATCAAAAGAATGAAAAAAATTGAAACAAAAGTAAAATCTCTCATTGGAATTTTCTTTTTAAATTGACCTGAAAAATAGATCTAGGAAAGATAATTTAAGAACTATTGGACTGCCTGAAAGTCATGATCAATAAAAGAGGCTATACAACATCTTTCAAGAAGTTATCAAGGAAAATTGCCCTGATATTTTCCAGCCAGAGGATAAAATAGAAATAGAAAGAATCCATTGATGATTTCCTGAAAGAGATCCCAACGGTAAACTAGGTGGTGCAGTGAATAGAGCATAGGCCCTGGAGTCAGGAAGTCGTGAGGTCAAATCCAAAGTCAGACACTTGACACTTAACTAGCTGTGTGACCTCAGGCAAGTCACTTATCACCAATTGCCTCCAAAAATAAAAGATCCCCAAATGAAAACTTTCAGGAATATTAGAACCAAATTACAGAATTCCTGGAGAAAATATTGAAAGTTACCAGAAAGAAACAATTTAAATATCATGGAGTCACAGTTAGGATAACACAAGATTTAGCAGGGTCTACCATAAAAGGCAAAGATGCCTTTTGATATGATATTTTGGAGGGAAATTTAGGTAATTACAACCAAAAATTACCTACCCAGAGTAACTGAGTATAGCTGCTTCCAGGAAAAATGAATACTTAACAAAATAGGTCTTTCTAGCATTCCTGATGAAAAGACCAGAGCTGAATAGAAAATTTTACTTTAAAATCCAAGACTCAAGACAAACATGAAAAGGTAAAGAGGAAAGATAAATCTAAGAGGTTCAATAAATTTAAACTGCTTAAATTCCTACAAGATACTTATAACTCCTAAGAACTTTTTCATTAGCGTGGCAGTTAGAATAAGCATATGATGAGCTAGTACATGGGGTGAATTAAATATAATGGTATGATATCTAAAATAAAATTAAATTAAGAGTGAGAAAGAGTAATGCACTGGGAGAAGCAAAAAGGGAAGGGTAGAATGCAGTAATTTGTCACATATAAAAGAGGTTCAAAAGAGTTTTCCAATGTAAAGGAAGATTAAATCGGTGTGGCTGAGTACTTGACGTTATTCTCATTGAAATTGGCTCAAATAGTAAACTACATACAGACTCAGTTATGTATACCTCACTTGAGCACTTAGAAAGTCACATGTGGCTCTGAGGCCACAGGCTCCCCACACCTGGTCTAAAAGATAATCCCAAAGGTCATTCATTTTTCCTCTGAGTCATTACTACTTTGCTGGATAAAAAAAAAAAAAAATCTGTAGTGCTAGCATTCCCAGGTCTTCTGGACTTTAGAGAAAGCCCTAAGGGTTCTCCCATTAGAGCATGACCTCACACTGTGTGATACAAGATCAAAGGCATCACCAAGATCCACCAAGAACAAATCAGAAAATGAAGAATTAATTGAGGCTGACAAGCTATTTTTAATGGTTCCAAAATCTATCAAAAAGCATCCTCTTTACATATTCTACAATGTCTATGAGATAGCTTTACTCTGCATTATCACATCTCTCCCAGGAAGTAAGTTTGCAGCATCTCCAAATGAAGAGATACTATCTGAGACACTCTGTGCATGTGTCAGACATATATTACATTAGATTTTGTCTAATATTAATCAAACAATAAATAAATATTTATTAAGCACCTAATATGTACTAAGCATTGTGGGAATATAAAAGGAGGGAAAGGATGCTCCTTGCCCTCAAGAAGTTTACATTCTAATAGAAGATAAAATATGCAAAAAATGTATACAAAGGAAGCTATATACAGGATAAATAAGAAATAATTAACTTAGGGAAAGTACTAGAAATATGATTGGTTAGAGAATCTTTCCAGTAAAAGATGGGATTTTAGTTGCAACTTAAAAGAAGTTAGGGAAGTCTATAGATAGAATTGAGTAAGGAAAGTCTTCCAGTTTTGGCAAAAAGGTAGGTGAAATGACCAAATAAAGAGATGGAGTGCCTTGTTTGTCAAACAGCTAGGAAGCTAGTGTCCCTGGGTCA
The DNA here is from genome assembly GCA_011680675.1 of Gymnobelideus leadbeateri. Lineage (NCBI taxonomy): Eukaryota > Metazoa > Chordata > Mammalia > Diprotodontia > Petauridae > Gymnobelideus > Gymnobelideus leadbeateri. The sequence goes on along the minus strand of WOXC01007819.1, from coordinate 316,259 downwards.
AAGTATACTTCTTGAGAAGTAAGGTATAAGAAGATTAGAAAGGTAGGAGGGGACAAGGTTAGGAAAGAATTTGAAGGCCAAACAGAATATTTTGTATTTGATCCTGGAGTCAGTAGGGAATTACTGGAATTACTTAAGTTGAAGGGTGATATGATAAGACATTTTCTTTAAGAAAAGCACCACATTGCCTAAATAAGTGATGGATTGCTGTGGGGAGAGACTTCAGCAAGGCAGTCTCATCAGCATGTTACTGCAGTAATGCAAATTCAAGATGATGAGGGTCTGTACTGGAGTGATAGAAAAGTAAGAGGAAAAAAGGGGTCCTATTCAAAAGATGTTGTAAAGGTGAATTTGACAGGCTCTGGAAACAGGTTGTACATGGGAGGTGAGAGATATTGAGTGACTGGGTGTCTTCTAGTTGTAAACCTGAGGAACTGGGAGGATGGTGTTACCCTCTATAAGTAACAGGGAGGGTATTTTAGGGGGGTAAATATTATGAATTCCATTCGGGAATTATTGGGATTTAAATACCTGTGGGATATCCAGTTCAAGATATTTAAAAGTCAGTTGTCAGATTGGAGGACAGCAGAGAGACTGGGACAGAGTAGGTAGATGTGAGAATTATAAGCAAAGAAATTACAAAAGCAAAAGATTTTCCTTAAGGGAATGAAGCTAACTATATGGCTATAAGAAACCTCAACATTTAGGTTACCTATTACTTTAATAAAAGATCTCAAGTTATTCCAACTTTAATTGTTACTCCAACTTTTATTAATGAAACATTATCTAAATGCAAGCTGATTAATATTCCCATCAAATATAAAAAGCAGAATATGAAATACTAACAGTTACAGGAATTTTCTTTCACTTTCCTGAAGGAAGCAAAAACATCCAAACCTTCTCTCATAAGCAGAATCATATTTTACCAAGGTAGATATTCATCAGACTATATTTTATATTTCAACAGCAACAACCATTAGAGGAAAAGAAATTGCAAGTCTTTTATATGAGAAGATTCATATCTTCAAAATCACTTTGGCTCTTTACTAAAGCTTTCAAAGTTAATATTCATAACAATGGCATAAAATATGAAATAATACAGCTTGGCACTAGAGACAAGCTGATTTCACAGCTACACTGATGATGCTGATGCATGTTATCCTCTTTATTTATAGAAAATAATGTGAACATAGCATTATGAGTCACCTTCACACTTTCTTGTTATTCTTTTTCTTCTCAACTCAGCCCACATCAATATGACATTGCATGCAAAATAACATGCCAGTAGGATTTCTAGTTATTTAAGTATTGAACTTATCTTTTTTTAGGAAGGGAAGGAAGACAGGAATGAGGGAGTGAGGGAAAGCTTGAAGGATTAAGTTTGCTTCTGTTCAAACTGGAAATAGCTATCAAGTTTCTTTGGAATCAGTTTTGCAATGCTAAAAAAAAAAGAATGAATTTTTATATTCCTATGTAAAACAAACGACATGGCTAACACCTTGATTCCCAGAGAATATTTCTACTTTATATCCCTACAGAATATCAATCAATAAAATAAGTATATGTATATTTATTTTTTTCTGAACTTATGATTTCATGGATACAGATTCCTACCAGTGAGGAAATTTTTTCTACCAAAGTAGATCAACAACAATTTGAAAGCATAGCTATTTTGAGATTTTCCTGGAGCACCAAGAAGTTGGTTAATTGTCCCTTGAAACCAGGTATTCCTAACTCCCAGGCCTGCTCCCTGAATTTTAATTAGTATATTTATGCAAATTATATGCAATCATACATATATACATATATGTGTAAATATATACACATACATATATAACGAACATGTATATACATATATGTGTGTATATATGTGTGTGTGTGTGTGTTTGTGTATGAATGTATACACACACACATACAGTCACCTACTGCCCCTCCTGAGCTCTTGTCCTATGTCACCAACTACTTATTGGACATTTGGAATTGGATATTCCATAGGCATCTCAAGCTCAATTTGCTGAAAACAAGAGTTCATTTTTTATCTCTCTGTAGTCTACAAATGTTTCAAACTTTTGTATTATTGGCCAAATCCCATTTTCTCTTTTGGCCATGCAGATTTGAAACTTAAATGTTATCTTTGGTTCTCTTGTTCACTATTCATATCCAATTGGTTGTCAAATTTTCTCATTTCTTCCACTACAGCATCTCTTATATCCTACATTTTCTATAGCATAATTTATGCTCCTTTCTGTCCATCACATAGCTAAAACTCCAGTTCAGGTCCCACATCACCACTCACCTGGATTATTATAATCACCTTCTATTTGTTCTTCATGCTTAAAGTACTGCCTATATCTCTCCACTCCTCCACTCTTTCTACCCTACTCCAATACATACTCCATACAGCTGTCCCAGTGATTTTCTTAAAACATATGTCTATCTCACCCCATGTCATCAATAAACTCCACTGACTATTACTCTTAGGATCAAACATGAACTTTTGTTTTTGGCATTTAAAGCTCTCTAAAACTTGCCTTTTTCAAACTTCATTATTTTAATGAATTATCTCCATATACTCGACAATCCAACCATGCTGACTTATTTGCTCTCCCTAATGTAGAAAACTATATGTCACATCTTCATCCCTTTTATTGGCTATTCCCCACACTTTTGATATGCTCCTTCATCACCTCCAACCCTTAGAATTCTAGACTTCCTTTAAAACTCAGCTAAACCATCACTTCATACAGAAGTCTTTCCTAGTATGGTCCACTGCTAGAGGCTCCCTTCTAAGGTTGCCTTCTTCCTTATCTCCATTTAATTTGTATGCACCAATTGATGGGGATTTACTATCTGGAATGAGAATGTATAATTCTGGAGAGTTGAGGCTCTTTTTGCTTTTTTAATTGCATCACTAGCACTTAAAACAGTGGCAAGAGAAGAATTAGTGTTTATTAAATGCTTGTGGAATATTGACCTGGTGTATCCTCACTTGGTAATGTTAGGAATGAAAAAGGAAAAGAGCAGCCTTTATAGAAGAAATTCTTCACTGCTGGCACCGTATATCAGTGAAATCACAGGTCTACTTCAATATATGCATACACAGATATAAGTGCATTTATATGTAAATACTTACATACACACAGGCATACATGTGCATATACATATGCATAAAGACAGACAACATTATAATTTAGCAAGTTCACCATATTTAACAGTCCCATTCCACTGGGTCACATATTCTTTCTGAGACTAAATTACTTGAGTCTCTCGACTGATCCCCACAGGACTGGTCATAAAAGGCTCTTCTCTCTGTCTGTCTATCTGCCTGTCTGTCTCTATCCCTCAACATTTAACATGACCCTACAAGAAATGCTATTCTTTGACTGGATAAGAATCTGCAAATGGGACAAATATTAAACATTGCGAAGAAAAGACAGAATAAGAATGGATGAGTATAGTATTCAGAAGAAGAAATTTGGGGATTAGAAGAGAAGGGTGATGCTCATTCAACAACACAGGACTGAAATGGCAGCCAGCAGAAGTGACAGAATAGCAGAAAAGAGAAAGAATGAGAAGCAGGGGTGGGGAATCTACAGCCTCAAAGCCACATGTAGCCTTCTAGGTTCTTGGACCATATTTGAGGATCTAGAGGACTACATATGGCCTTGAGACCATAGGTTCCACAGCCTTGTGAGATTTATATAGTTCCAGGAAATGTGCTAAGCACTTCAAAATATAATTATTTTATAAGACATTCACAACAACCCTGGAAGATAGAGACTATTATTATCTCCATTTTATAGTTTAGGAAACAGAGTCCAACAGTTAAATAACTTACCTAGGGGCACAAATTTAATAAAAATCTGAAACTGCATTTGAAGTCAGGTCTTCCTGACCTAAGACGCAGGACTCTATCTGCATTGGAAAAGGTTTTCTTAGAATATCCATTAAAAGGTATACACTGAGGATTCTTTCCTCCTTTCATGATCAGTCACCAAGGGTCATCCTGGGCATTCAAGAAAGTCAGCTCCAGAAAGGAAGTTAAAGACCATTAGTATGGGGCTCTTAAATGTGCAAAAGATAATAAATTACAGCATTCTCTGAGTCATTCTGTCAAAATATTCCAACTATAATTCTTTACCCCTGAAGGGATATAGATTATATTCAAATAGGTGGACAGGAATGCAGGAGGACTCCACATGTGCTAGAACCTAAGAAAGAAGAGAATCCTAGAGAATCAGCTAAAATTAGGTGAAACACTAATGACTTTAGCAAAATTTCAGGATATAAAAGAAACCCACATAAAATATCAGTATTTCTATGTATAGCCAACACAACCCAACAGTATGAAATAAAAAGAGAAATTATATTTAAAATAACTGCAGACAATATAAAATGCTTGTAAATCTACCTGTCAGGATAAACCCAGGGACAATGTGAAAACAATTACAAAATAATTTTCACACAAATAAAAAATATTTAAATAATTGGAGAAGTATTAACTGCTTTTGAGTAGACTGTCATTATAATAAATACGAAAATTATACCTAAACTAATTTAACTGAGGGTCATACCAATCAAACAATTAATGAATTGTTTTCCAGATCTAGAAAAAACAATAAGAAAATCTATCTGGAAGAACAAAAGTTCAAGAATATCAAGGGAATCAATAAAAAAATGTGAAGGAAGATGATCTAGCAATATCAAATTTCAAACTATAATATAAAGTGGTAATCATTGAAACAACCTGCTACTGGCTAAGAAATATAGTTTGTAGATTCCTGGAATAGAACAGGCACAGAATACACAGTAGTAAATGCTAAAATTAATCTAGTGTTTGATAAACCCAAAGATTCAAGCTTTGGGGGATCAACTCATCATTTGAAAAAAAGATGCTTGGAAATCAAAAGCAATCTGACAGAAACTGTATGGCAGATGATATATCAAGATAATGTCAAAATGGGTACATGATTTAAATATAATGTGTGTTATAATAAATAATTTAGAGGAGCCAGGGGGAAAAAACCTATCAGATGTGTGGATAATGGAAGAGTTTAGGACTAAATAAAATATGGGTATCATGGGAAGTAAAATGGATAATTTTGGTTAAAAGAAATTAAGAAAAAATAAATTAATTAAACAATTTGAAGAAATTGTTTTGCACAAACAATGCCAATGTAGCCAAAAGTAGAAAGAAAGTTAGCAGATTGTAGGGAAATTTTTACAACTCTTCTAGAGACCACATTTAAAAAACATATATGAAGCTGAGCCAAATTGATAAAATAAATATCAATTCCCCAATTCATACATGATGGAAGGAAATGACCGGGCAATTGTCAGAAGATGAAATCAAAGCTATCAACAGTCACATAAAAAACAACAACAATTCTAAATCATTATTGAGTAGAGAAATTCAAATTAAAACAACTATGAGGTGCTGCTTCTTAACTCTCAGATGAACTGTTGTGAAAGAAAAGGAAAATGATAAATGCTAGAGTCAGTATGGAAAAAAAATAGGTATATTAATGTATTTTTGGTCAATTGTAAAGTGGTCCAACTATTCTGAAGAACAATTTGGAACTATAGTCAAAGGTTTATAACTTTGTGCATACTCTTTGATGCAGCATTATCAATACTAGTTCAATATCTCTGTAGGAGCAAGCACCCAAACATCCCCAGGGTGGCTGCCAACACAGGTTCTTAGATCTGCTTTTCTAAAGGAAAGCAACTCAAAAGGGCTTAACAAGCTTACTTTAATCAATCAAACATGTATCATTTACCTAGTTCAGGGGAAACAATTCAACACCCTGAACTTCAAAGTATACAGACAGAACTTACAAGACAGAGAAACAAGCAGATCAAGCAGACAGGCTTCCAAACTGTCCAACCATTACACATCAATACTGAATCACAGTTACCAGAGAGGGAAGCATCAACATCTGGGTTTTCAAAGCTGGGGGTTCTCAACAACAGCTGCCCAGAGTCTCATCTGGTGAAGTCACACAACACTTCTCAAGGTGAAACCCAAAGCAAAGCCTCACATCAGGGATTATATAGCCTTCTCCTGGATCAGAGAATGTAACCATCCTCTTGACCCACTGCCCAATCACACAGCATCAAGGTGTGGGCATTCCTGAAAATGAAACCTTCTGCCACAGGCTCCATGTGACCACATTCAGACTATTAGGAGGTAGAGTATATTTTCAAACCAAGGAAGGTTCTCAGAGTCTCTTAAGCCAATCAAAGGGCCCAGGGGCAGGGAAGATCTTTAAATGTGCATTTCCATTACAATCTCAAAGAGACCAAAAAAGGGAAAAGAACCTTTATGTACAAAAATATTATAATAACTCTTTTTGAGGTAGCAAAAACCCCCCTTAAATTTAGGGGATGACTATCAATTGAGGAATTGCTAAGCTGTGGTATTGATTGGGATGGAATACTATTGTGCTATACGAAATGAAAAGCAGCACGTTTTCATAAAAACCTGAGAAGTCACATATATGAATTGATGCAATGCAAAGTGAGCAGAAACAGAACTTTTTAAAACAGTTATGGCAATATTGTAACAATGATAAACCATGGGGCGGAGCCAAGATGGAAGAGTAGAAACAGCACCTCCAAGGCTCTCTCCCCAGATTACCTCCAAACTATGTAAAAGGGGACTCTGAACAACTTCTGGAGCCCCAACACCCAAAAAACAACACAGAGAAGCTAACCTTCCACTGAGGACAGCCCAACAGCCCTGCAGGAAGGGCCAGCACAGCACTCTGGGAGCCGGCAGCACAGTGCCCAACACCGGGAGAGCTGAACCCAGGTCCCACGGTTTTAGTCCCAGGGCAGCCAGGCCAACAGCCGGCTGGAGGGACCCCAGAACACCAGCAGCTGTGGAGATTCCAGAATGGTCAACACAGACATGCCTAGGACAAAGTGAGAGGTTAGTGCCCTATGGACTTTGGGACTAGTATTTGGTCGGCTTCCTCCCCTGGGGGCTAGAAGCCGCTGAGGAGACACACCACTTTGCAATTTTTAGTGGCGGCTCCAGCTCCTGGCCTGCAAACTGTAGGGAGATCCAGCGATCAGCCCTGGGGGTAATCACTGACACTTTAACCTCCCTGGATCTGGATTGTGATCTGGGGGGGGAGGTCGTGGGGCAGGTTTCCAGCTGGTCAGAAACGGAAGTTGCCCACACACACACGTTAGGGACAAAGCTCCCCTGTCTGGTGGCAGAGTTCTACTGTGGCAACAAGCCCAAAAGTCAAGTAATTAATTGGCATCATGCCAAGGCAAAGGAAACAAAATAAACAGAAAAATGAAACATTAGACTCCTATTTGGGGGGCAAAGAGTAGAGAAGCATGGAACAGCCAGAGGACTGTGAGGTCAGAAATCCTGCTCCAAAAGCCCCAAAGGAAAATATGAGTGGGTTACGGGACATAGAGGACCATAAAAAGGACTTTAAAAATCAAATAAGAGAAGTGGAGGGAAAATTGGGAAGAGAAATGAGAAGAATGCAGGAAAAGTATGAAATGAGGGTCAACAGCCTGACTGAGGAAAACAACACCTTAAAAATAGACTAACTCTAATAGCAAAGGAGGCCCAAAAGGGCAATGTGGAGAAGAATGCCTTAAAAAGTAGAATTTGCCAGATGAAAAAAGAATCTCAAAAGCTCACTGAGGAGATTCATTCCTTCAGAGTTAGACTGGAGCAAATGGAAGCTAGTGACTTTATGAGAAATCAAGATGCTGTTAAGCAGATCTAAACAAATGAAAGAATAGGAGGCAATGTGAAATATTTCATGGGAAAAAACAATGACCTGAAAAATAGATCCAGGAGAGATAATTTAAAAATTATTGGACTACCTGAAAGCCATGATCAAAGAAAGAACCTAGAAATCACCCTTCAAGAAATTCTCAAGGAAAATTGCCATGAAGTTTTAGACCCAGTGGGCAAAATAGAGGTTTAAAGAATCCACAGATCACCTCCTGAAAATGATCCCAAAAAGAAAACTCCCAGGAATATTATAGCCAGGTTCCAGAATCCCCAGATCAAGGAGAAAATACTCCAAGAAGCCAGGAAGAAATAATTTCAATATTGTGCAAACACAATCAGAATAGCACAGGACCTGGCAGCTTCTACACTGAGGGATCGAAGGGCATGGAATATGATATTCCAGAGGACAAAAGAGCTGGGAATGAACCCAAGGGTCACCTACCCAGCAAAACTGAGTATTTTGTTTCAGGGGGATATATGGTCATTCAGTGGAATAGAGGACTTTCAAGCATTCTTGAGGAAAAAACCAGAGTTGAATAGAAAATTTGACACCCAGACACAAGAAGCAAGAGATACCTGAGAAGATAATCAGGGAAAAGAAATCAAAAGGAATTTATCAAAGTTAACCTGTTTACATTCCTACATGGAAAAATAATAACTGTGAATGATGAAACTTTTCTTAGTATGAAAATATTGGAAGAAGGGCATATGGTCACATGAAGACATATGTGAATGTGTGTATATATGGTTACAGTTATACATGGATAGAGGGCATAGATTGAATTTGTTGGGAAGGGATGATACCTAATGGGTGAAATTATGAGGTGAGAGAGGAAAGTGGCAAGAGGCGATGGGGAGAGACAGGGTAGGGTAAACTATCTCCTGTAGAAGAAGCAAGGGGAAGTGGCTTCAAAGGAGGGAAAGAATAGGAAGGCAAAAAGGCAAAACCTCATTCTCATTGAATTTGGTTCAGGGAGAGAATGACATACATACTAAATGGGATATCTCAACCTGCAGCAAAATAGGGGGAAGGGGGATGAGAGGACGGATGATGGATGGGAGGGTATTCTTGGGCGGAGGGGAGATTGGAAGTACCCACTATAGAAGAGGGACTGGATCAAGTAGGGAATGGACAAGGTGGGGGGTGGGATGGGTGGGAGGGAATTATAAGCAGCCTTGTACAATATATCTACTGTGGTAATATTTTGCATAGTTATACATGTATAACACATACTGAATTACTTATCTTCCTAGAGGGAATGGGTGACAAGGGAGGAAGGTAATGGATGTGAAATTCGAGGTCTTAAAATTAAATGTTTCAAATATATATATAAACACTACTATCAATACTCTTTTGCATGTAATTGGGAGATAAGATGTACAGGCATTGGGGCACAGAGATTCACCTTGCTCTAATGGAAAAGTCGAAGGGGGTAAGGGAGAAGATATGGGAGAGAGCAGGATGGAGGAAGCGATATCTTGTAGGACTGATATTCTGGGAAGGTGGGTAGGGGAAAAACGGGGAAAAAATTGTAACTCAAAATCTGGCGGAAATGAATGATGTAAAACAGAAGTTAATAACACATTTGTTTAAATATAAAGAAAAAACTCCAAAAAAATGATAAACCGTTAAAACACAAAACAAACAAACAAAAAATCTTAACTACTCTGATCAAGGCAGTGACCCAAGACAATTCCAAAGAACTCTTGAAGAAAAATATCATCTACCTCAAGAGAGAGAACTGATGAACTCTGAGTATACATTAAAGCACATTTTTTGTTTATCCTTTCTTGTTTTTTTTTCTTTTATAGCATGGCTAATATGGAAAAATGATTTGCATGACTTCTCCTTTGTAATTGATATCACATTGCTTGCTTTATTAATATGTATGGGGGTGGCAGAAAAAGGAGAATTTGGACTTCAATCTTTTTAAATGAAAAATGAAGAAAGAGAAGGAAGGAAGGAAGGAAGGAAGGAAGGAAGGAAGGAAGGAAGGAAGGAAGGAAGGGAGAAAGGAAAGAAGGAGCATAATGAAGTATGGCAGATATTTGTACTTCCATTATTGTATATCCTCAAAGTAAATTTCCTTTTTTAAAATGTAATTCATGTTGAGGTTAAATGGAACTGTGTCATTCAGATCATCCCCCAACTGATGGCAATAAGAGCTGATGGCAATAGAGAAGAGATATCCCAAACTTCAAGGTACCCCTAGAGCCCTGATGAAGATATAACTGGTCTTGCTCTGGCTAAATGATACTAAAGCATATTCACTAAAGAAGTACTTATAGAGCAAAGACAAAAGCAAAGGAAAATTAATCATCAAGGTAATTGATAATTTGATTAAAAAGTGCAAATCAACAGCAAACATTTGATGAAAAGATTCTTCTTAATGAGTCAGAGCAAAATTGAGTCAAAATTTCCATTGTAAGATGAAAGTATATTAGGGGTAGAGCCAAGATGGCAGAGTGAAAGAAGGTACTTGCTGGAGTTCTACCCCAGAGTCCTCCAAATACCTGTAAAAAAGGACTAAACAAATTTTAGAGCAAAAGAATGTGCAAAATCATAGAGTGAAACAAATTTTTAGACCAAGACAACCTAGATGTTTGACAGGAAAGGTCTGTTACACTGGACTGGGAGAGCACAGTCCAGGGACCCACACCAGCAGTGACTAGGCTCTAGTAATAACCAGACTAGGCCTCTGTGGAATGAATCACTGGCAGCTGTTATGGTTTCCAGACTTCTCAACCCACAAATGTCAAAGACAAAATAGAAGGTCAGTAGGAAAGGTCTATGGGACCTGGCTGCGAGACAAGCATTGTCTGGCCCCAGGCCCAGTCCCATAGCAGGGGCTATGGCAACAGTGGCAGTAGCTGCTCAAGGAGGTCTTAGCTCACAGACATGGGGTGATGAACGGTTGATCAGAGGGGATTGCAGATGTCTCTCTGCTGGTGCTGAGACATGATTCTCTTGCTTTGTGCTTGCATGGATCATGGTCGCAGTCCTAGGAGGCAGGCCTAGAGTGCAAAGCAGTGATGTTGTGGTGGAGCTTGTGGCAGTGGTGGAGAAGGAAGCTTCGACACAATTACAGGTAGAAAAGAGTGTGGTCATTCATGGACCAGAGCACAGACCAGTAGAAGAATAAACACCTCTCTTTGATCATATAATCTGGGAAAAACTAAAAATTTACAAGTCCCCAGACATGTCTATGAAAATAGCTATACAAAACCCCTGAAGTTTGGGACAGCACATTCTCCACTATGGAAGCAGAGCCCTACCTAAACAAAGAGCTAAAAAGTCAAGTAATTGGCTGTGAAAATGAGAAAACAGGTGTAAAAAAACCTCAAACTTTGGGGCCAGAGTCAAGAAGGCAGAATAGAAACAGGACTTCCATGCAGCCCTGGTTTCCACATCCTCCAATTCATATAAAAAATGTCTATAGACAAACTTTGGAGCTACAGAATCCACAAAATTATAAAGAGAAGTTAACCTCCCCCTGAAGATAATCCAGTGGGCCAGCAGGAAGGGGCCAGCAAAGCACTCTGGGAGCCAAGCCCAGCCCTGTGTGAGCTGGAGGTTTTATCCTCATTGTGGCCACAACCAGTTGCCAGTTGGAGGGATTTCAGACCACCAGCAGCTATGGTAGTTTCTAGAATTATCAACACATAGATGCTAAGAAGAAAGTGAGAGGTCAGTACAGTGTGGACTTTGGGATATGGTAGTTCTGGAGTGTGCTCTGGCCTTTAATCCCTGGAGGGAGAAGTGGCTGAGGCACCTTGACAGTGCAGCTGCCACAATGTGGCCTCTTCAGATCCTGGCTTGCAACCTGTTGGGGGACCAAGCAACCAGTCTGATGGGTAATTGCTCTTGCTTTAACCTGCTTGTATCTGGATCACTGTCTAGGGTGAAGATCCTTGGTTATGTGACCAACTTGCCAGAGCATGTGGAGGCTCAGAGAGGGCACCCCTCTAACATCTCCAGAAGCTGCAAAAAAAAAAAAAAAAAAACCTCTATTTGGAACAAAGGTCCGCTGTCTAGTAGCAGAGTGCTACTGTGGCAAAAAGTCTGAAAGCCAAGTAATTGAGTGTCAGCATGAGCAAGCAAAGGAAGCAAAGCAATCCAACTTTAAACTTCTATTTTGGGGAGAAAAAAGATCAAAGCATGGAACTGGAGGAAGACAGAGAAGTCAGATCTCCTGCACCAAAAGCTTCCAAGAAAAATATTAGCTGGTTACAAGTCATAGAAGACCTTAAGAAGGATTTTGAAAACCAAATAAGAGAAGTGGAGGAAAAATTGGGAAGAGAAATGAGAACAATGCAAGAAAATTATAAAATGAGTCAGAGTCAATGACTTGATTAAATAAATAACACCTTAAAAATAGACAAACTCAAATGGCAAAAGAGGCTCAAACAGCCAATGAAGTGACAAATACCTTAAAAAGCCAAATTTGCCAGATGGAGAAAGAATCCCAAAAGCTCACTGAAGAGAATTATACCATCAGAATTAGATTGGAGCAAATGGAAGCTTAGTGACTTTAAGAGAAATTAAGATAATATTAAATAGATCCAACCAAATGAAAAAAAAAAATAGAAGGCAATGTGAAATATCTTATTGGGAAAACCACTGACCTAGACAATAGTTCCAGGAGAGATAATTTAAAAATCATTGGACTACTTTATCATGGCCATGATAAAAAAAAAAAAAGCCATGATAAGCCATGATAAAAAAAAAGAACCTAGACATCATTCTTCAAGAATTCTCAAGGAAAATTGCCCTGATGTTTTCAAACCAGAGGGCAAAATAAAAGTTGAAAGAAACCACTCATCACCTCCTGAAAAAGATCCCAAAGAGAAAACTCTTAGGAATATTATAGCCAGGTTACAGCATTCTCAGATAAAGGAGAAAATATTAAAAGCAGCCAGGAAGAAACAATTTGAATTTTGTGGAAACACAATCAAGATAACACAAGATCTGGCAGCTTCTACACTGAGGGATTGAAGGACTTGGAATATGATATTCTGGAGGTCAAAGGAGCTAGGACTAAAACTAAGAATCACCTACCTAGCAAAACTGAGTATCATGTTTCAGGGGAAAATATGGTCATTCAATGGAATAGAGGATTTTTAAGCATTCTTTGTTTTTTTTGTTGTTGTTGTTGTTTTGTTTTGTTTTTCAGAGGGCAATTGGGATTAAGTAACTTGCCCAAGGTAACACAGCTAGGTTTCTGTTTGTGTGTGTTAAGTGTCTGAAGCAGGATCCGAACTTAGGTCCTTCTGAATCCAGGGCTGGCACTCTACTCACTGTGCCACCTGGCCACCCCATTTTCAAGCATTCTTGATGAAAAAAACAGAGTTGAATAGAAAATTTGACATTCAGATACAAGAAGCAAGAGAAGTATGGGGAGGTAATAAGGGACAAGAAATCATAAGGAACTTATCAGAGTTGAACTATTTACATTCCTACCTGGAAAAATGATAATTGTAACTTGTGAAACTTTTCTCAATTTTAGAATAGTTGAAAGTAATATATATTTAATAGGAAGAGATGATGCTTAAAATGAGAAATTAAAAGGTGAGAGAGGAATAAAATGAGAGGAAATGGTTAGACTCAATATGTAGTAAACACATATGGAAGAGGCAAGGGAAAATGGTCACAATGGAGGGGAAGAACAGGAAGGCAAAAGGAAGTGGGTCAACTTTATTCCCATTGAATTTGGCTCAGGGAGGGAATGACATACACATTAAATAGAGTATCTCACCCTACAGGAGAGTAGAGGCAAGAGGATGAGACGGGGGATGATCTAAGGATGGCAGCCTGGGGGGCAAGGAAGTTGTAAGCACCTACTTTTGAAAAGGGAAAGGATCAAAGTAGAGAAAAGTACAAGTGGGAGGTGGGTTAGGATGGAGGGAAATATAGTCAGTCTTTTACAATATATCCATTATGGAAATATTTTGCATAGCTACACATGTGTAACCTCTATTGAATTGCTTATCTTCCCAGTAAGTGTGAGTGACAAGGGAGGAAGGGAATGAATCTGGAATTCAAAGTTTTAAAATCAAATGTTACATGTAACTGGGAAGAAAATCATTCAAAAAATGAGTCAACAGCTTGCTAAAAAAGACCCAGAAAATTCCTGAGGAAAATAACACCTTAAAAATAGACTAACTGAAACATATGCAACAAGTTGTATAGCATCACGTTCTTAGAGAAGTTAAGGGAGATGGTTACAGGAAGAAAGAGGTAGTAAAATTTTGCTAACGGGGGACCTCAGCCTCCCCCCCTTTGAACTAGATAAATCTAACCTAAAAATAAACAAGAAAGAAGTTATGAAGGTGAATAGAATTTTAGAAAAGGTAGACATAGTAGACCTCTGGAGAAAACTGAATGGGCATAAAAAGGAATATACTTTTTTAATCAGTGGTTCATTGCAAATACACAAAGATGGACCATGCATCAAGGAATAAAAATCTCATAATCCAGTGCAGAAAGGCAGAGATATTAAATTCATCCTTTCCAGGTCATGATACAATAAAAAGCAGATGTAATAAAGGGCCATGGAAAGAGACTAAAAATTAATTGGAAAGTAAATACTCTAATCCTAAAGAATGAGTGTGTCAATACATCATAGAAACAATCAATAACTTCATTCAAAGGAAAGACAAAAATGAGACAACATACCAAAACTTATGGGACACAGGGAAAATGATTCTTAGGGGAAGTTTTCTATCTCTGAATGCTAACTTAAATATAAAGGAAAAAAGAGATCAATGAATTGGGCATGCAACTGAAAAAGCTAGAAAAAGGAACAAATTGAAAATCCCCAATTAAATACAAAATTAGAAATACTTAAAATCAAAGGAGAAATTAATAAAAATTAAATTAAGAAAACTATTGAACTAATAAATAAAACTAAGAGCTGGTTTTATGGAAAAAATAAAATTGATAAGCGTGTGATAAATTTGATTTTTAAAATAGAAAGAAGAAAACCAAATTACCAGTACCAAAAATGAAAAAGAGTGAATTCCAATTATTTTGCCCAACTGTATGCTCATAGATTAGGCAATCTTAGTGAAAAGGATGGATATTTAGAAATATATAAATTACCCAGATTAAGGGAAGAGGCATTAAAAAAATATTAAATAACCCCTCTCAGAAAAAGAAATTGAACAAGCTATCTATCAAAAAAAGCCTAGGAAAAACTATCCAGGACCAGGTGGATTTGTAAGAAATTTCTATGAAACATTTAAAGAAAAATTAATTCCAATACTATATAGACTATTTAGGAAAGTTGGAAAAGAAGAAATCCTACCATATTATTTTTATGATAAAAATATGATACTTATACCTGAACTGGGAAGAACCAAAATAGAGAAAGAAAATTATAGACCAATTTCCTTAGTGAATATAGATGCAAAAATTTTAAATAAAATATTAGCAAAAAGATTATAGCAACTTATCATGCAAATAATACACTTTGATCAGGTAGGATTTTTGCAGGACTGGTTAAATCTTAGAAAAACTATCAACCTATTTGATCATATCAACAACAAAACTAGCTAAAATGATAGGATTATCTCAATAGATGAAGAAAAAGCTTTTGACAAAATGCAACAGCCATTCCTATTAAAAAAAAAAAACAACACTACAGAGCATAGGAATAAATGGATCCTTCCTTTAAATTATAAGTAGCATCTACCTTCAAACATCAGCAAGCATTCAGTGTAATTCAAGTAAGATCAGGGGTGAAACAAGGATGTCCATTATCACCATTGTTATGCAAGATGAAACATGAGATTTAGCAACAAGAGAAGAAAAAGAAAGTGCAGGAATCAGAACAGGCAAAGCAGAAAATAATTTATTACTCTTTGCTGATGATATGATGATATACTTGGATAATTCTAGAAAATAAAGTAAATACTTGAATTCATAAACAGCTTTAGCAAGGTTGCAGGATATATAATAAATCCCCATAAATGCTCAGAATTTCTATACATTACTAACAAAATGCAACAGCAAGAGATAGAAAGAAAAATTCCATTTAAGTTACTACAGACATTAAAAAATATTTGGGAGTCCACCTGACAAAAAAAGTGACTATATGAATACAATTTCTAAACACTTTTCCCACAGATAGTGAGATCTAAATGATTGGAAAAACATCAGTTGTTCATGCTAGGCCAAGGTGATATAATAACAATGACAATTCTACCTAAATCAATTTATTTATTCAGTGTCATACCAATCAAACTTCCAAAAATATTTTTATAGCTAGAAAAAATAAAAATAATCTAGGAGAATGATAAGTCCAGAATATCAAGGAAATTAATGAAAAGAAATGCTAGGAAAGGTTACCTAGCCATAACAGATCTTAAATTGTATTATATAGGAACAATCATCCAAGCTACTTGGTACTGGCTAAGAAATAGAGGAATAAATTAGTGGAACAAGATAAGTAAAGAAAACACAGTAGTCAATGATTATAGCAATCTACTGTTTGTTAAACCCAAAGACTCCAGGTGCTGGGATAAGAATTCACTATTTGAGGGGCGGCTAGGTAGCTCAGTGAGAAGAGTGCTGGCCCTGGAGTAGAAGGACCTGAGTTCGGATCCAGCCTCAGACACTTAACACAAACAAACAAAAAAACCTGGCCGTGTGACCTTGGGCAAGTTACTTAATCCCAATTGCCCTCCAAAAAGAAAAAAAAAAGAATTCACTATTTGAGAAAAACTGCTAAATAGTATCGCAGAAACTGGGCATAGAACAACATCTCACAATGTAAACCAAAATAAAATCCAAATAGGTACACAATTTAAATATAAAGGCTGCTACTGTAAACAAATTAGGGGAGCAAGGAATATTTTATCTGTCAGATTTATGGAGAATGGATGAATTTTTGACCAAACAAAAGATAAAGGACATTATGAATGGATAATTTTTATTACATTAAATTGAAAAGTTTTTTTGTACAAATAAAGTCTATGAAACAAAGATTAGAAGGGAAGTAGAAAAATGGGAAAGGATTTTTACAACTAGTGTCACTGACAAAGGTCTCATTTCTAAAATATATAAAGATCTGAGTCAAATTTACAAGGATACAACTTATTGCCCAACTGATATGCAGTCAAAGGATATGAATAGGCAGTTTAAAGAGGAAGAAATTAAGGTTATCTATATTCATATTAAAAAATACTACAAATCACTATTGATTAGAGAGATTCAAAACAACTCTGAGGTACCACATCACATCTATCAGATTGTTCCAAATGACAAAGAAAAAGGAGATTGATAAATGTTGGAGAAGATATGGTAAAGTTGGAACATTAATTTGTGGAGCTATGGGCTGATTCAACCATTCTAGATAGCGATTTAGAACTATGCTCAAATGGTTATAAAAATGTACATATTCTTTGAGCCAACAACAACACCTCTAGGTCTGTATCCCAAAAACGTCATAAAAATGCAAAAATGACCCCTATGTACAAAAATATTTTAGCAGCTCTCTTTGTGTTTGCTATAAACTGGAAATTGAGGGAATGCCCATCAATTTGGGAATGGATGAACAAGTCATTGTATATGGATGTAATGGAATGGTATCGTACTATAAGAAATGATGAACAGGCAGACTCCAGAAAAACCTGGAAAGGTTAATTTGAAAGAAATGATTAATTTTAACCAATGAAGTGAACAGAATCAGGAGAATATTGTACACAGTAATAGCCACAGTCTGTGATTATTGATTTTGATAGACTTAGCCCTTCTCAGATATGCAAGTACCTAAAACACTTTCAAAGGATTCAAGTTGGAAAATGCCATCCACATCCAGAGAAATAACTATGGAGTCTGAATGGAGAGTAAAGCTGGTTATTTTCTTTCTTTCTCCCTTTCTTTCTTTCTTTCTTTCTTTCTTTCTTTCTTTCTTTCTTTCTTTCTTAATGGTTCTCCCATTCATTATAATTCTTCTATACAATATGACTAACGTGGAACTAAGTTTAATAAAAATATATATGTAAAGCCTATATAAGATTACAGGCCTTCTTGGTGAGGGAGATAGAAAAGGAACAGTTTTTAAATTATGAAAGTAAATGTTGAAAACTAAAAACAAATAAATTAAATTAAAAAAATTTATAAAACAACTAACTCAAATGGCAAAAGAGTTTCAAAAAGTCTATGAGAAGAATGGGATAATAAACAGAACTGTAAATGCTCTAAATCACTATTTATTAGAGATATCCAAATTAAAAAAAAAAATCTTAGGTACCACATCTCACCAGTCAGATTGGCAAACATAACACAACAGAAAAATGATAAACGCTGGAAAAGATGTGGGAGAAATGTAACACTAATGCATTGTTGGTGGAGTTGTGAACTGACCCAACAATTCTGGAGAGCATTTTACAATTATGCCCAAAGGGGCTATAAAAATGTCTATACCCTTTGACCCAGCAATACCACTTCTAGAGCTGTTTGCCAAAGAGATCATACAGGTGAAAAAAAGGACCTGTATTTACAAAAAAACATATTTATACCAGCTCTTTTTCCAGTGGCAAAGAATTAGTAATCAAGGAGATGCCCATCAATTGGGGAGTGGCTGAAAATATTGTGGTATATGAATATAATGGGATACTGTTGTGCTATAAGAAATGAGGAGCAGACAGACTTCATAATAAACTGGAGAGTCTTATGTAAAGTGATGCTGAGTGAAGAGAACTGAATAAGGAGAACATTGTACACAATTTTAGACACATTGTATCTGTGATTACTGACTTTGATAGAATGGCTCCCCTCAGGAACCAAGGTTGTAAGACAAATTCAAAGGACATATGATAAAAAAGAATTCTTTACAACTTGACTAATGTTTAATGTGAAGGAATATGTATCAAACCTATATGGGATTGCATGCCATCACGGTGTTGGAGGGAATTGGGGGAGAAAAACTGGAACTCAAAAACTTGTGGAACTGAATGTTGTAAACCAATAGTAAATAAATTTTTAAAAAAACAGAATTTTACAAATGAAAAAGTGTGTCCAAAAGCTCACTGAAGAAAATAATTCCTTAAAAATTATACTGGAGCAAAATGACGTTAATGACTCTATAAGAGATCAAGAAATTATAAAAGAGAACCAAAAATATTTTTAGAAGAAGACAATGTGAAATATCTCATTGGAAAACCACTGACCTGGAAAATATATCCAGGAGAGATAATTTAAAAATTATTGGGCCATCTGAAGGCCATCATCAAGAAAAGAATCTAGACATCATCTTTCGAGAAATTATCAAGGAAAACTGTTCTGGTATTCTAGAACAAGAGGGTAAAATAGAAATTTTAAAAATCCATTGATCACATCCTGAAAGAGGTCCCAAAAGGAATACTCCTAGGAATATTGTAGTCAAATTACAGAGTTCCCAGACCAAGGAGAAAATATTGCAAGCAACCAGAAAGAAATAATTCAAGCAATATGAAAACATAATTAGGATAGTACAGGATTTAATAGCATCTACATTAAGGGATCAGAGGTCCTGGAATGTGATATTCTGGAGTTTAAATCATCTAAGATTAAAATTAAGAATCACCTACCCAGCATAGATGAGTATAATATTTCAAGAGAAAGTATGGACATTCAATGAAATAGAGGACTTTCAAGCAGTCTTGATGAAAAGACCAAAGTTGAAAAGAAAATTTGACTTTCATATAAAAGACTCAAGAGAAACACGAAAAGATAAATGGTTTCCTTTTCCCCTCCAATCCTTCTGTTTTCGTTGATTATACTGCTCATTCTGATGTGTAATTCTTCTTTATAAGATTTTATACCTATTTGTATTCAACAAACATGATTCCCTAGTAGTTCTCTGTCTCTGTCTCTGTCTCTGTCTCACTCTGTCTCTGACTCTGTCCCTTTCTGTCTCTCTCTCTCTCTCTCTCTCTCTCTCTCTCTCTCTCTCTCTCTCACGCACAAACCCAAACACAAGTTAGGCTTATATTTTTGTATGGCTTCTTTTGGACTCTTAAATGTGACAATCAATTTGCATTGCTTAAAATTTTAGAAGCAAATATTAAAGTCAAATAAAATGTCGTTTGTTTTTTACATTTAAATTTTATTACAATGACTTATTGTTAATAAATATTATTAAATACCTACTGTGTTTCAGACACTCTACTAAGTACCAGAGGGATAAAAAGGAAGAGTCTCAACCTCAAAATCTAATTGGAGAGGCATGAATAAATAATCATGTATAAATTGTTTAAAATAAATGTCATAACATGTTTCCCAATGTATGATTCTTATTGGTTTTTACCCATCATGATACTAGCTCTGACAAGTAAATGATCTGAGTATATTTACTAACAATTGAAACAAGGTTAACACCCAGTCTACAATGATTCTTTTCCAGTCTATTATAATGTAATCAATTTCGTTATTTGAGTTATTTGGTGCTCAACGCCTTCACTGTGCCTAAGAGTTTTTTTTTTTTTAAGTAAGTACTCATAATGATATAAAGTCACAAAGCTGCTATATAGTTGAAAGATGTGGAGAATTATATCAACCATATAGATTTGAGAAACATACATGTTATATATATATATATACACATACATATATACACATATACATATATAACCATGTTGTATTTTGTTATATATGTTCATTATATACATGTAATTTTATTTTAAAATTACCTTATAGGGGCGGCTATGTGGCACAGTGATTAGAGTGTTGGCCCTGGACTCAGAAGGACCTGAGTTCAGATCTGGCCTCAGACATTTAAGGCACACACAAACCAAAAAACCTAGCCATGTGACCTTGGGGCAAGTTACTTAACCCCAATTGCCATTCAAAAAAGAAATTACCTTACAGAATTTATGTACATATGCATATGTACATATACACATATTTATGTGTATGTATATACTTATTAAATACAAATAAACATTTCATAAAACCAAATTTTAAAATCCAAGGTAACTGATTTTTCAACTTGTATATAGGAAGACTGCCAATTAACTACTAGAAAAAAATGTCACTTTAATTTACTGTGATTATATTATATCTATGATCCCTGATAATTCTAACTTCTTTGAAATGCATGAAGAATAATTAGACTTTTGAATGCTACTTCTTAATATTATTTCAGGGAAGGAGGAGTTATTAATAATATTGGACTGGTATTGCTAATAAACAGGCTCAGAATTGGCTTGAAAAAGGATAAAGCAGTTGGTTTATTGGAGGAACCAGATGATGTCACTAAAGCATACTTGAAGGGAACATAATTCCTTTGGGCATGATAAATGCATTACTTCCCATTCACAACATACTTCATCAATCCTAATGAATCGCAACTTGGGAATCTCTTCAAAATTGGTTCACTGCCAGGGAGGCTGGTATATTTTCTGGTAATAGTTCCCGTTCATGTTATTTAAGAATGATCTATGATGCAGGTGACATTGCCAATTACCAAATATTCTAAGCAAGCCAAAGCCCAGGTCTCTATGTTGAAAAGCCAATTATTTCATTTTAAGCAATAAAGAAAATAGCGGGTGGGAGAGACAGAGATAGAGAGACAGGGAGACAGAGACACAGAGAGAGAGAGAGAGAGACAGACAGACAGACAGACAGACAGAGGGAGAGAGAACAACTAAGGATAACACTGCTTTGGGATCATTATTATTTTTTCAAACCATGATATTTTTATTTTATTTCTTTTATCTCTTTTGTATTTTCTGTAGTGGACAGCTTTTCAAAGATATCAATGTCCTCTGTAGCTTACCAGAGCATTTGTGTTCATATAATTATGACATTATGATAAATCAGAAGTTTTGAACTTCTGTTCTTTTACAAGAATGCCCTGATATGAGGAAGGCAGGTAACCCTGGATTTGACATAGATAGCAGTCATATCACTCAGAAGAGTATGGATGGTATTTCAAATGTCCCAGAATTCACATCTTTCCATTCATCCTACCATTTCACAGATAAAATTTAAACTTTTGCTCTGACCTTCAAAGGTTTATTCTACTCAGTCTCACACTAGAGCAGTTCCTTTTCCTCCTAATAGTCATGTAACTGTCCTCTTTGCTCTTTGTCAAATAAGCTATGAAGAGGAATATAAGTTCAAGGATAATCTGACCAGTGCATTAATAGTACTGAAAGATTTTACTCACACAATTACACTGGCATGTAACCTTTATTTAATATATTAAAACAAGTTAGTCCAGTGACACCTGAATGGATTAAGATGATAGAGAGGTAGGTAAATAGATAGATAGATAGATAGATAGATAGATAGATAGATAGATAGATAGATAGATGATAGATAGAGATAACACATCAGCACAATAGGAATATAAGTAAATATCTGTAGGAATTATGTATGTACAAACATACATATCCACACATATATCCATATAAATTATATAAGTTTATATCTCTATATCTATATGCATGTATTTGTCTATATATCTACATCTCCATATTCCCATGTGGCTCTCTTTTTCTGTGTGACTTGCTAGCTATTTATATGCCTGCCACAAGAAGGAAAAGGAACCACTGACCTGTGAAGTAGTTGTTAATTACTCCTGATATTGTTTTTTTTTTTCATAAGGAATGCTAATACCATAATAGGTAAGATTTAAAAATTAATAGTTTAGGGGTGGCTAGGTGGCACATTGAGTAGAGCATTGGCCCTGGAGTCAGAAGGACCCGAGTTCAGATCTGGCCTCAGACACTTAATGCACACACAAACAAAAACCTAGCCGTGTGACCTTGGGTAAGTTACTTAACCCCAATTGTCCTCCAAAAAGCAAATAAATAAATGAATGAATGAATAGATAAATAGATAGATAGATAGATAGATAGATAGATAGATAGATAGATAGATATTAATAGTTTGACTTACCCAAAGCAAGGTTGAGATAGATTCAGAATCATGCAGTAGTTGTCACTGAACTTTCCAAAAGGTTTCCTGAAGCTTAGATTACTGACAATTTCTGACTTATTACCTGTAAACCACTTGTTTCCATTTACATTTCAGGCAATGTAAAAAGTATATTTTTGTGAATTGCCAAAAGCAGCTTTAGAATATGTCTTTTTATTCATTTGAGGAATGATTCTGCTTCCATAATTTATACTCAATAAATGAGATAGATATAATTATGGTAAAATCTTATCAATTTGACATTAGTTCATTTTAAATTGTTTTCCGTGAGCACAGCTGAAGGTACAACTGGTTATAAATGAAAGTTTCAATCAGTCTGGTTATTTGGCATCCCATAAATACCCAGATAAAGGTAATTTGACTCAAGTGAACTGCTTTTGAAACTGTCAGGCAAATCAGTTGCACTGTGTTTTCACAAGGTACAAAATTACTAAGTCTTTGCACTGCCAGATGTGAACTAGAAATCTGGAAATATTTGGTCATTGAGATCAGATGAGAAATCTAAACCAGATTACCCTGGTATTCTATTAATCTTCTTTTGGGTTAGATACACCAAATTCATTTTTAACTTGGTAAAATTAATTCCACAAACCCCAGGTGATTATTTCACTTTGATTATAGGGAGGTTTGATTCATACATAAGAAATAGAAAAACATTCTGGGGGAACTGCAATACTGCCTCCTGAATGGTAATGGAGGGCAGAAGGCACTTGTGTATAGTAGGGAATGGGTGGAGAGATGAAAGGATATGTATTTTAAAGAAAAATAAATGTGAAGACTTTTTAATTGCTCTATTTACCTGACTTCTTGCCATCTGCATTTCATAATAATAAGATTTTGCTGAATGTGGAACATAAGACAAGGATCAAGATTACTCACCTCTTTTATGACATTGACTTACAATGTTTATGCCGTTAGAAATAATGGGGGAGGTGGAGCCAAGATGGCGGAGTAGAAACAGCTCATCCAAGCCACTCTGCCCCCAGATTCCCCCCAAACTATGTAAAAGGGGACTCTGAACAACTTCTGGAGCCCCAGCACCCACAGAATGACACAGAGAAGCTAACCTCCCGCTGAGGACAGCCCAGAAGCCCTGCAGGAAGGACCAGCGAAGCAGTCTGGGAGCCAGGAGCGCGCAGCGTGTAGAGCGCGGGAGCTGAGCCCAGCCAAGCTGAGCCGAGCCCAGGTCTCCTTGAGCCAAGGTTTTAGCCCCAGGGCGGCAGGGCCAGCAGCCGGTTGGAGAGACCCCAGAACACCAGCAGCTGTGGAGACTCCAGAATTATCAACATAGACATGCCTAGGACAAAGTAAGAGGTTAGTGTCCTATGGATTTTGGGACCAGCATTTGGGGAATGCCTCAGCTTCCTCCCATGGGGGTTAGAAGCCACTGAGGAGACACGCCATTTTGAAGTTTTCAGAGGCAGCTCCAGCTCCTGGCCTGCGAACTGTAGAGAGATCCAGCAATCAGTCTTGGGGGTTAATTGCTCTTGCTTTAACCTCCCTGGATCTGGATTGTGATCTAGGGTGGAAGTCATGGGTGGGTTTACAGCTTGCCAGAAACAGAAGTTGCCCCCCACACATTTGGGTTGAAAATTCCTCTATCTGGCCTTAAAGCCATAGTGTGGCAACAAGCCCAAAAGTCAAGCAATTAAGTGGCAACATGCCAAGGCAAAGGAAACAGAAAAATGCAACCCTAGACTCCTATTTTAAGGGCATAGAGAGGGAAAAGGACTGTGAGGTCAGAAGTCCTGCTCCAAAAGTCCAAGGGGAAAACATGAGCGGGTTGCAGGCCATAGAGGACCTTAAGAAGGACTTTAAAAATCAAATAGAAGTGGAGGAAAAATTGGAAAGAGAAATGAGAAGGATGCAGGAAAAGTATGAAATGAGGGTCAACAGCCTGACTGAGGAAAACAACACCTTAAAAAATAGACTAACTCAAATGGCAAAGGAGGCCCAAAAGGGCAATGAGGAGAAGAATGCCTGAAAAAGTCGAATTTGCCAGATGGAAAAAGAATCTCAAAAGTTCACTGAGGAGATTCATTCCTTCAGAGTTAGACTGGAGCAAATGGAAGCTAATGACTTTATGAGAAATCAAGATGCTGTTAAGCAGATCCAAACAAACGAAAGATTAGAAGGCAATGTGAAATATCTCATGGAAAAAACCACTGACCTGGAAAATAGATCCAGGAGAGACAATTTAAAAATTATTGGACTACCTGAAAGCCATGATCAAAGAAAGAACCTAGAAATCACACTTCAAGAAATTCTCAAGGAAAATTGCCCTGATGTTTTAGATCCAGAGGGCAAAATAGAGGTCGAAAGAATCCGTAGATCACCTCCTGAAAAAGATCCCAAAAGGAAAACTCCCAGGAATATTATAGCCAGGTTCAAGAATCCCCAGATCAAGGAGAAAGTACCATAATCAGCCAGGAAGAAACAATTTCAATATTGTGGAAACACAATCAGAATAGCACAGGACCTGGCAGCTTCTACATTGAGGGATCAAAGGGCATGGAATATAATATTCCAGAGGGCAAAAGAGCTGGGAATGAACCCAAGGGTCACCTACCCAGCAGAACTGAGTATTTTGTTTCAGGGGAAAATATGGTCATTCAGTGGAATAGAGGACTTTCAAGCATTCTTGAGGAAAAAACCAGAATTGAATAGAAAATTTGACATCCAGACACAAGAAGGAAGAGATGCCTGAGAAGGTAATCAGGGAAAAGAAATCAACAGGAACTTATCAAAGTTGAACTATTTGCATTCCTATATGGAAAAGCAATAACTGTGACTGATAACATCTTTCTCACTATGAAAATAATGGAAGAAGGGTGTGTTGTCATATGAATACATATGTAAATGTGTGTGTATATGGTTACAGTTATATATGGATAGAGGGCATAGGTTGAATTTGTTGGGAAGGGAGAATACTCAAGGGATGAAATTATGAGGTGAGAGAGGAAAGTGGCAAGAGGAGATGGGGAGAGACAGGGTAGGGTAAACTATCTCATGTAGAAGAAGCAAAGGGAAGTGGTTGCAAGGGAGGGGGAGAATAGGAAGGCAAAAAAGGCAAAACCACATTCTCATTGAATTTGGTTCAGGGAGAGAATGACATGCATACTAAATGGGATATCTCAATCTGCAGCAGAATAGGGGGAAGGGGGATGAGAGGAGGGATGATGGATGGGAGGGTATTCTTCGGGGGAGGGGAGGTTGGAAGTATCCACTATAGAAGAGGGACTGGATCATGTAGGGAATGGACCAGGTGGGGGGTGGGATGGGTGGGAGGGAATTATAAGCAGCCTTGTACAATATATCTACTATGATAATGTTTTGCATAGCTAGACATGTACAACATATACTGAATTACTTGTCTCCCCAGAGGGAATCAGTGACAAGGGAGGAAGGAAATGCATCTGAAATTCGAGGTCTTAACATTAAATGTTTCAAATATATATAAATACTATTATTAATACTCTTTTGCCTATAATTGGGAGATAAGATGTGCAGGCATTGGGACACAAAGATTCACCTTCCTCCAATGGAAAAGTCGAAGGGGGTATGGGAGAGAGCAGATTGGAGAAAGCGATATCTTGTGGGACTGCTATTCTGGGAGGTTGGGTAGGGGAATAACAGGGGAAAATGATTGTAACTCAAAATCTGGCAGAAATGAATGATGTAAAACAGAAGTTAATAAAGCATTTGTTTAAAAAAAAAGAAAGAGGAAAAAAATCACCAACACTAACCAACATCCTAGTCCTATCTGAAATTATATGCCATATTCCATACATAAATTCCCCCATCTCAGCAATGAGATACATTTTCTCAATTCTTCTCCACAGCCAACCTTAGCCATTAAAATCAATCAGTGTTTAGATGAAAAAAATAAAGAAATAATGGGTATAAGAAAGAAAAAAACACTCAGTTCTTCCTGAATATATTTGACTTCTTTCATCTCAAAAAAATGTGTTCTTTATACTGAAAAATGTTAAGGACTCAAGAAAATTTTCAGATTAAGATCCATAAAGATGGGGAAATTTGAGAATTTTCAAAGGAGCATCTTCTAAAAAGGTAAAGGATATGTTAACATAGTATTTGTTAGCAATTTTTTTCTCAGCAATGTAGGAAACCTAAAATTCATAATAGATTAGAAAAAAGCTCTCTAACTCATCAAAATTAATACAAAGACATTAGCTTTAAGCAATTTAAATATTACTCTTTAGCAGGTTTTCTATTGTTGTTCCCTATCCAATTCTTCCCATTGATAAAACATATAAGAACTATTTCATGAAGGTTTAAGAGGAATAAATAATTACCATGACATTCTTGTTTGAGATAATAATAATAATAACTAATGATCATATAATTCTTTAATGTTCACCAAGTCTGTATTCAAGACATTCTGGAACACCTGTATTCATAATCTCATCTGAATTTGAAAACTACTATTACTAATCCTCATTAGAAAGACAAGGAAAGTGACATTGAAAATTAAATGATTTGACCATCCTACATACAAATGAGAAAACTGAATAAAAGAGATAAAGTGTTCTTCCCATGGTCACATGGAATTATAGTTTCAGAGGCAGAATTTGAACAGAGGTTTTCTTTTGACGCTTAAATTAAGATATTAGTCACTATAAAACATTACCTCTTAATATGGGATTATTCCTTAAAAGGGATTTCTTCTACCTCTTCCTCTGTACTGTCCCTCACATCATCAACATTGCAGCTCTGGAATCTAATACATAAGTTCAGGCCTACACTAAGGAGATAAGAGATGTAAGAAACTCAAGGAAAATTCTTCATTATTGTGTAATGTGCCTATAAAATTGTTGGTTTAAAGTAGGAAATGTGTATGTGTGAATATGTGAGCCTGTAACTGTGTGTTTAAATGTATTTGTCATACAGTAATACAATGTTGCTCCACTGGATGAAAGTATCATTCATAAAAATTCTTAAATCAAAATGGGTGCATTATTTTTTCTTTCCTATGCCTATTCTGTTTTCACGTTCTCTCTGTTCCTCTTCTTAACTAGGTTAAGTAGTTGAAGAGGCAATAATTTAGAAGTAATTTTTTTAGTATTATTTTCTTAGTTCATTTAAAAAAAATAAGAATCAGGTCACTTTCAATCCAACTAGCTAGCTGACATCTTCCTTGGTTCTTAGAGCACAAAGTCTCTTTCATGGTTTTCCTGGGGAGAAAAAAATCAATTTATAATGTCCCAAAGTAGCCCTTCATTATTGTTGTTTTTGTTATTATTGTTGATTGTTTTCAACAACTTGAAATAAGCCTCCTTTTTAGGTAGAATGTAGCAGTCCCTTTTGGAAACAGTCATTTCCCTCTGGTATTCTGCTTACCACAAATCACCTTTTCTGAATATTTGAATGTCATTTTATAACAGAAAATCATGACTTTTCCAGGTACATTTAATTTGTACCTCTTAGACTGTCTCCATGTATATGATAAAACAACCTAACTTTTTTTAAATTAAAATTTGTTTATTTTTAGTTTACATCATTCATTTCCACAAGGTTTTGTGTTACAAATTTCCTCCCTGTATTTCCCCTACCCACCACCCCAAAAGAGCAGTCCCACTCTATGCCCCCTCACCCAATATGTTCTCTCCTATATTTTCCCCCATCCCCCATCCAAATTTCCAATAGGGCAAGATGGTTTTTCATGCTCAAAGGTCTGTATATATTATTTCCTAGTTTCATGTAAATAATGATGATGATGATGATGATAATAATAATATTTTAAAAATATTTGATTTTACAACTTTGAATTCCAGATTCTTTCCTTTCTTCCCTCATCACCCAGCCTTACTGGGAAGATAAGCAATTCAAAATAGGTTGTACATGTGTAGTTACACAAAACATTTTCATAGTGAATATATTATGAAAGACTAACTATATTTCCCTCCATACTATCCCATCAGCCACTCGTTCTGTTCTCTACTTCGACCCTGTCCTTTTGCAAAAGTGTGTGCTTCTAACTACGCTCTCCTCAAGCCTGCCCTCCCCTCCATCATCACCCCTCTCATACCCTTCCCTCCCCTACTCTCCTGTAGTGCAAGATACCCAATTTAGTTTGCATGTCATTCCCTCCCTAAGCCAAATTCAATGAGAGTAAGGTTGACCCATTCCCTTTTGCCTTGATATTCTTCCCCTCCATTGTAACAGTTACCCCTTGCCTCTTCTATATGAAATAATTTACCCCATTCTGTCTCTCCCCATCTCCTCTTATTATATTCCTCTCTCACCACTCAATTTCACCTTTAAAATATCCTCCCTTCCTATTCAATTGATCCTGTGCCCTCTGTCTATGTATACCTGTACACATATATACACACACTCACATATGTATTTATATGCACCTATACTCTCCTATATAGACATATATGTATGTATACATGTGCATATAAATTTATATTCCTTTCTACTATTCTCATCCTGAGAAAAGTCTCATAAGTTACAAGTATCATTTTTCCATGTAAGAATATAAATGGTTCAAATTTAGTAAGTGCCTCATGATTTCTTTTCCCTGTTTATCTTCTCATGCTTTTCTTGCTTCTTAGATTTGAATGTCAAATTCAACTCCATTTTTTAATCGAAAATGTTTGAAAGTCCTTTATTTCATTAAATTACCATATTTTATCCTGAAACATTATACTAAATTTTGCTGGGTAGGTGATTCTTGGTTTTAATCCTAGCTCCTTTGACCTCCAAAATATAATATTCCACACCCTTCATTCCCTTAATGTAGAAGCTGTCAGATCCTGTGTTATCCTGATTGTGTTTCCACAATATTCAATTTGTTTCTTCTTGGATGCTTGTAATATTTTCTCCTTGATCTGGAAATGCAAAAATCTGGCTATAATATTCCTCGGACTTCTCTTTTTGGGATCTTTTTCAAGAAGTGATTGGTGAATTCTTTCCATTTCTATTTTGCCCTCTGGTTCTAAAACATCAGGTCAAGTTTACTTGAGAATTTTTTGAAGGATGATTTCTAGGTTCTTCTTTTTGAACATGGCTTTCAGGTAGTACAATAATTTTTAAATTATTTCTCCTGTATCAATTTTCCAGGTTAATGGATTTTACTATGAGATATTTTACATTGCCTTCTCCTTTCTCATTTGTTAGGATCTGTTTAATAGTATCTTGATTTCTCTTAAAGTCATAAGCTTCCATTTGTTCCAATCTAATTATGAAGAAATTATTCTCTTTAGTGGGCTTTTGTAATTCTTTTTCTATCTGGCAAATTTGGGGTTTTAAGGCATTCTTCTCCTTATTGGCTTTTGGGGTCTCTTTTGCCATTTGATGTAATATATTTGTAAGGTGTTATTTTCTTCAGTCATGTTGTTGACTCTTTTTCAAGATTTTCTTCCATCATTCTCAATTCTCATCCTAATTTTCTTCCACTTCTTTTACTTGATTTTCAAAATCCTTCTTGAGCTATTCCATGGTCTATAACCAGTTCATAATTTTCTTGGAAGCGTTTGGTGCAGGAGTTCTGACTTTGTTGTCTTCCTCCCATTCCATGCTTTGATCTGTTTTTGTCACCAAAAAAAAGTATTTCTGTGTTTGCTTTGCTTCCTTTGCTTGCTCATGTTGCCACTCAATTACTTGACTTTTGAGCTCTTTGCCACAGCAGAACTCTGCTTCCAGAGGGGAGAGCTTTGTCCCAAATCACTGGGGTTTTTGCAGCTGCCAGAACTATTAGGAGGGCACATTCTCTGCAGCCCCTGGCTCACTGGTCACAAACCTCAAGACCAAAACCCAAGATCCAGATCCAGGTAGATTAAAACAAGAGTGATTATCCTCTTAATGTTGACTTGGCCCCCCTACAATCTGCAGAACAGGAGCTCTGAAGCAGCCATGTGGAGGCAGCTGAAGGTCCACTGCACCTCTGCCACTTCTAGCTTCTGGGACAGGGGCCAGACCAGCTCCTCTATCCCTCCACCCCAGCCATTTCAAATAGAGTTCTTTAGTAACCTCTCACTTTTTCTTTGGTATTTATAGGTTGATAATTCTGCAAACTTCCACAGCTACTCTTTATGCACTCTCCCAAAGTCTGCTGCAGTCCCTGATTGTGGCCTCTCTGGGGCTATAACCGTGAGCTCATGCAGGGCTGGGGTCAGCTTCCAGCATGCTGTAATGGACCTTTCCTGCTGTCCTTTCTGGCTGCCTTCAGTGAGAGATTTGTTTCTCTGTGTCACTTTGAGGGTTCTATAGCTCTAAAATTTGTTTATAATCATATTTTATAGGTATTTCAGGTGGTTATGGGAGGGATTTCATGGAGTTTTCCTTCTTCTACACTGTGATTCTGGCTCTGCCCCCAACAACCTAACTCTTTAAGGAAGGTCTCTTATGAGAAGCAGCCTTGCATAATGCTTAGGTACCTAGTTGCTGTGTGTAGAACAAAGTTCAGAGCCTGAATCTGCTAAAATGCTGACTGTGTGACCATATGGATTACATAACCTCTCATGGCATTTTAAAAGATTTAGAAGAAGGGCTTCAGAACACTGGCTAGAACACCTGGGGGATTTATGGGACAGCATAGAGAAGGGTCAATGTGATATAAAGGAAAGAGAAGGTAGAGTCCCTGAGTTATAATTTTGTCATATGACAATTATTACTTATGTGACAATTTACTAAACATCCCTGGCACTGAGTTTCTTCATTTATTAAAACAGGCACTTTGACTAGATGGTCCCTGAGTTCCTTTGTGCTTCTAGAACTATAAAACTAATAGCTAGTTGGCACTATTACTTAAGGATACATCTTGGAATCAAGAAGACTTGAGTTTGAATCCTTTTTTGGCCACTCATTAGTTGGGAGATTCTGGAAAAATGCCTTAACTTCTCTATGCTTCAGATTCCTGATCTATAAAATGATTACAATTCCTACCTCACAAAAACAGTGTATCAAAGGATCAAATGAGTTGACTTATATAAAAACCTTTGCAAACCTTAACATATGTCATAAATTACTTTTTTGTTATTGAGTCTTTTTTTCAGTCATATCTGACTGGTTGAGAGCCCATTTGGGATAAATGCTAGCTTTTCTTACAATTCTTGTGTTATTGTTATTATACTGAAAGTTAACACAATCAAAAGGGGGAAATGGACCTTTGAAGTAAGGACACCTTGATTAAATCATTGATTCCATTGGAGTAAGAAGAGGTCTCTTACAATCCAATGAGTTTAGTTAATTTAATTATTGATAGAGACATACAATGATATAGAAATTTTAGTCTTATCTCTGATATAGGCAAGTAATTTCTAGGTCAGTGTGTCCTAAAAAAAGGAGGTGGTCTGTTTACTAAAGAAATATCTAAATTCTCTTTGAATTTTAACTTCTATGATTCAATATTTTATAAGTACAAATTTGTTCAGAATGTTATATTCATAAAATATTCAAAATATTGGTTCTTAAAGAATTTTGAAAAAGTCTATAGTCTTATTGCTGTGTTTGTAGTAAGTCCTTCTACCACAATGTATTTGGAGATAGACTTTTTACAAAGAATAATTTTTGCAGATGATAATATAAAGGAAAACTGAGGAATATATCCATTTTATCTAAGAAATGCAGTTGTGATATCGATTTAGTCATGAATTTTATTAAACCCTGTGAATTTCTGATCACTTATGGATTTTGCCCCACTGAGCTCTTGACAACACCCTAATGTGAGAAATAGTTTTTCAAAAGGAGAAAATTCTTTGATTGAAATTACTATTTCATTTCTAAATATATCTTTTGTGGTATGTCATGATAAAACTCTAAACATTAATAAAAAAACATGTAATTTTTTCCTGATCAACTATTTTTTTTTGCTTTAAAAAGATGCTTTAGTGAATTTTTTTACATCACTGTGACTTCTCAATAATTCCTTCTTCCACCCCAATTCACCCCTCCATTGTAAACAAATAAGTATAGTTATTCAAAACAAAATGACATAACAGCTATATCTGACAATACAAGTCTTACTTTGTACATAGGGTCTAGACCATCCATGGAGGGAGGTGTATTTCACAGGCAGTACTCTGTGTTGCACTGATCAGAATTCCAGTGTCTGCTGCGGGTCATTTTCCTTTATATTTCCTTCATATTACTACAGTAATTAAGCATTACATATTTTTTCTTTCTGCTAACTTCATTCTTCATCAATTCAAGAAAGTCATTCCAAGTTTTTTCTAATTTTTTCATACTTAAGTATTGTTTTTAATCAGGCATCTAATATCCTTTATTTAGGTTCATGTTTAAATTCAATCATGTATTAGTCCTAATCATGATGTGTGTGTATGTCTGTGTGTGTCTGTGTGTCTGTGTGTGTCTCTCTGTGTGTGGGCATGCCCATTTCCTTATCTGGAATTTTGATATTTTATAAATAAATGAATAAAGGAAATATATATATATATATATAATTTGAAAGGGAATGTTTATAATTGGGAATATTTCTAGATAAATACAATACAGAAATATCAATTTTTGCCTTGAAAGTATCTTAAAACTAACTAAAAACAAAAAAAGATTAAATTCCTTATTCCAAAGAGTGTGTCCAGACAGCAGAAATACAATTAATGTAAGAACACTGAATCTGTTCCATTTTTCTAATATTCCTGAAGTGATGCTTCTATATTCATTGTTTCCTTGGGATAGTGTGCCAATTTCCTAATTCACTTGATCTTGAAAAAACTCCCCTCCACCCCCCCCACCTTATCAACTACACTCATGTGCATACCCATATCATATCACTTGTTTCTCTCTCTCTCTCTCTCTCTCTCTCTCTCTCTCTCTCTCTCTCTCTCTCTCTCTCTCTTCTTTCCCTCTCTCTTTTTCCTTTTTTGGAAGGGAGAGGGCAGGGCAATTGGGGTTAAGTTACTTGCCCAAGGTCTCATGGCTAGTGCAACTTAAGAGACTGAGGCCAGATTTGAACTCAGATCCTCCTGACACCAGGCCTAGGGTATCATGTCATTTTTAGACCTTTCTCCCGTAACTCATCTTCCACTACCACCATGTTGTCATGGTGAGCTCTCTGGCTCCTTTGTTCCCACACCCATACCCCTGCCAGTTCAAATGTTTGTGCCACAGGTGTCAAAAGTCAAAATTTATAGTTCAGTCTGATATTTTAGACTCTAGTTTAGTATCATTCCCTGTAATAGCTTATGGTCTTAAGCAACTGAATTGAGTCAGTTCACAGTGGTCTTTCATTTCTCTCTCTCTCTCTCTCTCTCTCTCTCTCTCTCTCTCTCTCTCTCTCTCTCTGTCTCTCTCTCTCTCTCTCTCTCTCTCTCTCTCTCTGTCTGTCTCTCTCTCTCTCTCTCTCTCTCTCTCTCTCTCTCTCTCTCTCTCCTTTATTTTATCTTCTAATTTGTTTATTTTATTATTTGGCTATTTAGCTATCTATTCATTCATTCCATAATTTATCTATTTAGTTGTGCACTTATCTATGTATTTGTGTGTGTTAAGCTGATTTGGAATTTATTTTTATTTGGCACTTTAAAATATTGTTAAAAGAATCCAGCATATTATTTAGCCATTTTTCCCATCCTAAAAACAGAACAAAAAACAATAAAAAAAAACCATGACTGAGTGTTTCTGTACTATAGCAGTTATCACAGTTCCACACTATATTGCCAGATTCTATTGTTTTTGATGAAATGACTTCATGTAAATAAATCGGGTTTGAGGAGTTTATGGACAGGAATCTTATCTGAGCTGTCATGATTACCTCTCACCATCCTCAAACAAATAGACTAAAAGTATGAACACCCTATGAAGGCTGACTTAAAGAGGTGGCTGAATACAAATGGCCAACAAGACTTGCTTATTCCTCTCTGTGTCCCTCAATTTTGAACAGCACATATCAGTCTTCATGAATTACTTATGGAGCAATATCTTTCTCAATTACCTGATTAATTAATCTTGAATGCTTCTGACCCTTCCTTCTTTCCTTCTTTCTTTCTTTCTTTCCTTCCTTCCTTCCTTCGCTGGTGAAACTGGTCATTTGGTGGTTTTAGTTTTTCTCAGGAGTAGCCCAGCCCTGCTGGAAAAGGTATGAGGAAATCCAAGGATGCTCTACATAAATTTACCTCTTGTGATGTAAACAATTTTCCACAAAGAACTGGGGACCATAACTCCTATTATATCAACCAAATAGGTTTTGGAGATTACTTTCAGTGAAAAATGCAAATCTGTAAAAGAGGCAGGACAAGCAAACAAAAACCATTCTGGCATGAATTAAAATTTCAGGGAGCACATGATACAATGAAAAAAATGAGAGTATGACTAGTATGATTATAAATATGCAAAAGATCACAGAACCATCATGGAAATAGCTTTCATTTTTGTCTTCTGTCATAAACAATTAGATTTTTCCTGGCTTTGTACTGCTATTTGGCCATTAAGACCTGTAGCCAAACAATGGGATTGATGGTCACATGATTGACATTAAGAATATGCATTGTGCTCCCTTCATTTGGCAGCCTCCCTCTTCATCTTTGGTTAACCCCAAACATAATGGGCAGAAAGGGCTGTCAGAATAATTAGTTGCACAAAATAGAATGCATTGACCACTTCCTAGTCACAGTTCTATAAATTGATGTTGAATTGGACTGAATTGCTCCCTCTGGCAGAAAAATATTCTAGGAACTAATGGAGATATAAAGGAAGGGAGGGACTAAAATGGTGTGTTCCCAGTGCCTAGCACAGTGTCAGCCACATAGTAGCTGCTTCGTAAGTGGATGCTGATTTATTGATTGATTGATTGGACATAAGTACTCCTAACCTCAGGGAGATTACTACACTGTATGAACTACTATAATAACTACACAAAAAATAGCTGGAACTGCACAGCTTTGAAGGCCTGTGATGTTTCTGAAATGGAGAAATAGAGTAGGACCAAAATAGAAAAAGTGATTTCTTATAAGCAGAGATTCAATCAGTCACAAGGAAGGGTTGGACAAAGAGGAGACATGTAAGATAGAAGAAAAAAATCTTCCCTTGTTCACAAAGTAGATTTGGATGTCTCTCTGCCCTGTGAGTTAAAAGCTTAATGGGCCGGGAGGTGGGGACAGAATCCTAGGAAGAACGATTGGTAGCTAATAAAATGAAAACTGGGAGGTAAAGAGAGTTAAAGAAATTACTGACATGTTGAAAGGAGATAGAGGATGCAATAGAGACAGCATAGAATTTGAGTCAGAAGAACTAGGTTCAAATCTTAGGTCTGACACTTATTTAATGAGTGATGATGACTCCTCTGAGCCTCAGTTTCCTAATTCATAAAATGTGGGGGATTAATAGCTGTTCCAGGTAATTTTTTTTGCTTTTTTTGGGTTAAGTAACTTTCCCAAGGTCACACGACTAGGTTTTTGTTTGTGTGTGTTAAGTGTCTGAGGCCGGATCCGAATTCAGGTCCTTCTGACTCCAGGGCCAGTGCTCTACTCACTGTGCCAACTAATCTCGCTGTGTTCCAAAGTGATTTTTTAAGGATAAAAAAGATCTTTAGTGATTGCCTGTTTAACAAATGAAAGTCTAGCTTCTTTGTCTTGTACTCAAAATGTTTCACAATCTAATTTGCCATGCTTTTGTGAATTTATGCTGTATAACTCCCCTTCCCATTCTCCATGTTTCAGTCAAACTGCATTATTCTATTCCTCTTTTAACACCACACTTTTCCACCTTCCTTTCCCATTGTTCATGCTACATACTTTATTGGAATAACTTTTTCTCTTATTCCAGTTATTATATTCTTAGCTCAACCCAAAGATCCCCTTCCAAGAAATCCTTAGTATAGCTCCCTTCTAGCTTGAAAACTTAGACAAAACAATACTTAACCTGTACTTAATTAATATGTGTTTCTAATCCATCCTTCTGTTTCCTAAGAACAAAATAAGAAACTTTTATTAATTTAACAAATAAAACTCTGATATACCTGCACGTGGGGTATATATGTGTGTGGTGTGGTATGATGTATAAGTGTGTGTGTGTGTGTGTGTGTGAGAGAGAGAGAGAGAGAGAGAGAGAGAGAGAGAGAGAGAGAGAGAGAGAGGAACTGACCTGGGAGGCAGTGGTGGCTTTTCATTTTCTGCCATATGGAAAAGCACAAATTGACTGAGAGTTACAATCTTTCCCCTTGACAAGTTAATTAAGTCTCATAATCAGTCACAGTCATTGAACAGCATAGTTGCTGGAATAAGAATTACTAGGATTCTAGGATGGACGATAAGGCACATTTTATAGAAGCAAATATCTTTCAAAGAGCACCTATACATTCAGAAAATGCTGAAAAGGAGAGGCTAGGTTTAGAAGAGAAAACAAGCGATCTTGGTAATTATCTGTTTAGTTACCAGTAAAGTACAGTAATGGAATGTATTTTAGAAAATAATTTTAAAAAAACATTAATGGAAAGGATGATGAATTATAAAATGATTTCCTTATTGAATGCAAGTTTTTTAAATTTCATTTTATCCATTTTATCCTGTTTTCATAATGTTGATTATTGATAGTTATTAATAATAAAAATTCCACATTAAAACATTTTTATATCTCTTAACCTTCCTTCTCCAAAAGACTCAGTGTGGAAAAATCTACCCAGGTCTAGAAAATGTAAATATGAAAATCTCATTCTCTTAAGAAAATTTTTGGTTTAATACAGACATTCTCAGTTAGGATGATTTTGATTCAGGTCTTCTGACACAAAATGATTGTGTGACTCTGCATAATTAACTTAACCAAAAGTGGTATATTTTCTATAAGTGTCAAGAAGTTTTTTATGATCTCCCTAGTTGTTACTGTACTTCTCAACTAACTTCCATGTATGTTTGTGTGTATGTATAAAAATATACACACGTATACATTCATCCATATATACCTATACTTGTGTATCTATATGTATATCTATCTATATCTATATGTATCTATATGTAATCTATATATTATGTTTGCTTGTGTGTGTGTATAACTGTATGTGGGTGTGTATTTCCCTGACCCTTGGAATTATTAGACTATTAGCTCCCTGTCAATAAAGATTGTTTCATTCTTTGCCTTTTTATCCATAGTATCATTGAATAATTGATCAGTCTATATTTGTACAGGATATTTCTTCACTAAGAATTCCCTACATTGATTAAATCAGAAGTCACCCTAAAAGCAAGCAAAGAACAAATGAGGAAAAATCATTCTCCTTGCTAACAAAATATTTTAAAAGATTAATTTTAGTGAAAATGTATCAAATTCAGGGTGAGATATCCCATTTAGTATGTATGTCATTCTCTCCTTGAGCCAAATTCAGTGAGAATATGGTTTTGCCTTTTTGCCTTCCTGTTCTTCCCCTCCCCTGCAATTACTTCCCCTTGCCTCTTCTACATGAGATAGACCCTACCCTGTTTCTCCCCATCTCCTCTTGCCACTTTCCTCTCTCACCTCTTAACTTCACCCCTTAAGTATCATCCCTTCCCACCAAATTCAACCTGTGCCCTCTATCTATGTATACCCTGCAGGAGAGTAGGGGGAAGGGGGATTAAAGAGGGGATGATGGAGGGGAGGGCATTCTGGGAGGAGGGGAGGTTGGAAGTACCCACTTTTGAAGAGGGACAGGATCAAAGTAGGGAATGGCCCAGGTGGAGGGTGGGATGGGTGGGAGGGAAATATAAGCAACCTATTACAATATATCTACTATGGTAATATTTTGCATAGCTATACATGTACAACACATACTGAATTGCTTATCTTCCCAGAGGGAGTGGGTGACAAGGGAGGAAGGGAATGGCTCTGAAATTCAAAGTTTTAAAATTAAATGTCTCAAATATATATAAATGCTATTACTAATACTAATTTTCATGTAATTGGGAGATAAGATGTACAGGCATTGGGGCACAGAGATTCACCTTGCCCTAATGGTAAAGTCGAAGGGGTTTGGGAGAAGATATGGGAGAGAGCAGATTGGATGAGGGGATATCTAGTGGGACTGCTATTCTGGGGTGGTGGGTACGGGAAAAATGGGGTAAAATTGTAACTCAAAATTTGGCTGAAATGAATGATGTAAACCAGAATTTAATAAAGCGTTTGCTAAAAAAGAAAAAGAAAATGTACCAAATGCCTATCACATTTTGCTACATTCTGGGAATGTGAAGGCAAGGAAAAAAACAAAACCTTACCCTCAAGGAGTTTATGCTCAATTGGAGGGATATAATATGTTAAAACATGTGCAAATATGAAGTGATTTTAGAAAGGCAAAACATCATTAATAATCAAAGGTCATTTAATTCTTGAATGTATTTAGGGATTATAAAACATGTGAACAACATAAGAGAACATGTCAATTATGATACGCAATGTTTGTAAAGACAAAGAGGTATAAGGCAGTTTTCCCATTCCAAGTACAATGAGAGACTGAGTGGTGTAGTGATACAGGTTTCTGGATTTTCATTTTCAGAGACTTGCATTCAAATACCACTTCAAATCTTACTAGCCTCATGCTTGTGGGGAAACCACAACCTCTCTAAGTCTCAGTTTCTTAATGCATTAAAAAACGGTGGTAGGGGGTGGCTAGGTGGCACACTGAGTAGAGCGCCGGCCCAGGAGTCAGAAGGACCTGAGTTCGGATCTGACCTCAGACACTTAACACACAAAAAATGAATCAAAACAACCAAACAAAAAAAACCTAGCCATGTAACCTTGGGCAAGTTACTTAACCCCAATTGCCCTCCAAAAGGCAAAAAACAAAACAAAACAAAACAACACAAACAAAAAAAAAATGGGGGAGTGGAGTTACATGGTTTCATTGTTGAGGTAGAATAAATAAAACTGAAATTAATTGGATGTGAGGGAAACAGAGGTAAGTTAGAAAGTTTGGTGATGTCCTGAACAAAAAAAAAAAAATAAGGAGGTTTGGAGGAAGAAAAATTTGGGGAAAATTTAATGAGTTCTATATATATATTATGTTGAGTCTAAGAAGTTTAGTACCTTTACAATTAGTTATATCCAGAGAATTGACTGGTTATATGGGAATAATATTCAAGAGAAAGATTAGTGCTAGATATAGTGATCTAAATTATATTAAATATTGAGATACATATATCTCAAAGTTCAATATCATTTAAATTTTTAACTTTCATCTTTCTAATTCAATATAATTAAAAATAATAATTGCATACTATGTAACAGACTGTTATAATCACTGGGGACTAGCTAGTTTTTGTCCTTCACACACAAAGAGGACCAAGATGATTTCACTATTTTGGGGTCAAATTACAGTGTGTCCAACTGGATCAGATCAGGTTCTATCATAGATCAGAGACAAATAGTCTGTATGAACATTTAGGATGAATTTGTCTAAGCTCTGGTGATATAAACAAGAAAAAGAAAGATAGATATTCCTTGACTTCAAAGAGGTTACAATCTAATGGGGGAAAATGTTTTTAGAAATAGTTTTATTTTTGAAAACCATTAAATAGGATAATTTTAAAATTATGTTTTATTAGTACTCCAAGAATTTGATATTGTCATGAACTAATTGCTCTATTAAAAGCACACACACACACACACACTCCTCATTAAAAACATTATCATGACAGTTGTATTTAGGGAAAATATGCATAAAACAGAAAAGAGGAAAAATCTAAGAATCTCCAGTTTCAGATATGTCATCCTAGAACTGGGGTCTCTAATGAAAGGATTTGTTTCATGAAGTTTAGATTCAGTCAAAGGGTCACATTTCACATGTCACTTCGAGGTCATAGAATCTCCTTCGATGTCCTAGACAAAATCTGATCTCGATACTTTTCAGAACTCTCTCCTGGCAGGGGCTCCAACAAAAGAAAGACAAAACATGTATGTTCCATTGCTAACACTGGCCCCTTATGCTAGACTCTATGGTCATAGAACCATTCCTCTAAATAGATGCACACAATGTGTGTGTCTGTGTGTATCTGTGTGCCTGGCGAACCACCCAAATCTTGAAGTTCTATTCACACCAGACTTCATTCTCAAATCTTACATAAATGAGCTCTATCCAACTCACTCTCCTGACAGCTACTGCTCTCCTCTCATACAGATTCCCAAATATACTGCCAGCACTCCCAAATACTATTATCAAGTAATATATTATGGTTCTTTAGCATATTCTGTTAAACTGTAATTATTAAAAACACAAAATAAACTATTGTACCTTCTTGACTCTGGTTAATAGGGAATGGAAATTCATAACATAATAACATCTTTCCAGATTTAAATTTCAGGTGTGGATTTCCCATCATCTTCATTCTCCTCTTCCTCTTCCTCCTGATAATTATCATTAAAACAACATAAAAATAACAAAAACAACCCTATTTCTTAACTATTTAAAACACATAAAATAATTTAGACTTAGATTTGAGGATCCCATAAAAGTTAGATGTATTTATGACCATGTCCATCTTATTTGCAAAAATGATGCAAAAGTTTTTTTTTAGCTACAAGCAATGCATCAGAGAGAATGAAACAGTGATTCTCCTCATTACCTTTGTTTTGTCTCAGGAAGACTCTAGGAAAACAATTTCTCTGGGGAAAAAAAGAACATTTCTTTCTTGGTCTGCCTGTACTTCTCAGATATGAAACAGAGGCCAAATAAACCATAAAATAATTCACCTAGCTGTACTTTATAGTTAATGCAGGCAGTTCCAAAGATCAAGTTTAGAGCTAGAAGGAAACTTAGAGGTCATGTGGTCTAATCCCTTCATTTTAAACATGAGGAAAGAAGTATGAAGCAACTTATTCAGGGTCACATAGATAACAGAAATTCAGGGATTCAAACCTAGATTTCTGATTAAAAATCTAGCTGTCTGTCCACTATAATTCAATATAACTATTTTCATGAAGAAGAAATAACCACATATGTGCCTGACTGATAAACCTTGATTCCTTTAGGTTGTGGTAAAATACCAAATTTAGGGTCTTCCTCCATATGATTTATTATTTACTTTGCATAGATTTTGTATAAATTTGTATGTATATATGTTGTCTCTATGATAATGTAAATTCTTTGAGGGAAGAACATTTTTAATCTTTTTATTCTCAGTACTTGGCACATAAAAAAGCACTTAAACTGCTATTGCTCAATTGATTGAATTATTATTCCCATTATTACTTTTTGGTTTCTTTTTCTTGGAACACTAAGTTTAACTTCAGCCTCCATACTTAATATCTCAGACATATTGTTTTAGGTGTACATGATTTTGATAATGTTGTATTACATTTCCTAATAGCCTTCCATAAGGAATTTCCATTTATTCACCCTCCCCTATCCTCTTTGAAAGGCACTGGCCTGTAATCTAACCATATTCATTTGCAGTAGTTCATTCATCAAGTGATTCAAAGAAAAAAATGAGACAACAAATTTGAGTAACGTTTTCCTGACTTCCTTATGAAGAGATTTAGTACCATGATTAGGTATAGAATAAATCAGAAATTTATTGAAAGATTCAAACACCTTTCTTGAGTATTGTACATATGTTTGTTATTAAATGTCTAAATTGCAACTGGGTTATAAATTTTCTATTTTGTGTTTTACTTAATCACCAGATCTAGCAACTGCTTTACCCTGATAAGCCTCACATAATGCCTGAAATTATCAAATTCTAATTTTTATTGTTATTATCAGTGTTGTATATTTGTATTTCAGAGAAGTAGAAGAGACATCAATTATTATATTTGTTTTAGTTCTAATCAGTGCATTTCTATTTCTCACCATGAAGTCTGTGGGAAGGCAAAGACAATTTCGGTTTCAACAGTTTCTCCTTTAGGAAAAAAAAAAACAGCAAAGGAAGATTTAGCAGACACCCATTACGAGAAGTAGAGTTATTCAATAATAGATTCAGTATGTGCTCTGCCTGTTTATATAAACTCTTTTGTCACAATTTTAATTGGCACTGGAAATGGATGGTGCCAGGTAAAATTCCCCTCTTGATGAAGGGGAATCGGATTCATGAGAAAAATGTTCTTTTATTCTTACTTCCTCTCCTTCAGAATTAATTATTGCCTCTTGAAAACAAAAAGAACTTTTTGTTGCCATATTGTATCCAAGTAACACTACTGAACCATGCAAACAATCTTCTTAGGAATTAGAGTAAGGACATTATAAACTATCTAATTCTATCTCCTCTGCAGTCATTTAAATTTCCCACAATCACAGAGTCATCCTGTATGGAAGATTTATGGAAAGGTTTAGAAAAGAGTCATATGAAATAAACAGGTATGTTTGGGTTGCAATTTATATGATTGGAAGAGGTACCCACATTGAATAGATCAATGGGCAATTAAAGAATCAATCTGTACTTTCATTGGTTACCTCATTCACAGAGCCCTGAACTGAATATTGTGGTTGTGGTTTGTCCTTTGTTCTTGAAGAGCACCATGATAACATGACTTGGAATTGACTTTGATTAGAGTGAGGAAGGGCTGTGCAAAGTCACTAGCCTCACTTTCTCTTCCAGAGTCATCTGGTCCAGTAACCAGATTTCAGTCAGGATAACTGGAGATGGTCCAGTATGCAGTGGCAGACTTTGTCCTTTTTAAGCTAAGGTCTTATTAGATTCTCATTTTGAGTGAGGCAGTGTCTGAATGGGGACATGGCTGTCCAGTTCATCTTCTTTCCAGCCCTCTCCTTCCTTCCCCTCCTTTCTCCTCTCCTCTTCTCTCCTCCTTACCTGAAAGTGCTCTGCCCAAAGGAAGGACATTTTGATGACCAAAAGTAACCTAGTTAACTTGGGGTTTACTGGCTAGATTTCTTTCTCAAAGATCAAACTTTTAACCCAATTCACTCTGTATTTCACAGATTGGACAAAAATAAGTCCTTGCCCAAGTACCACTTAATGGTTATTTTTGGACCCTCCAAGCTCAGAGTGAAAATAAATAGTAACTGTTTCACTTTTGGCAATCAACCTTTATGGTCTTCCCCTCAGAGCTTGATTATTTTTATTAAAGGGACCTTCTTGATGAGGTCTATTCACTGAATGGGCATTGCCTCACACTAAGAAAGAACCTGAAAATACCTTAATTTAAAAGGGCCAAGGTC
This sequence comes from Gymnobelideus leadbeateri, assembly GCA_011680675.1. Classification (NCBI taxonomy): domain Eukaryota; kingdom Metazoa; phylum Chordata; class Mammalia; order Diprotodontia; family Petauridae; genus Gymnobelideus; species Gymnobelideus leadbeateri. The sequence continues at coordinate 272,504 of WOXC01007819.1, read as the reverse complement.
TCTGCTGCATCATGGGCCATGTCTAGCCATCCTAATTGAAATCTTTCCCCTGGACCCAAAAGACTGTGGAGAAGAAAGTGAAGCTGGTGACTTTGCATAATCCTCCCTCACTCAAATCAAAGTCAATGTTGTGGGAAGTGCAATTATAGTGATGAGATTAACTTGTTAAACTCATTGGGTTGTGAGGATTTGTTTATAATTGTGAAGATGTTGATGAAGCAGGGACGCCCTTTGCCAACTTATGAAGATAGATTTTTTTTTTTTACTGAAATATGCTGCTTCTAGGATGCATTTGTTTATATTAACATTTTCTGAAATCTGTGGATGCATTTGGCCATCTTTTCACTTTTTAAATTTCTTCCAGAGAGATCTGAAGAGCTCAACAAAAGCAGGGATATTGGTTTTCCTCCCATCAGCACCTGATAATTTCAAAATTTATAATGAACAAGAGATCTACATGTATGTTAACCTAATAACCTGAAAAGAAAGTTTTTGGACAAGATTAGGTATCTGGACCCAAACTGGAGAGTGACTTAATTGACATCATAATCCAGGTGGCCAAGAAACATGAGTCTCTAATAGCTCCTTGTTTGGCAGCCCAAATTTTAATTGTCTTGGTTTCATAAACAGCAAATGGGGATTTCCTGGGCATCATGATCTTGAAATATAATTTTTCAGGAAGAAAGGGAGGATTATTTCTGTATTGATTTACTTGGGTGTTACCTCACTAATAATAAATGTTAAGAATTTAAGTTCTGGCCTTTTATCAAGAGCAGGGGAATTTCCTCTATAGCTGTCTCCTTAATAGAAAAGAGTACATAATCTGAAATTGAGAATATTACCTGAAGTGGGTCAAAGTCTAGTTTTATAGGAAAAAATGATCTACACCTTGCACAACATTATTACAAGTATAATGCTAAACATTGGGGATATGCATACAAAAGTAAAGACTAAGTCACTGATATTTGGGACCTTGCATTTTACTTGTCAGTGAAAATTTAGGAAGGGAAATGCTGGCTAAGGGAAGCTAAGTGGCAGAGAGGGTAGAGTTCTGGGACTAAAGTTAGGGAGAATCTTTTTTTTTCCTTGAGTTGCAATCTGTTCTCAGATATTTATTAGCCATTTTACTCTGGACAAAAAATTTTACTTTGTTTTCCTCAATTTCCTCATCTGTAACATGAGTTGGAGAAGAAAATGGCAACCTGCTCAAGTATTTTTGCCAAGAAAATGCCAATTCATGAAGAGTCAGACACTAATGAAATGATTGGACAACAAAAATGGTGGCCAACAATGGACCCTTTAAACTGGAAAGTTATGAGGATTTTGAGTGGTGTTATGGAATAGTTGGCTGAAACATCTGTTCTAGGAAAAAAAAAATATCAGAGTTGATTTGGTCGTGGTTCCACAACTGAAAAGTTTAGAGGGAGAGGTGAAGAAGAATGAAATGAAAATCTTTTGGAACTTTTTTAGAAGTGAGTTAGGAAAGGCAGTCATTAAATAAGACATCAAGAATATAGAGATGCAGGAGTGAACATTTCTTGGAAATGGCCTCTAGAGTTTGCTTCAATGTATTTGATGAGGTTGTAGAGAAGATGACCCTGGAGAGATGGAGTGAAACATTGCTAAATCCTTCGTGAAAGAGTGTGACTGAGCATATAATCACCAACAATGACAAAGTGGTGCCCAGTTGCAATGTTAAGAATATAGTATCTATGTACAGAATTTGACTTACCAAGACCCAGTGTAAGATTTAGGGAGAGTTGGATCTTCATCAGGGATAAATTTCATCCAATGATAAGAATAAAAATGTGAGATTTTCCTGAGGATTGCAAATCTGATTAAGATTGTTTTAAATCAGAAATTTAAGGGAAAATAAAATTCTGAATTTTAAAATAACCAATGTCTTTAGCTTATTGTGGCATGAAATTTACTCTCAAATATATTATAATAGAGTTGCCTATGTTATTTCTATTAATATATTTAGCTTTTGCAATTTTTCCTTTCTAATTTCTAATGACATGAAACTGCTTATACATTTTATTATTCTTATGTTTATCAGTTTTATGTTTTAAAAATCCAAATATATTTATATTTTATATTTTCATTCAATTGGTTTCTAAATACTTTGCTATTAGTATGAAACTTTGGTGTTTGTTTTCTGTTGTATAGTTGTTCTTGTTTCTAAGATTGTTTTTGTTTTATTTTTTGTAATTATAGAATTCATTACCATAACAACAGAAGACTATGAATTTGCTTCTGACTGTTGAATCTCATGGATTTTGATATGGAGAATATTCTTATAATCTTTCATTTTTTAAAAATAATATCCTTTATTTTGGCAATTATGTTCATTTAAGTTAATGTCACTTTTTTAGTTTTCAAGAGAATTGAAATATTTAGTCTGCATCATTTTTAATTACAGTGTTGTTGTGTAAATATAGTGCAGAAAATCTGTATTTTTCTTTACTTGCCTATGTTGTAATACAGGATGGGCCAATGTTTATATATACATTAAAGAAGGAGATGTCTTATATATTGGGTTTTTTGTTCTGTTTTGTTTGTTTCCTTTCTATCCAGAAAGATAGGAATAAATATATTCTAAAGACTTAAATATTTGGTTTACTTATTTCTCATTTTACTTCTGTCACATTTACCATATATTAGGGTGTTAAAATCCTTCAGTATTATTTATTTTTCATTGCTTCTCCCAAGGCTAAGTATTCTTTTAAAAATTCTGTTACATAATTGTTGGCTTAATATGTTTAAGTTTTATGAACATTTTATATAGACTATTTTTAACATACTGTCATTCTTTATGTCTCTGAATACTTTCTGGTTTGAATTCACTCTTGTCCAATATCATTAGTACAACTCTCGCTTTTCATCACTTGGCAATAAATAATATCATCAATTTTAAACCTGCCTTTCATTTTGAATCTACTAAGCTCTTACTGGATTATACATGCACACACACACACACACACACACACACACACACACACACACACATATATATACACATATTGAGCAGGGTATTGTTTGCTTTTTCTTGTTAATCTATTCTGTCAGTTTTGTTCAAATTAGTGTGGGTTTGAGACCATTTGCCTTTAGAATTACAATCAAGTTGGTTCTTTCTATCATTCTTTTGGAGTAGTATATAGTATTATTCAATTGTACAGTTTTCATTTTAATCTATACCAAATTTATGCCTTGTATTAATAATTAGATAGCATATTTTAAATTGGGTTTGATTTTCTTCAGATATGGCAGCTTTGTCTCAATTACCCTCTTTTTTTCTCCCTTTCCTCAACATTTTCTCTTTGCCCTTTGTTACTATAATATAACCTTCTGAAATGATTGATGCAATAAAATGATAGAATTTCAAACTTGGAAGGGATTTAAGCAGCTATTTCATCCAACCGTATGTTAGAGTAATATAACAATTCTATTGGTAAATGGTTCATGTTGATTATTTTTAAAACTTTAGCATTGAAATTTTGTTTTTCCCTTAGAGTTTTGCTTTCAAATTTTTGTTGAAATTAATGTCATTTGGTAATTATTTAAAAGTATATCGGCTTCTCAAATGTTCATCTCTTTTCTTCAACTTATATACTGCATGTTGCTGAATAGATAATTCTGGGTTTATATCCTAAGCTTATTAATTGTATCAATGGTCACCTGTCTCCATAATTTTCAGGCTTACTGGAAATCTTAGCACATCCAAACTGCTAAGGTCTCTCAACTCAATGATACAATTTCTGGACACTACGGAATAAGAAACGAAAAGAAGATACTTATCTGTAGGTTTGGTTTACATACTTCCAAAGACACCAGTTGGTTTTAGTTGTTGACTAATGGATCTTGATATTTAGATTTTATGGGGGCATAGGAATAAAGGCATCCTCAGATATATTTACCTGGTTGCATATTGCTTAACTGCTTTTCAGAAACACCATGTCATGCCATTCTCCATGGGGAATTGTATAAATTTATTTAAAAACAAAACAAAATTAAGTATCTGTTTCCTTAAAATGTTTTATTCTCATTTCTGCAATTAGCCCTTACATTCTGTGGAAAATTCATAGTGATTTTAAAAATTATTTCTGAATAATTGAATTTGGGTTTCATTTTTGTAAGCTTGTACTATATTCCCTTAATATTTTTGAAGTATTATTTATCTAGGAATATTATCACTTAAAATTTTTTCTTATTTATATGTGGTTAAAAAAAACTTACTTAACTTTTTGTCCATTTATAGGACATTTCCTTTAAAGATTTCTTTTAACATGGTGTTCACCATTTTTAAATTTTTCTTATTGCATTTTATTATCAGAAACATTATATGCTGGAATGTCATTTATCCTCCAGGTTTAGCATTGGGGTCTGCCTCTATTCATTAGATTTGCTAATTTTTGATGCATTATAGCCTATGTTTCTATCTTCTCTGAACTGTGTTTAGTTCCACTTTCTATTATAAAAATTGATAGTTTCCAATGATTGTCTGTGACTTTCTATTGTATACTACATATGGATTATTATTTTCTGCTATTTTTGGATGACCATTTGAGTTAATTTTTTCCCCCTTTCTTCAAGTTGGCCTTTGATCTTCTTAACCAATCATTGCTTATTTTCTTTGGAAGCATAATTTATTCACTTGAAGACATAACTAAAGATGTTTGGCCTCTCTCCCTCTCTCTGTCTCTCTCTGTCTCTGTCTCTCTCTGTGTCTCTTTCTCTCTCTGTCTGTCTGTCTCTCTCTCTCTCTCTCTCTCTCTCTCTCTCTCTCTCTCTCTCTCTGTGTGTGTGTGTGTGTGTGTGTCTCTCTGTCTCTCTTTCTCTTCCTCACACCCTTGGATTTTTTTGATACTTTATCTGATTCCTTTGTTTTATAATGTTTTTAATCACATAAGTACTTTGCTATGCTAGGCTTATATAAAAATCTGGGTAGCTTTAAATTTCATTTGTTGGTCTGAATTTTAACTATTTTCCTTATCCCTTGGCATTTCCTGCCTTCCTAACCTAAAGATGTCTTCAAAAGATGTGGCTAAATTTGATGTTTTCACTTTTACATTTCAGCTCAGTCTCTAGCTGATAATCATTGACTTGGTTCAATGATTATTTTATTCTTCAAAAATTTTATTGATGTGATAAACAAAAGCAATATTCTGTGCATGATCAAAACTAGTCAAAAAGGTCTGATTGTTGGAGTATAAATGATTAGTAAATTAGGAATACATGGCAACATTATCATATTATTACATACTTAAAAAGAGAGGAAAGCGAGACATCTAATCAATATTTTGGGAGAGCAAATTTCAGAGGTTAGAACAAGGAAAGGTAAGATGACATTCTTTAAAATTGTAATGAGGAATGTATCCATGATGGTGACACCAACACAAACACTTCCAATAATTAAGAAAATAGGGAATTGTCAAAAATAAAAAAGACCATTGTGTATGCACAAAGAACTCATTAGCTAACAAGTTTAAAATGCATTATAGGAATTAAAGGAAAAGCAATTCAGAATTAACACATACATGTGAGACAATGCTGGAAAAATAGTGGAAGGCACACTAACCATGAGAATGAGCTGAAAGGAGCAATAATCCCAAATAAAATAAAAACAGATTTCATAAATTTCCTGTTAGATACCCCCATCTCCCACCAAGAAGTTATTAAACTTTTTTCAGAATATTTCTGAAAAGATAAAGGATAATAATGGATGAGAGAAAAAAGAAAAAATAGTTCATTAGTATATTATTTTTACTTTCTCTACCAAGGAATATAATATTCAGATTGGTCAAGGTGTTATTTTAAAAAATGGTTCAGGGGCGGCTAGATGGCGCAGTGAGTAGAGAGATGACCCTGGAGTCAGAAAGACCTGAGTTCGGATTCGGCCTCAGACACTTAACACACACAAACAAAAACCTAATCATGAGACCTTGGGCAAGTTACTTAATCCCAATTGCCCTCCAAAAAAAAAAAAATAGTGCAAAGGAGGAATCGCCAATTAATTGAAAAAAAAATTTATGCATCATCTCATTGCCCTTGGTGAATTTAAGCTTGTGGCTTAAGCAAATTAATTGATAGGTTTCTGAAAAATCTGGGAGAAGTGATTATTGAATCATAATCTCATAATATTCATATAGCCATAGATTGGAAAGGTTAGATGAGATCTAAGAAGTCAGCTACTCTAACTGATACCTGAATAGTTTTCCTTCTATGACAAGGGAGTCAAAATAGAATAGAAGGAGGTCTTTAAAGGTCACATATTGAGTTGGGAAAAAAAAAAACAAAAACAAAAACAAATTAACACCATCTATGCTTCACTGGGAGCTTTCTGTGTTTATTTTGTTAAATATTTCCTGATTTCATCTAAAGTTTTTTAGGGTCACACTTAAGAATTTTGTCTGCTGCAAATTTAACATCTCTACTCTTTGATGTCTTTATCAAGTAGTCACCCAATCTATGACTTAGTATTTTTAGTAAGGAGGTCCCAAGGAAGTCCACTCTAATTTAGGATAGGTATAATTATTATAAATGTTATTTTCACATAGAAATAATATATGTTTTTAAAATTTGTCTGTATCAAATGCATGCCATCTTGGGGTAGGGGATAGGGAGAAAATTTGGAACTCAAATTCTTGTGGAAACTAGTGTAAAAAATTTTTGAAAAGTAAATAAATTCTGGAATAAAATAAAATTCTGTCTGTTGCTACATATCTGTCCTATGGAGTTAACAAGTAGAAGTTTAATTTACTTCTGACCAAACATTTCCTCAGGTACTTCCAAGTAATTACATCCTTCTAAAGTGTGCTTTATTTTTCTATGCTAAAAATGTCCATTTTCTTCAACTGATCCCCATATGGTACCATATCTCTTCTCTTGTTCAACCTGGCTATCATCCTTTAGGTATGTTCCAGCTTATCAATACTCTTCCTAAAATGTGGCATTATAAACTAAAGTGTAGTATTCCAAATATTGTCTGAAAAAGGCAGAGTAGTACTCTCTTCTCCCTTGTTTGGAACATTATGCAGACTCATATAAAGTTCAGATTCTATTCTTTTCCTGTTCCTTACTATACTTATGCTGCAGAAAGCTTTATTACAAATAAAAACTTTTCACTTATTCCTATTAAGTGTCATTTTATTAGGTTTGAGGTTACTAGGTTGAGATCTGTATTTATATTTTTTCTATTAACAAATATGTTAACAATGCCTCCATGTTTTGTATCTACTATCAATTTTGTAACTATGCCATATTTGCCTTCAACAAAATAATAGATAAATGTGTAAAATAACAATGGCAAGAGCAGCTACTGGTGATATTTCACTAGATATTTCCAAGTTTAGACCAACCTGTTAATCATTGTATTTTGAGTCCAACAAACCTACATGTACTGAACCAAATGAACTCTATGATGTTGTCTAGGGTATAGCAATGAAACACTGTCCAAAGTTTTGCTGAATTCTAGGTGAAGTATAGTTACATATTTCCCTGAATGCTAGGTGAATTATATTTACATATTTTCCTGATTGTCAAATCATATCAAAAAATAAATCATGGTCATTCTTGAATGTTCTTTTCTGGAAAAAAGTATGATTCCTCTGTATTCCTTTTTTTTTGTTTGTTTCAGTTCAATAAGAATGTACTATAGAATTTCTCGAGGAATCTAATTCAAACTCCTTGACTGGCATTTCTCAGATTCCATTTTTCATTTTAAAAAATGGGAAATCATTTGTCCTTTAGTACTGATCCTCATCTACCTTTTCCCATGATCTTTCAAAAGTCTCTATCATTAGATTAATAATTACACCTATGCGGGGGCGGAGCCAAGATGGCGGAGTAGAAACAGCTCATCCAAGCCACTCTGCTCCCACATTCCCCCCAAATGATGTAAAAGGGGACTCTGAACAACTTCTGGAGCCCCAGCACCCACAGAACGACACAGAGAAGCTAAACTCCCGCTGAGGACAGCCCAGCAGCCCTGCAGGAAGGACCAGCGCAGTGGTCTGGGACCTGGAAGCGTGCAGAGCGCAGAGCGCAGGAGCCGAGCCAAGCCGAGCCCAGGCCTGCCTGAGCCGAGGTTTTAGCCCCAGGGCGGCAGGGCCAGCAGCCAGCTGGAGGAACCCCAGAACACCAGGAGCTGTGGCGACTCCAGAATTACCAACATAGACTTGCCTGGGACAAAGTAAGAGGTTAGTGTCCTATGGACTTTGGGACTAGTATTACGGAATGCATCGGCTCCCTCCCTTGGGGGCTAGAAGCCGCTGAGGACAAACGCCATTTTGTAGTATTCAAAGGCAGCTCCCGCTCCCAGCCTGCAAATTTGTAGGGAGATCCAACAATCAGTCTTGGGGGGTAATCGCTCTTGCTTTAACCTCCCTGGATCTGGATTGTGATCTAGGGTGGAAGTCGTGGGTGGGTTTACAGCTTGCCAGAAACGGAAGTTGCCCCCCACACGTTCGGGACGAAAATTCCTCTATCTGGCCTTAAAGCCAGAGTGTGGCAACAAGCCCAAAAGTCAAGTAATTAAGTGGCAACATGCCAAGGCAAAGGAAACAGAAAAATGCAACCCTAGACTCCTATTTTGGGGCATAGAGCAGGAAAAGGACTGTGAGGTCAGAAGTCCTGCTCCAAAAGCCCCAAGGGAAAACATGAGCGGGTTGCAGGCCATAGAGGACCTTAAGAAGGACTTTAAAAATCAAATAAGAGAAGTGGAGGAAAAATTGGAAAGAGAAATGAGAAGGATGCAGGAAAAGTATGAAATGAGGGTCAACAGCCTGACTGAGGAAAACAACACCTTAAAAAATAGACTAACTCAAATGGCAAAGGAGGCCCAAAGGGCAATGAGGAGAAGAATGCCTTAAAAAGTCGAATTTGCCAGATGGAAAAAGAATCTCAAAGCTCACTGAGGAGATTCATTCCTTCAGAGTTAGACTGGAGCAAATGGAAGCTAGTGACTTTATGAGAAATCAAGATACTATTAAACAGATCCAAACAAATGAAAGAATAGAAGGCAATGTGAAATATCTCATGGGAAAAACCACTGACCTGGAAAATAGATCCAGGAGAGACAATTTATAAATTATTGGACTACCTGAAAGCCATGATCAAAGAAAGAACCTAGAAATCACCCTTCAAGAAATTCTCAAGGAAAATTGCCCTGATGTTTTAGATACAGAGGGCAAAATAGAGGTTGAAAGAATCCACCAATCACCTCCTGAAAAAGATCCCAAAAAGAAAACTCCCAGGAATATTATAGCCAGGTTCCAGAATCCCCAGACCAAGGAGAAAATACTCCAAGCAGCCAGGAAGAAACAATTTCAATATTGTGGAAACACAATCAGAATAGCCCAGGACCTGGCAGCTTCTACACTGAGGGATCGAAGGGCATGGAATATGATATTCCAGAGGGCAAAAGAACTGGGAATGAACCCAAGGGTCACCTACCCAGCAAAACTGAGTATTTTGTTTCAGGGGAAAATATGGTCATTCAGTGGAATAGAGGACTTTCAAGCATTCTTGAGGAAAAAACCAGAATTGAATATAAAATTTGACATCCAGACACAAGAAGGAAGAGATGCCTGAGAAGGTAATCAGGGAAAAGAAATCAACAGGAACTTATCAAAGTTGAACTATTTACATTCCTATATGGAAAAGCAATAACTGTGACTGATGATATCTTTCTCACTATGAAAATAATGGAAGAAGGAAGGGGGTGTGGTCATATGAATACATATGTGAATGTGTGTGTATATGGTTACAGTTATATATGGATAGAGGGCATAAGTTGAATTTGTTGGGAAGGGAGAATACTCAAGGGATGAAATTATGAGGTGAGAGAGGAAAGTGGCAAGAAGAGATGGGGAGAGACAGGGTAGGGTAAACTATCCCATGTAGAAGAAGCAAGGGGAAGTGGTTGCAAAGGAGGGGGAGAATAAGGAAGGCTAAAAAGGCAAAACCACATTCACATTGAATTTGGTTCAGGGAGAAAATGACATACATACTAAATGGGATATCTCAACCTGCAGCAGAATAGGGGAAGGGGGATGAGAGGAGGGATGATGGATGGGAGGGCATCCTTGGGGTGAGGGGAGGTTGGAAGTACCCACTATAGAAGAGGGACAGGATCATGTAGGGAATGGACCAGGTGGGGGTGGGATGAGTGGGAGGGAATTATAAGCAGCCTTGCACAATATATCTACTATGATAATGTTTTGCATAGCTAGACATGTACAACATATACTGAATTACTTATCTCCCAAGAGGGAATGGGTGACAAGGGAGGAAGGAAATGGATCTGAAATTCGAGGTCTTAACATTAAATGTTTCAAATATATATAAATACTATTATTAATACTCTTTTGCTTGTAATAGGGAGATAAGATGTGCAGGCATTGGGACGCAAAGACTCACCTTCCTCTAATGGAAAAGTCGATGGGGGTATGGGAGAAGGTATGGGAGAGAGCAGATTGGAGGAAGCGATATCTTGTGGGATTACTGTTCTGGGAGGTTGGGTAGGGGAATAATGGGGGGAAAATGATTGTAACTCAAAATCTGGCGGAAATGAATGATGTAAAACAGAAATTAATAAAGCATTTGTTTAAAAAAAATAATTACATCTATGAGTTCTTTGAGTCCCAGTAATTTATAAAATCTGATACTTTAATTATCTTTCAATTTATTATCTTATATAACATTGTGCCCATATTTTCTTTCTTTCTTTTTTTTGGCTTTTTTGGGGGGTGGGGTTTTCAGGCAATTGGAGTTAAGTGACTTGCCCAAGGTCACACAGCTACTAAGTGTTAAGGTCTGCAACTGGATTTGAACTCAAATCCTCCTGACTCCAGGGCTGGTGCTCTACTCATTGTGCAACCTAGCCACCCCTCCCCCTTACTTTCTTGTCCAACGATTAGAGACCTTGGCATGGAAAACTAAATCAAGGTAAAATTGTAATGCTCCATTCCCTTTTCTCGTATCATTCATCAACCCATACAGGGAGGCATGATTGTTAACATGTCTATGATAAGGCTACTTTCTACCAGCATTCTCCCCTTCTCCAAAAATGGTTAGGCTATTTTTTTTCCTCTGAAAGTGACCAAAATGGCTTGGAGAATGATTACCTTGTAGGGCTAGATAAAAGCTGCATTTTTCTTGGCACAACCTCCTGGTACTGATGGAGTGTCCTTATGACAAAAGACACCTTCCCCACCCCTCCATAATTGGGGCCTTTCACACTTGGTGAACGTCCAAAATTACATAGATCATCATGCCTAATCCTATCGATCCCACTTAATTCTGTTCTGGGATTAGAGGGCCATGTTAACTTAAGTTCTGGAGTATCTTTGTTTATAGATGGATAGATATAGATAGATACACACACACACACACACACACACACGCATTCTGTAACTGAGGAATGACCTACTGCATGCTTCATTTCATTGCACCATTGAACATAAACTAAGATTCCATAGGACTGAGTCAAGCCCAAGTTTAATAAATCCTTCGACCTTTGGCTAAAAGCATACCTTGTTGTTATACTTATCATTACTCACCAAGCAATGGTTCTTGTAATTAAGCACTGCTGACATTATTCTTACAATAACATGCTAAATATTGGCATTCATCCTCTTTTACCAATATTTGCTTCCATCTTTGAAATATGAGTTCGTTTATGAGATCCCTATGGATCCACATAAGTTTCTTTAAATAGCTTTCCTCTATTCTCCTTTATCAAAACTTTTTCTCTTGATGCCTTTAAAATTTCATTTTTGAGGGCATATCATTCCTTCTGGATTGATATTCCCTGTGGAATTTGTAGCCATTGAATGGTACCTATCCTGTCACTGAATTAGAGTTGGAACTACAACTACAAATACGAATTTGATATTTAGAACTGAAACAATCATCATCATCATCAATATCATCTAGCACCTATTTAGCACTTTCTGGGATATCAATCATTTTTGTCTCACTTAATCCTTATAATGATTCTGGGATATAATTGTTATTTTATCTCTTTTTGCTGAGAAGGAAACTGAGGTAAGCAGAAGTTAAATAACTTGACCAGGGCCACATAGCTAGTAAGTGTCCAAGGTAAAATTTGAAGTAAGATGATCCTGACTTCAGATCCAATACTCTATCTATTGTGTGGCCAATCTGCCTCATCATAGCTAAAATATATTACACTAATATATGTAATTAACATATATAGCTCTTAAATATTTGCAAGGTTCTGTCTCTCTATATGGTATGTCAGTAGATCTTAAAGGGTGTCAATTTCTTCCCCTTTGAGTAGTCATGGAAAATTTGGCTACTATCATCAGACATAAAAGTAGCCTGTCTGCTAATGACACTATCGCTATTTCCCAATCTGCATTTTAAGTTTTAATTGGGTATTTTCTCCATTCCCTATTTGTAAGCAGCACATGCACAAACACACATACACACATTTATGTTTGTGTATATACGTGTATGTGTATATATATATATATATACATACACATATATAAATATTAAATCCTCTACATATATACATATCACTACATATCTTTTCTCTGAGGATAAAAGCTTCAGGAAAATTTTTATGCTGATTCATTTCTACACTTGAGGTACCTCTCCCAAAGATTCTGCTCTATATTATAGCACCGTTCATTTTACCAAGCTTTTGTAATGAACTGAGCAGAGTAAGGGGGGGCATTTGAAATGTGAAAGCCATTATCAATATGAATTTTTTTTTTAATCCTGCCTCTTGGAAATTCAGTAACAAAAAACAAAGTACATACATGTTCTATAAAAGACTATAGTACATTAGTAGGCATTTTCACCTGCAGAAACCCACAGAGAGGAGTGATGAGGGTTTAGATGCCAACAATGCTTTTGATGAAAGCCAGGCTTCAAAAGAATTGCAGGGTCATCGAGTTAAAGGAAATCAGAGAACCATTCTATAGAGCATAGTGATGTGATAGAAGAGTGGACTGAGGAGGAAGCATAGTACCCTTCATGCCCTGCTCTCCCTCACACACTTACACACACACACACACACACACACACACAGCCTTGGGGGGGGGGGGAAATTAAGTTGTTTTGCCTTAACTGTGGTTCTCCTCCAATGCCTCATTGATTTATGGAGCTAACTCTGGATTGCTGAAGTGTCATACATCAAGTCTCAACCTATTGAAGGATCATATATTTATGTGTGAACAACTGTTTGGATGAATTTAGAGGATTATGAATCATTTTGGCCCACCATAAGTCTCAAAAGACCATCTACTAATTTGTAATGGAGTTTTGCTATGTATCGCTATATGAAATATGAATATTAACAAAATCACAAATGTTTTAAACATAAAAACCTAAGATAAAATATCCTTAAAACTGACCAACCAGGCCAAATATTCTCATGTATAGGTTAAAAATCCTGAAAGGGGTCTTATTTTATTTTATTCCCTGACACATGAATGAGCTAGTAAATCTGGTAATTGATAATTTGGGTTCCAAGTAGACTATCAGCAGTCTCCTTGAGTTCTTAGATGGGCTATTTTATAGGGGTTTGGGGAATGAGTTTGTGATTGTTCCATGAGAGTGGAGCTGGTGTCACTCTGCTCAGAAGTTTGGAAAGTGTTCTGGGACTCCTAGCACTCATAACACTGTTTTCCTAGTGAAAACATCTGATGAATCACTGTTCTTCTGAAAGGCCAAAATTGACTGCAACCACTTATAGAGCCAAATTTTGATTTTTTTAGAAAGTTTCAAACACTGCCTAAATAGAAGGTATTTCTATAGAAGCATTTTACACCTGTTGCTTAAGTGCTGCATTTTGATCCCTCAGTTTTGTCATGTCAACCTAGAAAGCTGTAAGTCAAAAAGAAATCCCACCACTATCAGAGAGAAGGATGGAAGCTTAATGCTGGCTTTCTTGAATTAGAGAAAAATGCATCATGAAAATTTTGTGAAACAGGGAGAAATCTATTCAGTGGGTCATTCAAAAATTGCTAAAGTATACACCTTATTTAATACTTTGGAATATTTAGGATGCATTATTTAATTGTTATTTGTCATTTTTTCTTTCAATGTGGTATACAGTCTTTTAATGCTTTAATAGTAATAGTGCCTTTGTACTCTTCCACCAACTACCTATATGGTCATGGACATGACTTTGCCTCTCTGGCCTCAGTTTCCTCATCTGTAACAAAAATGTACTATTTGATGAAAACTAAGGTCTTCTCCAACTATAAATCTTATAGCATGTGATCTAGAATATGTTTCATGATAAATCGGTAAGCTGATGGCCAGCCCTCTGGTTATAAGCCTTCTTAAACTTATCTGTTTTACTTGCATGCATCCTTCAATCTGCCTTGAAGCCATATGTTCATAAAGCCCTGTTCTTCTATTAGAATTTGAATTCAATAAAATCAGTAACTACCTCATTTTTGTATTTGTATCCTTCAACGATGTATTAAGGACAGAACTTTGAATATAGTGCATAATAAAAGCATTTTCATTCATTCATTGATTAGATGTTCTATTGACTATCTAAATAGCAACATTATTTTGAGCCTGGTGTAATTTCTGAGTATTAAAAAGAATATTTCAATTCCAGGTTTTCAAATTAATCCTACTCATATCCCAAGTGGGGATGGGGATTATGGTGGTGGAGTCAAAATGTAAGGTCACTGTTCCAATTGGGATTGCCCAGGCCCAAGTTGAAACTGGACAACTCCTCACCTTGATACTTTAGCAGGAGGTAAAGAGACTACTGTCTAAGGATCTAGTCATAGCCACTGTAGTTATGGAATTTTGGTACTAACAATATGCATTGTAAATCCTCAGACTTTTGCCAATAGTACTCTTTTTTAGGGTTGAGCTTTTGGAAAAGATGAATCCAGATCCTTCGGGTACTCTGATGTCTCCTACCAATACTTAACTAAGCTGTCAAACAGCATTGGAACAATCAGCTTTATATGACAACCAATTAAATTCACTATCATCTACACTGATGCTAAGACTACAGCTGTTTTGTATATATGCTAACTCTTGCCTTCTCTACACATGACAGTTACATCAAAAATGATAGTACCCTATGTACTAGAACAGAATGCACTCATAGGATCAGATATTGAGAGCCAGAGGGAGACTTAGAGATTGCCAAATGTAATCCCCTCATTTTCCTGATAAGAATGCTAAATGTGTGAACAATTAAATTTCTTGCCAAAGGTCATGGAGGCAATAATTTCTGACTCCAAATTCTGTATGTTCTCCTAATGTCAATTAGAATGCTCCCAATGAATTCAGTGCATACTTCTTGAGAATTTATGTGAAGACATGAGCAAAACTTTACAATGTGAGAACATGTGGATCCATTTTGATTCCCATTGATGAAGGTAGCACCCGTATTGAGAAGATCATAGATCTATTGAAACTTTGAAGTATATACCAGAAAGAATGTTTATAGATAGTTGAATATTGAAAAGATAAGACTAAAAGTTCTTATTTAAATATATCTCTATATAATTTTAAGTTTTCAAAACTCACTTTGATAAAATTTAGAATTCTAAATTTTTTCCTCTACCCTCCTTCACCAAGATGGCCTACTATCTAATAAAACCTATGTATATACAACCATATTAAATATATTTCCAAATTAGTCATTTTCTGAAAGAAAAATCAGAACAAAAGAGAATAACCACTTGAAAGAAAAATAAAGGAGAAAATTGTATGCTTCGATCCACATTCAGACTCCACAATTCTTTTTCCTGATGTGGATAGCATTTTTCCTCATGAGACTTTTGGAATTGTCTTAAATCATTGTACCCATTTTGACCTTATCTTGTTGCACAGTGTAAGATATTGGTTAATGACTAGTTATTGCCATACTGTTTTCCAGTTTTATCAGAAGGGTTTTTTTTTGTTTGTTTATTTGTTTTTTGTTTTGTTTTTTTTTTTTGTTTGTTTTTGTCAAACAGTGAGTTTCTATTCCAGAAATTAGAGTTTTGGGGATTAACCAGGAGATTTCTACAGTTACTGACTACTGTGTCTTATGTACCTAGCCTATTTCACCGATCCACCACTCAATTTCTTAGCACACACCAAATAGTTTTGATGATTGTTGCTTTATAATATAATGTTAGATCTCATTCAGCTAGGCAACCTTCTCTTGCATTTCTTTTCACTAATTCCCTTGATGTTCTGGACCTTTTGTTCTTCCAGATGAATTTTATTGTTTATGTTCTAGCTCTATACAGTAGTTTCATTGGTATGTCATAGAATAAGTACATTATTTAGGTAAAATTTTCATTTTATTATATTAGCTTGGCCTACCTATGAGCAACTGATATTTTTGCAATTATTTTGATCTGACTTTATTTGTGTGAAAAGTTTTTTATAACTGTTTTACTATAATTCCTGGATTTGTCTTGGTAAGTAGACTCCCAAATATTTTATATTGTTTATAGCTACTTTAAGTGGAATTTCTCTGTCTCTTGCTGCTGAATTTTATTAGTAATATATGGAAATGCTACTGATTTATGTGTGTTTATTTTATATCTTGCAACTATGCTTAAGCTATTATTTCAAGTAGTTTTTTTTTAGTTGATTATCTAAGATGCAATCATATCCTATACAGAATGATAGCTTTGTTTCTTCAATGCCCATTCTAATTCCTCCAATTTCTTTTTCTTCTCATAGCTAAAATCAACATTTCTAATACAGTATTCAATAACAGTAATCATGTTGGAAATCTTTGTTTGAAGACTAACCTTATTGGGAATGCTTCTAGTTTATCCCCATTACACATAATGATTGCTGATGGTTTTAGATAGATGCTACTTATCATTTTAAGCAAAACCCCATTTTTAAGTGTTTTTAATAGCAATGGTGTTGTATTTTATCAAAAGCTTCTCCTGCATCTATTGAGTTAATTTTGTATTGATATGGAAAATTATGTTGATAGTTTTCTTCATATTGAGTAAACTCAGCATTCCTGATATAAATTCAACCTGGTCATAATGTAGTATCCTCATGATAGATTGCTGTAATCTCTTTGTTAATATTTCATTTAACAATTTTGCATCTATATTCATTTGGGAAATTGGTTTATAATTATCTTTCTTTGTTTTGGCCTGTTCCAGTTAAGAAAAGAGCACCAAACTAGTATCACAAAAAAAGAATTTGATAGGACTCCTTCTTTGCCTATTTTCCCAAATATTTTACATAATATTGGAATCAATTTTTCTATAAATGTTTGGTAGAATTCCCCTTTGAATACATCTGGCCCTGCAGATTTTTTTTTTTCTTGTGGAGTTCATTGATGGCATATTAAATTTATTTTTCTGGAATCGGATACTTAAGTATTTTAATTTCTCTTCTGTTAGTCTGGGCAATTTATTTTTCTGTAAATATTTATCCATTTTACCAAGATAGTAAGGTGTATTGGCATACAGGCAAAATAGCTCCTAATTGTTGTTTTTATTCCCACTTCATTGGCCATAAATTCAATCTTTTCATTTTTGATTCTGGTCATTTGGTTTTATTCTTTCTTTTCATTCATCAAATTAACCAAAGATTTATATATTTTATTGTTTATTTCATAAACTAGGTCTTGGTTTTATTTATTAGTTCAATAGTTTTCTGAATTTCAGTTGTATTAATCTCTCCTTTGATTTTCAGAATTTCTAATTTGGTTTTTATTTGGGGATTTGAATTTGATCTTTTGCTAGCTTCTTTAGTTGCATGCCAAATTCATTGGTCGGCTCTTTCAATATTTTATTCATGTAATCATTGAGAGATATAAAATTTCCCTAAGAATTACTTTGGTTGGATCCCATAAGTTTTGGGATGTTGTCTCATTATTGTCATTCTCTTGGATGAAGTTATTGTTTCTATGATTTGTTGTTGGATCCACTCGTTCTTTAGGATAAGATTATCTACATTCCAGTTAATTTTTAATCTATTTGTCCTTATTATATAAAACTTCTATTGCATTGTGATTTGTAAAGGATACATTTAATATTTCTGTCTTTCTGAAATGAATTGTGAGGCTTTATGTCTTAGTACATGGTCATTTTTTGTGTAGGTGCTAGACATCATTGAGGAAGAGGTATGTTTCTTTTTATCCCCATTCAATTTTCTAAAGATGTCTACAATATCTAACTTTTCTAAAATTCCCCTTTGAGGTTTCAGATGTAGGTATGTTAATAATGTTGTCCTCTTAGTTTCTGTTTTGATCTTTCCTGTTACTACAGTAATTCCCAATGGCTGATGTTTGGTTTTGCTTCTTCTTCACCTTTTCTGCCTATTTCCTGGCTTTTGAAGTTGAGTTCTTCTGCTGGAGCACAGGGGGCAGTGTTGCAGGATTCCTTTATTGGGAAACAAAGGCCTCTTCAGGGTTTGTTTGTTTGTTTTTTTATTTCTTGGTGTGTTTGTTGCTGACAGCTGCAAGCTGTAGGGATCTGACAGCTCACTTGGTGTTGAACTTGGGTCCTAGTGGTGGTGTCTGGTATTTACTGATGCCAGGTGTGCTTTTTCTGTGTTTCCTTAGAATTGTGCTACAACACATGGAGGTCTTTTAGTTGGAGTATTACTGCCCACCCAAAGCTGCACTGGACATATGGTCATTCTCTGAACTGAAGTCTGCTGGTTCCCCTGGCTATGCTAAGGCATGTCAGTGTCCTGATATTGATGTTTACCTGTTCCACCACCCTGGGAATGAGGACTTCCTGTTGATTTACTGAGGTGTAGCTTGCTGGGATGCTTCCTGTCCTGGTTTATACTATTCTTTTACCCAAATGATAGAGACCTTCTTTTGTTTCTTCAAATCTTCTGGACTAAATAACTGTTCCACCCTGTCTTTCCACTGACTCTGCTATTTCAAGATTTTTCCTGTGACATTATTTTCTCTTCCCCTCTCCCACTCAGAGGTCAATAAGGGAGAGCAATAGAGACTTACTGCTTACTTCACCATTTTGGCTCCCAGAGGTCCTAAAAATCCCTCTTTAAGGACTTAAATGATTTTTCTAAAATTCTATTCACCTTCTTAACTTCTTTCTTGTATATTTTATGGATAGATTTATCTAGTTCTAAGGGAGGACTCCGTGTTTTTCACTAGTATAGATTTGTTGTCTATTTCTTCCTATAACTCACTTAACTTTTCTCCATGAATTTGGATGCTAAACCACTTGCATTCATCAGATTTGGATCAAAAAAGGAATAATATACACTCAACTGGCTATAAAATCTATCTTCCCCTACAGGAAGTAGGAGGTAAAAGGGGAATAGAAAGGGAGGTGAGCAGATAGAAGGGGACACAGAATGGAGTCCTCTTTAAGGACTCTGTAGTCAAACTATCTGATTCATTAAATGGATTCATTTCCCTTAAATCTTAAAACAGCTACCTATTTCTTAGGTATATAATCTTGCTTTATTGAGTTCAATGCTGGGATTGATCCTGGTCAGACAATAATTAGAGTTGGAGAAAAAAATGGCAAAGCACTCCATGATTTTTGCCAAGAAAACCACAAAGAGGGTCATGAAGAGTCATATACAACTGAAACACCTGAATAACCACAAAATTCCATCTTTTACAGGAAGCAATTCCCAAATCCTCTTAATTCTATTATTATTCCTCTCTATTAATAATTTTCTCTTTACCCTGTACTTAGTTTGCTTTATAGACACATATATTAAGAGGGTTTTTTTTTACATGTTGTCTTCCCCTAAATTCTTTCAGATCAAGAAAAGTATTTTGCCTCCTTAGGCATCAGCAGTGCTTAGCACACTGCTTGGAACATAGTAGGAGCTTAATAAATGTTTATTGTTTAATTTTGACTTTGGTAGGAATTCTATTTGTTTTGTTTTTCCTCCTCTCATTGCTGTATTCTCACTGCTTCTTTGCCTTTCATATGTTTATCCTTGCTATGAAAATATTTTTTATTCAGAATTATTTTTCTTGTTGATTTTTATGAAGATTCATTGATTATCTTATTTATTAACCATTTATTGAGGACTGACTGCATGTTATGTTCTGTAAAGTCTCTGTCTCCTTTCCCATGACAGCTATTTAAATTATCCCCTTTCCAACTCCATCTGTTCCTTCTGCCAATTCTTTATTGTTTACAGGCAGCCAAAGCTCCCAGGACAACTTCCATTTGCTTCAGAAAGGATCCAGAGAGACCTTAGCTTTCAACTTATCTTGGTAAAGAACTCTTGACCAGTCAACAGATGTAGTCAGGGAACAGCCTGACACTCATAATAAGAACCCAGGGGATGGACTGACAATCTTGCTACTGGGTTTATGACTGTTTCTGGAGGAGTTCAATAGGACCTTTGTGTTGTAAACTAAATGATTATCTGCTGCATTATTTGAACAGAGATGTATTTACCTTACAGTTGATCTCCTTTCTTAACATTTTTCTGAGACAATATTGTATTAAAACTTGTCAAACGATTTTATACACTTGTTCTCCTTTGCCCACTCCCCAAATTAAGAATGCAGAATCTGTACATAATATTTAAAGCGTCGTGTTGTGAAGCTGGCAAAAGGGAACCTCATAATTCATCAGCTAGGATTCCTGAAACCCAACCTTCCAGCAGATTGCCAACTATTACAGAACTAAGGATCTAATATATGGCCTAGTACACATGACACATATATTGTATTGATAGATTTCATCCACAACTGAGAACAATCCAAAGATTAGACAAATGTTGATCTCTTTTAATAAGCAGTTTCAACACCACATTATTCACAAGTATGGGGGAAGTAATTCACAAGTATGGGGGAGAAGAAGAAATTCAAGGAAAGCAAATTCCAACCTCCTTTCTAAAAGGATTTTTAAAAAAAAATATTTGAGTGTTTTTTGTTTGTTTGCTGTTAGATATCAAACTTAACTTGGTCAAGTGCTTTAAAATTTGTATGCACAGATTCTGAAACCTACTCCCTTTTTATTAAAATAATATATCTAAGGTCCTATAGATAATTGATAAAGGAATCTTTCCGAATCTGAGAAGTTTACTTGAAGATAAAGCTTTTGTATTGGAGGTGGGGGAAATATATATCTCATTGAGAGGATTGAGAAGGATATCTTTTCAGAGTCTGGGTTCCATAACACCTTTTTATTCATTTGAAACTCCTCCATACTCGTAGAGTGATTCTGGGGTTTGAAAAACAAACAGGGATACTAATAGCCATTCCTCCACATTTTGGTAGATCTTTCTTTTCCAACGCTGATCCACAGACAAGCTTTTAAACTTATGTTACTACCATAGGAGCTTATACTTTAATGGACAGAAACAAACTCCATGTTGCTAGAGAGGCTGCCTTCATTCTATTAGATTTACACTTTTAATATATTGGTAAGTAGTAACTGAAGGTAAAGTAAGGGTCCTTTCTTCTTTCCCTCCTTCTTTCTTTCCTTCCTTCCTTCCCTCCTTTCTTTCTTTCTTTTTTCTTCCTTGTTTTCACTCTGGTAAAGTCCCTTACTACTGCTGCATCTCTAGACCTTCTGTAGCATCCTCACTTGACATCTGATAATTTTCCAGAAGCCTGGATTTCAATAATTCTTACCACTGTGTTCCACTTTCCCGAACTGCAATCTTTCGACCTAAGAAGTTAGTCCATTGTCTCTATTCAAATGTGTCTCAGAACATTGAGCCAAGGAACTCAACGTCTTAAGAACTCAGTATGAAGTAATAGCTCCCTTCCTCATGAAGGAGTAAGATGGATCATTTAACTCCATCCTCTTCTGTTTTGTTTTTGTTTTTCTCTTTTGGAGGGCAATTGGGTTTAAGTGACTTGCCCAAGGTCACATGGCTAGTAAGTGTGTCAAGTGTCTGAGGAAGGATTTGAACTCAGGTCCTCCTGACTCCAGGGCAAGTGCTCTATTCACTGTGCCACCTAGCTACCCCATCCATCCTCTTCTAAAACTTTACCTTGCCACTACTTCTTAATACCAGGTGACCTCATATGGCATTGACAAAGAGCATATACCCAATTAGGTGTGTGAAAAGTGGTGTACTGCTGTATAACTGTCAAATTGATATAGGACATTACTTACAGGTAATCAGGTTGTACTGAAGGCAATTCTCTCTGTATGAAGAGAATTTTGACTCTAGTAAATAGCTCTAGAATGACATTGTACATAGGATCAATACAGATACTTCTCTGAGAGTTACCTCAGTCAGTATCTAGGGTCCAATTGATTAAAAATCCTCAGTCTAGGGATTCAAGGGACCTAAAAGCCATATTATACAACCTCTTCATTTTATAAGTGAGGAAACTAAAACCCAGACAATTTTAATAACTTGTCAAAAATCACACAGACAATAAGTAGTAATGTGTTTTGTGGTTTAATTAAATTGATTTTTTCATTTAGTAAAAATCTATTTTCTCTCCATTCACTTCCACTCTCCAATAATAAAGAAAAACAAAACCCTTATGACAAAAAGTCAATTAAAATGATTCCTGAATTTTCTGTATATACACATACATGTAACCTGAAAGTACAATCCAATACCCAATTTTAAGGAGGGAGAGTTGTAGCAAGTTTTATCCTTCACTACAAGTCCTCTGAAATTATGGTAGGTCATTGCATTGATCAGAATTATTAATCGTTCTCATCCTGCTTTCTTAATTTTGCATCAGTTCATACAAGCATCTGAAACCATCTTCACAATTTCTAGCAGCAATTTTTCTCTCCATTTCAGTCATATACCAAAATTTTCAGTCATTCTGATATTGATGGCCTTTGTCAAAACAAAAAAAAAGAGCTGCTATAAATATTTTTGCAAATATTGATTTTTCCACTTTCTTTGATTGTTTTGGGGTATAGAACTTATAGTGGTATGGCTAGGCCAAAGGCATTTCACAATTTAGTAAACATTAGGACCATGTTTGTTATATGCTTTCCAGTATGACTGGACTTATTACTCAATCAATGAATAATGCAATAATGAACCTGTTTTTCCCACAATGTGTCCAGCATTTACTATTTTCCTTTTTAGTACTGATTGACAAATGGATAGATTTATAAAAATTGATATTGATGAATTGATAGTTATATATGCGTATATATATACATACATACATACATACATATATATATATACCTATCTCTTCATGAATGAGCACATCATCTTTACATGGGAGAATAAAATCTTCACTTTATCATTACAGTTTTAGTATATATACTACCTGAGAGGACACTAAAGTGGGAATCTGAACCCCAGTTCTCTGACTTCAACTACAAAGGACCATTGTCATTATTCTATGCTGATTATTTAAAGATCTTGACAATCTTTATGGTAGGCAGTATCATTGGATCTATATTGAGAAAATTTCTCAGTATCAGTATATCCTTAATTCGTGTTTTATTGCTAAAAATGCTCATCATATTAGAAGTATCATGCTTCTGGGGAAAGAATCAAATAGACCTGTAATAATTTGCATCTAGAAAGAGAAGACCAAGGATGGGTATACTCCTTTTTAAAAGTCCACTCAATAAGAGGCTCTTCTTACATTTTAACACTGATTCATTCATGGTCCTGAAGTCTCTAAGAATTTCCAAGGAATCCCTAATGTATGGTACCTTAGAGGAATATTTGTGATGGAGCAAGATCTTACAGTGAATATCAATTATTAACTTTTTTAAAATTAATTAAACAAGTGATTTATTAACGGCTGGTTTACATCATTCACTTCCACCAGATTATGAGTTACATTTTCCCCCATTTTTTTCCCTACCCACCACCCCAGAATAGCAGTCTGACTAGATATCCCCTTATCCAATCTGCTCTCTCCCATGTCTTCTCCCATATCCCCTTCGATTTTGCCATTAGGGCAAGGTGAATCTCTGAGCCCCAATGCCTGGACATCTTATGAAACATTTAATTTTAAAACTTCGATTTTCAGATCCATTCCCTTTCTCCCTTGTCACCCACTCCCTCTGAGAAGATAAGCAATTCAGTATGTGTTGTACATGTTTATCTATGCAGAACATTACCATAGTAGATATACTGTAAAAGACTGCTTATATTTCCCTCCCAACTGTCTCACCTCCCCCTGGTCCATTCCCTATTTTGATGCGGTCCCTCTTTGATAGTGGGTACTTCTAACCTCCCCTCTCCCCAGAATGCCCTCCCCTTCATCATCCCCCCTCTCATCTCCCTTTCCCCTACTCAGGAGAGTGAGTGAGGGTAAGATATTCCATTTAGTATGTATGTGATTCTCTCCTTGAGCCAACTTCAATGAGAATATGCTTTTGCCTTTTTGCCTTCCTTTTCTTCCCCTCCCCTGCAACTACTTCCACTTGCCTCTTCTACATGAGATAGTTTATCCTACCCTGTCTCTCTCCATCTCCTCTTGCCACTTTGCTCTCTGACCTCTTTACTTCACCCCTTAAGAATCATCCCTTCCCTGGGGCGGCTAGGTGGTGCAGCGAGCAGAGCACCGGCCCCGGAGCCAGAAGGACCTGAACCCAGATCTGGCCCCAGACACCCAACACACAAACAAAAACCCAGCCATGTGACCCAGGGCAAGTCACCCAACCCCAACTGCACTCCAGAAAAAAAAATCATCCAATCATCCCTTCCCATCAAATTCAACCTTTGCCCTCTATCCATGTATACTTGTGAACATATGCCATGTACCCTTTTTCAATTATTTTCATAATGAGAAAGGTTTCATCAAACACAGTTGTCATTTTTCCATGTAGGAATGTAAATATTCCAACTTTGATAAGTTCCTTTTGATTTATTTCCCTTGATTACCTTCTCAAGCATCTCTTGCTTCTTGCATCTGAATGTCAAATTTTCTATTCAACTCTGGTTTTTTCCTCAAGAATGCTTGAAAGTCCTCTATTCCACTGAATGACCATATTTTCCCCTGAAATAAGATACTCAGTTTTGCAGGGTCGGTGACCCTTGGCTTCAATCCCAGCTGGAATTGTCCTCTGGAATATCATATTCCATGCTCTTCGATCCCTCAGTGTAGAAGCTGCCAGGTCCTGGGCTATTCTGATTGTGTTTCCACAATATTGAAATTGTTTCTTCCTGGCTACTTGTAGTATTTTCTCCTTAATCTGAGAGTTCTGGAGCCTGGCTATAATATCTCTATGAGTTTTCTTTTTGGGATCTTTTTCAGGAGGTGATTGGTGGATTCTTTCAACCTCTATTTCCCCCACTGAGTCTAAAACATCAGGGCAATTTTCCTTGAGAATTTCTTTAAGTATGATTTCTAGGTTCTTTCTTTGATCATGGCTTTCAGGTAGTCCAATAATGTTTAAATTATCTCTCCTGGATCTATTTTCCAGGTCAGTGGTTTTTCCCATTTTCTTTCATTTGTTTGGATCTGTTTAATAGTATCTTGATTTCTCATAAAGTCACTAGCTTCCATTTGCTCCAGTCTAACTCTGAAGGAATGAATCTCCCCAGTGAGCTTTTGAGATTCTTTTTCCATCTGGCAAATTCGACTTTTTAAGGCATTCTTCTCCTCATTGCCTTTCTGAGCCTCTTTTGCCATTTGAGTTAGTCTACTTTTTAAGGTGTTATTTTCCTCAGGCTGTTGACTGTCATTTCATACTTTTCTTGCATCTTTTTCATTTCTCTTCCCAAATTTTCCCCCACTTCTCTTATCTGCTTCTTAAGGTCCTCTATGGCCTGTAGCCAGCTTGTATTTTCATTTGGGGCTCTTGGTGCACGAGTTCCGACCTCATAGTCTTCCTCCTTGCTTTGAACCTCTTTGCCCCTAAAATAGGAGTCCAATGTTGAACTTTTCTGTTTATTTTGTTTAATTTGTCTAGGCATGCTGTCACTTAATTACTTGATTTTGGGGCTTGTTGCCACAGTAGGACTCTGCCACCAGAGAGGGGAGCTTCTGTCCAAACGTAGGGTCTTCACAACTACTGCCAGTTGGGTGGCCTCTGTAAAGCCTCCACCCACTCTGGCAAATTGGATACCCACCCCAAACTTCCCCCCCCCAGACCACAATCCAGATCCAGGCAGTTTAAAGCAAAAGCGATTAACCCCCAGACTGATTGCTGGATCTCCCTACAGTTCGGAGACCAGGAGCGAGAGCCACTGCTGACTCTGCAAAATGGCTTCTGTGCATCTTCCTTCAGCAGCTTTTCGCCCCCAGGGCAGGAAGCCACGGGTTCCCCAAATACTGGTCCCAAAGTCCATAGGTCACTAACCTCTCACTTTGTCCTAGACATATCTGTGCTGATAATTCTGGAATCTCCACAATTGCTCATGTTCTGGGGTACCTCCAGCCGGCTGAAGGCCCGGCCACCCTAGGGCTAAAACCACGGACCTGGGCTCAGCTCTGTGCGCAAAGCTGTCGGTTCCCAGCACACTGTGCTGCCTGCTTTCAGAGCGCTGGGCTGGCTGCTCCCTGCAGGGCTGCTGGGCTGTCCTCAGCAGGAGGTTACCTTCTCTGTGCCATTCTGTGGGTGCTGTGGCTCCAGAAGTTGTTCGGGGTCCCCTTTCACATTGTTTGAAATTTGTGTGGGGCAGAGCACATTGGAAATGCTGTTTCTACTCCGCCATCTTGTCTCCGCCAATTATTAACTTTTAGCAGTGAGGATTTACACATCATAAATCAACAAAGGTTACAAATAAGAGCTTTATTTATTATTTTCTTTATTATCTAAACTTTAGAAAGTGGTGGAGAAAACACTATTAATGCATATTAAACTTGTTAACATTGTTTCCCTTTGTTTTTGAAGTGGACCAATGACATCCTGGAATGATATCTTGACAAACACACAGCTGCACAAAGTCATCAGCCTCACTCTCTTCCAAAGCCAAAAAAAAGTCTAGTGGCAAGACATAAGTCAAAATGATTTAAATTGGCTTGGGATACATTGAATGACCTTGGTTTCTTTGATGCCTGACCAAGCTCTAAGTACTCCACAGTGCCTGCTTAAGCTGCCTTAATTACCCTTGGAACAATTTATTCTCATCTGTCCATTCCACTGGGAGAAGTTTTCACATGCTTGGAGTAAACATCCCCCTTACTCAGTGATGGATTTAAAGCCTGTTGTTACCATCAACCTAGTTTAGTCCATCTGCTGAGATAGTTTTACTAGGATGTGGCCACTGCACATGCTACAGCTTCTTGGAGTGACAAGTGAGACTTGAGTGCCTGGTGGATTCAAAAATAGATGAGCAAGCTTGACAGAAGCTTGGCAAACACTAGTGCCAAAGGTGTTAGTCCTCCCTGAAAAACCCATACACCTCATATTACAATTAAAAATGTATCATAGATGCTTTTTATTATTTTTTTTTCCGAGGGCAATTGGGGTTAAGTAACTTGCCCAAGGTCACATGGCTAGGTTTTTGTTTGTCTGTGCGTTAAGTGTCTGAGGCCAGAACTGAACTCAGGTCCTTCTGACTCCAGGGCCGACGCTCTACTCACTGTGCCACCTAGCTGCCCCTTTTATCGTTTTTTAAATAAATGCTTTATTAATTGCTGTTTTACATCATTCATTTCTGCCAGATTTTGAGTTACAATTATTTTCCCCCTTGTTTTTCCCCTACCCACCCTCCCAGAATAGCAGTCCCACAATATATACATTCCTCCAATCTGCATTCTTCCATATCTTCTCCCATACCCCCTTATACTTTTCCATTAGAGGAAGGTCAATCTTTGTGTCCCAATGCCTGCAATCTTATCTCCCAATTACAAGCAAAAGAGTATTAATAATAGTATTTATATATATTTGAAACATTTAATCTTAAGACCTTGAATTTTAGATACATTTCTTTCCTCTCTTGTGACCCATTCCCTCTGGGAAGATAATTAATTCAGTATATGTTGAACATGTCTAGTTATGCAAAACATTAGCATAGTAGATATATTGTACAAGGCTGCTTATAATTCCCTCCCACTCTTCCCACCCCCCACCTGGTACATACCCTACTTGATCCTGTCCCTCTTCTATAGTGGGTACTTCCAACCTCCCCTCCCCCCAAGGATGCCCTCCAATCTATCATCCCTCCTCTCATCCCCCTTCCCCCTATCCTGCAGCAGGTTGAGATATCCCATCTAGTATGTATGTCATTCTCTCCCTGAACCAAATTCAAAGAGAATGTGGTTTTGCCTTTTTGCCTTCCTATTCTTCCCCTCCCTTGCAACCAGCTCCCCTTGCTTCTTCTACATGGGATAGTTTACCCTACCCTGTCTCTCCCCATCTCCTCTTGCCACTTTCATCTCTCACCTCATAATTTCATCCCTTGAGTATTCTCCCTTCCCAACAAATTCAACCTATGCCCTCTATCCATATATAACTACTGTAACCATATACACACACATTCACACATGTATTCATATGACCACACCCCCTTCTTCCATTATTTTCATAGTGAGAAAGATATCATCAGTCACAGTTATTGCTTTTCCATATAAGAATGTAAATAGTTCAACTTTGATAAGTTCCTTTTGATTTCTTTTCCCTGATTACCTTCTCAGGCATCTCTTCCTTCTTGTGTCTGGATGTCAAATTTTCTATTCAATTCTGGTTTTTTCTTCAGGAATGTTTGAAAGGCCTCTATTCCACTGAATGACCATATTTTCCCCTGAAACAAAATACTCAGTTTTGCTGGGTAGGTGACTCTTGGGTGCATTCCCAGTTCTTTTGCCCTCTGGAATATCATATTCCATGCCCTTCGATCCCTCAGTGTAGAAGCTGCCAGGTCCTGTGCTATTCTGATTGTGTTTCCACAATATTAAAATTGTTTCTTCCTGGCTGCTTGTAGTATTTTCTCCTTGATCTGGCGATGATATTCCTGGGAGTTTTCTTTTTGTGATCTTTTTCAGGAGGTGATCTGTGGATTCTTTCAGCCTCTATTTTGCCCTCTGGATCTAAAACATCAGGGCAGTTTTCCTTGAGAATTTCTTGAAGGGTGATTTCTAGGTTCTTTCTTTGATCATGGCTTTCAGGTAGTCCAATAATTTTTAAATTGTCTCTCCTGGATCTATTTTCCAGGTCAGTGGTTTTTCCCATGAGATATTTCACATTGCCTTCTAATCTTTCATTTGTTTGGATCTGCTTAACAGCATCTTGATTTCTCATAAAGTCATTAGCTTCCATTTGCTCCAGTCTAACTCTGAAGGAATGAATCTCCTCAGTGAACTTTTGAGATTCTTTTTCCATCTGGCAAATTCGACTTTTTAAGGCATTCTTCTCCTCATTGCCCTTTTGGGCCTCCTTTGCCATTTGAGTTAGTCTATTTTTTAAGGTGTTGTTTTCTCAGTCAGGCTGTTGACCCTCATTTCATACTTTTCCTGCATCCTTCTCATTTCTCTTTCCAATTTTTCCTCCACTTCCCTTATTTGATTTTTAAAGTCCTCCTTAAGGTCCTCTATGGCCTGAAACCGGCTTATGTCTTCACCTTGGGCTTTTGGAGCAGGACTTCTGACCTCACAGAGCTCCTCTCTCTCTATGCTGCAATCTTTTTTGCCCCCAAAGTAGGAATCCCAGGTTGCATTTTTCTGTTTATTTTGTTTCATTTGCCTAGGCATGTTGCCTAGCCATGTTGACTTTTGGGCTTGTTGCCACAGTATGGCCTGGTGCCAGATGGGAACTTTCATCCCGAATGTGTGGAGGGTGCCAACTTCTGTTTCTGGCAAGCTGGAAAGCCACCCACGACCTCCACCCCAGATCACAATCCAGATCCAGGTTGGTTAAAGCAAGAGTGATTACCCCCCAAGATTGATTGCTGGATCTCCCTACAGTTCGCAGGCCAGGAGCTGGAGCTGCCTCGGAAAACTACAAAATGGTGTGTCTCTTCAGAGGCTTCCAGCCCCCAGGGGAGGAAACCAACGTGTTCCCCAAATACTGGTCCCAAAGTCCATAGGGCACTAACCTCTCTCTTTGTCCTAGGCATGTCTATGTTGATAATTCTGGAATCGACACAGCTGTTGGTGTTCTGAAGTCCCTCCAGCCAGCTGCTGGCCCAGCCGCCCGGGGGCTAAAACCTAGGCTCAAGTGGACCTGGGCTAGGCTCTCCCCGAGCTGCACACTGCACTGCCAGCTCCCAGAGTCCTGCGCTGGTCCTTCCTGCAGGGCTGCTGGGCTGTCCTCAGCGGGAGGTTAGCTACTCTGTGTCATTCTGTGTGTGCTGGGGCTCCAGAAGTTGTTCAGAGTCCCCTTTTCCATAGTTTGGAGGTAGTGTGGGGGAACAGTGGCTTGGACACGCTTTTTCTAATACGTCATCTTGGCTGTTCTCCAATAGATGCTTTTTTTAAGGAGAGTTGTTTGTTAAATCTTTATCAGCATATCCTGCCTATATATGTCCATCCCCATAAATATTCCTGGGAGTCCAAATTCCAATTCAACCCCAACTGCACATAATATAGAATTTGAAATATTTAGTTCTTACTAGTCAGTGTCCCATCTGGCTCAAGGGAAATGAGGTGACTTCTTATTATCTCCTTTCTTATTTTGTGTATCAAATCAAATAGCTCTTTTTCTGCCCTTTATTATCCAAAGATTATTCTCTTAGGCAGAAAAAAAAAGGAATTATTGAGAGCTGGAGGGGACCTCAGAGCCAAACTAATTCAATTCTTTTATAGATGAGAAAACTGAAGTACAGGAGGTTAAAATGACCTCTTTAATGCCACACAAATATTTAGTGACAAGAGACAGGATGTATAGCGAAGTCCTATGAAGTCAGAGCAAGTAGCCTTGTCATATTACCTCTTCAGATTTTATTCTTCCCCAAGCATTAATTTTATTCCCTCTTTCAACTTTCTCCTTTCAAAAAAGATTTTTGTTGTTGTTGCTGTTCTTATTTTTAGCTAGTCTACCTTGCCTCAACTCATTTTTCTCTTTAGCATTGCTGACACTCATTTGGGAGAGTCATACAATTTTTTTCTTTGTTCAATTAATCTGACCTTACTTCCAACCTTAGAATTTCCATGAAAACATGACCCAACAGGGGTATAGCTCCTCTTCCCAAGATACCTTCTTTACAGAGGGAAATATACAAAGGGGTTCTTCTTTAAATATATTATTTACTTAGTAGAAACTTAAAAAGAAAATTACCATAGCAAGTTTTTTAATTATATTTATAAATTCTATTTCAGTTCCAAATCACATAATAATATTTGTGAATAATAATACTCTAATTAATTAAATAAGGGATTTGGGCTAGTTCTAAGACCATTAAGGAGGATGTGTAAGCCGGTTTGCAGTGCAACTCCTACATTCCCACTACTTGGATCAACAATTAATCAAATATGCAATAATTAAAATAAGAGCAAGAGGCAAAGTTGGAAACACTTTCATTCATTTTAAAAGCCTTCTGAAATAGCAACTGAAAGCTGCATTAAGATTTCATTTCCTTTGGACAGAGATAAGATAACAGAGTAAAAGCAGAAACTTCTCTGAGCTCCCTCTCCAACCACCTTCAATACTTATATAAACAAATTTTAGAGCTAAACAACCCACAAAGTGACAGAGAGAAACAAATATCCTACTGAAGGCAGCCTAGCAGGCTGACAGGAAAGGTATATTGCACAAGCTGGGAGCCAAGATCAGTCCCACAGATGAGACCTGAGGGAGCCCCAACCCATTGTCCAGAACAGCCAGAGAAAAATTCAGGAGAGTGAATTACTGGCAGCTGTGGCAGTTTGCAGACTCCTTGACCCATAAACACCAAATAAAAAGTAAACATTTAGTGTGTAGTTCTGTTGTAACTGGGTGAACGAAGAGTGTGGTCCAGACCCTGCCCACAGGTGAGAAGTGGCAGAATTTATTCAACTGCAGCTGATTCTGCATGGCTACCTCTGGAGCTCCTGGCCTGCATATTGTAGGGATACCAAGCCATCATTCAGAGGGTAATCACTCTTGCTTTGACCTGTTTGGATCTGAGTCACAGTCTTGGGTGGTGCTCCTGGGGTGTGTGGCCAGTGAACCAAAGCTTGTGGTGGCTATAGAGAGGGAGACATCTTCATAGCTTGGACAACAACTCTAACAACAACTGTGAAACCCCCAGCAATTTGGAATGCAGAACTTTCCACTCTGGAAGCAGAGTTTTACCATAGCAATGAACTTAAAAGGTAAGTTATTGGCTGACAAGATGAACAAACAAAGGAAGTGCAATCAGACCAGAGAATCCTTTTGGGGGACAAAAAAGATCAAAACAAGGAGGCAGAAGAAGACAACAAAGTCAAAACTCTTGCATCAAAAGCTACCAAGAAAAATATGAACTGGTTCCAGAGCATGGAGGAGCCCAAGAAGAATTTTAAAAATCAAGTAAGAGATGTGGAAGAAAAATTGGGAACAGAAATGAGAATGATGCAAAGAAATCATGAAAAGTCAGTCAACAGCCTACTAAAGGAGATCCCCCAAAATACTGAAGAAAATAATACCTAAAAATAGATTAACTCACATGGGAAAAGAGGACCAAAAAGTCAATGGGGAAAAGAATGCCTCAAAAAGCCAATTTGCCCAAATGGAAAAGGAGTTTCAAAAGCTCACTGAAGAACATAATTCCTTCAAAATTAGATTAGAGCAAATGGAACTTAATGTCTTTATGAGAAATCAAGATTTTATAAAATAAATCCAAACAAATGAAAAAAGTAGAAGGCAATGTGAAATATCTCGTTGGAAAAACCATTGACCTGGAAAATAGATCCAGGAGAGGTAATTTGAAAATTATTGGACTACCTCAAAGCCATGATCAAAAAAAAAAAGCCTAGACAACATTTTTCAAAATATTATCGAACAAAATTGCCTTGATATTCTAGAAACATAAGGCAAAATAGAAACGGAAAGAATTCACAGATAGCCTCTTGAAAAATATCCCAAAAAGAAAACTTCTAGAAATATTGTAGCCAAATTTCCGAGTCCCCAGGTCAAGGAGAAAATATTGCATGTAATCAAGAAGATACAATTTGAGTATTGTGGAAACTCAACAAGGATAACACAAGATCTAGAAGCTTCTACATTAAGGTATCAAAGGGCTTGAAATATAATATTCTGGAGGTCAAAGGAGCTAAGATTTAAACCAAAGGGGCAGCTAGGTGGTGGCCCTGGAGTCAGAAGTACCTGAGTTCAGATCAGGCTTCAGACACTTAACTCAAGCAAACACACACACACACACACACACACACACACACACACACACACACACACGATTTAAACCAAGAATCACCTACCCATCGAAACTCAGTGTAATGCTACAGGGAAAAATATGTATGGTCATTCAATGAAATAGAGGATTTTCAAACATTCTCAATGAAAAAACCAGAGCTGAACAGAAAATGTGACTTTCAAATACAAGAAGCAAGACAAGCATGTGCAGGTAAACAGAAAAAGAAATCATAAAGAACTTTTTAAAATTGTACTATTTACATTCCTACATGGAAAAATGATAATTTTAACTCATGAGACTTTTCTCAGTATGAGGATAGATGAATGGGATACACACACACACACACACACACACATATATATGTATACATGTATATTTCTGTATACATATATGCATATGAAGGTGTATGTGTGCATAAATATATATGTAATTGTGTGTATATGTGTGTACATGTATACATAGACAGAGGGCACAAATAGGAAGGGATGATCCTTAAAGTAAAATTAAGAGGTGAGAGAAGACTATATTGGGAGATAGGGAAAGGCAGAGATAGAATAGGGTAAATTATCTCATATAAAAGAGGCAAAAGAAAACTGTTACAATAAAGGGGAAGAGCAGGAAGGTGAAAGGGAATGGTTCAACCTTACTGTCATTGAATTTGACTAAAGTAGGGAATAACATATACACTCAAATGGGTATTTTACCCTACAAGAAAGTATCGGGGAAGGAGAAAAGAGGAGACATGATAGAAGGTAGGACAGATTGGGGGAGAGGGTAGTTATAAGAAAATAACTTGTAGAAAATAGAATAAATGGGGAGGCAGGATAGGATGGAGCAAAATTTAGTTAGTGTTTCACAATGTAACTACTATGGGAATGTTTTGTGTAACTACAAATGTACAACCTTTATTGAATCACTTGTCTTCCCAGTGGGGGTGGATGAGGAGGGAAGAAGGGAAAGAATCCAGAAATCAAAGTTTTAAAAACAAATGTTAAAAGAAAATGTTTTTACATGCATCAGGGAAATAAGATATATAGGCACTGGGGTATAGAAATCCATCTTTCCCAACTAGAAAGTTAGAGAGAAAATGGGGGAGGATATAAGAGAGAACAAATTGGGGGAAGGGGCATTCAGTAGACTCACTGTCTTGCAGGGGGGCTAGGGGAAAGACAGGGAGAAAAAACTTCTAACTCAAAATCTTGTGGAAATGAATGTTGAAAACTAAAAATAACTACATACATTGAAATACCAAAAAAAAAAAAAAAAAAGAAGTCATTTTATTATGTCTACATGGGACTGCAAGGGACCATGGAGACATTAGTTTTTCTTATTAATGATGATAGCTTCTATCTTTCTCCTCAATGCTAGACACACATTTTCAACCCTCATGCCTACACTTTAATGTAGGGGAAAAGGCTACTGCCATATAACTCAGAAATGAAAGCAAGAGTGTCCTAAAATTTAACAATTGATTGAATACTGGAGCAGAACTGATCTTAGTAAAAGTTGTAGAAACCCTTTGTAGTCATCAAGAACCAGGAATGGGAAGCATGTGTCCCTCTAATTCCTCAACGGTGGCCCTTTGACTGAATCCAAACTTCATGGAACAAATCCCTTTTAATAAAAGGATTTGTTCTATAAAATTTAAACTCAGTCAAAAGGCTGGACCCAAGGACCTAGAAGGACACATGTGACCTAGAGGCTGCAGGTTCCCATCCCAGATCTATACAATCCCTCCACTCACAATGGATTCTAAGTTACAGAGTAGTGTAGGCTATCCTTTCTATGACAGCAGTTTCTGATTCACTAAAAACCATCCATATCAGTTCCATCTCTCTTCGTCACTATTTCATTCTAACCTTAAGTTTCACGGCATTGTTCAGTTCTGGAACATATATTTTACTTGTTTTTGCTAGATCTCTTTACAATTTATGAATAATATAATAATTATTATACTATGTATAATTATAAATTTAAAAAGCTAACTGAAGAGAATCATTCCATCAGAATTAGATTGGAGCAAATGGAAGCTAATGACTTTATGAAAAATCAAGATACTATTAAACAGATCCAAACAAATTAAATAATAGAAGGTGATGTGAAATATCTCATTGGGAAAACCACTGACTTAGAAAATAGATCCAGGAGAGATAATTTTAAAATTACTAGACTACCTGAAAGCCATGATCCAAAAAAGAACCAAGAAATCATCCTTCAAGAAATTCTCAAGGAAAATTGTTCATGTGTTTTAGAACCATATGGCAAAATAGAGGTTGAAAGAATCCACCAATCACCTCCTAAAAAAGATCCTAAAAAGAAAACTCCTAGGAATAATATAGCCAAATTCCAGAGTTCCCAGGAAAAGGAGAACATATTACAAGCAGCCAGGAAGAAACAATTTGAATATTGTGGAAAAACAATCAGGATAACACAGGATCTGGCAGCTTCTCCATTGTGGGCAGAAGGGCTTGGAATATGATATCCTGGAGGTCAAAGGAGGCAGGATGAAAACCAAGAAACTCCTACAGAACAGAATATCATTTGTCAGGGGAAAATATGATCATTCAATGGAATAGAAGACTTTCAAGCATGAAAAACCCAGAGTTGAATAGAAAATTTGACATTCAGATACAAGAAGCAAGAAAGCATGAAAAGGTAAACAGGAAAAATAAATCATAAAGAACTTACCAAATTTCAACTTTTTCCATTCCAACATGGAAAAATGATAATTGTAACTTATATATTTCTATATAGGAGGGTATATGGGCATATGAATA
Organism: Gymnobelideus leadbeateri; assembly: GCA_011680675.1. Taxonomy (NCBI): domain Eukaryota; kingdom Metazoa; phylum Chordata; class Mammalia; order Diprotodontia; family Petauridae; genus Gymnobelideus; species Gymnobelideus leadbeateri. The sequence goes on along the minus strand of WOXC01007819.1, from coordinate 236,628 downwards.
CATATGTAAATATGTGTATATATGTGTACAGGTTTACATAGACAGAGTGCACAGGACAAATTGAATAGGAAAGGGTAATTCTTAAAAGGTAAAATTGAGAGGTGAGAGAGGAATATAATGAGAGGATATATATGTATGTATGTATGTATATGCATAATGAGAGGAGAATATAATGAGAGGGAGAGACAGAATGAGGTAAATTATCCCATATAGAAGAGGCAAGGGGAAACTTATAATAGAAGGGAAGAACAGGAAGGCTTGAGTCAACCATACTATCATTGAATTTGGCTTAGGGAGGGAATGACATACACACTAAATAGGGTTTCTCACCCTATGGGAGAGTAGGGGGGAAGAGGATGAAAGGGGGGTGTTGGAAGAGAGGGCCAGTTTGGGGGGAGGGAAGTTGGAAGCACCGACATTTAAAAAGTGACAGGATCAAAGTAGAAAATAGAACAAGTTGGGGGTGGGATACTATGGAGGGAAATATAGTCAGGCTTTCACAGTATATCGTCTATGGAAATGTTTTGCATAGCTACACATGTACAATGTATATTGAATTGCTTATCTTTCTGGTAAGGGTGGGTGAAGATGGAGGAAGGGAAAGAATCTAGAATTCAAATTCTTAAAATCAAATGTTTAAAATATATATACATATTATTATTTTTTACATGCAATTGGGAAATAAGATATACAGGCACTGGGGCATAGAGATCCACTGTGTCCTAATGGAAAGTTGGAGGGGGGTGGGGTAGGATATAGGACAGAGAAGATTGGGGGAGGGGTTATTCAGTGGGATCGCTGTTTTGGGCTGGTGGTTAGGGGAGAAAAGGGGAGAAATTTGTAACTCAAATTCTTGTGGAAATGAATAATGTAAACTAACAACAAACATAAAATTTAACTAAAAAATAAATATGTTTTTAGAAAGTTATTCCTTATGAGAACTAAAAATAATGGTAAAAATATGGTGGTTCTATTCCAAAAGGTATTCTTGATGACAAATCTGATTTGGAGAAAGAAAATATCTGAATATCCAATTTGTTTGTGAATCACCACTTGTTCACACAGTTCCCTTAAATAGTTTGTTTTTATTAAATCTTAAAGTGTGTTCTCCTCTGTTTTCACAGCCTAGTCTTTTAAAGCCACTATCATTTTCCCAACTTTCTATTCCTCCAACTTTTATTTCACAGAAAATTGTTTATTTTATACTTTAAACTTAAAAAACCTCCATCAAAATGTACCAGTTAAACTTTGAGAGTGCTTGTATAGAATTTTCCATTATCCAGCTGTATTTTTCTATTACTTCTGTACTGTTGCAATGTTTGTTGTCTAAGCAAAGATTGATGTAGTTGAGGTACACTTATGATCACAACTGTGCAAAATGAGGAGTTTAATTCAGTTGGGATTTCTCGTGTCTTGTTGCTTTCTCCTTAATGTGAACATGACTACTCTGTATCTAATTTGCTTTCAAGCTTTGTCTGAATATACTAAATATCCCAAACTGTATAAATCTGCCAAACTTCTTTTTGCCACCATTTTTCTTTATTTTTATTGTCTTTTTTAAATGTAATTTTAGTTTTCAACATTAATTTTCACAAAATTGTGAGTTACCATTTTCTCCCCATCTTTCCCCTACCCCACCCCAAGATAATATATTTAACATATTATATTTATGTTACTTCATTCTTGCTCTCTATTTGGGAGTGTTATGTGATATCAAGTATTATCCTAACAATGGAGGAATTATCTTTGTGAGTTCAATTCCAAAATCGTCTTAATTCATTAATTCATAATAAATATTCAATAAATATTTATTAAATGTTTATTAGGTGCAGAGTATCAGAGAAATAAAACCACACATAAGAAAAAAAAAAGTACTTTCATCATGTTACTGGAGTTTATATAGTTGAAGAGCTTAATAAGAAAACTGACAGCTATAAAGTGATGATTTTAACTAGTATTTTGTAACCTCTATTGTACAGAAAATTATTAGTGTTGGAATCTCTGTCATCTCTCAATAGAATGGGAAAATATGAAACATGAGGATAGGAATGGTCTGGAATGCATGCTACAGTCTATTTCAATTTAATTTTTCTTTGATTTTTATTGATACATTTTGTTTTATATAACTTCATTTCATATGCATTTCCCCTTTCTCACTCATAGAGTCACCCCTTCTTATTGAGAATAGAAAAGAAAGAGAAAAAGCAAATCAACAAAAATTACTTGATACATCCATCAAATCTCACTGAACATTTACTGTTCATAATTCACAGTCCTACCTCAATCTAAAACAACAACAGAAGTGTACATTCGTTTTCTTCTTTGATCATGAGCGTTTCATTAAAATTACAATGTGAATTTCAATTTTATTTTGCCCATCTATAAAAGGCTGCATGGCTTGGTGAAGAGAGAAAACATTTCAAAGCCAGGAAGACACAGATCAAGTCGTGCTTCTGACATATGCTAGCTTTATTACTCTAAGCAAATTACTAATCATCTCAGTTTTCCAGAACGTTCAGACTATAATTTGCAGGGTAGGGGGGAGGCCTAAACTGCTTTGGAAGAGGGATTTTATTTACCTGGGAAGAAAGTAGTAATATTTCAGGCCAAGTCTCTATCCATATTATTTTCATTGGGATTATATATTTTTCCTAGGGTGTGTTTCCTCCACTTTGCATCAGTTCATAAGTCTTCTCAGACCTTGTATTATTCATTTTTATTCCATAATATTCATGTATCACATGGCCTTCTCATCACTAGCACTGTCTTTTGTTAACTTAGATACAATAAAACCTCTTGGATATACCCTTGTAGCAAATATTGGCATTTAGTAGACCATGTCATTGTAAGGAAAAATGACAGGCAGAATGTGAGAGTTATGAAGGGAATGTGTGGTGCAAACTGCTGGATCAATGATAGTCATCCCTTCCAAACTAAACATTTATATCTAACAAAGTAGGCAGTCATAAGGCAATATGCCTATTAGGAGACTTAACATCAAAAATTACAGCATTTCTCCAGGTATGAACAGTTGTTGCTAAGTTAGAGGGAAAGCTGAGCTAACATATGGTTGGCCAACCTGTTGCAGAAAAGAAGTGGGCAGCTTTTGTATACAACATTGCATTTACTCATCTGGGCCAGAATACTTGCAAGCATTAAGATTGGCTTGATGAAAATGATAGGGAAAGTATGAAGCCACTGAATGAAAAATGAGAACTCCACAGGGTTTACCAGCAGGATAGTTTGCTCAAGAAGGGAGCTTTTAATTTCATAAAAATTAAAGTGCAAGTGAGCTTACAGAGATGCAGGATTCTTGGTTCTGTGAGAAGGAAGGTGAAATATTGTTTTACACTAATTGTCACAATCCCAAGGGTTTTTATGATACCCAGAATGCTATTTGTGGGTCAAAGACATATGGTACATCTCAACTTCTCAGTGCTAATGAAACCACATCAATTATTGATAAGGATATGATCCTATTGAGTTAGGCTGAATACTTCTACAATATTCTCAACAGACAGTCATCAATCAATGTTGAAGTCATTTATGTTATACATCAGGTTGAAGTCAATCCCTCTGTACTCAAAATTCCAACTGAAGAAGAGATTTTTTGAATGCTATTAGGCTCCTCTCCTGTTGCTAATTGCTTAATGTTGATTCTAATTAGCTGAGACTTAAAAGTCAAGTGTTCCATTACTCATACAAAAGCTGATAGAAAGGATCTGGTTATATTGGCAAGAGGAGTTTATCCCCAAGGAGTTCAAGGATGCCTCCATTATCCATTTCTATAAATATAGAAGAAATAGATTGTCCTGTGGCAATCACAGAGCCTTCACTCTTTTGGTCATTACTCTCAAGATTCTGGACAGAGTCCTCCTTAATAGGTTAATCCTTTACCTGGGAGATGGTCATCTACCTGTTTTCAGGAAAGACAGAGAAATGGTTGATATGGTGTTTGCTACCTGACCACCTCAGGATAAATGCCAGCCATATAACAGACATATATATATATATATATATATATATATATATATATATATATATATGTATATATATATATATATATATATATGTATGTATATATATATATGTATGTATGTACGTATATGTATACAGTCTTCATTGATCTGACCAAGCTTTGATACTGTCAGTTATGAGGGTTTATGAGGGGAAGATAAGGACATATTTGATTGGCCAGAGAATTTCATCAGTATTATACATCAGTTGCATGATGAAATGCTTACCCAGATTCTGGATAATGTATGTCCTCATAATGTATGTCTGGATAATTTATATCATTGGAGCAAAGCAAAAATGTTTGCTTACTCTCATGCTTTTTAGGATGATTTTTTTCAGAAATGTCAGATTCTTTCAGTGGGTACAAAAATGACATCAATGTCATGTACCACAGTGTCAGTAAATTACTTAATTTGAAAAGGCTACAAGACAAAACTAAAGTAGAGGAAGAGTTCAAATGTGGCTTTGTTTTTGTTCTCAGATGGTTGTGAGCTCCATGCAGCCTCTGAGACTGAAATGCAACAAAGTATGGATTGACACTCCACGTTTTGTGCTAATTTTGGCCTAAAATTAATAGCAAGTAAACAGGTTCTCCACCAGCCATCATCCACATGTGGAACCATTGGTTCTGGCAAATGTAAGGATATTGAATGCTGTGGAAAAGGTAACTTACCTTGACAGTACACTCTCCAGGGTTATACACATGGATGATGGTGTTGACATGTATTGCTCGAACTATGTCAGTGTTTGGGAGGCTCCAAAGGAAAGTGTGGTGGAGAAGACATATTCAACTGTTGACAAAACTGAATTGTCAATGGGGCCATTGTGCAAACAGTGTTGTATACCTGGACAGTCCAATGGCACCATGAGAGAAAACTTAATCACTTCCATTTGATTTATTTTAGGAAGATTTTGAAGATTACCTGTCAAGATAAAATACCAGGTATAGAGGTCCTTTCTTGAACTGAATTGCCAAGCATTCAAACTCAACTGTCAAGAGTGAAACTCTGATTGGCTGGTCACATTGTCCAAATGTCAATTATGTTTGCCTAAAAGTCTATTGTACAGAGAGTTCACCCAAGTCCTCCAAGGAGGTCAGCAGACACATTAAATGGGCACTCTCAAGGTCTCATTAAAAACCTTCAAAATCATTTATGACACAGGAGACACCAGAACAGGACCATCCAGGTTCTACCCTTTATGAGCAAAGCACAATTGCAGTAGCTCAAAAGAAACCTGTGATGCATAAATTTAGAGATATATACTTCCCAAATGTTCATATAGCCTATTTGATCCTGACCTGTGGTAAAGCATTCAGAGTTCATATTGGTTTATTCAGTCACAGTAAGACACAGTGTGTATTGACCTCAACATCATGATCTCATTTTGGTGTCCTTCAGTTATGAAGGACAACAATGAATGAATGTGGCACCATTTATTAACTAGCTTTTGAATCAATATTAGTCTATTTGATTTCTTCTTCTTTGCTTCCACAAAATGTACTCCTCTAAATATTTTTGTGTATGTTGGACTTTTCATTCTACCTTCAATTTTCCTGCTGTACATGCTTTGCCATGGGATCTTTGCAAAGAGATTTTTAGTCACTCTTAGTATAATTACAAATTATTTTCCAGAATGATTGGATCAATTCACAGTTCCACCAAAACTATTTCAGTGTCTCTATTGTTCCACAGTCTCTCCAAATTGGCTATTTCCATCTACTATAATTTTGCTGGATATGAAATTAAACCTCAGCTTCCTTTAATTTGCATTTCTCTTATTATTAGTGATTTGGAACCATTTGGAACCATGGTTTTTAATTACTTGCAATTCTTTTATGAATGGATCTCAAATCATTGAGAAATCACTTTTATGCTTATCTATTTTCACAAAATATTTTAAATGTGAAAAATGGAGCAGAATTTTGCTCCAATTTCAAATCCATGAATCAATCTTCAATTGGCTGTTTTCATATTTCCAAAGCTTAATGTAGAAAAAAGAAAACTTTAGATCTTCTCAGCAGTACACTCACCTTGAGTTATTTATCTAGTCATCATAGTAGTTACAAGACACTTTGAGTTCTGCTTATGACTAATAATGTATTCATTTGAAATTTTAGCCATAAGTTAGAGGCTTAGTATGTGGGTATGAAACAGAGTAAAGTTAAGAATATCAGGTTTTTGCAACATATTTTATGTTGAATAAGGCACTGAGTTATGCATTACTTTTAACAGAACTAGGACCAGCAAATGAGTTACAGTGAACAAACTGGATGATGTTGTATAGATAGTACTGATATGCAGTTAGTAAGACCAGGATTAAAATATGACCTCAGATATTTACAGGCTATTTGGACATAAGCAAATAATTTTGTCATCTCTGAGCTTCTATTTTCCCATATCTAATCTCCTTGAGTATGGGAATTGTTTCCTTTTTCTATTTTTATCTTTAGGAGCTAGCAAGTGTCAGGCACTTAGTAGGCACTTAGAAAATGATTGTTGGTTCCCTGGTTGTTAAATTGATGTAATATATGTGTAACACTTAGCTTAAAGGGCTGTGGTGAGAACAACATATTTATGTATAATTAGAACTGTTTCAAATTCAACCTCTGTGTTGAATTAGAAACAGTTCTAATGTTGGCAGTGTGACACAGAGTAAGTCAGCTAACCCCTCTCTGCATCAAATTTTATCATTATGGGATAATAGATTTAGAGCTGAAAGTAACTTTTGAGGTACAACAAGCCAAAACCTTTCTTTACAAGGATGAGGATATTGAGACATTGTAATGGCAAGCAAAGGAGTGAGTACTTTTCTCCTGTTTCAGTTATTCAAGTACTTAGCTCCTTTTTTCAGTTTTTCAAGTGTCTTTGACCCTTGCCTATGATTATATCAAGTTTTTAATTAGAAACAGAACCTGTGAAGCCCACAGTGGGAGGCACTTTCCAAACACCAGAACAGGAAGGATGTAAGAAGAAGGGTGGAACAGAAAAGACCTGATGATACAAAATCTTGAGCATGAGGTGGGACTGAGCAGAACTGGGAGAAAGGATGTCTGTGGTATTGACACTCTGTCGGTTCTGTCTGTGTTTATGTTACTTTGTCAGACCTGTCTGCTAACAGAGGATATTGCTGCTGTTACAGAACTCTGGGACCATACTTCTGGTTCAGAAGCCCTGAAAGAGGACTTTACTGCTGTCCATTTATAGAAGTCTTGAAGGAGAGTTTTGCTGATCTTTTCAGAGGTCTCTGTACATTACTGATGATTTGTGATTGGTTTCTCAGACATCATTCCTTTTTAATTCAATTTTATTTTATTTTCAGTTCTGAATTCTCTTCTTCTCCCTTTGTTTCCCTCACACATTGATAAGGTAAGAAAAACAAAGCACATTACTATAAGATAGTCATGAAAAATGCATTCCTACATTAGTCCTGTCCAAAAAAAAGGAGGTGGTTGTAATGGAAATGCAGATTTAAAGATCTTCCCCTGCCCCTAGGTTAAGTGCACCTGGAACCTGTGGTGGGAGGCTTGTTTTTCAGGAAAGCCCACACCTTGATACTTTGTAATTAGGCTGTGGGTCAAGAAGGTTGTTATATTCTCTGAGCCAGGAGAAGGCTATATAAACCCTGATGGGAGGCTTTGCTTTGGGGCTCACTTTGAGAAGTGTTGTGTGATTTGACCAGATGAAACTCTGGGAAGCAGTTGAGAGCCCCTCAGCTTTGAAAACCCAGTTGTTGATGCTTCCCTCTCTGGTAACTGTGTATTGATAATGGTTGAACAGTTTGGAAGCCTGTCTGTTTGATCTGTCTGTATTTTTGAAGTTTGGGGTGCTGACCTTTTCCCTCTGAACTAGGTAATATATGTTTGATTGATTAAAGTGAGCTTGTTAATGGATTTTGAGTTGTTTCATTTTGAAAAGCAGATCTAAGAACCTGTGTTGGCAGCCACCCTGGGAATGTTGGGGTGCTTGCTGCTACAGGGGTAGAAAGAAAAAAAAACAAAATCAAGGAAGGAGGGGAGAGAGAGAGAGAGACAGAGAGAGAGACAGAGAGAGAGAGAGAGAGAGAGAGAGAGAGAGAGAGAGAGAGAGAGAGAGAGAGAGAGAGAGAGAGAGAATTTTATATAGGAAGGATAATCACTGAAAATGCTAGAAGTCTGGAAATGGGAACCCTTTAAAAACAGCAAGGATGTGAGTTTCAATGGATTAAAAAAGGCATGTTGCACAGGGGAATGGGTGGTGGGATATAAAGTGTAATAAGTCTGAAAGGGTGGTGTGCTTTGGATGTTAAACATAGGATTTTCTATTTGATTCTGGAGGTGATAGGAAATCACTCGAGTGACTTTGAATAGGAGGTGATATTGTGAGACATGCATTTAAAGATCACTTTGGGAGCTGAATGGAAGAAAGAGTTGGGTAGAGATAAATTTGTAACAGACATACCAATCATCAGGTTAATGGTTAATATAAGGAAGAATTGCATTATCTTTAGAGCTGTGTCAATTGGGATTATATTAGTCTTCCAGGCATAAAGCAAGGAGGCCCTGAATATGAGTTGTGTTAGTGTGGGAGGGAAAAAAGGGGGCACATAAGATATGTGTTATGAAAGTAAAATTATCAGGCCTTGGCAACAGATTTGATGTGGGGAGGGGGAATGAGAGTGGAAAAGATGACATCTACTTTATGAGCCTGGATAACTACAAGGATGATAATAACCTTTACACTAATAAGGAAGATAGAAAGATGAGGGAGCTTTGGGGCAGGGGAAGGATAATTTTGGACAAATAAGGCCAATTTTGGAAAAATTGATGTCTGGAAGATATCTATGCAGCTTTCAAATTGAAAAACACAATAGGCTGTTGGAGAAGCAAGACTGGAGGTAAGCAAAGAGATTAGAACTGGATAAATAAATTTGAGGATCTTCAGCATAGCTATGATAATTGAATCCATGGGAACTGGTAAGATTACCAAGTGAAATTTTTTATAGGAAGAAGAGAATGGGAACCAGGCTGGAGCCCTGTGGGACATCCATGGTTAACTGTTTTCACTTGGATGATGTTTAGTAATTCATGATGTAGGATCATAACATTATAATAGGATCATAGAATCATAGATTTAGATTTGAACAATACCTTGGAAGCCACCTAGTCAAATCCTCTAATTTGACATAAAAGGAAACTGACACTGAGAAAAGTTAAGAGACTTGCCCCAAATCACACAATAGCAAAACAAAGGTCAGGATGTCAAACCAGAGCTGGAATTTGAATGTAGTCCTTTGACTTCAAATTCATTATGTCTTTTACCTAGACTAAAGGGCTTCCAAGGCATTTTCAACTGCACAATTTTATGATTTTTTTACCATATTGAAATAAGTGAATATTAAGGTGTTTTGCTTCCTGAAAAAAAATAATCACAATACACTTGCTAGTCAAGAGAGAAAATTTCAAAATCACCCTTCCTACCCTTTTTTGGAGCTATACTTATACTCTTCTTGTAGCATAATTAGCATTGTAAAGAAAACTGAATTAAGTCTTTCTTTGGTTGTAGAAGTAAGTGAAAGCTAGCTTTATACATTAAAACTACAACTCTAATTCTATTATGAAAATAAAAAATCAATGCAGGTGATACTTTAAGCATGACTTTCTCACTTAAAAATGGTCTCTTTGCTGGTGGGTATAATAAGCTAGTCTTTTCTTCCTTGCAGGATGACAGGAAGTCAGAAGTTAAAATTTCCCTAGAATTCATAGCCTAACTTAAAGTGAGAAACAGCATGGCATATTAATATCTTCAAGCAATAATAGCTTTGATATAACATTATAATGCATGCTAGTTCCAGTAAAATGAGTTTGTGTACTATCTTGTGTTTATACTCTAGAATTGACTGCTTATTATTGCTTAATACAGAAAGAGAATGATTATCATATTCTGCAGTCTCACAGCACTTATGGAATGTGTCCTTTGAGATCTTCCTGCAAAACCCTGAACTCAGATTATGAGATACACATAAAACATACTAAAAATCAAAGTCAGAGTCCATATTTCCATGAGTTAATTAAATTATCCTCTGACACAATTCACATTTTAATGGAAACTTCTTTAAGATAAGAATGGACTGGGCTCATAGCAATTTGATATGTTTGAAGTATGTATAAAAAGCAGGCCACTTAGATAAATAAGGAAACTATTTCAAAATAGCCAAAGCCAAGGAGATAACAGGATTGGTTCCTCTGTTTTCTTGGCACACTGGTACATTTAATATCAAGGTGGAATTAACAAAAGTAACAAGATCTGCATATACTTGAAACCACAAAGAGATAGTTGTAAATTTCACAGTTCAACTTTGATGTTTGACTCAGACATCCATCCACTCATGCACTCAGGATGATAATCTCCAATCATCCCAAATTTAAAGTCTATAAAAATAGATCCGTGCAGCTATGTAGGGATGGATTGGTCTGGGTCAATCCTAACCAAAACTGTTAAATAGGCAATTGCTCTTTCATATATCCATTTTCCCTTTTCATAACATTGCCCATTAAACATAATCTTTCTCTTTCTAAAAGTAATATTCTTTGTACTTAATATTCTTTTTTTTCTGCCAAATTTAGCTCCCTAATTCTGAAAATTTTGGCTAGCTTCTGTAACATGCTCTTGACTTCTTTCTTCTTTCATCAGAATTTACTTGTCGTTTTCCATATTCTTCCTATTAAAATTTTCAAAATAATTTATGTGATATGCGAAAAAATTAGAGCAGCTATTTTTAGGATGGCAGAGAATTAGTAATTAAAGGCATGCCCATCAATAGGGGAATGGCTGAACAAGTTGTGGTATAAGATTGTGATAGAATACTATCATGCTATAAGTAATGATGAGCAGGGGAGCAGAGCCAAGATGGTGGAGTTAAAAAAAGGACTTCTGCATGGCACTCACTCCCATGACCTCTGATACATATAAAAAACAACTCTAAACAAAATTTAAGAGCTACAGAACCAACAAAATTACAGAGAGAAACAAATTTCCCACTGAAGGCAGCCTGACAGGCCATCAGGAAGAATACATTGCACCAGGCTAAGAGCCAAGCTTGGTTCCATTTCAGCCACAAAGTTCTTGCCCCAGGGTAGCCCTGACCAGAATCATCCAGAGCAGACTTTAGGAGAATGAATCACCAGCAGCTGTGGTGGTTTCCAGACTTCTCAACCCATAAAATTGAAAAAGAATGTAAAAGGTCAGTTGAAAACTCTGTTGGAACCATGTGGAGAAGAGCACTGTCAAGCCCCTGCCCCCAGGGTGAGACATGGCATAGGCATGGTGGCTGCAGCTGTAGCATCTGCCACATGGCTGCATCAGGAGCTCATGGTCATGACTGTAGGGGGACCAAGCAACTACTGAGAGGGTAGTCACTCTTGCTTTGACCTTCCTGAATATGGGTCATTTTCTTGGGCAGTGGTCCTGGGGTGAGAAATACCAGTTTACCACTGTGGTATCTACAAGGATGGTGCCCTCCTTAGACCTCTGGCTACATTTGCAAAAACCCCAGTAATATGGGACAAAGGTCTCCTCTCTGGAAGCAGAGATCTATCAAGGCAAAAAGCTCAAAAAGTCAAATTGACTGACAATGTGAACAAGCAGAGGAAGCACAAACAGACCTTTCTAAGTACAAACACAGAATCCTTTTTTGGGGATGAAAAGGATCAAAGCATAGAACAGGAGGAAGACAATGAAGTCAGAAATACTGCATCAAAAGTTTCTAAGAAAAGTATGAACTGGTTCCCTGCCATGGAAGAGCTCAAACAGGATTTTGACAATCTAATAAGAGAAATGGAGGAAAAACTGGGAAGAGAAATGAGAATGATGCAAGAAAATCATGAAAAGAGAGTCAACATCCTGACTGAAGAAAATAACACCTTAAAATTAGTCTAATTCAAATGGCAAAAGATGCCCAAAAAGCCAACAAGGAGAATTCCTTAAAAAGATGAATTTGCCAGATGGAAAAGGAATTTCAATAACTATCTGAAGAGAAGAATTCAGTCAAAATTAGATTGGAGCAAATGGAAGCTAATGTCATTATGGGAAATCAAGATACTATAAAACATATCCAAACAAATGAAAAAGTAGAAGGCAATGTGAAATATCTCCATGGAAAAACTCTGACCCAGAAAATAGATCCAGGAGAGATAATTTAAAAATCATTAGGCTACCTGAAAGTCATGATCAAAAAAAAAAAAAAAGAATCTAGAAATCATCCTTCAATAAATTCTCAAGGAAAATTTCCCTGATATTCTAGAATCAGACAGAAAGATAGAAATTGAAAAAATTCATGGATCAGTTGTTTAAAAAGATCCCAAGAAGAAAACTCTTAGGAATATTAGAGCCAAATTCCAGAGTTCCCAGGGCAAAGAAAATTATTAAAAGCAGCCAGGGAGAAACAATTTGAGTATTGTGGAAACACAATCAGGATAACACAAGATCCAGCAGCTTTTACATTAAGGGATGGAAGGGCTTGAAATATGATATCCTGGAGGTCAAAGAAGCTAGAATTAAAACCAAGAATCACCTATCCAGCAAAACTGAGTATAATATTGCAAGGGAAATATGGTCATTCAATGAAATAGAGGACTTTCAAGCATTCTTGATGAAAAAACCAGAGTTGAAGAGAAAATTTGACTTCTAAATACAAAAAGCAAGAGAAGCATGAGAAGGTTAACAGGGAAAATAAATCATAAGGAACTTATTAAAACTGAACTATTTACATTCCTACAGGGTAAAATTATAATTGTAAGGCATGAGATTTTTTCCTCATTATGAGGATAGATGAAGGGAACATATATGCATATATATACATATACATACATATATATACACATACATACATATATATGTTTATAGATGAGAGTATATGTGCATATCAGTATAAGCATATAATATGTGAGTGTGTGTATATATGTCTACACATATGTATAGACATAAGTATAGGATCAGTTGAATAGGAAGGGATGATATCTAAAAAATAAATTTAAGAGGTGATGGAGGAATAAAATGAGAGAAGAGAGGGAGAGACAGAATAGGGCAAATTTCCTTATATAAAAGGGGCAAGAGAAAACTGTTGCAATGGAGGGGAAGAACAGGAAGGCAAATGGGTATTGGTCAATGTTACTCTCATTGAATTTGGCTTAAGGAGGGAATAACATATGCATCAAATTGGGTATCTTACCCTACAGGAAAGTAGGGGGCAAGGGGACAAAAGGGGGAATGATAGAAGGGAGGGCAGATTGGGTGGAGGGAGAGAGATATCGAAGCACACACTTTTGAAAAGGGATGGTAAAAGTAGAAAATAGAATAAGTGGGGAGTGGGATAGGATGAAGGGAAATATAGTCATTTTTTCGCAATAAACCTATTATGGAAATATTATGTGTAACTATGTATGTATAACCAATATTGAATCACTTTTCCTCCCAGTAGGGATGGGTGATGAGGGAAGAAGGGAAAGAATCTGGAAATCTGTGTTTTAAAATAAAATGTTAAAACACACAAACACACACACACACACACACACACACACACACAGAAACAAACACACTCAGATGTAGAAATCCATCTTCCGAGGGGCAGAGCCAAGATGGCGGAGTAGAAACAGCTCATCCAAGCCACTCTGCCCCCAGATTCCCCCCAAACTATGTAAAAGGGGACTCTGAACAACTTCTGGAGCCCCAGCACCCACAGAACGACACAGAGAAGCTAACCTCCCGCTGAGGACAGCCCAGAAGCCCTGCAGGAAGGACCAGGAGCAGTCTGGCAGCTGGGAGCCTGCAGTGTGTAGAGCGAGGGAGCCGAGCCCAGCTGAGCCGAGCCGAGCCCAGGTCTCTGTGAGCCAAGGTTTTAGCCCCAGGGTGGCAGGGCCAGCAGCCGGTTGGAGAGACCCCAGAACACCAGCAGCTGTGGCAACTCCAGAATTATCAACATAGACATGCCTAGGAAAAAGTAAGAGGTTAGTGTCCTATGGACTTTGGGACCAGCATTTGGGGAATGCCTCGGCTTCCTCCCCTGGGTGTTAGAAGCCACTGAGGAGACACGCCATTTTGAAGTTTTCAGAGGCAGCTCCAGCTCCTGTCCTGCAAACTGTAGAGAGCTCCAGCGATCAGTCTTGGGGGGTAATTGCTCTTGCTTTAACCTCCCTGGATCTGGATTGTGATCTAGGGTGGAAGTCGTGGGTGGGTTTACAGCTTGCCAGAAACAGAAGTTGGCCCCCACACATTTGGGACGAAAATTCCTCTATCTGGCCTTAAAGCCATAGTGTGGCAACAAGCCCAAAAGTCAAGTAATTACTTGGCAACATGCCAAGGCAAAGGAAACAGAAAAATGCAACCATAGACTCCTATTTTGAGGGCATAGAGTGGGAAAAGGACTGTGAGGTCAGAAGTCCTGCTCCAAAAGTCCGAGGGGAAAACATGAGCGGGTTGCAGGCCATAGAGGACCTCAGGAAGGACTTTAAAAATCAAATAAGAGAAGTGGAGGAAAAATTGGAAAGAGAAATGAGAAGGATGCAGGAAAAGTATGAAATGAGGGTCAACAGCCTGACTGAGAATAACACCACCTTAAAAAACAGACTAACTCAAATGGCAAAGGAGTCCCAAAAGGGCAATGAGGAGAAGAATGCCTTAAAAAGTCGAATTTGCCAGACAGAAAAAGAATCTCAAAAGTTCACTGAGGAAATTCATTCCTTCAGAGTTAGACTGGAGCAAATGGAAGCTAATGACTTTGTGAGAAATCAAGATGCTGTTAAGCAGATCCAAACAAATGAAAGATTAGAAGGCAATGTGAAATATCTCATGGGAAAAACCACTGACCTGGAAAATAGATCCAGGAGAGACAATTTAAAAATTATTGGACTACCTGAAAGCCATGATCAAAGAAAGAACCTAGAAATCACCCTTCAAGAAATTCTCAAGGAAAACTGCCCTGATGTTTTAGATCCAGAGGGCAAAATAGAGTTTGAAAGAATCCACCGATCACCTCCTGAAAAAGATCCCAAAAATAAAAATCCCGGAAATATTATAGCCAGGTTCCAGAATCCCCAGATCAAGGAGAAAATACTACAAGCGGCCAGGAAGAAACAATTTCAATATTGTGGAAACACAATCAGAATAGCCCAGGACCTGGCAGCTTCTACACTGAGGGATCGAAGGGCATGGAATATGATATTCCAGAGGGCAAAAGAACTGGGAATGAACCCAAGGGTCACCTACCCAGCAAAACTGAGTATTTTGTTTCAGGGGAAAATATGGTCATTCAGTGGAATAGAGGACTTTCAAGCATTCTTGAGGAAAAAACCAGAGTTGAATAGAAAATTTGACATCCAGACACAAGAAGGAAGAGATGCCTGAGAAGGTAATCAGGGAAAAGAAATCAAAAGGAACTTATCAAAGTTGAATTATTTACATTCCTATATGGAAAAGCAATAACTGTGACTGATGATATCTTTCTCACTATGAAAATAATGGAAGAAGGGGGAGTGGTCATATGAATACATATGTGAATGTGTGTGCATATGGTTACAGTTATATATGGATAGAGGGCATAGTTTGAATTTTTTGGGAAGGGAGAATACCCAAAGGGTGAAATTATGAGGTGAGAGAGGAAAGTGGCAAGAGGAGATGGGGAGAGATTGGGTAGGGTAAACTATCTCATGTAGAAGAAGCAAGGGGAAGTGGTTTCAAGGGAGGGGGAGAATAGGAGGGCAAAAAAGGCAAAACCACATTCTCCTTGAATTTGGTTCAGGGAGAGAATGACATACCTACTAAATGGGATATCTCAACCTGCAGCAGAATAGGGGAAAGGTGGATGAGAGAAGAGATGATGGATGGGAGGGTATTCTTGTGGGGAGGGGAGGTTGGAAGTACCCACTACAGAAGAGGGACAGGATCAAGTAGGGAATGGACCAGGTGGGGGGTGGGATGAGTGGGAGGGAATTATAAGCAGCCTTGGACAATATATCTACTATGCTAATGTTTTGCATAGCTAGACATGTACAACATATACTGAATTACTTATCTCCCCAGAGGGAAAGGGTGACAAGGGAGGAAGGAAATGGATCTGAAATTCGAGGTCTTAACATTAAATGTTTCAAATATATATAAATACTATTATTAATACTCTTTTGCTTATAATTGGGAGATAAGATGTGCAGGCATTGGGACACAAAAATTCACCTTCCTCTAATGGAAAAGTCGAAGGGGGTATGGGAGAAGGTATGGGAGAGAGCAGATTGGAGGAAGTGATATCTTGTGGGACTGCTATTCTGGGAGGTTGGGTAGAGGAATAACGTGGGGGAAATGATTGTAACTCAAAATCTGGCAGAAATAAATGATGTAAAACAGAAGTTAATAAAGCATTTGTTTAAAAAAAAAGAAATCCATCTTCCCTACTAGGATGTCAGAGGGAGAATGAGAGCAGATATAAGAAAGAGCAGACTGGGGCAAGTGGTATTGAGAAAGATCACTATTTCAAGATGCAGGGTATGGAAAAGATGGGGAGAAAATTTACAACTCAAAATCTTCTGGAAATGCATGTTGAAAACTAAAAATAAACAAATTAAACACATAATAAACACACTAACAAAAATGGTAAAAGAGTCCTAAAAAGCCAATGAGGAGAAGAATGCCTTAAAAAGCCAAATTGGCCAGATGGTAAAGGAATTTCAAAAGCTCACTGAAGAGAAAAGTTCCTTCAAAATTAGACAGGAGCATATGGAAGCTAATGATTTTACGACAAATCAAGATACTATAAAACAGATCCAAACAAATTAAGAAAAATATAAGGCAACGTTAAATATCTCATTAGAAAAACCACTGACCTGGAAAATAGATGCAGGAGAGAAATTTCAAAGTATTGGACTACCTGAAAGCCATGATAAAAAGAGCCTAGAAAAAATCTTTCAAGAAATTATCAAGCAAAAATGTCCTAATATTCTAGAACCAGAGGGCAAAATAGAAATGTAAAGAATTCACCAAACACCTCTTGAAAGAGATCCCCAAAAGAAAGTTTCTCGGACTATTATAGCCAAATTCCAGAGGTCCCAGGTCAATGAAAAATACTAGAAGCTGTCAGGAAGAAACAGTTTGAATATTCTGGAAACAAAATCCTAAGACCTAGCAGCTTCTACATTAAGGGATCAAAGGGGCGGGAATTTGATATTCCAGAGGTCAAAAAAATAGGACTAGAATCTACACAGAACATCTTTTTATAATGTTTCTGGGGGAAAATATGATTATTCAATGAAATAAAGGATTTTCAAACATTCTTGATGAAAAAATAAGAGCTGAACAGAAAATTTGACTTGCAAGCAAAAGAAGCGAAATAAGTATGAGAAGGTAAACAGGAAGAAGAAATCATGAGAAACTTATTAAAGTCAAACTATTTACATTCCTACATGGAAAAAGGATAATTGTAACTCATAAGACTTTTCAAAGTATGAATATAGTTGAAGGGAATGTATATGAGTGTGTGTATATATATATGTGTGTGTGTATGTGTGTGTGTGTGTATACAGATGTATATATACATATATATAAGTATACATATGTATACTTATATATATGTATATATGTATGTATAGGAGGGTATATGTGTGTATAAATATATATGTGAGTGTGTGCATATGTATGCACTTGTATACATAGACAGAGGGCACAAGATGCATTGAATATGAAGGGATAATATCAAAAAATAAAATTAAGACATAATAGAGGAGTATATTGGGAGAAGAAAGGGAGAGATAGATTACGGTAAATTTATCTCTTATAAAAGAGGCAAGAGAAAACTGTTACAATGGAGGGGAAGAGCAGGAAGGTGAAAGGGAATGCATCAAACTTACTCCCACTGAATTCGGCTTAAGAAGGGAATAACATACATACTAAATTGGGTATCTTACCCTACAGGAAAGGAGTTGGGGGAAGAATGAGAAGGGGCATGATATAACAGAGGGCAGATTGGGGGAGAGGGTAGATTGAATAGAAAATTTGACATCCAGACACAGAAAGCAAGAGATGCCTGAGAAGATAACCAGGGAAAAGAAATCAAAAGGAACTTATCAAAGTTGACCTATTTACATTCCTACATGGAAAAACAATAACAGTGACTGATGAAACCTTTCTCAGTATGAAAATAATGGAAGAAGGGTGTATTGTCATTTGGATACATATGTGAATGTGTGTATATATGTTTACAGTTATACATGCATAGAGGGCACAGGTTGAATTTGTTGGGAAGGGACGATACTCAAGGGGTGAAATTATGAGGTGAGAGAGGAAAGTGGCAAGAGGAGATGGGGAGAGACAGGGTAGGGTAAACTATCCCGTGTAGAAGAAGCAAGGGGAAGTGGCTGCAAGGGAGTGGAAGAATAGGAAGTCAAAAAGGCAAAACCACATTCTCATTGAATTTGGTTCAGGGAGAGAATGACATACATACTAAATGGGATATCTCAACCTGCAGCAGAATAGGGGAAAGGTGGATGAGAGGAGAGATGATGGATGGGAGGGCATTCTTGGGGGGAGGGGAGGTTGGAAGTACCCACTACAGAAGAGGGACAGGATCAAGTAGGGAATGGATCAGGTGGGGGGTGGGATGGGTGGGAGGGAATTGTAAGCATCCTTGTACAATATATCTACTATGGTAATATTTTGCATAGCTCTAATGGAAAAGTCGAGGGGGTATGGGAGAAGATATGGGAGAGAGCAGATTAGAGGAAGCGATATCTTGTGAGACTGCTATTCTGGGAGGGTGGGTAGGGGAAAAATGGGGGGGGGGGGAATTGTAACTCAAAATCTGGAGGAAATGAATGATGTAAAACAGAAGTTAATAAAACATTTGTTTAATAAAACACACATACACACGCACACACACACTCAGAAGAAGACAACAAAGTCCAAGTTCCCACAAACAAAATCTCTAAGAAAAAAAGATGAATTATTCTCAGAGCATTTTGAAAATCAAGTAAGAGAATTAGAGGAAAGATTCGGAACAGAAATGAGAATCACACAAGAAAATAATGAAAAATGAATTAACAGCTTGGTAAAGGAGACACAACACACACAAACACAAACACAACCACACACCACACATACAGACACACACACACTGAAAATAATAGCACCTTAAAAAAAACAGATTACATCAAATGGCAAAAGAAGCACCAAAAGCCAATGAGAGGAAAAAAAGTAAAATTAGCCAATTGGAAAAGGGGATCCAAGACTTCACTGAAGAAAATATTTTATGTTTATGTATTTTTAGTTTTCAACAGTCATTTCCACAATATTTTGAATTACAAATTTTTCTCCCCATCTTTCCCCTACCCTCACCCCAAAACTGCAAACCTACTAAATACCCATTCCCTCAATCTTGTATCCTCCTCTCTTGTATCTTCCCCCATCACCCCCTAACTTTCAAGTATAGCCAGATGGATTTCTATACCCTTGTTTCTGTATATCTTATTTCCCCAGTTGCATGTAAAACAAACAAACAAACAATTATTTTTAAGTTTTTGTTTTTAAAACTTTGGGTTGCAGATTTTTCTTTTCCTTTCTTCCCTCTTGACCTGCCACTGCTGGGAAGATAAACAATTCTATATAGATTGCACACTTGTAGTTACCCAAATCATTTCCATAGTAATTATATTGTGAAATATTATATTTCCCTCCATCCTATCCCTCCCCTCCTCTTATTCTATTTTCTCCTTTGACCCTATTCCTTTTCAAAAATGTTTGCTCTTAACTACCCTCTCCCCCAATCTGCCCTCCCTTCTATCATCCCCCTTCTCATCACCTATCCCCCTATTTTCCTGTAGGGTAAGATACACAATTGAATATGTAAGTTATTCCCTCCTTAAGCCAAATTCATAAGGTATATATATATATATATATATATATATATATATATATATATATATATATGAAGAGAAGGAGAGAGAGAGAGAGAGAGAGAGAGGAGTAAACAGACAGAGAACACAGGTATGAACTGAATATGAATTGATAACATCCAAAATTAAAATTTAAGGGTGAGAGAGGGATGTTCTTCGAGAAAGAGAAAGGGAGATGTAGAATGGGGCAAATATCTCACAAAATAGAGTCAAGAAAGAGCTTTTACAGCAGAGGTGAAGAGGTGAGAGGTGAGGGGGAGTGAGTGACCATTACTCTCATCAGAATTGTCTCAAAGAAGGAATAACATACACACTCAACTGGATACAGAAATCTATCTTAACCTACAGGAAAGTAGGAGAAAAAGGGAATAAGAGAAGGTGAGGTGAGAGAAGGAAAGGTAGGTTGGGGGAGGGTGTAGTCCGAAACAAAACACATTTGAGAAGGTATTGGCTAAAAGGAGTGAGGATAGAATTGAAGAGGAATGGTATAGGATAGAGGGAAATACAACTAGCAGTAGTAATTGTGAAAAAATAAAACACATTTTCTGATAAAGTCCTAATTTCTCAAATACATAGAGAACTGAGTCAAATTTATAGAAATTAGAGCCATTCCCCAGCCGATAAATGATAAAAAGATAGAATCAGTTTTCAGATGAAACTATCTGTAGCCATATGGGAATAACAAATACTCTGACTCACTATTGATTAGAGAAATGCAAATTAAAATAACTCTGAGATAATACATCATAACTATTAGATCTGCTAATAAGACAGAAACATAAAATACCAAATGTGGGAAGGAATGTGTGAAAAATGAGACCTTTGGTGTTGTGAATTGACTCAGCCATTCTGTAGAGCAATTTGGAACTCTGCCCAAGGGGTTTTAAAACCATGCGTACTCTTTGACATATCAATTTCCCTACTTGGTCTGCATCCCAGATTAAAAAAAAAAAAGGAAAAGGGTTATATGTATGAAAATATTTATAGCAGCTCTTTTCTGGGGGGGCAACAAATTAGAAACTGAGGGGATTAGAAACAGTTGGGGATGAGGAAGCTAGGTCGCACAGTGAGTAGAGCACCAGCCCTGGAATCAGGAGGACCTGAGTTCAGATGCGGCCTCAGGCACTTAACACAAAATCTAGCCATGTGACCTTGGGCAAGTTACTTAACCCTAATTGCCCTCCAAAAAGCAAAAAGCAAAAAAAAAAAAAAAAAAAAAGAAACAGTTGGGGAATGGCTGAATGAATTGTAGTATATTATCATAATGGAAAATTATTATACTCTAATAAATGATGAACAGGATGCTCTCAGAAAAACCTGGAAAGACTTGCATGGGGGTTAATAGAAAGTTAAATGTACTATATACAAAATAAAAACAATATTCTAAGATGATCAGCTGTGTATGACTTAGC
Organism: Gymnobelideus leadbeateri; assembly: GCA_011680675.1. Taxonomy (NCBI): domain Eukaryota; kingdom Metazoa; phylum Chordata; class Mammalia; order Diprotodontia; family Petauridae; genus Gymnobelideus; species Gymnobelideus leadbeateri. The sequence continues at coordinate 215,292 of WOXC01007819.1, read as the reverse complement.
TATTTTCAGCAATACAATGATCTAAGATGACTCTGAAAGTCATGATGAAAACTGCTATCAATCTTCAGAGAAAGAAATGATGGTGTCTGAATACAGATTGAAACATACTCTTTTTTACTTTATTTTTCTTGAGCATTTTTCTGTGTGGTTTTGATGGGGTCCTTGTGATATATATATGTCTGTAGTATCAATCTGTAACATCAGTTTGTAAATGGGGTGCTTTGGGATCTATGTCTGTAAAATCAATTTGTAAAAGCAGTCTGTAAGATCACATTTCCACCCCCCAGCCTCAGAGCATTGACTCTGCCCCTTCCCCCTTCCAGCACTCTGCCCAGCAACAACTCATGACCTGTTTATCTCTGCTTGAAACAATAAGTTATGTAAATGTTATCTCCCTTAGTTAGAGTGGCTAGCCCCACCAGAAATTCTTCAATACCTTATCTATAGGGTAACTACTTAGTCAATTATATACCCACACTGTCTCTGATGACCTTGGTGGGAGGCAGACTGGGCACTCTTTAGTGACGTGTCAGGCCTAAAGCCACACCTCCAGTTAGCCCCGCTTGAGCTATTTCCCAGTGAATCATGGGCAATACACCTGCTCAGTTGATATTAAAAGTGTATGGTCCTTTGAGCATTGACCACTCCTTAACTCCTCCCTGGTCCCACCCTTACTCACCTAGTTAGCATAATTGACCCCTTAAAACTATGCCTGCAGCCTCTGTGAGTTTGCAGGTTCCATAAGAATCTAGCCTGCTGTTCTCTACAGCGTAACAATAAACTTTACAATTTCGGCTTCAAAGTTTGCTTGAGCCTGGTGAATTCCTTCCAGACTGGATGCCAGGAGAGGTATCCCTGGCAGAACCACTTACCCTCCCCCCCTCCTTATCACCCTTCCCTCTTCAGTTTCTTTCACATCATGACTATTATGGATGTGTTTTGCATAAACACACATGTATTAACCTATATTGAATTTCTTGCCTTCTCAATGTGGATGGGGTGGAGAGGGAAGAAAGGAGCTAATTTGGAATGCATCATTTTAAAAATATGTTTAAACTGTTTTTTCTATAACTGTGGAAAAATAAAATACTCAATAAATGAAGCAAAAAAATAAAAACAAAAAAAGAAATTGATTGAGAATCTGCATTGGGTCATCTTTTCAACTCAACATCATACATTTAACATACTGTCAAGTAACCAGGGCAGGAACATTGGAACCAAAGTATACTTAACTTAGTGCAATGAGCACTGATATAGGCTAGCAGCATGCAGATGGCAGCGATGATCCCTCACTCAGTGCTGAAACTAGATTAGCAGTTATTGGACATTTGAAGCTGATCATGTATTTAGCTCCTAGCATAGACCAGCAGCATGTGATTTCCCAGAAGGAAAAAACTAATACTTACAATTCTGAGTATAGGGTCAACACAGAGCAAATTTTGAACTCAGTCCCCAACATAAATCAAATAATTTTAGGTCCCCCAGAATTGATCACAGATTCTATTCTGGGCCCAGAACAGGTTTGGGTCAGCAATGCCTTACTTCTAGTGTATGGGTCATGGTATTAGCATTTGATCCAGAATAGGGATAGGCCAATAGTTCAGCTGCTATAAAAGTATTGCAGCAAAGATTCTTAGGCCAACTACTATTTAAAGGGCAGCTTTGTTTCCCAGAAAAAAAAAAAAGAGCAATCAGTATATGGATCTTAGGAAGCCCAGGGGGTCAGTGATCAATTGATCCTCTTAATCTGAGAGCACAAGACCCTAAAAGTCTGTAGTATACTTGCTAAACATTATTACTCACCCCTTCCTGCCTTTCCCCTCTGCACCCTATCTTTATAGAAAAGACAACTCAGTATGAAACGAACATAGCAGCAAGACCTTAGATTAGACCAAAGACCCAAGGATCACAAAATACTATGTAGTACATGCGTTCTTTGTAACAAAAATTCCAATGCAAGAAGTAAAGCTAAAGAATAAGTATACACCCACTCAAAAACAATGAAAATAAAGAGCCATTACTATGTCAAGAATACCCAAAACATAAAACTGAACAGCTATAGGCAAAGAATAAAAGAAAAACACAGGTTTTACAGAAGAAATGAGACTTTTTAAAAAAGAGTTAACATTATATTATAAATATGATGATCAAAGTAGGAGAAAGAATTATAAAACAAATTAAAATTTTGTGGAAAGATATGAAAAGACATTTGACAGTTTAGCACACGATACACTAAAAACCTTACCCAACTAACAAACTGAAAATTAGAATGGACCAAATATAAACTTCTGACTACATGAAATAACCAGAGAGAGAATGTAAGAAATCATACATCAAAATTACTGGCATCAAATCAAAACAACCCTGAGGTACCACATTTCCCTGGTCAGATTGGCTAAGATGATAAAACAGGAAAATGATAAATTCTGGAGAGTATGTAGAAAAAACTAGAACTCTAATCCATTGTTGGTGCTGTTGTGAACTGATCCAAACATTCTGGAGAACAATTAGGAACCCTCAAAGGGTTATTAAAAAGTGCATGCCTTTTGACCCAGCAATACCACTTCTAGGGCTATATCCCAAAGAGATCACAGAAGTGGGAAAATTACCTATATGTAAAAAAATGTTTATAACAGTTTTCTTTTTTTTTTTGTGGTGACAGAGAATTGGAAATCAATTTCCAGTCAATTGTGGAATGGCTAAACAAATTGTGATATATGAATGTAATGGAATAGTATTGTGCTATAATAAATGAGGAACAGACAGACTTCATATTTACCTGGAGAGACTTAGACAAACTGATGCTGTGTGAGGAGAGCAGAATCAGGCAAACTTTGAACACAATTTCAGACACATTGTATCTGTGATGACTAACTTTTAGAGACTAGGCTCCACTCAGCAATGCAAGGTTAGAAGACAACTCCAAAAAATTGATGATGGAAAGGGATATCCACATCCAGAGAAGGAACTACAGAATCAGAATGCAGATTGAAGCAAACTACTTGCTTTCTCTTTTGTGTTTATTTTTTGTTTGTTTTGTCCCTTCTTTCTCTTTGTTCACTCCATTGGTTATAATCCTTCTTTACAACTAGATTAATGATTAATATGAAGGTATTTGCAGAACATATATATTTGATTGCATGCCACTGTGGAGGGAGCGGGACAGGGAAGGAGAGAGAGGGGAAGAAAATTTGGAGCAAAAAGTATTGTAGAAATGAATATTGTAAACTAAAAGTGAAAAAATAAATTTGAAAAAAAATTACTGGCATCTGGAAAATAGACCAACAAGAGATTATTAACAATCATTGAAAACGTGAAAGACATATCCAAAAAGACAATAAAAAGCAAACTGTTGAGATATATTAGAGTAGGAAGGCAAAGTGAAAACAGGAAAACTTTCCTGATCACTTCCTGAAAAGAACCCCCAAATAAAACTCATTTTTCATATGAATTTGTCAAAGGAAGGTATATATGCATTTAAAGAGTTTGGCATAACCTTGGGCAAGTTACTTAACCCCAATTGCCCTAAAGGCGCAGTGAGTAAGAGCGCTGGCCTCAGAGTTGGGATCACCTGAGATCAGATCCGGCCTCAGAAAATGAGCACCCACGAATAAATAATGACTAGCCCTGTAACCTTGAGCAAGTTACTTAACCCCAATTGCTTTAAAAAAAAAAAAAGAGTTTGGCATGGAAATGTAATAAACTGCATAGAGAAACAGAAGGAAACAGGGTGACAGGAAAGAGGAGAATAAGAGTGAAGGAAGAAAACACTGGTTTTGAGCAAAACAATCCAGAAATTCAGAAAGGGGTTCATGAAGAATTATTAAAAGGAAAAAAATGGGCAAAAACCTGTAATTGGGATCCAAGTAAAAGGAAGAGTGGGGGGTGTGGAGAAAGAGAATGGACCAAAGCAGCATATTACAGAATATATACTATATGTCCAGGTTCAACTTATGCCGAGAATGCAGTATTTTTCATTTATTTTAGGAAAAGTATAAATATAATTCAACTTATTAATAAGCAGACCAGTAATTGTTATATGATTTTATAGATACTGTAAGACTTTTCACAATATGCAAAACCCATTTTATAAAGTCTAGAAAACCTAGAAATAATAGCTTTTTCTTCATTCTTGTTTATTTTGAGGTTAGATTTATCGAGTTCAGAGAGGGGGAGATTAAGGTCCCCCACTAGTATAGTTTTGCTATCTATTTCTTCCTCTAATTCCTTTAACTTCTCCTCTAGGAATTTGGATGCTATACCACTTGGTGCATATATATTAAGTAGTGATATTACTTCATTCTCAATGGTGCCTTTTAGTAGGATATAGTTTCCTTCCTTATCTCTTTTAATTAGATCTATTTTTGCTTTTGCTTTATCTGAGATAAGTATTGCTACCCCTGCTTTTTTTACTTTAGCTGAGGCATAATAAATTTTACTCCAACCTTTTACCTTTACCCTGTGGGTATCCCTTTGTTTCAAATGTGTTTCTTGAAGACAGCATATTGTAGGATTATGGTTTTTAATCCATTCTGCTATCCGCCTCTGTTTTATGGGAGAGTTCATCCCATTCACATTCACAGTAATGATGACTATCTGTCTCTTCCCTTCCATCCTATTCCCTCCCCTGTTTATGTTTTTGTTTATTCCTTCTCCCTTCCCCTCCTTGAAGTTTTCCCTTTTGACTGCCCCCTCCCTCAGTGTTCCCACCCAGTGACCCCCCTTCTTAACCTACCCTCTCCCCTTACTACTATTTCCCTCCCTTATAATCTCTCCCTTTCGTCTCCTCCTTTTCACCCCCCCTTACCCTCCCACTATCTATAGAACACAATAAATTTTTATACTTATCAGAGTAAATTACTCCCCGTTTGATTCCAAACCAATGAGAGTAAATTTCAAACAGTGCTCCTCTCCCTCCCTCCAATTCCTCTATTTAATGAATTTATGTGTCTATTCACGTTAGATTCTTAAACTTCACTGATTAATTTGATCCTTCTTTGAACCAGAACCAGTGAGAATAGTGTTTAAATGATATTCCTCTCCCTCTTACTTTCCCTTCTTCTATAGTGTGTTTTGATGCCTCTTCAGATGGCATATTTTACCTTTTCCTAGCTCATCCTTTCCTTTTTCCCATTACAGTACCATTGATCCCCTTAATAGTCTTTTTTTTTTTTAGTCTCCATGTTAGTGCATTCATACCCACACCCTCTAATTATAACCCTTTTGCAGGTCATGATAATCATAGAGATTTCAAATATTGACAGTTATCAGCTCCACATATAGGGATGTGAACATTTTGCTCTTGTTACATCCCAGGTAATGAGCTTGTGTTTGTGGGTGTGGGTGTGTGCACTTCTGCATGTGTGAGTCTATGTTACCCTTGTTTACCTTTTTATGTCCTTCTGGAGTCTTGTAATTGGAGATCAAATTTTCCATTAAGCTCTGGCTTTTTCATTAGGAAAGTCTGGAAGTCCCTTACTTCATTAAACGTCCATCTCCTTGCCTGAAAGATTATGCTCAGTTTTGCCGGGTAGTTAATCCTTGGTTGTAGTCCTAGCTCTCTTGCCCTACGAAATATCAAATTCCAGTCCCTCCGCTCTTTTAATGTAGAAGCTGCTAGGTCCTGTGTGATCCTAACTGTAGTTCCTCGATATTTGAATTGTTTCTTTTTGGCTGCTTGTAGAATTTTTTCTTTAATCTTATAATTCTGGAATTTGGCTACTATATTTCTTGGAGTTTTCAGTTTGGGATCTCTTTCAGGAGGAGTCCGGTGAATTCTATCAATAGCTATTTTATCTTCTGATTCCAGGACCTCAGGACAGTTTTCTTTGACAATCTCTTGGAGGATGTTGTCTAGACTGCTTTTCTCATCATGGCTTTCTGGTAGACCAATAATTTTTAGGTTGTCTCTCCTGTATCTGTTCTCTAGGTCAGTTATTTTTCCAGTGAGATATTTTACATTTTCTTGCAATTTTTCGATCATCTTGGTTTTTTTTTTTTTGATTGACTCCTGCTGCATCATAGAGTTCTGAGTTTCAGTTTGATTGTATCTAATTTTTAGTGAATTATGGTCTTCAGTTAGTTTTTGAAGTTCCTTTTTTAGGGAGGTATTTTCTTTTTCCAAGTTGGTCATTGCCTCCCTGATTTGGTCTTTAAAATTTTTCTTAAGCTCCTCCAGGAATGCTATTTGGGCTTGAGACCAGATCATGATTCCTTCTGTGGTCTCTGGTGTGGGCAGAGAGTCTATATTGTCCTGTGTGTTTTGTTGTTCTTGCCCTGCATAGTATGCTCGAATAGACTTTCTTGCCTTCCCCTTCTCCTTTTCAGCTTCCTTCCTTCCCATTGTGACTTCCTGTTTCTTAGTGTCTCAGGCTATGAGTTTGGGGCCTGATCCTTGACTTTGAATACCTCTGGGTGGCTAGTTTATGGCTAAGTCAGGGAAGTCAGTGAGGAATGTAGATGTGTAGGTGGGGATGAGTCTGACCACTTCAGATTTCTGCCTCTATACCCCTGGGCTATAAGTAGGCTTTTGTTGGTGAGGTGAGGTGGGGCTTGTTGGGTCCCCTCCCTCTCTTCTCTTCAGATTCCTGGCTGTCTCAGTTACACCCCTTCTTGGAGATTCTCAAGTCTGAGGCTATTTCCATTAACTTGGGATTTCAATCTGGATTGGAGACTTATCTTTGGGTTTTCTGCTTCATGAAGGAGGGATGGGAGGATCGGAGCAGCTAGAATTTACTTTGCCATTCCAGCCCCTGTATTATACAGGCAGGCAGTTTCTAAACTTCCAGGCTGGGGGCTGAATGCAGCCTGAGAAGCCACTCTCTCCACTGGGGGCCCGACTCTCCTACCTAGCTCCAATGATCCGTTCCCTCTGCTAGATGACTGCGATTCGTCCTTGGTAAGTCTGCAGGCTGGGGCTTTTTCTCTCTCTGGTGTAGTCTGCTTGCCTGCTCTTAGGTCTGAGCTGTGCAAACCCCATGCGCTCTGTGCTCGACCTGTGCGGACACACTGGGCAACCTCCTGGGCTGGATTCTGCCACACTCTGTCTTCCACTGGGCTCCGTCGCTCCGGAATCTGCTCAGATTTACCCTTTGGGACTTAGTGACAGAGGAGCTCAGCGAGGTTACTGCTTCCTTTCCGCCATCTTGGCTCTGCCCCCCAATAGCTTTTTCTTAATGCAATAAATATGCATCTAAAACTAAAAAGCAACATTATAGGTAATGGAAACAAGATACCATCTTTCCCAATAATATCAGAGGCAAAGCAGTATGTACATATCCACCGCTACTGTTTAATATACTGCTGGAAATGCTACTTGTAGGAATAGGAAAAGAAAAGGAAATTGAAAGAATAGGCACCAGCAAATAGAAAATGAAAAGATACCTTTTTTTCAAATATGATGGTGAACTTAGAAAATCCTAGAGAGTCAATTAAAATACAATGGAAATCATTAATAAATAGAGCAATGTTGAAGAATATAAAGAAAATCCAAAGAAATTGTATGTATTTATGCATAAAGCAGAAAGAGAAAGAGAAATTATATTCAAAATGACTAGAGAATGCATAAAATACTTGAGTCTGTCCTCCAAGGTACATGCAGAAAGAGTATGGTTGTAATCAGAGACAGCTAGTGGTACTGTGGATAGAGCTCTGGGTCAGGAGTCAAGTTCTAGTCTACCCTCAATCATTTACTGGTTGTGGCCCTGGAGAAGTCATTTAATCTCTATTTATCTCAGTTTCTTCACCTCTAAAATGGGGATAATTGTAGCACCTACCTTCCAGGGCTGTCATTAGGAAAAAAAGAAATAAAACTAGTAAAAGTTTCCAGATTTTTCTGAAGACATCCTCCTTGGCATTTTATAATTGTCCAAGCCAATTCCAAAGGACTAATGATGAAGGATACTATCTACCTCCAGAGCAAGAACTGGTATCATTTGAATACACATTGAAGCATGTTATATTTCACTTGCTTTCTTTCATTTTTTTTTATTTTTCTTCTTGTGCAAAATTATTAATATGGAAATTTTTTACATGATTGCACATATATGACCCATACCTGATTGCTTGCTGTCTCACAAAGGAGAGATGGAGAAGAGAATGAGGGATATAATTTGCAACTCAAAACTTAAAAAAAAATATATAAAAATTGTTTCAACATGTAATAAGTGAAAATTATTATATATTTTAAAATTTTAAATATGCAGATAATAAATATAACATATTACATATTTTAAATTTTTTAATATGCAGATAATTATGTAATTTAAAAAATAATAATAATGGTAAAACACTTAACATATTGCCTAAAACATAGTAGGTGCTACATAAAGGCTTGTTCTCTTTCCTTTCCCAAATAGAAAGCATGGTTTATGAAAATAAATATATTTATAAATAAATAGCTGAAGAAATGTTATTTGTATTACTACCTAAATCAATTTGCTCATTCAGTGTCATAGAAATCAAGTTACCGGGGTGGCTAGGTGGCGCAGTGAATAGAGCGCCAGCCCTGGAGTCAGAAGGACCTGAGTTCGGATCCGGCCTCAGACACTTAACCCACACAAACAAAAACCTAGCCGTGTGACCTTGAGCAAGTTACTTAACCCCAATTGCTTAAAAAAAAAAAAAGAAAGAAATCAAGTTACCAAATGTTTATAGAACAAGAATAACTAATAATGAAATTCATCTCTAAGAACAAAAGACCAAGAATTTCAAGCGAATTAATGGATACAATTGGGCAGGAAAAGTACCTGACTGTACTATCTATCCAAATAGAGTACAAAGCATCAATTACAGTAACCATCAAAACTATTTAATACCATTCAAAAATAGAGCCATCAGTGGAACAAATTAAGTACACTATATACTGAATCAAAGAAATCTTTACGACTTAGTGTTAATAAACTCAAAAATTCTAGCTAATTGAGTAAGGAGTCACTGTTTGATATGAACTTTTAGGAAACTAGACAATAATGAGTCAAAAATTATTTTGAGACCAATACCTCACATCATATATACCAAGATAAGCTCCAAGTGCAAACATGATCCAGACATATAAAGTCATATAAATTTTCTTTCAGATCTATGAATGAGAGAGGAGCTGATGACCAAAGACAAAATAGAAAGGATTACAGAAAAAAAATTGAATGCATTTTATTGTGCAAAGATTTAAAAGCTTTTAAATAAAAATGTAATGTAGCTAAGTTTCAAAGAGAAATAACTATGAGAGCATTTTACAGTAAGTTTCTCTGATAAAGATCTCATTTCCTAGATATATAGAGAACTGATTCAATTTATAAGAATCAGTGATAAATGCACAAATGATATGAAAAAGCCATGCTCATGGTCCAAATATCCAAATTATCTATATATCTATACCCACATAAAAAGGTGTTCTAAATCACTAATATGTTAAAAAGGCAAATTAAAGAAATCCAAATATTCCTCCTCATATTTATTAAATATGCAACATTTGTAAAAAAAATACAGAAAGAAAAATGGAAAGGTGGAGAGGTCATAGGAAAGCAAATATATTCATGAACTGTTAAAGATAATCCAAATAGGCCCAGCCATTCTGGAAAGCAAATTGGAACTATGCCCCTAAAACTGAATGATTTCTAAATCAAGAGTGGGGCTAATAGACTTATACCCAAGGAAATCAAAGAAAGAGGAAATTGTCATGTATGTACAAAAATGTTTATATTCGTTTTTTTGTGGTGACAAAGAATTGTGTAAAATGGCTGAACAAATTATGCAATTATCCTTTCCATATACCGGGGACAATCTGGAAAATATGCATAATTTTTTTGCCTTTACTACCAGAAGTGAAGTCCAAATGATTATATTAAAAGATAAAATATGTTGATGTTATATCATACTATTCATATATTTTATACATTTCTGAGTTTCTAAACATTCTGTGTTGTCTGCTGTTCTTTGCATGTTGTCTTCAGTTTCCACAAAACTCCCCCCAAATCCACAATTAATTTCTTAGAGTGAACTGCAATATGGCAAATCTGCATTTTCATTACACCAGGTCCTGAAATTCCCAGATCAAGTAGAGAATATTACAAGCAGCCATGAAGAAACAATTTGAATATTGTGAAATCATAATCAGGATAACTCAGGATCTGGCAGCTTCCACACTGATGAATCGAAGGGCTTGGAATATGATATTGCCAGCAAAGAAGCTGGCATTAAAACCAGGAATCACCTACCCAGCATAACTGAGTATCATGTTTCAGGGGAAAATATGGTCATTCAGTGGAATAGAGGACTTTCAAGCATTCTTGATGAAAAAAACAGAGTTGAATAGAAAATTTGATATTCATATTCAAGAAGCAAGAGAAGCCTGAGAAGGTAAACAGGGAAAAAAATCATAAGGAACCTATAACATTTGAACTATTTACATCCTACATGGAAAAACGATAATTATAACTAATGAAACTTTTCTCAGTATGAAATTTGTTGAAGAGAGTAGAAATATATAAATATACACACAGTCTATATCAGAGGGTATATGGGCATATGAATACAGTATGTGTATGTGTGTATATATGTTTACAGGTATACATAGATAGAGGGCACAGCACCAATCGAATAGGAAGGAATGACACTTAAAAGGTGCAATTAAGAGTGAGAGAGGAATATAATGAGAGGTGATGGGGAGAGACAGAATGGGGTAAACTATCTCACATAGAAGAGTCAAGGGAAAATGGTTACAATGGAGGGGAAGAACACGAAGGCAAAAGGGAATGAGTCAGACTTATTCTCATTTAATTTGACTCAAGGAGGGAATGACATACACACAAAATAGGGTATCTCACCCTACAGGAGAGTAGGGGTGAAGGGGATGAGAGGGGGGATGATGGAACGGAGGGCAGGCTGAAGGGGAAAGAATTTGGATGCACCCACTTTTGAAAAGGGACATGATTAAAGTAGAGAATAGAACAAGTGGGAGTTGGGATAGGAGGGAGGGAAATATAATCAGTCTTTTATAATATATCTACTATGATAATGTTTTGCATTAACTACATATGTACAACCTATATTGAACTGCTTATATTCCCAGTAAGTTTGGGTTACAAGGGAGGAAGGGAACAAATCTTGAATTCAAAGTTTTAAAATGAAATGCTTAAAAATACATACATATATGTATAATTAATACTATTTTGCATGTAATTGGGAAATAAGATATACAGGCACTGGGGCATGGAAATCCACCATGCCCTACTGGTAAAGTTGAAGATGGTATGGTGGAAGATAGGGGAGAGGGCAGATTGTAGGAAGGGATATCCTGTGGAACCACTATTTTGGGGCGGTGGGTAGTGGAAAAATGGGGAGAAAATTTGTAACTCAAAATCTGGTGGAAATGAATGATGTAAACCAGAAGTTAATAAAGCTTTTGAAATAAAAAAGATAGATAAAAAAATGCAATGCTTCTTAACAGTACCAGCATCCATTTCTTTAATTCAGTTGCTTGGCCCATTGGTGGCCTATTTTCTGAGAACTATTGTTCTGGAAGGAGATGAGCTGGATCTCAATTGCATTATTACCAACCTTTTCCAAATAGGTAAAGGGTAATGAAGTGTCTACTGATGGTTATAGACAATGGTTCTAGGAGAAATAATGTCTTAGGAATTTAATTTAGTAAACGAAATATTAGAAAATGAGGTAAATGCTTGCAATGCAGTCATTATTTTTCCCCCTATCACATGCATTTTTCTTCAACATCAGGTTTTGTTCTTTTCCTTTAAATAGGTAACAAATGCTGAATTTAGAAGCAAAATCGATATACATATGATATAGGACATATTCCCAATGTAATTACCAATATAAACAATAAAAATGTGTGGTCTAAAATTTTCTATTAAAGAAATGTTCTTTAGGATTATATATACACATGTCTATATATGTATGTTTATATATATATATATATATATATACACATGTATCATCATGTATATATTAATTGCTACACTGAACTTGCAATAAAAAAGCATTGAATTTGAATCTTGCCTTAGTAACTCACTAGATCTCTCTCACACTGGGTAAGTGTCTTAATTTCATTGAATCATTCATATCTATAAAATACCAGTGATGTTACTACCTACTACACAAGGTTGCTGTGAGGATCAAAAAAGATAATGAATATGAAATTTTTTTCAAAACTGTAAGCCAATCAGTCATTTAACTAGCTTTTCTTAGGCACATCCCATCTGCCAAGCACTATGGTAAGCACTGAGAATACAAATATAAGTACAAAGGAAAGTCATTGGCATAAATGAGATTGCCTTCTAGTGGGGGAGGAAAATATACAGAAGACAGCTGAAAAGAAAAAAAAAGAAGGAAGTGACAAAGAGGAAATCTGAAGCAAAGCTTGAAGAGAAAGAAGACATGAGGAGTTCCAAAACACTACATGAATAAGAGCTATCATGATTATGAAGCACTTTTATAACTTTTTTTGCAGGATCTTCAAAAGTTTATAAAAATAAATCAACCAGAAGATTTTTTTTTACCATAGGGTAAATTTCTTTGACAATACTTTCTTTGGGGATTGGAAAACAACGCATTGTGTTTCTCAAAGAATAAAGAAAATAATAAAATAAACATGTAGCCTTTGAACAGTCTCATTAACATAATGGACTATCTATACAGTAATTGAAATCAAATGGGTGTACTGTACTGCATAATGGTAAAAAGAAGAATATTCCCTTCTAGAAAAAAGGTCAGTGTATTGTATCTTAATCCTGAAATAACAGGAGGGATATAATTTAATTAGAAATTATATCTTATGAAAAAATGATGAAATCATCTAATTCGTGTGCTGTTGCTTATAAACCCCTTAAGAATTTCTTTTCAAAAAAGTGACTCAAATTAATGAAATGAATGTATGAGACAATTGAACTCTGGGATAAAAGGTCCACTACCTTCTCCAAAATATACTCTCTCTCTTTCTAATGGGAGGGGGGGGGTGTGGCGGGGGGGGGGGGTGTAGAACAAGGGTGATGAGTGCCTAAGGGAAAAGAATGAGAAGGAAAGGTGAAAAGAAACAACTTGGACCTGGACAAAAGATTGAGAGGTTGTAGAAAAAATCAAATATTTAAAACATTCTGGCAGTAATTTACAAATTTCATCCTAGTCATCAAAAAGAAAACCTAGTTAAATAAGATTATAAGCTAGAGAACGGAATTCATGGAAACGAACACTATTTTTGCACTATTAGTGAGAAATGAGTTGAGTTAGTGAGGTGAATTTTCCAGATAAGTGAAGCTTACCCTTCCCAAAGCAAAAATATGGTAGATTTAAAATTAAGTGGAAGAAAAAGTTATATGAACTGTATATTCTTCTGTGTTTTTATACATCATACAAGGAATCTAATTTAATCTTTATCTGATTGTCTCAGACTCATCATTTCAAACACCCACCCCAGTCCTCTGTTTCATTCAGAATAGTTCTATTTTCTTTTTTAGGTTTTCTCCATCTTCCTTTTTTGTCAGATAACATTTTTCATCTTTGCAATTGTTCCTTGATTCTGAAAGTCACCCTAACTTGCTTCTATTTTGCTTTTTAAAGGATGCTGTGGTTAAGAAAACCAAATAATTGAGCTTATAAAAATTGTATGTTAGAAAATCAACAGATAATAAGTGATTCGGTAAGGGTCTTAGTTGATCTTAGTAAGATCTCAAAAGTTTTTTTTTCCACTTATTTTAACTTTAGCTAATATTCTTAGAATTTTAAGTGTAGTGTGTATACTTAAACTTTATACACAGAGACATGTAATAGAGAATAGATATTTTTATTAGAGTTGCTGTCTTTCAGAGTTCATAATCTTACAAAATTGTTGTTCTTATATTTTTGTAGTTTTGCTCATTTCCCCTTTCCTGAGTTAATATACATCTTCCAGGTTTTTCTGAACCATCCGCATCATTATTTATTATAGCACAATAATATTCCAGCATAATTATATAACACAAATTGTTCAGCTATTCATTTATTGATGGGCAGCCCCTCAATTTTCAATTCTTTGCCAACATAAAAAGAACTGCTATTGATATTTTTGTTGCTATTAACCATTTTCTCTTTTCCTTTGATCTCTTTGTGATTCACGTAGTAGCAGCATTGCTAGTTCAAAGGGTTTACAAAATTTTATAGCCCATTGGGTATAGTTCCAAATTGTACCTCAGAATGGTTGGACTAGTTCACAACTCCACCACAAGTGCATCAGTCTTCCAGTTTTCCACATCCCCTCCAGCATTTGTGAAGAAGTATTTATTAAGAATTTGCAATGTGTAAAGTCTGATACCTACCAAGAATAAAAGGCCAAAAACAAGATAATCTCTGCAACCAAGGAGTTCTACTTTAAGTTTGCCTTGAAAGGTTCTATATAAGCACAATTAAGGAAATATGTGTGTGTGTGTGTATACATATATATATATATACATATATATATATATATATTGAAAAAGTAAAGTAAAAATAATTATTTAGTTTATTTTTCAAAGTGCAATATAGGCTTAACAAATGGGAAGTCAGCAAAGGCCTTATCTATCAAATAACACCTGAACTAAGTAAGACCTAAAGGCAACTAAGGATTCCATGAAGCATAAAAGAGAAAGGATTTCAGGCATGGAGGACTATTGTACAATTTATGTACAGATGGAAATTATGTAAAGATGGAATATCAGGTATAGGGAACAGAATGTGGATATGGACTATGTGAGAGTAAAATAAGATATATTTTTTTCCAAAACATGCATGATTATGAAGGACTTTAAAATCTAAAGAGGAGAGTTCATAGTTAAATGTATTGGCAACTCTGGATATCCACTGAGTCATTTAAAGCAGTACAGTTATATATTAGGACTCCTTTGAAAATAATATCACTTTAAAATCTGTGGGGAGATATAGACTGGAAGTATTGTGAACAATTAGAAGATGGTTTCAATAGACTTCATGAGCAGTGATGATAGCTTTAACTAAGGTGGTGAATGTGTGAGTGAAGAAAAGAGGACAAGTAAAAGATATCGAGCTTGGAGAGGATGAAAAGGAGGGGAATTGTGACCCTGAAAGACTGAAAGGCTGATGGTATCCCAAATACAGAAGGGGAGGAAAGGAAGTAAAAGGGAAAGGATGATTTCTAGAATGGATGAGTTGATTTTGAGATGTATATGGGACATTCAGATTTGAATTTTTCATAGGTAGACAATGACATTGGATGTGATAGACAAAGAAGAAATAAGAAAGATGCACAGCCCACAGCCCCTCCAATACCTCTTGAATTTGATTATGTATTCATAATTATGAAATGTTTCATATGATTATGAAATATTTCCATTTTAAAGTAATTTTTCTTTCTAGGATTCCTTTTGGGCTAAAGAATGTTGCAGCATAGGGGATAATGGGCCATGTAATAGTGTTCAGTGCCAAGAAGACGTGGATTCAAGTCTGTACTTTTTAAATGAAAAAGTTATTGAGGGGGCGGCTAGGTGGCGCAGTGAGTAGAGTGCCGGCCCTGGAGTCAGAAGGACCTGAGTTCGGATCCGGCCTCAGACACTTAACACACACAAATGAAAAAAACCTAGCCGTGTAACCTTGGGCAAGTTACTTAACCCCAATTGCCCTCCAAAAGGCAAAAAAAAAAAAAAAAAAGTTATTGAGCACTTAGT
Source organism: Gymnobelideus leadbeateri (assembly GCA_011680675.1). Lineage (NCBI taxonomy): Eukaryota > Metazoa > Chordata > Mammalia > Diprotodontia > Petauridae > Gymnobelideus > Gymnobelideus leadbeateri. Next base: position 199,627 of record WOXC01007819.1, on the reverse strand, counting down.
AAATAACCTTCAGTGCCCATTATATTCAATGTTAATTGAAATAAGGACTTCTGATGAGATAAATAGGAAAAAACAAAGAAGGCCCATGATAGACAGCTGGAGGATGCCCATGCAAAAGAGAACATTGATCATCATTCAGCAAAGATAAGTAAGAAGGAGCAGCTAGAATATAATATATAGACTATAGTTAAATATTTATTTAAAATAGTTCATTTGTAGATAGAGTAGATATTTAAATAGCCCCCAACTAAAAAAAATGAATAGCATCCAAAAGATTGCAAAGTGAGTATTATATCATTTTTATTCTTTTTTAATTTCTTTTTTTTTTTAGTTTTCAACATTCATTTTCACAAGATTTTGAGTTAGAAATTTTCTGCCCATCTCTCCCCTAACATCCACCCAAAGATAGCAAGACTACTAAACATCCATTCCCCTAATCTGTTCTCTCTTATATCCTCCCCCATTGCTCCCTTAACTTTCAAGTATGGCAAGAGGGAATTCTATACCCCATTGCCTGTATATCTTATTTCCAAGTTGCATATAAAAAATTATTTTAACATTTGTTTTTAAAACCTTGAGTTCCAGATTCTTTCCATTATTCCCTTCTCACCCACATCCCAAGTGGGAAGATAAGCAATTCAAAATAGGTTGAATATGTAAAATTACACAAAACATTTCTATAGTAGTTATGTTGTGAAAGACAATCTATATTTTTCTCTATCCTATCCTGGCCCCATTTATTCTATTTACTCCTTTGAATCTGTCCCTTTTCAAAAGTGTTTGCTTTTAACTATCCTCTCCCCTAATCTGCCCTCCCTTCTATCATTCCCTTTCTTATTCTCTCCCCTCCCTACTTTCCTGTACGGTAAGATACCCAATTGAGTGTGTATGCCATTCCCTCCTTAAGCCAAATCCAATGAGAGTAAGGTTGACTCATTCCCTTTCACCTTCCTGATCTTCCTCTCCACTGTAATACTCTTGTCCTGCCTCCTTTATGTGAGATAAGCAACACCATTCTATCTCTTCCCCTCTCCTTCTCCCAATATATTCCTCTCTCATTTCTTAGCTTCATTTTTTAGACATCATCTCTTCCTATTCAACTCATCCTTTGCCCTCTCTCTATGTACACATGAACAAACATACACACACATATATACATACACCCTCCTATACATACATATATGTATGTATGTATACATATACAAACATATATATTCTTCAACTTTCCTCAAATTGAGAAAAGAATAATTAGTTACATTTATCAATCTTCCATGTAGGAATGTAAATAGTTCAATGTTAGTAAGTTCCTTATGATATCTTTTTCCTGTTTACCTTCTCTTGCTTCTCGTGCTTCTTGTATTTGAAGGTCAAATTTGCTAGGGGGCAGCTATGTGGTGTAAGTAATAGAGCACCAGCCCTGGTTCCAGTAGGACTTGAGTTCAGATCTGATCTCAGACACTTGACACTTACTAGCTGCATGACCTTTGATACATCAATTAACCCCAATTGACCTGACTCCCTCCCTAAAAAAAACTCAAATTTTCTGTTCAACTCTGGTCTTTTCATCAAGAATGTTTGAAAGTCCTCTATTTCGTTGAATATCCATGTTTTCCCCTGAAGTATTCTAATCAGTTTTTTTTTTTTTTTGTGGTAGGTGATTCTTACTTTTAATCCTAGCTCTTTTGACCTCCAGAACATCATATTCCAAGCTCTTTGATCCCTTAATGTAGAAGCTGTTAGATCTTGTGTTAGGCTGATTGTGTTTCCCAAGTATTCAAATTGTTTCTTCTAAACTGTTTGTAATATTTTCACCTTGACCTGAGAACTCTGGAATTTGCTATAATATACTGAGTAGTTATGATTTTGGGATCTTTTTCAAGAGGCGATTTTTGCATTCTATCAATTTCTATTTTTTTCCTCTAGTTCTAGAATATCCAGGCAATTTTGCTTGATGATTTCTTGAAAGATGATGTCTAGGCTCTTTTTTTGAGCATGGCTTTTGGGTAGTCCAAAAATTTTTAAATTATCTATCCTGGATTTATTTTCCAGGTCAGTGGATTTTTCAATGAAATGTTTCACATTGCCTTCTATTTTTTTTTTCATTCATTTGGATCTGTCTTATAGTATCTTGATTTCTCATAAGTAGCTTCCATTTGCTCAAATCTAATTTTGAAGGAATTATTTCCTTCAGTGAATTTTTGAAATTCATTTTCCATCTGACCAATTTTGCTTTTTAAAGCATTATTCTCCTCATTGACTATTTGGGCCTCTTTTGTCATTTGAGTTAGTCTATTTCTAAGGTGTTATTTTCTTTAGTATTTTGTTGGTCTTCTTTAGCAGGATGTTGACTTGCTTTTCATGATTTTCTTGCATCATTCTCTTTCTCTTCCCAATTTTTCCTCTATTTCTCTTACTTGATTTTCAAAATCCTTCTTGAGCTTTTTCATGGCCTGTTACCTGTTGATTTTTTTGTTGGAAGCTTTTGATGCAGGAGTTTTGACTTTGCTGTCTTCTTCTGGTTCTGTTTTTTGATCCTCTTTGTCCCCAGAAAAAGGTTTTATGGTTTAATTGTGCTTACCCTCTTTGCTCAGCTTGGTAGCCAATTACTTGACTTTTGAAGTCTTTTCCATGGTAGAACTCTGCTTCCAGAGTGGTGAGTGCTGTGACCCCAAATTCTGGGATTTTGTGTAGTTGTTGTCAGAGCGGTTGTCAAAGCTATTAGGCGGGTGCCCTCTCTACAACTGCCATGATCTCTTACCAAGCTAGCACTCCTCACTCCAGGCCCACCACCCAAAAATGCAACCCAAATTCAAGCAGGTCAAAGTAACAGTAATTACCTTCTGAATGGTCACTTGGTCCCCCTACAATCCATAGGCCAGGAGTTCTGGAAGTAGCCACACAGCAGTAGCTCCCACCTGTGCCACACAAGGAGCAGTGGCCAGATAATGCTTTTCTATGGGTTAATTTTAGTCATGTGATTTGTTATGGAAGTATATAATTTGCTTGTTTATTTATTTGGCAACATTCGACTAGTGAGTACACCAGAATACATTCACTTACTCATTTCTTCATTGAAAATTCAGTCACTCTTCATTGTTGCTTCTATTTTCCCTAAATGGAAGTTACCACTTCCAGTGGTCATGTTTACACAAGAGAGAACTTTGACTAGTCTTTTCATTAAAAAACAAAACAAAACAAAACAAAACAAAAGTGCCCCAATCATTTCCCTCCTTCTTAAAATCTCAGATTAAGATTAAGATTAACCAGAGTTAATATTTAATATTGACGTTAATAATATAATTTATAATTATTAAATTATCTATATTATAATTAATAAATTAAGCTTAATATTTAACCTGATTAAACCATCCTGAGTAGTAGGTAAAAATTCAAAGAGCCTATCATTTCAAGCCAACCTGAGATCACGTTTCATTTCACACCAATCATGATATCTTACCAATTGCTCTGTGTGGCATATGTATATTCACATTCAATCAGAGAAATTAAATTAATGATCTGATTGTTGTTGGGAATAACAGTCTGTTATTTGTAGTTTGTTGTTGTTTTTCATTCTCAAAGAGAAAGAAAATGGCATCACTATATTAGAGTCAAGGCAAAATGTGTCCAACTGTGGTTGACCAAAACAATACAGGCTCAGAAGACTCTACCACAGATTGGACACAGACTTCAAAGAAATATCTGTAGGAGAGATGTCTCAGAATTTGCACATCTCATGTTTCTTTTGAGCTACTTCAATTTTGCTTTGTTCATATAGCACAATGACTTCTTTGATTTGTACATGCCATTCATGGATGGTTTCCTGTCTCACAACTGATTCTGAAGTTCTTTAGAGACCGTGAAAGAGTCCTTGTATTGATTCTTCTAATCTCTGGGTGAGCACTTTTCCCTTGTTTGAATTTTTTGTAAAGTAGTCTTTTAGGTGGACACACCTTTGACATACACCATGGACAGCCCATTAGAGAAGCACTCTCTACAGTAGAGTTTAAATGCTTTGCAGTTTAGCTCAAGAAAGGACCTTAGAATCTAAGACTTTTTCTTGTCAGATGCCCTTTTGTATCTTCCTAAGGAAATTCAAATGGAAGAGATTCAGTCCCCTAGCATGGTGCTGTTGGGCTATCCAGGTTTCACAGACATACAAAAATGAGGTGAACACAATGGTTCTGTAGATTTTCAACTAGATAGGTAGTTGAATATGTCTTCTTTCACACTTTCCTTTGGAACTTCCCAAACACTGAGGTAGTTCTTGTGATGTGTGTTTTTCAGGTAGCAAACACCATATCAACCATTCTTCAGTCTCTTTCATGTGGATGACCATCTTGCAGGTGAAGGATTAGCTTATTGAGTCCACTCTGCCAAGACTCTCGATAGCAACGACCAACACTAACTACCCTGTGACTGTCATAGAACAATCTAATTACTTTTGTAGAAATGGGCAATGGAGGCATTCTTAAACTCCTGTGGGATAACCTCCTTTTGTCAAATAACTGAGTAATTACAGTCAGCCTTTGTATGATCAAGGGACCTCTCACCTGGAAAATCTCACCTGGAAAAGAATCAGTACCAGGTGTTTTGCTACAGAAGAGGAAACTGATGGCATTCAAAAAACACTTAAACAATTAGAAATTTGTCTAGGGAGAGATTATACTTGTCTACCAATTTTGCCTGAAGAAATCTTCATATGATTGTCATAGATACAACTCCCCAATTAATCGGATGGCTTGAGATCCCCTGGTTCATCTTAAACTGGTTTAGCCCAACTGCCAAAATCACTGAATGTGGAAATCAGGTTGGAAAAGACTAAGCAGACCTCACATCAGAGGTACTAGTCTTCCCTGAACATACCCTACACCCCAGAAAATGTGACAAACCATTGCATGCACCATCCCTTAGACTGTATAAAGCTTTTGACCAAAACTACCGTTTCCAGTTGCTATTTCCTTATATGGGCTGTCTCCACTACTGGAATATAAACTTCTTGAGATTAAGTGATGTCTCACTTTTGCATTTACAACCCCAGCAATGACACAGAGGGAGGCCCTTAGCAAATTCTTGTTAAGTCAATGTGTTGAATTGAACTTCACAGCAGATAGGTCTATTCTTGCTTTTTTGTCTTCATTCCGCTAATTCTTTTATTCATTGATTCTGTAAAACTGTGTGACTATATATAGTTAGATATCTGGGGATAATTTTTTTTAGGTTTCTTTTATATGTACTTTTTTATTGTATCTTCTACATAAGTATAATTTATAGAAATTACACACACACACACACACACACACACACACACACACACACACATATGTATGGATGTATATATTTTGCTTTCTCCCTACCTCTTATTACTCAAAGAACCAAAGTCATTACAGTCAATGTTAAATGATGGGCATTTCTAATTACAATTCTAATTCAAAGTGAAGGAAAACTTCCATTGAAACAGGAACACATAGACAGCATTAACTTTCCTTCTTCTATGAACAATACCATAATACTCCAAATATATATATACCTCATAACTGTTTATGTGACTATATCTCAAATATAATTAGAAATTCTAGCATTCATTTTACTAATGATTCTACATTTAGAAAATATATTATAATTTTAAGGTTATAGAAAAAGCTGAAAATCTAATTTAAAGAAACATATTTTATGACAATTTCCCATCTTTCTGTTTTATAATATGCATTTTCTATGTATTTAGATAACTTATATTTTAAATATTTAAATATTACATTTCCTTATACATAGTTCATAGAAGTAAAATATCAAAACATTTTATTGCTTTGGGATCATGATTTCATCTGGCTCATTTTTCTGGGGATTCTTTTCCTCATCTTTAAAAATAAGGACAGGGGCGGCTAGGTGGCACAGTGAGTAGAGCGTTGGCCCTGGAGTCAGAAGGACCTGAGTTTGGATCCGGCCGCAGACACTTAATGCACACACAAATAAAAACCTAGCCATGTGGCCTTGGGCAAGTTACTTAATCCCAATTGCCCTCCAAAAAAAAATAAGGACAGGGAATATAAGCTCCCCAAATGTCCACAATATCCCTAAACTGAGGATTTTCTGATATATGATCCCTATTAAATTTCACCTTGTTTAATTTGCCCTTTTATTCTAGTCTGTCAAAAAATTTTGGATCCTGAATTTATCATCCATTTTTATTTGTATTTTCTTGATATTTCTACCACACACAAATTTGACAAGTATAACAGCTATGCCTTCAACCAAGGGGTTGATAAAATATTAATTGCACTACAGCCAATTACTAAACACAGTGACATCTCCTCCAGTTGAAATGGATCAATTAATCACCATTCTTTCGGACTAGTCATTCAGCCACTTTCACTTGTCCATAAAGACATCATAAAATATTTTGTCAAATGTCTTCCTGAAATAACATTATACTCTGTCTTTAGTTTCTTCTGTTAAAAAAATTGCAAGGGGGTATATGGTTAGTCTGAAAAAAAAATATCCATGATACCATTGATACTGTTATTTACCTTTCTTTTTTTAATTTTTAAATATAATTTTATTGATGTCTTTTATTTTTAAATCAGTCATATTTTCCACTATATCCCTTCCTCTGCCTCCTCTCAGAGAAGAATCCCTTTGAATAAAGAATAAATAGGAGGAAGAAAAAAGTTTCCCCAAATTAATCAACATATTTTTAAATGATTTTGAGTTACAAATGTTCTCCGTTTTTCCCATTTACATGCAAAATAATATTGATTTTATATATATATATATATATATACATATATATATATATATATATATGTATAACATTTGATTTTAAAACTTTGAATTCCAGATTCATTCCCTTCCTCCCTTGTCACCCATTATTATTAGGAAGATAAGCAATTCAATATAGGTTGTACTTGCATAACTATGCAAAACATTTCCATAGTATATATATATTGTAAAAGACTAACTATATTTCCCTCCCTCCTATCCCACTTCCCACTTGTTGTATTCACTACTTTGATCCTGTCCTTTTTCAAAAGAGGGAGCTTACAACTTCCCTCCCGCCAAGCCTATCCTCCCTTCCATTATACCCCCTCTCATTCCCTTCCACAATACTCTCCTGTAGGGTGAGATACCATATTTAATATGTATGTCATTCCCTCCCTAAGTCAAATTCAGTGAGTATAAGGTTGATCCATTCCCTTTTGCTTTCCTGTTCTCCCTTTCATTGAAATCATTTTCCCTTACCTCTTCTATAAGAGATAGTTTACCCCAATTTATCTCTCCCTATCTCCTCTCATTATATTCCTCTCTCACTGCTTTGTTTCACCTTTTAAGTACCATCCTTTCCATTGAACTAGCCCTGTGCCCTCAATCAATATATACCTGTACACGCATATATGCACAATCATATGGATTCATATGCCCATATACACTCCTATATAGCCATATATATGTATGTGTGTATACATTTCTATTCCCTTAAATTATTCTCATACTGAGAAAAGTTTCATAAGTTACAATTATCATTGTTCCGTGAAGGAAGGTAAATATTTCAACTTAGATAAATTCCTTATGATTTCATGTCCCTGGTTACCTTCTCATGCTTCTCTTGTTCCTTCAATCTGAATGTCAAATTTTCTATTCAACTTTGGTTTTTTCTTCAAGAATGCTTGAAAGTATGTATGTCATTCTCTCCCTGAGCTGAATTCAATGAGAATATGGTTTTGCCTTTTTGCCTTGCTGTTCTTCCCCTCCCCTGCAACCACTTCCCCTTGCCTCTTCTACATGAGATAGTTTACCCCACCCTGTCTCTTCCCATCTCCTCTTGCCACATTCCTCTCTCACCTCTTAACTTCACCCCTTATGTATAATCCCTTCCACCAAATTCAACCTGTGCCTTCTATCCTTGTATAACAGTAAACATATATACATACATTCACATATGTATTCATATGCCCATATACCATTCTTCAATAATTTTCATATTGAGACATGTTTCATCAGTCACAGTTATTGCTTTTCCATGTAGGAATGTAAATAGTTCAACTTTGATAAGTTCCTTTTGATCTCTTTACCCTGATTACCTTCTCAGGCAACTCTTGCTTCTTGTGTCTGAATGTCAAATTTTCTATTCAACTCTGTTTTTTTCTTCAAGAATGCTTAAAAATCCTCTATTCCACTGAATGACCATATTTTTCCCTGAAACAAGACAATCAGTTTTGCTGGGTAGGTGATTTTTGGTTTTAATCCCAAGTCCTTTGCCCTGTGGAATATCATATTCCATGCGCTTCGATCCCTCAGTGTAGAAGCTGCCAGGTCCTGTGCTATTCTGATTGTGTTTCCACAGTATTGAAATTGTTTCTTCCTGGCTGCTTGTAGTATTTTCTCCTTGATCTGAGAATTCTGGAACCTGACTACAATATCCCTAGGAGTCTGTACAGTTCACACTTGAGAGCAGACAAGCAGACTACATCAGAGAAAGAAGAAGCACCAGCTGGCTGATTTACCAAGGACCAATCACAGTCATTTCACTGGCATCTCACCAGGGGACTGGAAAAATCATTAGAGCAAGGTAAGAGAAGGCTCAGGGCACCCAGCAGAGACAGCAGCTTCTGGAACTATCAGGCCCCAGCTTAGAAGTTTAGAAACTGCCTGCCTGTTTCTCCAGGGGCTAGAATGGCAAAGTAAACTCTAGCTATTCCCTCTGATTCCTCCTTCATGAAGTAGAAAACCCAAAGATAAGTCTCCCACCCAGAGAGAAATCCTAAGATAATGAAAATAGCCTCCAGCTTGGGAGTCATCAAGAAGGGGTGCAACTGAGGCTGCAAGGAGTCTGAAGAGAAGAGGGGGAGGGGTCCCAAAAATCCCCACCTCACCTGACCAGCAGAAGCCTTCCTGAGCTGTAGCCCAGGGGTATAGAGGCAGAAATTTGAAGTGGCCACACCAATCCTCCTCCACAGATTACTCCATCAGCATACTGCCCTGAGACTCCTGCCTTGTCCTCAATCTAGACACCCAGAGGTTACAGCATTCGAAGTCAATGACCACGCCCTTAGCTCACAGCCTGAGAAATTAAGAAATGGGGAATCACAATCAGAAGGAAGGAAGCTGAGAAGGAGAAGGGGAAGGCAAGAAAATCAATCCGAGATTATTATATAGGTCAAGAACAACCAAATACAGAGGACAACATGGACTCTTTACTCACACCTGAGACCACAGAAGGAAATATGAACTGGTCTCAAGCCCAAATAGCATTCCTGGAGGAGCTTAAGAAAGATTTTAAAGACCAAATCAGGGAGGCAGTAACCAAATTGGAAATAGGTTTTACTGAAGAAAACAAATCCTTAAAAAGTAAAATTAGTGAAGTAATTGGAGAAAATTCTGCCCTACAAAAGTACCTTCAAAAACTAACCAAAGACTATAATGTGCTACAAATTAGAATCAGTCAAATTGAAATTCAGAACTCAATGATGCAACAAGAGTCAATTAAACGAAACATGAACATTGAAAAATTGAAAGAAAGTGTAAAATATCTCACTGGAAAAACAACTGACCTAGAGAACAGATCCAGGAAAGATAAGAATTATTGGTCTACCAGAAAGCCATGATGAAAAAAAGCAGCCTGGACAACATCCTCCAAGAGATTGTCAAAGAAAACTGTCCTGAAGTCCTGGAATCAGAATATAATATAGTTATTGAAAGAATTCACCAGACTCCTCCTGAAAGAGATCCCAAATTGAAAACTCCAAGAAATGTAGTAGCCAAATTCCATAATTACAAGATTAAGGAAATAATACTGCAAGCATCCAAAAAGAAATAATTCAAAAGTCGCTGAACTACACTAAGGACCACACAGGACCTAGCTGCTTCTACATTAAAAGCAATATCATTACTTAACATATATGCACCAAGTGGTATAGCATCCAAATTACTAGAGGAAAAGTTAAAGGAATTAGAGGAAGAAATAGATAGCAAAACTATACTAGTGGGGGACCTTAATCTCCCCCTCTCTGAACTGGATAAATATAACCTCAATATAAACAACAAAGAAGTTTAGGAGGTGAATAGAATTTTAGAGAGACTAGATATGATAGATCTCTGGAGAAAACTGAATGGGGATAAAAAGGAATTTATTTCTTCTCAGCAGTGCATGATACATATTCAAAAATAGACCATGTGCTAAGGCATAAAAACCACACAATTTGGTGCAGAAAGGCAGAAATATTAAATGCATCATTCTCAGATCATGACGCAATAAAAATTATATGCAATAAAGGGACATGGAAAGAGAGACTAAAAACTAAATAGAAATTAAACAATTTAATCCTAAAGAATGAGTGGGTCAAACAAGAAATTATAGAAACAATCAGTAATTTCATTCAAGGGAATGATAATAATGAGACAACATACCAAAATTTGTGGTATGCATTAAAAGTATTTCTTGGGGGAAGTTTTATATCCCTGAGTGCATACATGAATAAATTAGAGAAAAGGGAGGTCAATTAATTGGACATGCAATTGAAAAAGTTAGAAAAAGAACAAATTGAAAATCCACAATTTAATATTAAATTAGAAATATTGAAAACCAAAGGAGTGATTAATAAAATTGAAATTAAGAAAACTATTGAATTAATAAATAATACTAAGAGATGGTTTCATGAAAAAACCAATAAAATTGATAGGCCCTTAGTCAATATGATAAAAAAAAAAGAAAGAATACTATATTATGTGTATCAAAAATGAAAAGGGTGAATCTACCTCCAATGAAGAGGAAATCAAAACAATAATTAGGGATTATTTTTTTCAGTTATATGCACATAACTATGACAACCTTAGTAATATGGATGAATATTTACAAAAATACAAGTTGCCCAGATTAACTGAAGAGGAAATAAATTACTTAAATAATCTGATCTCAGAAAAAGAAATCAAACAAGCCATCAGTGAACTCCCTAAGAAAAAAATCCCCAGGCCAAATAGGTTTACTAGTGAATTCTAGCAAACATTTAAAGGACAATTGATTCCAATATTCTACAAACTGTTTGGGAAAATTATTGAAGAAGTAGTCCTACCAAATTCTTTCTATGACACAAAAAGGGTACTGATTCCTAAACCAGGAAGAGATAAAACAGAGAAAGAAAATTATGGACCAATTTCCCTCATGAATTTAGATGCAAAAATTTTAAATAAAATATTAGCTAAAAGACTACAACATCTTATCACAAGAATAATACACTTTGCTCAGGTAGGAGTTATTCCAGCAATGCAAGGATGGTTTAATATTAGGAAAACCATCAGTATGATTGATCATATCAACAATAAAACTAACAGAAACCACATGATTATCTCAATAGATGCAGAAAAGGCTTTTGACAAAGTACAACATTCATTCCTATTAAAAACACTAGAAAGTATAAGAATAAATGTAAGCTTCCTTAAAAGAGTAGATAGCATCTATTTAAAACCATCAGCATGTATTATATGCAATGGGGATAAACTAGAAGCATTTCCAATAAGATCAGGTTTAAAACAAGGGTGTCCACTATCACCCCTCTTATTCAGTCTCATACTAGAAATGTTAGCAGTAGCAATTAGAGAAGAAAAAGAAATGAAAGAAATCAACTTAGGCAAAGAAGAGACCAAGCTATCACTCTTTGCAGATGATATGATGATATACTTAGAGGATCCTAGAGAATCAAGTAAAAAACTACTTGAGACAATAAATAAATTTGGCAAAGTTGCAGGATGTAAAATAAACCCACACAAATCCTTGGCATTACTGTATATCTCTAATGAAATTCAGTAGCAAGAGATAGAAAGAGAAATCCCATTTACTGTAGACATTATAAAATATTTGGGAATCTACCTGCCAAAACAAACACAGGACCTATATGATCACAACTACAAAACACTTCTCACACAAATAAATTCAGATCTAACTAATTGGAAAAATATCAATTGATCATGGCTAGATCGAGTTAATATAATAAAAATGACAATTTAACATAAATTAAATTATATATTTAGTGCCGTACCAATCAATTTACCAAAAAAATACTTTATAGAGTTAGACAAAATAGTAAGAAAATTTATTTGGAAGAACAATTGGTCTAGAATATCAAGGGAAAAGAAATGCTAGGGAAGGTGGACTAGCTATAACAGATTTTAATATGCATTATACAGCAGCAGTCATCAAAACTGCTTGGTACTATCTGAGGAATAGAGTAGTGGATCAATGGAATAGATTGGGTGCACGAGATACAGCGGTTAATGAGTATAGTAATCTATTGTTTGATAAATCCAAAGACCCCAGTTTTGGGGATATGAATGCACTATTTCACAAAAACTGCTGGGAAAACTGGAATATAATAAAGAAGAAACTGGGCATAGACCATTATCTAACACCATATACCAATATCAAGTCTAAATGGGTGCATGATCTAGGTATAAAGGATGATATTATAAGCAATCTGGGAAAGCAAGGAATAGTTTAACTGTCAGATTTATTGAGAGGGAATGACTTTAGGACCAAACAAGAATCAGAGAGCATTATAAAATGCAAAATGGATAATTTTGATTACATTAAATTGAATAGCTTCAGTACAAACAAAACCAATGTAGCCAAGATCAAGAAGGAGGTGGGAAATTGGGAAATAATTTTTACAACCTTTGTCTCTGATAATGACTCATTTCTAAAATATACAGAGAATTGAGTCAAATCTATATGAATACAAGTCATTCCCCAATTGATAAATGGTCAAAGGATATGAACAGGCAGTTTTCAGAGAAAGAAATTAAAGATATCTATAAGAATATGAAGAAATGCTCTAAATCACTATTGATTAGAGAAATGCAAATCAAAACAACTCTGAGCTACCACATCTCACCAGTCAGATTGACTAAGATGACAAAACAGGAAAATGACAAATGCTGGAGAGGATGTGGGCAAATTGGGACACTAATGCATTGCTGGTGGAGTTGTGAACTTATTCAACCATTCTGAAGAACAATCTAGAATTGTGCCCAAAGGGCTATAAATAATTTCATACCTTTGATCCAGCAATACCACTTCTAGGGTTATATCCCAAAGAGATCATAGAAGTGGGAAAAAGACCCATATGTACAAAAATATTTATAGCAGGTCTTTTCGTGGTTGCAAAGAATTGGAAATTAAAGGGGTACACATCCGTTGGGGAATGGATAAACAAGTTATGGTATATGCCTGTAATGGAATACCATTATGCTATAAGAAATTAGGAGCAGACAGACTTCACATTTATCTGGAGAGGTTTATACAAACTGATGCTGATTGAGAAGAGTAGATCAAGGAGAAATTTATATACAATCACAGACACAACATGTGTGTGATGACCAACTATGACAGACTGTATTCTTCTCAGCAATGCAGTGATATAAATCAATCCCAAAAGACTCATGAAGTAAAGAGATGCCTACATCCAGAGAAATAACTAGAAAGAACTGAGTTTGAATCCTGATGGAAGCAAACTACTTGATCTTTTTCTTTTCATTGTTTGATTTTATTTCCTATTTACCATTTTTCATTCCATATAGTACAATTAACCTCATTAATGTCTAATTTGAAAGTTTGCAGATCCTATACTGGTCTATATGCCATCGTGAGGGGTGAGGGGAGGGAGGGAAGGGAAATTTGAAACTCAACTATGGAATTGAATCCTGTAAACTAAAAATAAACAAATTATTAAAAAAGAAAAAAGAATCATCCTTCCTTCAATATTCATATAAGAACAGAAGTGATCTGAAGTAATATTCATTAAAAATTAAAGAAATATTCAAATAAAGCATAATATTCTAATAAAAAAAGAACACATCAGGGCAATTTTCCTTGAAAATTTCTTGAAGGATGGTTTCTAGGTTCTTTTATTTTTTTGATCATGGCTTTCAGGTAGTCCAATAATGCTAAAATTATCTCTCTTGGATCTATCTTCCAGATCAGTGGTTTTTCCAGTGAGATATTTCACATTGCCTTCTATTTTTTTCATTTGTTTGGATATGTTTAATAGTATCTTAATTTCTCATAAAGTCACTAGCTTCCATTTGCTCCAATCTAATTCTGAAGGAATGATTCTCCTCAGTGAGCTTTTGAGATTATTTTTCTATCTGGAAAATGTGGCTTTTTAACACATTTTTCTCCTCATTACATTTTTTGAGTCTCTTTTACCATTTGAGTTACTCTATTTTTAAGGCGTTATTTTCTTCAGTCAGGCTGTTGACTTTCAATTCACAATTTTCTTAAATCATTTTCATTTCTCTTCCAAATTTTTCCTCCACTTCTTTTATTTGGTTTTCAAAATCCCTTTTCAGTTCCTCTATGACCTGTAACCACCTTGTATTTTTCTTGCAAACTTTTGGTGCAGGGGTTCTGAGTTCACTGTCTTCCTTCTGTTCCATGCTTTGATCCTTTTTTGTCCCCAAAATAGAATTCTAATGTTGGGTTCCTCTGCTTCCTTTGCTTCCCTCATTTACTCATGTTCCCACTCAATTACTTGACTTTTGGGCTTTTTGCCATTGTAGGACTCTGTTACCAGAGTAGCTTTGTCCCAAATGCTAGGGTTTTCTCAGGTGCAGAAGGTATTATTTGGGTGGCTTCTCTGAAGCCTCCACACAATCTGGCAAACTGATCACACACCCCAGGACCTTTACCCTAGACTGCAATCCAGATCCAAGCAGATTAAAGCAAGAGCGTTTAAACCTCAGACTGGACACTTGGTCCCCCTACAGTATGCAGGCCAGTAGCTGGAGCTGCCACATGTGGGTGGCTGCAGGGCCACTGCAACTCAGTCACTTCTCACCGGGGGGCAAAAGCTAAGGTACTCTGAATTCCCAGGTCCCAAAGTCTATACTGCACTCAACTCTCACTTTGTCCTTGGAATCTATGGGTTGTTAATTATTGAAACCACCACAGCTGCTGGTGATTTGAAGTCCCTCCACCTGGTGGCTGGTCAGGCAACCCTGGGGCTGGCATGGCTTGCATGGGGCTTAGGTCCTCTCCCAGAGTGCTGGGCTAGCCACTTGCTGCCGGCCTGCTGGGCTGCCCTCAGCAGGTAATTAGTTTCTCTGTGTCATTTTGTGGATTCTGTAGCTCCAAAGTTTGCTCAGAATCACTTTTTACATGAATTGAAGGAGGTGAGAGCCAGAGCCCCATGGAAGTCCTATTTCTACTCTGCCATCCTGACTCTGTTCCCCCTTGTCATTTCCCTTTCAAAGTGTATACAAATCTTTATTTTAATATTAGATTTTAGAAATTTGTCAGAAATCAAATTAACCTTAAATCATAATACATAGGATCCACATTTATTCATTTTTTAAAGGTACATTTCACTCTAGATCTAAGCAATTGTTTTGCTCCCCACCAATTTATTAAGGTTATCAATAGCTATCCCAAAATCACATCTTCATTGTCTTCAAATACTTGATATTAACGTTATTTGAAATTGATAGCTTGTACTGAGGGAACCTACAGTTTCTCCTGATTTCTTCCTTCATTTTGGCTCTCAGTTCTTTATTATATCCTTCCCTGTTTGAATATCATGTTCTTGGGCAGAGAAAACATAAACAAACAAGAATTTGTGTATAGATAACTTTACTAACCACCATAGGAAATTTAAAGTTTAAAAAAAGAATGACTCAAATAACAGAGTTTTCATTCTAGCAGAGAGTTGTCACAACAATACAACAAGAAGACATTATCCTTATCACATAATGAATGTTCAATAAGTCCTTGTAGATTCAAATGCTTAGTAGAGAATGTACAGACAAAAGAGAGAATCTCCCAAGAGATGACTATGTACTTATGGTACTTTCCTGGTCACAAATGACACATTATTACAAAGGACCTAAATTTTTTTTTCAGTTTTATGAAGTCTAGGAGTAGAAACTGAAGAGGCATAGGGTAAAATCATTTTTTTACAATGTTGTTGAAGACAAAATATGCACAAAATGAAACTAATTTGTGATGTGAATAACTCACTAAGAAGGTGTTCTAAGAACAGAATTTGTTGTTTTAATTTTATCTGACTCTTTGTGACCCTATTTTTTGTTGTTGTCGTTGTTGTTTTTGCAAAGACATTGGGGTGGTTTATCATTTCCTTCTCCAGCTCATTTTATGATAAAGAGCTGAGGTAAATAGAGTCAAATGACTTGCCCAGTATCACACAAATACTATGTGTCTGAAGACAGAATTGAAAGCAGGAAGATGAGTGTAGCTGCCCAAGGGAATGTACATTAGTATATAAATATGGCATAAATATGGCATCTTTGTTTAGTCTGTTATTAATGGTAATTTGTATTTAGCTTTTTCATTTTCTTTTGATTCCCATGCTGGTATTTCTATGAGGAAAATAGGTTTAAGTGACTTACCCAGGATCATACAGCTAGTAAGTATATGAAGCCAAATTTGAATTCAGCTCTTCCTGACTCCAGGCCTGGTACACAATTCACTATGCTACATATTTACTCCAAGACAATATGGCTAATACTGATCTCATATTTATATGTCATTATTATCATCACAGCAGTGAGGTGGCAGAGTGAATAAAGTGCCAGGACTCTTTCTGAGTTCGTAGCTAGCCTCAGATATAACTGATTAATCCTGGGCAGCTCACTCAATCCTGTTTGGCTCAGTTTCCTCTATAAATGATTTGGAGAAGGAAATGGCAAAGCATTCCTAAGAAAATCACCAAAGGGTATCACAAAGGGTTGGACTTAACTGATAATGACTATACAACAAATATATCCATTTAGAATTTATAAGAGCATATGATGTGAAATGTTGGCATACAACTAAATTCTGCCAAAAGTTTTTAAAATCATCTTTTATTTTGTATAATGAATTCGTTTCTAGTAGATTTGACTTTTGTTTGTTCCCCACACCAATTTTCTATATTAAATAGCTTCTGGATTTTATTTTCCTTATGTGTCTGATTCATATTTTTCTTGAAATTAATCAGTATCACAAAATTTTGATAATAATTGCCATGAGGTACAATTTGAGGTCTGGTTCTTCTAATCTCCTCCATTCTTACTTTTTTTACAATTTTTTTTTCTGTGAAATGCTTGAGATTTACTTCTACAGATGAATTTTTTGAAGTATTTCCCCAAACTCTTTAGGGTATTCTTTTGTTAGTTTGATTGACATATTACTGAATAAACAATTTAATTCAAGTCATATTATTATTTTCAAAACTATAATTTCATGGCCTAAATTTGAGGGAAGATTGTCTCTTCAATTATTTATGTCATTATTTCTCTAAAGAGTATATTCTTTTTGTATCCATAGGTTTCTTTTCTATTTATATATATATATATATATATATATTTTACAAATTAGCTTATTTGTTTTTGTTTTCAACATTCAGTTCCATATGTTTGAAATTTTGTCTGCCTCCTTCCCATTCCCCACCTCAAAGATGGTGTACAATCAAATACAGCATTTAAATGTACATTCTTATTAAACATATTTTCAAATTAGTCATGTTAATATAGAAGAATTGGAATAAATGAGAATTAGAATTAGTACCATGAGAAAGAAAAAAAACAAAACCAAAAAATGGAATGCTCCAAGAATTTGCATGCCATACTTGTGCAGGGGCCAGGGTAATCTTCTCTGTATCATTCCAGTTTTAGTATATGTGCTTCCAAAGCAAAGACTTTTGTGTTTCTTAGTAGATAGCCTCACAAATAATCTATACATTCAGTAGTTATTTCATATGGAATTTCTCTTTCTACTGCTTTCTGCTAAGATATTTTGCACATGAATATAAAAAGAAACAGGTTTTTTTTAGCCTATTTCTATAATTCCTTTTGTTATTCTATTAATTTTAATTGATTTTATTTTTTTCTTTAGGGTTCTCTAAGTAGATTATCATATCTTCTAAAAGAGTTTATTTTTATTTTCTCTCTCATCTTTTCAAATTAAAATTTCACCTAATTCTAGAATTTGTCAAATAATATCTGAGAGGCAGCTATGTGGCTCCATGCATAGAGTACCAAGCTTGGAGTCAGGAAGACCTAAGTTTAAATCTAATTTCAGACACTTACTAGTTATGGGTTACTGAATAAGTTACTATCTCTGTTTACCTTAATCCACATGGTGATGAAATTGGAAACAAATTCAGTATCCTTCCCAGAAAACCCCATGGATAGTTTTGGTGTGATATGATCCAAAAGGTCAGATGCTACTGAACAACAAGCAATAGAAATCTTTGCTTTACACTTGATCTGGAAATGTTTTAAAATTTCTTTATTACAGATAATTTAATATTAATTTTAATTATATACTATTGATCATATAAAGGAAACAATAATTTATTATTATACTTTTAATAACTTCAAACAGAATAAAGGCACTGCATTGTTTTCTGCTTATATTTTTGCAAAAAGAAAATAAGACTTGGAAACATAATTAGTTGTTTCTTGTGTGTGTGATTTTTGTATAATTGATTTGTAAATTATACAATTCTCAGTCCAGTTCCTCATCCACTAAAACACTCAATTACTTTTGTTTATAAGATTTGCTATGCACCAAATAAAGCTTTTATGTCCTATAACATCATTGTAAATGTCTTTACTAAACTGATCTACTAATTGTTAATAGAATCTTATAAGATATGTTGTAGAACAATATGCATTTGTCTAAAACCAGAGCTAACATTTGCCTTCTTGGGAAGTAACTTCTAAGTATGTTTTAGAGTGGTAGCTAAGAGAAAGTGCTAAATATGGACCAAAATTGAATACTATGAAAAGTTACAAAAGTTTTTTTCTCTTAATAAGTTGATATAAAGTCTTCTGCAATTAAATCATCAAGCTATCCACCACAGTAATTTTCATGGAAATTGAAACTCAAATGCTTGGTAAGGGTGTTCCCTGAAATCCCTGTCACTGGAGAAGACTGAAGCTGGCAGATCAATTGAAGTCAGAGCTCTAAGCTGCAAATAAGACTTAAACTGATAAAGAGTTCATAGAAAGTCTGCTATCAATATCATAATCACTCAATAGTGAGGCATCAGATTTTCTAAGGAGGGACAAATCAGCACAGGTCAAAAAGATAAGATCAAAGTTTTCATGCCAATCAGTAGCAGGATTAGACCTGTATGTGGCTGCTGCACTTTCATCCTGGGTAAGATAAGGAGACTCAGTCACAAAAAAGAAAATAAATAAGAAAAGGGAAAGATAAAGAAGGAGATAATGAAGGCAGAGGAGGGGGGAAGAGGAGCAGAGAGAAGAAGAGGGGGATGAGAAGGAGAAAGAGGAGGGAGAAGGGGAGAAGGAGGAGGAGGAGAAGAAGAAGAAGAAAGAGAAGAAGAAGAAGAAGAAGAAGAAGAAGAAGAAGAAGAAGAAGAAGAAGAAGAAGAAGAAGGAGAAGAAGAAGAAGAAGAAGGGGGAGGAGGAGGGGGAGGAAGAGGAGGAGGAGGAGGAAGAGGAGAAGAAGAAGGAGAAGAAGGAGAAGGAGGAGGAGTTCTTCGAAGAGGAGGAGTAGGATGAGGACAAGGAGAAGGAGTGGGAGGTGGATAAAGAAGAGGAGCATGAGATTTTTTGAAGCTTTTGCCTTCTATTTTTAAGCTTAAGAACATTGCAATTTGAATATAAAGTGAGCAGTTAACTCTTAACTTTCTGAAGTTCCATGAAGATAGCATAATCCCTTCATCAAAGCTGTCCATGATAACTAGTGTTCCATTGCAGGTGCTTTTACCACAAAATACCTGATGAGAATTATGGAACTAAGATATTTCTCTAAGCATAATATCGTATTTTTAAAGCTGAAAGAAATTCAGATGAAGGGTGCTAAAGTTGATGTAAGTTAGCTGACATCATCCAAATATCCTCTTCAACATCTTGACATAATTGGTTAGAATTTTACAGCACTGGACTCTGAGACATCCTTGGAATTCCCCTCAGAAGGTTTTGGTATCCCCAACCTCCTGACTAAGCAACAGTATTCTAGTAATATGATTGATTTCAGTGTCAAGACCATAAGCAGTGGGCAAGATATAATAAAACTTCAAGAGACTTTTAAAAAGTATTCCCTAAATTTTTAATTCTGTACTTCTATATTTGATGCTCTTCTTCATTAAATTCCATCATTAGAGGTAATTTAGGAATAAATATTTCATCCAAGCAGTTATTTTCCATTTTTCAGCTCAAAAAGATTAGAGAATGTCCCAGGTATAGCAGAGGCACAACTAATTTATTGCTAGAGCCACCATATATTAAATTTTTCAGAATCTTAAGTCTTAGAGTTATTCTTATCTTAAGGCCTACCCCTTGCCATTAGCTTCCATGTTCTTAACAGATTCATCAGGCATGACAAGACTGAATTAGAACTAAAATTTCCTATGTGACCTGGTCAGACTGCTCTATCTATATGCATCTGTGCTAAAGAAAATCATAACTTTCAGTGACAGTAATAATTTCTGGCTTAGGCCTAGTTTGAATTACAAATTAGTATTCCCACCATTTCCACTCAGTTAAACTTTTTCATTTATCCCGGATTAAGGTATAGGCAAACTGATCTGTGTCAGTAGGAATTTTAGTATTGATAGTTCACATTTTGTTTAACACAGCCACCTGTTACATACCAACAACAAAATACTCTCTTGCTCATAAAAACTTAAAACAAACATTTTAATATTGGCATATTGTATTCAACAAGTAGAAGCTAGAATTAAACTTTTATTTATATTTTTGTTGAACCATTTAGTGAAATACACATACACATTTATGACAGTCTATACCTGTACTAAAACGTTAAGCAAATCTTTACTGTTAAAATTGAATCATTTGATTAATTTTATAAATAATCCACATAGAATATCTACCAGTTTTGGATTAAATATTTTCATATTAGATATAATGGCTATAATGTAAATGCAGTAAAAATGTTATCAGTTAAAAATTTCCAGTGCAAATGGAATTTGTACTGTTTTGCTTCCCACATACTGAAAACTGCTTTTAGGTCAAATAAATTTAAGATTCAAAATATTAATTGTAGCTTGCTAACATCATGGGTTTGGGTTTCTTGGGGTTTTTTTTGACTGTATATTAATTCCTTTTATTTCTGATTATTTAACATATCTTTTAAAATGTGATTCTTTTTCCCTAAGTATATGCTTTGTACTCTCTTGTATTCAGGTCAACGCTTATTACATTTCCTGTTTGTGCTTCTGGTCCCTTTGCATTATTTCCTTCCTCAGTAATTTTCACACAATCTCTCAATTTCACATCCCAGGGAAATCTAATTAATTGTTATTTGCTCCCTCTTCCAGATTGTTAATGGAGACATTAAATAAGACCAGACAGAACAGCAGGCTCTCTGTTCTCCCCCCACACAGACCCTCCTAAATGAGCCATTGCTTTAGCCACTTTACTTGTCTTGCGATCTTCCAGTTATTTTGCTTTTTCACTATTAAAATTCATCTCTGAACCCTATGGAGTAAACTTTTCAAGTTAGAATGAGTCATTGCTTTAAGCAGGTCAGCATGCAAACGTGATTTTTTAACATTCCATTCATTTCTTAATCTGGTAATTTGTTTAAGAACTATAATTAAAGCTAGCAAATTGGTCTAATGCTATTTGGTACACATCAATTATATTCACCACTGTGCAGGCATAGAACACTGTGCTCAGTATTCATGGAATAATGTAAAGAGCAAAGTATTTGGAATCAGAGGAGACTTGTGTTTAAATTTGAGATCTGGTATATACTAGCTATGTGATGTGGGGTGAACTATTTAATCTCACTCTCCCTCTGCTTCCTCATCTGTTAAAGAAGAGTGGGCTACTTGGTTTCTTAGGTATCTTCCTGCTATAAACCATTCAAACCCTCATTCAAATAGAATGGAGGAAGTGAAGGGAAAAGATAAATTCAGGCAGTACAGAAACTCATTAGTCTCTAAATACATGATTCTATACTATGTAAAGGGTTGTAAAGAAAATGTCTATTTTTATATTAATTGTACAAGAGGAGGGAACATATTCAACTATTAAATATGAATTTTATACGAAGGAGATAATGATAAGTCATAATACACAGAAATTTTTTAGAAAGGTTGTTGTTGGTGTTGTTGGTTGTAAGAGAAAGAACACAGTATCCTGAAAATGTGGAATAAAGATTTTTAGGTACTACAGAGATACTGAAGAATAAATGTTTCAAAGAGGATGAAAATAATTTTCTATGGATATAAATTAAATGAAGGAAAAGAAGAGAGAAAAGGAAGGAAATAATATTTGAAATTCATTTCACTGAAAAAATCTAAGATATGAATAAGTAATAGATTATGGACTTCCTGGACAAGTGACAAAGTAGTTGGAGGATTAAATACTATCTCTATTTTCCATTAACTTTAAAATAGCAACAACATCAACAAAAAAAAAAAATTAGGAATTATGTTCCAGAGGCAGAGTAATTAGCACTGTATTTCCAAAATAAGAAAACAAAAGCCCCAACCAGCTGAGCCTTATGAATTAACAAGAATAAAAACATTAACCTATAAAAATGTTTAACCATTACAGCCACTACCCTATTTCAGCCACATGTACAAACTCTTGAAGGTACACAAACCAACCTATTAGATTATAACTTGAGATCCATTAATAGATTTCCATATTGCTGCAGATATTTTGCTAGAACAC
This sequence comes from Gymnobelideus leadbeateri, assembly GCA_011680675.1. Lineage (NCBI taxonomy): Eukaryota > Metazoa > Chordata > Mammalia > Diprotodontia > Petauridae > Gymnobelideus > Gymnobelideus leadbeateri. The sequence continues at coordinate 176,968 of WOXC01007819.1, read as the reverse complement.
TATGCTTTTGTATTTTCTCATTCGTCCAGTTGTAATGAGCAGCATACAATGACTCTCCTTAACCACACAAAAGAACAGTTAGGTTTAGGAGGAAAGAATCCAATTTGTTACCTCCTTTTGGAAATTTGTAGGCTAAAGAAACTCCAAAATTTCAGAGGCTTTTTCCTGAATATCTACCTCATCTTTCCCTAATAAGAAGATCCTGTTTCAGCATAGCCAGAGAACTAAACAATAGAAGGAATAGGGGCAGAGAATTGAAAGGCTACACAAGCCTGAAATAAACTGGATTCTACTAAGGCCATTTCTGTTCATCCTCCTAGAAGTTTTGCATAGAGACTAAGAGTGAGGAAAAATAAATTCCCCAAATGTGGTCAGGGGTTGAGATAGCTTTGTAGTACAGACAGGGTTCAAAAGATATACACAAATTTCAAACAATGTGAAAGGGGACTCCGAACAACTTCTGGAGCCACAGCACCCACAGAACAGCACAGAGAAGCTAACCTCCTGCTGAGGACAGCACAGCAGCCCTGCAGGGAGCAGCCAGCACAGCGCTCTGAGAGCAGGCAGCACAGTGTGCTGGGAACTGACAGCGCAGAGCCGAGCCCAGGTTCCAGAATTCCCATATCAAGGAGAAAATATTACAAGCAGGCAGGAAGAAACAATTTCAGTACTGTGGAAACGCAATCAGGATAGCACAGGATCTGGCAGCTTCTACAGTGAGGGATCAAAAGGGCTTGGAATATGATATTCTGGAGGGCAAAGGATCTCGAATTAAAACCAAGAATCACCTACCCAGCAAAACTGAGTATCATGTTTCAGGGGAAAATATGGTCATTCAATGAAATAGAGGACTTTCAAGCATTCTTGATGAATAAAACAGAGTTGAATAGAAAATGTGACATTTAAATATAAGAAGCAAGAAAAGCATGAGAAGGAAGACAAGGAAAAGAAATCATAAGGAACTTATCAAAGTTGAACTGATAGCCTACATGAAAAAACAATAATTGTAAATTCTCAGAATGAGAATAGTTAAAAGGAATATAAATGTGTGTATACATATATACATATATATGTGTGTGTGTGTGTGTGTGTGTGTGTACACATATATATGTCTATATAGGAATGTTTATGTTTGTATGAATAAATATAGCAGTGTGTGCATATATGTGTACAGGTATACATAGACAGAGGGCACAGGACCAAATGAATAGGAAAGGATGCTATTTAAAAGTTGAAATTGAGAGGTGAGAGAGAATATAATGAGAGGAAATGTGGAGAGACAGAATGGTGTAAATTATCTCATATAGAAGAGGCAAGCGACAACTGTTACAATGGAGGAGAAGACAGCAAGGCAAAAGAGAATGGGTCAACCTTACTCTCATTGAATATGGCTTAGGGAGGGAATGACATACACTAAATTGGGTATCTTGCCCTATAGGAGAGTAGAGGTTACAGGGATTAGAGGGAGGATGATGGAGGGGAGGGGAGGGTAGGTTGGGGTGAAGTTAGAAGCACATACTTTTGAAAAGGTACAGGGTCAAAGTAGAGAATAGATCAAGTGGGGGGCAGGATAGGATGGAGGGAAATATAGTCAGTCTTTGAAAATATATCCACTATGAAAATATTTTGCGTAACTACACACTCACAACTTATATTGAATTGCTTGTCTTCTCAGTAAGGATGGGTGACAGGGGAGGAAGGGAAAGAATCTGGAAATCGAAGTTGTAAAATCAAATGTTTAAAATAAAATTTCTATTATTTACATGCAACTGGGAAATAAGATATACAGGAACTGGGATATGGAGATCAATCTTGCCCTACTGGAATGTAAGAGGGGGGATGGGAAAGGATATAGGAGAGAGCAGATTGGGGGAGGAGGAACTTAAAATTATGTAATTAAAGTGAATAAAAAATGTACCAGAGAATCCATTACTATGTTTTTACCACAAGGAAGTCTTTGATGAGAAGAAAGTTACCTCATACACCAAAATGTTTATAGCAGCACTTTTCATGATAGTTAAGAATTGAAAACAACATAAATGGCATTTGTTGGGAGTTTAACATTTTTTGTACATGAATGCAATAGAATATTACTGTGCTATACAATAAAACTACTTGATGATTTAAGAAAAGTATGGAATTATTTGCAAGAACTGAAACAGAGGAAGCAGAGGCAATAAAACAATATACACAATAATAATAGCAATAAAAATGAAAAGAAGACTGACATAAAAATATAAAAATGAATATGAAGATCGGACCATTGCTTGAATGAACAGATATGTGAAAACACCTCAAACTCACTGCTTTCTGCATGTGGGAAGTCCATAGGTATAAAACATTGCACATGTTTTTGTGCTTGTTTAGAGTATTGAGCAGTTGAGTTGATTTATTTTTCCTTTTCTTTTTTTTGTAAATAGTTTTGCTACATGGGATGGCTCAATGGGAGGTGGTATCCTTGTCAAAATAGTTTTGATGGATCCCTATTTCCTCTAGAATAAGATGCAAGTTTCTATTGGGGGAGGGGGATTAATGTGTTTTATTTTAGACAACCTAAATGACATGCTTTAAAAAAAATAATGCCTCTCCTCTAAATCAAAATAAAAAATAATAAATGAATAAAGCTCATGATAATATCAGTCCAAGTTTGTTCAAGTCCTGGTGTTGTGTAGATGACACAAAGCAGCAAGTTATGATGACAGGTGAATTAAAGTAATCAGCTGAATTTGTTAATATATCTCCATTCCTAAATCATCCTTAAGGAAAATCACATATGGGGTTATGCTATCTTCACAGAAATTCAAGAGAGTTACCATGCACTCTGGAGTTATGTTTTCGCCTACAAAGCACACATAGCTTATTTTTAATTAGCAAGGAATGTTTATTTGTTATTCAACTTCATTCATAAAAGGTTTTACTTTATCTGACTTAGGTTCTTCAAGGCTGACTTTAATTGATTTTATGTTGTCTTTGATATATTTTTGTAGGATTTTTTTTTTTCCTGAAAGTAGTTTCTTGCAGATGATATGGTACATCAACTGCGGTGATTTTCAGTCGTCGATTCCTTCACCCTCAGGACCTTCAGCAGAGGCATTTCTACAGATGAGTGAATCATCAATGGTAGCTTCTGTGCTACACACCATCTTCCCCTCCATCTCCTAGCAGAACCCTTCGAGATCTTGTAAATGTAGAACACCTCATCAAGGCTGAAGAAGTCAGGGCAGATGATCATGGCGGCAGAAGGAGGGATCTCGCAGCTGCGGAGGCTCTAGCACTGTAGTCGCTGTAGCTCTGCGGTCGGTCCTGGGGAGAGCGGGAGTGGCGTTTGATGTGAGCTTGATGCAGTGGGGAGCAGAGCTTGGCTGCGGAGCGGGGAGCGGGCAGAAAAGCATAAGCTTCTGCATTTAGCATTTACGAATTTACAATCTGACTTTAGCCTACTTTTGCAGACTTTTTACATATCACTTCCCTTTGAAGAATTCTATAGTTTAGCCAAATTCTGACTTTTTCATCTGTAACTCTGTTTCCTATCTCCAATCCACTGCAAAAACTATCCCAACATACCTGTAATGTGTTAGTCTCTTAAAACCACTTAGCTTCTTTAACAGCTAAAGTTAAATGCGACCTGCTTTATGCGGTGATTCATGATTTCCCTCTTGATGCTGGTGCTTTTCTAATAAATTACTTTGTATTTTCTTTGAATGTATTTTGTGTTTACTTAGAATGTACAAGTAGAATAGAAATTCTTCAGAGAAGAGACTGGCTGTTTTTTGGTTTTTGTTTGTTTGTTTGTTTTGTCTTTATATCACAGGAATCTAAAATACTTCGTGGTACATGGTAGGCCATTGGGGAAACATACAGAAAAGAAGAAACAAAAACAAACAAAAAATGAAAAATAAAAACTTGTTTGCTAAGGAAACAAGCATCTATTAACTGTCTAATATATGCCAGGAAGTATGAGGAGTACTTTACAAATATCATCTTATTTGATCATTACCACAATCTTTCAAGGTAATTGCTCTTATAACCTTCCATACAGTGAGGAAACCAAGGAACAGATTCTTGCCCAGGTCACAAATTGACAAGTATCTGATGCCAAATTTGAATTCTGGGCTTTCTGACACTGGGGCCAGCTCTCTACCTACTACATAGCTTAGCTGCCCCTAAGAGAGACATATTTTTACATTAGAGAAATTCTCAGAGATCACAAACAGTTCTGCCATATACTTTCATAATTCCAAACGTTTTCTGAGAAAGAATCTCTTCACAAAGAATTTCTTTTGCAGAAAGTGTCCATAGATATAAGTAGCCTAATTACTGACAGTAGTAACAATTCTTTATATTCCTATAATTTACAGTATGTCCCTAGAATTCAAATAATAGTGGTGCAATATGGTTAAACTATGGTCAGTGTTACTGGTTTTCTAGTCATGTATTTACTGAGAAAGCTGCTGGCATTTTTGAAGCAAACTCCAATAATGGTGCAGATAAGACATAGGGGGGAAAATGATCGAATCTTGTTAAGTAAAGGAAATAGAAATAACATTTTTTTCATCATACTAGCTCTATTTTTATAATTTAAATGGATTTTGTTCCCATATTCAACTCAGTGTACTAGTTCATTGTGGAATTAATTGACCTGTTCTATTACACAAAATAATAATAATAATAATAACAAGTAAATGCATGGTGTTTATGATTATTTCAGCTATGTAAGCTATGTACTTTTGAAGTTAGGAAATGTCTGTTCAACAAATGTTATTAAGTGAGTTCATATAAAATATTTAACTCCCACCGGGTTTTGAAATAGTTAAATCAAAGTGATTAACATGCCGACATGAAAGGGCCAAGTGGGAAAAAGAAATAGATTTCCATGCTGTTAAATATAGCTGGAGAGTATTACAAATGGCAACTAAAAGGAGTTTAAATGAGTTGAAAGATCTCTTATGAATTAACATATTAAGGGAAATGTGTCTCTGAAGGCAACAGGGCTCCCTATCATACCCGCTATCAAGAACTTTAGTGCACTCTGTCCTCCTTCATAATTATTTCTGGGATTTAAATGACTCTGTTTTCTCTTTGCCACTGGGGGGAAAAGATGAAAATGACCTTTAAATAAATAATTCACATATAGGTTTCAATGCAATCTTCAATAGTCTCTCCTTTAATAAAAGATTATATACAGCTTTTAATATTTTTATTAGTCTGAATAGTATATTTTAAATTTTGTTTAGTAGCATTGTAGAAAAAACATTTCCAAATTAGATTTGCATGCAAAAATTATGGCACATATGTGTATTACATACATATAGAAATTTAAGTGAATTTTGAATAACTGAGTGGAGAAGGATATTGATGCTAATTAGATAAGGGAAAGAAAGAGAATAAAACATATAGCATTTTTAACTGAGTTGGGGGAATGTGTTCTTGAATTTTGATTTTTTTACTTTTAGATCTGCATGCATACCATTTTGATCCTTGTATCACAATGAAGCAGCTAAGTTGGGTGATTGGCTAGCAGAGGTTTCTTTTAACTGTAAATGAGGATATTTGTAATCATCTCAGCATGATGTAAGCCTATGGATCATGGATTTTGTGTAGTATAATCATCCTTTAAACAAAGTTCAGCTAGCCCTATGTGAAAAGATTTTTTTTCTAAAAGTTTAGATGCAATCAAGTCATTCCCCCTACTCAATAAATTCCAGGGGCTATATGTTGCCTCTAGGATCAAATATAAAATGGTCTGTTTGGCATTTATAGCCATAAGTACTAACCTTCTGTTACCTTTCCAGTCTTCTTATGCCTTATCACCTTGCTCCCTCACACAATTCTCTTCAAACCAGTGACCCTGGCCTCCTGTCTGTTCTAAGAACAAGACATTCCCTTTCTCAGTTCAGGGCATTTTCTCTGCTTATCTCCTTTGTCTAGAACACTTTCCCTCCTCCACTGCAACTACTGACATTTCTGGATTACAGCCTATTATCCTATATCATATATGATATTAATTATATCTTATTTATCCTGTATATAGCTTTCTTGGTATAAATTTCTTTGTATGTGGTGTCACCAATTAGTTTGTAAGCTTCTTCGTAACAAGAGTTTTCTACTTAGTACATAGGAGACACTTAGTAAATGTTTATTGATGGACTGAATTTCTGGAGCAGAATATAAATGAAGAATATTTTGAATGTTTAAATGAAAATAATAAGATTTATTCATTAAATTGAGTTGAATAATGATGGAGACATTCTATAAAGAGTTGGCAAATATATATATATATATATGATTCAAAGTTGCTAGCTTAAAATATTCTCAATAATTTCAGATATAAGTATGTGAGCTGCGTGTTTTTCACCATGTATACATGTAATTTCATTATTAAGATAGTACTTCCCAAAAGATTATAAGATAAAAAGACCTGAGTGAAAAGCAGAAAGAAGAAATAAGGAGACATATAGAGGAAGGGTGAATGTAAAAAAGGAGAGAGAGAAAAAAATGAAGGGAGCAAAAGAAAAGGAAGAAGAAAAGCATAAAGGAGAAGAAAAGGGAGAGAATAGTGAAAAGAACAAATAATTGAAAAAAGAATGCTGAAAGATCCAAGGGTAGAATATGTATGATTGGTAATTTATCCTAGTAGGGCCACATATGACAGGCAATCGTTTCTTGAATCAGGCTTTGAATCTCATCCTAACCTTTGGTTCATGAATCATCCTATGGTAGTAGCTAAAAAATTATGATAATTTTACTTTCAAGGATTCAGAACAATAAAATGCATTATAGTGTCAAGTCAGAGAAATTTATGGAAATTACAATTATTTTAAAATATTACATGAAAGGTACTATTTTGCTCTGCTACCCATCATTCTAGCATAAGGGCACATGATTAAAAAATTCAGAACAACTCCTCTGACAATCAGCCTAGCCCCACAAAGATCAAAGATGAAGCAAAATCATAACCTTTTGACTCACTGGCTAATAGATTGAACCAATCAATTCAATTAAAGGGATCATATCACTTTTTGATTTCATAATGCCAAGCAATAGAAATCATCACAAAAAAGCCTTTTAATTAAGAACTCTTTAGGATAATAAAAATTTGAGCTGTAAGAGCCCTTAGAAATCATCTAGTCTAGCCTCCAGAATGTTTTGCTCATGTAGCATAGTTAATTACTGAGCTTAAAAAGGAAAACTATAAAAGTAGGTCCTGAATCAATCTGAAGATTTCCAAAGCAAATCTATACTCCTTTCTCTCTTATTCTATATTATAATAGAATAAACACTTGATTTACAATCATATGACCTGAGTTCAAATCATGACTTTGCATTTATCATGTGATTTTGAAAAATACACATATCATGTCTAGTTCTCTTTTCTTTTAGGTTTAATAAAGAGCAAGGACTAGATAATTTGCACAGTCTCAATTATAAATCATATGACTTTATAATCCTAAATCATTTAGGATTATTTTTTACAACTGCTTTCTTTCCAACATTTAAAAGGATGATTATCGGGGCGGCTATGTGGCTGGCGCAGTGAGTAAGAGCACTGGCCTCGGAGTTGGGATGACCCGGGACCGAATCCAGTGTCAAGAAATGAGCACCCACGGGGTCAGAGCCAAGATGGCGGAGTAGAAACAGCTCCTCCAAGCCTCTCTGCCCCCAGATTCTCCACAAACTATGTAAAAAAGGACTCTGAAAAACTTCTGGAGCCCCAACACCCACAGAACGACACAGAGAAGCTAACCTCCCGCTGAGGACAGCCCAGCACCCTGCAGGAAGGACCAGCGCAGCGGTCTGGGAGCCGGCAACGCGCAGAGCGCACAGCTCAGGAGCCGAGCTGAGCCCAGCCGAGCCCAGGTCCACTTGAGCCGAGGTTTTAGCCCAAGGGCGGCAGGGCCAGCAGCAGGCTGGAGGAACCCCAGAACACCAGGAACTGTGGCGACCCCAGAATTATCAACATAGACTTGCCTAGGACAAAGTAAGAGGTTAGTGTCCTATGGACTTTGGGACCTGTATTTGGGGAATGAGTCAGCTCCCTCCCCTGGGGGCTAGAAGCCTCTGAGGAGACACGCCATTTTGTAGTTTTCATAGGCATTTCTGGCTCCCAGCCTACAAATCGTGGGGAGATCCAGCGATCAGTCTTGGGGGGTAATCGCTCTTGCTTTAACCTCCCTGAATCTGGATTGTGATCTAGGGTGGAAGTTGTGGGTGGGTTTACAGCTTACCAGAAACGGAAGTTGCCCCCCACACGTTCGGGACGTAAATTCCTCTAGCTGGCCTTAAAGCCATAGTGTGGCAACAAGCCCAAAAGTCAAGCAATTAAGTGGCAACATGCCAAGGCAAAGGAAACAGAAAAATGCAACCCTAGACTCTATTTTGGGGGCATAGAGCGGGAAAAGGACTGTGAGGTCAGAAGTCCTGCTCCAAAAGCCCCAGGGAAAACATGAGCGGGTTGCAGGCCATAGAGGACCTTAAGAAGGACTTTAAAAATCAAATAAGAGAAGTGGAGGAAAAATTAGAAAGAGAAATGAGAAGGATGCAGAAAAGTATGAAATGAGGGTCAACAGCCTGACTGAGGAAAACAACACCTTAAAAAATAGACTAACTCAAATGGCAAAGGAGGCCCAAAAGGGCAATGAGGAGAAGAATGCCTTTAAAAGTCGAATTTGCCAGATGGGAAAAGAATCTCAAAAGTTCACTGAGGAGATTCATTCCTTCAGAGTTAGACTGGAGCAAATGGAAGCTAATGACTTTATGAGAAATCAAGATGCTGTTAAGCAGATCCAAACAACGAAAGATTAGAAGGCAATGTGAAATATCTCATGGGAAAAACCACTGACCTGGAAAATAGATCCAGGAGAGACAATTTAAAAAATTATTGGACTACCCAAAAGCCATGATCAAAGAAAGAACCTAGAAATCACCCTTCAAGAAATTCTCAAGGAAAATTGCCCTGATGTTTTAGATCCAGAGGGCAAAATAGAGGTTGAAAGAATCCACAGGTCACCTCCTGAAAAAGATCCCAAAAAGAAAACTCCCAGGAATATTATAGCCAGGTTCCAGAATCCCAGATCAAGGAGAAAATACTACAAGCAGCCAGGAAGAAACAATTTCAATATTGTGGAAACACAATCCGAATAGCCCAGGACCTGGCAGCTTCTACACTGAGGGATCGAAGGGCATGGAATATGATATTCCAGAGGGCAAAAGAACTGGGAATGAACCCACAGGTCACCTACCCAGCAAACCTGAGTATTTTGTTTCAGGGGAAAATATGGTCATTCAGTGGAATAGAGGACTTTCAAGCATTCTTGAGGAAAAAAACAGAATTGAATAGAAAATTTGACACCCAGACACAAGAAGGAAGAGATGCCTGAGAAGGTAATCAGGAAAAGAAATCAAAAGGAACTTATCAAAGTTGAACTATTTACATTCCTATATGGAAAAGCAATAGCTGTGACTGATGATATCTTTTTCACTATGAAAATAATGGAAGAAGGGGGTGTGGTCATATGAATACATATGTGAATGTGTGTGTATATGGTTACAGTTATATATGGATAGAGGGCATAGGTTGACTTTGTTGGGAAGGGAGAATACTCAAGGGATGAAATTATGAGGTGAGAGAGGAAAGTGGCAAGAGGAGAGGGGGAGAGACATGGTAGGGTAAACTATCTCATGTAGGAGAAGTGGTTGCAAAGGAGGGGGAGAATAAGGAAGGCTAAAAAGGCAAAACCACATTCACATTGAATTTGGTTCAGGGAGAAAAATGACATACATACTAAATGGGATATCTCAACCTGCAGCAGGATAGGGGGAAGGGGGATGAGAGGAGGGATGATGGATGGGAGGGCATCCCTGGGGTGAGGGGAGGTTGGAAGTACCCACTATAGAAGAGGGACAGGATCATGTAGGGAATGGACCAGGTGGGGGGTGGGATGAGTGGGAGGGAATTATAAGCAGCCTTGTACAATACATATACTATGATAATGTTTTGCATAGCTAGACATGCACAACATATACTGAATTACTTATCTCCCAAGAGGAAATGGGTGACAAGGGAGGAAGGAAATGGATCTGAAATTCGAGGTCGTAACATTAAATGTTTCAAATATATATAAATACTATTATTAATACTCTTTTGCCTATAATTGGGAGATAAGATGTGAAGGCATTGGGACACAAAGATTCATCTTCCTCCAATGGAAAAGTCGATGGGGGTATGGGAGAAGGTATGGGAGAGAGCAGATTGGAGGAAGCGATATCTTGTGGGACTGCTATTCAGGGAGGTTGGGTAGGGGAATAATGGGGGGAAAATGATTGTAATTCAAAATCTGGCAGAAATGAATGATGTAAAACAGAAGTTAATAAAGTATTTGTTTAAAAAAAAAAAAAGAAATGAGCACCCACACATAAATAATGACTAGCCCGTGTAACCTTGAGCAACTTACTTAACCCCAATTGCTTTAAAAAAATAAAATATATATACAAAATATTTTTAAAAATAAAAAATAAATAGAAGGATGATAATTATTGTCATCATCATCACTATTAGCATTAGTAGTAATAATAATATGTTGACACTTACAAACTCTCTCTCCTTACTTAATACCCTTGGGTCATATGGCTTTCTGCAGGAAGATAAGATATCTTTATGTTAATCGTCCAGCAAAGGAAATTAATTAGGGGAGTAAACAATCTAAATTGCCCACCTGGTGGCATGTACTTGAGGCATTAACACAGTGTTTGATTTCTCTATGATATATTGCAGAATAATCTTCATAAGAGTCTGCTTATTCCCAGTTACTAGCCAAGAGAGGGAACTCTGTTCAGAAATAGCTAGACTGTTCCAGCCATAGTCAAGCCCTTATTTTGGCTGAAGTGCTTAGAATTTGGATTAAACCTCTTTTATTGTAAAATTAATTGAGATAATAAAAGTATTTATAAGTAAATAAAACATAAAATCTGTTATTTCTATCTGGATCTTTAGATATCACCCAATTTGAACTACTTTTTAAGTTCAGATATTCGTAGAATTCAGATTTACCACTGTTTTCTGTCTCAAATGGACACACAAACCTTGAGTTTTCTGCTAAGCTTCCTCAATTGCCCTCCCTGATTTCATGAATGTAACTGAGAGATTCCAATCATATGCATTGGTAACTCATGGGGGAAAAGAATGGAACAAAGGAAATTCTGCCTCAAAACCACAGATTAGAATCAGTTGAAGGCGACTTGTTGGCCACCCAGATGCTCCTCACTCCAGGGGCGCAGTGGTCTTTGTCGTGGTCCCTCGTCCAGGCAGTGGCCGCTGCCTGACCTTCCTTCCTCCGAGGGTTCCTCCCCAGCAGCAGCAGTAGCAGCGCCTCCCTCCCAGCCTCGGACCCGCAGGTTGTTCCAAGCCCCGAAGGCTTGCTGCTGCACAAGGATTCATAAAAAGGCAGAAATTTGGAAGAAGAGCTCTGCGTAAGAACTACGTGGTATCCGTGGAACACTGAGCCCAGCAAAGATTTTATGATTTTCAAGACCAGAGGAGCAGACATTGGAGCAGTTCACAGACACCTGAAAACATTGACAAGCTTGCAGGGTGTGAGGTATACGTTGCTTTTCCACCTTTGTGTGGCAACAGCTATGCCCTTCCAAATGTCTTCCGGGCATGTGTGCCCTTCGAGTCCTGTCCCTTTGGTGCCAGTCCAGGTAGCTCCCCCACCTCCTATGCTGCTCGTGTGGGTGCCACCCACTATATGCTGTGTGACCACCTTTCCTCCTCCCCGTTTGCTTCTGTCTGAGCGCTTCCAGGTGTGTGTCCCCTGGCCTAGAGCTGTTTCACCTGTGTACCCTAATCCACGCATGTACCCTAACCCACGTGTGTATCCTATTCCACGTGCTGCCTGGCAATATGTACGCCGCTCCACTGCTGTTTCTGCTTGGGAGATCCCTGTGATAGCTGGCCAAGTGTGTGCCTCTCCAGGACGCAGGAGCCCTGCTTCTTCTGTTGCCCGGCTACGTAGGCCTTCCTCCATGATTGCTTCCACACAGGAGCCCCGTCCTGAATGCCACGTGGCCCCGAGCATGCCCTTCCGTGAATGCTTCAGTGTGGGAACCCAGCCCCGTGTGCTGCCTGCCCAGTTGTGTGACCCTGCGCACATCCTGCCTGCCCAGCTGTGTGCCCCTGCTCATGTGCCGCTTGCCCACACAGTCTACCCTCCACACTTGCTGCCTGCCCATGTGGGCATTCCCCCGCAGGTGTTTGTTCAAGGCTGCTCTTCCCCAGGTGTTGCCCAAACCACTTCTATAAGGGAGGCTGTGCTGCCTGCTTCAATGGGTTCCTCTTCATGTGCCTCCTGGCCAAGTGAGCCTGAGCCCTAGAGCCTTTTGCTCTGGAGCTCTGTTCTGTGTCCAACTGCTATGGGCAATGTCTGCACAGAAGTGTATGCTGCCTTCCCATGGTTATAGGAGCTCCTCCTCGCATGTTCTTGGCTCATGTCTCTCTATTATGGGCCCTTCTCTGTGTCCATGTCATGGAGAATGCATGTGTTACCAGAGAGTGTACCCTAGGTTTATGAAGATGATGGTCTAATGTTACTTGTCTTGCCATTATTTTTGTTGTATTAAATAGAATAAATGAATGAATTGTGGGAAAAAAAGAATCAGTTGAAAGCAAGAAACACTGTGAGGACAAACTGGCAATTTCAGCAAATTTGAAATCTCTTCTTGTGGCTGTTGTCCTTATTGCTACATTCTGATCAGTATCTCTCCCATTTGATGGACCTGTAGTCACCTATGTCCCATGAATTCTTGCCTTCAACAAAGGAATTGTCAAGAATAGCATATTCTTTGTGCCTCCTCACATGGTGCCAGTTACAAAGTGCTTGGATTTCTGACAGCAGCAGAAGTAGGTAGAAGGCACCATGAGCAGCATCACAGATAAAGTCCAAACCATACCAATCTACATTATGTAGCATCACAGAGCCAGGGCAGAGGAAGGAAAGAAGGAAGGAAGGAAGGAAGGAAGGAAGGAAGGAAGGAAGGAAGGAAGGAAGGAAGGAAGGAAGGAAGGAAGGAAATCTAAATGCCAGAATATATAACTTCATATGTCAGGGTACTTTGTCCTTTTTAAGAAAGAGTTCGCTGGGGGCGGCTAGGTGGCGCAGGGAGTAGAGCGTCGGCCCTGGAGTCAGAAGGACCTCAGTTCGGATCCAGCCTCAGACACTTAACACACACAAACAAAAAACCTAGCCATGTGACTTTGGTTACTTGACCAAGTTACTTGTGACCAAGTTACTTGACCCCAATTGCCCTCCAAAAAAAAGAAAAAAAAAAGAGTTCACCAAGACTCTAATTGGAGAGAGATAATTATCCTCTCTTGTATAAGAACCATAAGAAACTGTTTTGATAGTTTTCTTCTCTCTGAAAAATCACTGTATAACCTAAGGAAAATATTATTCAAAGAAATGAAAGGGCAAAGGAGATCTAGAGGTTACATTACCAATATTCATAATTAATGTGGTTGGCAGTAATATTAATACTGGTAGTATTAATAGTGATTATTAGTTATTAATTGATTAACTAGTTGTAATATTAATTATTATTATATAAATACATTTTGCTTTTCCAAATGCTTTCTCATATTTGTTTTGTCGTTTGATCATCATAATAATCACTTGAGTTTAAATGGTCAGTAGCATTGTTCACATTTTGCACATGAAGAAATTGAGATTGAGGATTGAGTAAGTTCCTCAGATTACCTCAAGGAAGTCTAGATGTCACATTTGCAGATGATCTCTAGGTTTTTTGGACAGACAATACCAGAACCAAGTTTCCTACCTCCTAGTCTTCTATTCCTTTATTTTCCCCAGTCTGATATTATTTTGACAATGTAATGATGTCTTTCCTCAAGTACAGGTCTTATTTGTTTTTAATAACTAGATCTCTTTGCCCTTACTTCTTTCCACCAACTGTTGTACTATCCTTTGTAGAGTACATTTGGAGGTCATAGTGTATATTCATTTAGGATGGCAACCAACTTTCACCCTATTTATTTCAAGTCAGATTTTGTGTTCCCTTTTCTCTTGCCTAAGGAAGAAATTATTCCTATAATAGAGTGTTATCTCCTGGATTTTTTTCTAGCTCTCCTTAGTGTTTTCTCTTCATCTATGGGCAATTTTCTATTTTTAAAAAGAGAAGCATAAATCAACTGAGCCTCATACACTTGATGGGAATCCCATTTTTAATACTAGGGTTTCCCTAAAAAAATCATTGGGGATCAACCAGTTATTATTGAGGGATTGGTAGTATAGGGAGGACCACAAAGTAATCTGCTAGGTTTCACCTTTCAAACCTCCCTCTTTTCATCCAAAAGCTGTAGTCTTGCTGATTCCTATGTTTTGTGACTTGCTATTTTGACATTCCCAATTCCTCTCCCTCCTCTCTTTCTACTATAAAACTTTAGCAGAAATGAAAATCAACTAATTCTCGCAAACTTGCAGGGGGTACAGAGCCAGGATGTCAGAGAAAAGGGAGAGACTCTCCTGAGTGCTCCCTAAAAGTCCCTCCAAACATCTTCAAATAATTCATAAAACAATTCCTGGAGGAGCAGAATCCACAAAAGGATGGGGTAAAAATATTTTTACAGCGAAAAACAACTTAGAAGTTCATCAGGAAAGGTCTATTGGTGAGAGCAGAGTACCATCCAGCATAGACCAGCCATAGCAAATGAGGAGCAGACCTTGGAAGACAATGAATCAACAGCTGCAGTAGCTGCTTCTGGAGCTCTTAGCCCACAAATGGTAAGGGAGTCAAACAACCACTCAGAAGAACATTACAGGGGTCTCTTTACTAGAACTGATACAGGACTCTGTTGCTTTGTGCATACTCAGTTCCAAGTCTCAGCCCCAGGTGGCAGTGAAGAGGAGCACTTATAGTCATAGTGGAGCAGGGACCCTCCTCATAGTTCCAGGACAGAAGAGAGTTCTTGTGGTCACTCGCAAACCATTGCAAAATACAGAAGTGTAGTATTGGAAGAACTGAAAATTTATGGATCCCTATAAGTATCTCTGAAAACAGCTAAAGAAAATCTCTGTGCAGGTGCTCGCTCCACCCTGAAAGCAGAATTCTACTTTAAGAAATAGTTAAAAAGTCAAGAAATAGACTGGAAAAATGAGCAAGCAATAGAAAAAAAAAAAACTCTCATCATAGAAAGTTACTATGGTGAAAAGGAAAATCAAAACACATACTCAGAAGACAACAAAGTCAAATCTTCTACACACAAAGCCTCAAAGAAAAATATGAATTGGTCTCAGGCCATGTTAGAGCTGAAAAAGGATTGTGAAAATCAAGTCACAGAGGTAGAGGAAAAACTGGTGAAAATGAGAGTAATATAAGAAAATCATGAAAAGCAAGTCAACAGCTTGGTAAGAGAGACAAATAAAGACTGAAGAAAATAACACCTAACAAACCAGAATAGACCAAATTTTAAGAAATATAACTCGCTAAAGAATAAAATTCCTTAAAAGTTGAAATTAAGCAAGTGGAAGCTAGTGACTTTATGAGAAATCAAGAAGAAAATAAAACAAAATCAAAATAATGAAAAAAAATAGAAGACAGTGAAATATCTGATTGGAAAATAACTGATCCGGAAAGTAGATCCAATAGAGATAATTTTAAAACTACCGGACTATAAGAACGCCATGATCTGGGGGGGAATGAGATGGGATGGACATTGTATTTCAAGAAATTATCAAGGAAAACTACATTCTAGAACCAGAGGGTAAAACAGAAATTAAAATAATTACCTCCTGAAAGATGTCTTAAAATGAAAACTGCCAGAAATATTCTAGTCAAATTCCAGAACTCCACAGTCAAGAAGAAAACAGTGCAAGAAGCAAGAGAAAAACATTTCAAGTATCATGGAGCCAGAGTCAAGATAACACAAGATTTAGCAGCTTCTACATTAAAGGATCTGAAGACTTGGAATATGCTATTCTGGAGGACAAAGGAATGAGGAATACAATTTAGAATCACCTACCCAGCAAAACTGAGTATAATGCTTCAGGGTAAAAGATGGAAATTCAGTGAAATAGAGGACTTTCAAACATTTTTAGGAAAATACCAGAGCTGAATATAAATGATGACTTTCAAACATAAGTTTTTTTTCTCTTTTTTTAAACAAATGCTTTATTAACTTCTGTTTTACATCATTTATTTCCGCCAGATTTTGAGTTACAATCATTTCCCACCCGTTATTCCCCCACCCACCCTCCCAGAATAGCAGTCCCACAAGATATCGCTTCCTCCAATCTGCTCTCTCCCATACCTTCTCCCATACCCCCTTCGACTTTTCCATTGGAGGAAGATGAATCTTTGTGTCCCAATGCCTTCACATCTTATCTCCCTATTACAAGCAAAAGAGCATTAATAATAGTATTTATATATATTTGAAACATTTAATGTTAAGACCTCGAATTTCAGATCCATTTCCTTCCTCCCTTGTCACCCATTCTCTCTTGGGAGATAAGTAATTCAGTATATATTGTACATGTCTAGCTATGCAAAACATTATCATAGTAGATATATTGTACAAGGCTCCTTGTAATTCCCTCCCACTCATCCCACCCCCCACCTGGTCCATTCCCTACATGATCCTGTCCCTCTTCTATAGTGGGTACTTCCAACCTCCCCTCCCCCCAAGGATGCCCTCTCATCCATCATCCCTTCTCACAGCTCCCTTTCCCCTATCCTACTGCAGGTTGAGATATCCCATTTAATGTATATGTCATTCTCTCCCTGAACCAAATTCAATGTGAATGTGGTTTTGCCTTTTTAGCCTTCCTATTCTCCCCCTCCCTTGCAACCACTTCCCCTTGCTTCTTCTACATGGGATTGTTTACCCTACCCCTGTCTCTCCCCATCTCCTCTTGCCACTTTCCTCTCTCACCTTATAATTTCATCCCTTGAGTATTCTCCCTTCCCAACAAATTCAACCTATGCTCTCTATCCATATGTAACTGTAACCATGTACACACACATTCACATATATATTCATATGACCACACACCCTTCTTCCATTGTTTTCATATGGAGAAAGGTATCATCAGTCACAGTTATTGTTTTTCCATATAGGAATGTAAATAATTCAACTTTGATAAGTTCCTTTTGATTTCTTTTCCCTGATTAACTTCTCAGGGATCTCTTCCTTCTTGTGTCTGGATGTCAAATTTTCTATTCAATTCTGTTTTTTTTTCTTCAAGAATGCTTGAAAGTCCTCTATTCCCCTGAATGACCATATTTTACCCTGAAACAAGATACTCAGTTTTGCTGGGTAGGTGACCCTTGGCTTCAATCCCAGCTCCTTTGCCCTCTGGATTATCATATCTATGCTCTTTGTTCCCTCAGTGTAGAAGCTGCCAGGTCCTGGTCTATTCTGATTGTGTTTCCACAATATTGAAATTGTTTCTTCCTGGCTGCTTGTAGTATTTTCTCCTTGATCTGGGGATTCTGGAACCTGGCTATAATATTCCTGGGAGTTTTCTTTTTGGGATCTTTTTCAGGAGGTGATCGGTGGATTCTTTCAACCTCTATTTTGCCCTCTGGATCTAAAACATCAGGGCAGTTTTCCTTGAGAATTTCTTGAAGGCTGATTTCTAGGTTCTTTCTTTGATCATGGCTTTCAGGTAGTCCAATAATTTTTAAATTGTCTCTCCTGGATCTATTTTCCAGGTCAGTGGTTTTTCCCATGAGATATTTCACATTGCCTTCTAATCTTTCATTTGTTTGGATCTGCTTAACAGCATCTTGATTTCTCATAAAGTCATTAGCTTCCATTTGCTCCAGTCTAACTCTGAAGGAATGAATCTCCTCAGTGAACTTTTGAGATTCTTTTTCCATCTGGCAAATTCGACTTTTTAAGGCATTCTTCTCCTCATTGCCCTTTTGGGCCTCCTTTGCCATTTGAGTTAGTCTATTTTTTAAGGTGTTGTTTTCCTCAGTCAGGCTGTTGACCCTCATTTCATACTTTTCCTGCATCCTTCTCATTTCTCTTTCCAATTTTTCCTCCACTTCTCTTATTTGATTTTTAAAGTCCTTCTTAAGGTCCTCTATGGCCTGCAACCCACTCATGTTTTCCCCTGGGGCTTTTGGAGCAGGACTTCTGACCTCACAGTCCTTTTTCCTGCTCTATGCCCCCAAAATAGGAGTCTAGGGTTGCATTTTTCTGTTTCCTTTGCCTTGGCATGTTGCCACTTAATTTCTTGACTTTTGGGCTTGTTGCCACACTATGGCTTTAAGGCCAGATAGAGGAATTTTTGTCCCAAACGTGTGGGGGGGCAACTTCCGTTTCTGGCAAGCTGTAAACCCACCCACGACTTCCACTCTAGATCACAATCCAGATCCAGGGAGGTTAAAGCAAGAGCGATTACCCCCCAAGACTGCTCGCTGGATCTCCTTACAATTAATTCACAGGCCAGGAGCTGGAGCTGCCTCTGAAAACTACAAAATGGTGTGTCTCCTCAGCAGCTTCTAGCCCCCAGGGGAGGGAGCTGACGAATTTCCCAAATACAGGTCCCAAAGTCCATAGGACACTAACTTCTTACTTTGTCCTAGGCATGTCTATGTTGATAATTCTGGAGTCGCCACAGCTGCTGGTGTTCTGGGGTTCCTCCAGCCTGCTGCTGGCACTGCCGCCCTGGGGCTAAAACCTCGGCTCACACGGACCTGGGCTCGGCTCCCCGCGCTCTGCATGCTGCCAGCTCCCAGACCGCTGCGCTGCTTCTTCCTGCAGGGCTGCTGGGCTGTCCTCAGCGGGAGATTAGCTTCTCTGTGTCATTCTGTGGGTGCTGGGGCTCCAGAAGTTGTTCAGAGTCCCCTTTCATATAGTTTGGGGGGAATCTGGGGGCAGAGTGGCTTGGAGGAGCTGTTTCTACTCCGCCATCTTGGCTCTGCCTCCTCAAACATAAATTTTAAGAGAAAAGGAAGACCATGAATGACTTAATAAAGTTAAACTGTTTATATTCCTACATGGGAAGATGATACTTTAACTTACAAGATCTTCCTCATTATTAGGGCAGTGGGAAGGAGAATATATAGACAGAGGGTATAGTTGTGAATTGAATATTAAAGGATTATATCTAAAAGAAAAAAAATCAGGGGTGAGAGTGGAATGTCCTGGCAGAAAGGGAAGGGGAAGTATAGAATGGTGAAAATAATTTCACAAAAAAAGAGGAAAGGAAAAGCTTTTAGAGTGGAAGGGGAGAAAGGGGAGGTGAGAGGTAATGATTGAGTCTTATTTTCAGCAGAATTGGTTCAAAGAGGGAATAACATACATACTCAATTGGATATAGGAATCTATCTTACTCTGCTGGAAAATAGGAGGGGAAGGTGTTGAGAAGAGTTAGGGAAGGTGAGAGAAAGGAGGGTAAATTGGGGAATGAAGTCATCAGAAGCAAAACACTTTTGAGGAGGGACAGAGTGAAAGGAGAGAGAAAATAGAATAAACAGGGAGGGGGGCTAGGCTGGAGGGAAATAGTAACACTAACTGAAAAAATCTTGAAGGAAGTTTCTCTGATAAAGATCTCATTTCTCACATATATACAAAATGCAGAAAAATTTGTCAAAATAATTCATTCCCCAACTGCTAAATGATCAGAATTTTCAGGTGAAATAACCATAGCTATCTATAGGTATATAAAAATATTCTGAATCATTATTGATTGAAAAAATGGAAATTAAAGCAATTATGGGGTACTCCCTATTAAATTGGTTAGTGGTACAGAAAAGGAAAGTGACAAATGTTAGAGGGAATGTGGGAAAAATTAGACATTAATGCACTGTTAGTGGAGATGTGAATTGATTCAACCATTAGAGGCATTTGTAAATATTCCCAAAGGGCTGTAAAACCATGTATACCATTTGACCTAACAATGCTTCTACTAGGTTTGTATCATACAAGAGATTTAAAAAACAAAAAGAAAAAGGACCTATATGCAAAAATGAATAAATAAATAATTAAAGAAATAAATAAATAAAAATTAAAAACGTATAACAGCACTTTTCTAGGGATAAAGAATTGTAAATTGAAGGTACATCTATCAATTGGGGACTGATTAAAAATTGTGGTGATGGTGATGAAATACTAGTGTGCTTTGAGAAATGATGAGCAGGATCATCTCAGAAAAGCCTGGAAAGACTTATGTGAACTTATGCAAAGTGAAATGTACCATTTACAAAGTAATAGCAATAGTGTAAGATGATCAGCTGTGAATGACTTAACTAGTCTTAACAATATAATGATCAAAGACAACTCTGAAGGACTTTAATGATGAAAAATGCTATCTAATATAAGATAAAGAACTAATGTCAGAATATAGATTTAAGCATATTTCTTTTTACTTTCTTTATCTTTCCTGAGGTTTTTTTGTTTTGTTTTGTTTTTGTCCATACTTTCTTTCACAATAATATTATTATGGATATGTTTTGTATGATTACACATGTATAATCTATATTGAATTTCTTGCCTTCTCAATGGGAGGGTGTAGAAGGGTGCAGAAGAAAGTACTGAAGGAATAAGGAAATAATATTTTTATTTTTTCATTTTTATTAATTTGTTTGTTTACTTTTAGTTTACAAGATTAACTTCTGTAATTCCTTGAATTTCAAATTTTATCTCCCTTCCTCTACCCCCTCCCATGACAGCATACAATCAAGTACAGGATCTGCAAATTCTTTCACATTAGACATTAGTCAGGTTATAAAGGATTGTATCAGATAGAATGAACAATGGGAAAGAGGAAACAAAACCAAACAAGAAAAAGAAAAAGATCAGGTAGTTGGCTTCAATATGGATTCAAACTCAGTTCTTTCCAGTTCTTTATCTGTATGTAGACATCTCTCTCCATCATGAAAATTTTGGAGTTGACTTATAACCCTGCATTGCTGAGAAGAGTCCAGTCTATCAAAGTTGGTAGTCAAACATATGTTGTGTCTGTAATTGTGTACAAATTTCTCCTGGTTCTACTCTTCTCATTCAGCATCAGTTTGTGTAAGCCTTTCCAGGTAAATATGAAATTCATCTGCTCCTTGTTTCTTATAGCACAATAGTATTCCATTACATACATATACCACAACTTGTTCAGCCATTCCCCAATTAATGGGCACTACCTTAATTTCTAAGTCTTTGCCACCACAAAAAGAGCTACTATAAATGTTTTTGTATATATGGGTCTTCCTCCCACTTCTATGATCTCTTTGGGATACAATCCTAGAAGTGATATTGCTGGGTCAAAGGATATGAAATTATTTATAGACATTTGGGCATAATTCCAGATTGCTCTCCAGAATGATTGGATCAGTTCACAACTCCACCAGCAATGCATTAGTGTTCCAATTTGTCCAGGTCCTCTCCAGCATTTGTCATTTTCCTGTTTTGTCATCTTAGCCAATCTGACTAGTGAGATGTGGTACCTCAGAGCTGTTTTAATTTGCATTTCTGAAATCAATAGTGATTTAGAGCATTTTTTCATATGCTTATAGATCTCTTTAATTTCTTCCTCTGAAAACTGCCTGTCAATATGCTTTGACCATTTATCAACTGGGAAATGACTTGTATTATTATAGATTTGACTCAATTCTCTGTATATTTTAGAAATGAGCCCTTTATGACAGACATAGGTTCTAAAAACTCTTTCCCAATTTCCAACTTCCTTCTTAATCTTGATTACATTGGCTTAGTTTGTATAGAAGCTTTTTAATTTAATGTAATCAAAATTATCCATTTTGCATTTTATAATGCTCTCTAATTCATATTTAGACATAAAGTCTTTCCCTCTCCACAAATCAGAAAAGTAAACTATTTCTTGCTTTCTGAGATGACTTACAGTATCAGCCTTTATATCTAGATCATGAACCCATATAGACTTGATTTCAGTATATGGTGTTAGATAATGGTCTATGCCCAGTTTCTGCCAGACTATATTCCAGTTTTCCCAGCAGTTCCTGTCAAATAGTGAGTTCTCATCCCAAAAACTGGGGTGTTTAGGTTTTTCAAATAATAGATTACTACAAACATTGACTGCTGAGCTTTGTTTGCCCAATCTATTCCAATGGTCCTCTACTCTATTCCTCAGCCAGTACCAAGTAGCTTTGATGACTGCTGCTTTATAAAACAGATTAATATCGGGTATAGCTAGTTGACCTTCCCTAGCATTTCTTTTCATGAATTCTCTTGATATTCTGAACTGTTTGTTGTTCCAAATGAATTTTGTTACTATTTTTTCTAGCTCTAGAAAGTAGTTTTTTGGTAAATTGATGGTCATGGCACTAGATATATAATTTAGTTTAGATAAAATTGTAATTTTATTTTTTTTTATATTAGCTCGACCCAGCCACAAGCAATTGATGTTTTTCCAATTAGTTAGATCTGACTTTATTTTTGTTAAAAGTGGTTTGTAGTTGTGATCATATAGATCCTGGGTTTGTTTTGGCAGGTACATTCCCAAATATTCTATAATGTCTACAGTAACTTTAAATGGGATTTCTCTTTCTATCTCTTGCTGTTGAATTTCATTAGAAATATACAGGAATGCCAAAGATTCATGTGGGTTTACTTACTTACTATCCTGCAACTTTGCCAAATTTATATATTTTCTCTAGTAGTTTTTTTTTTACTTGATTCTCTAGGATTCTTTAAATACATCATCATATCATCTGCAAAGAGTGATAGCTTGGCCTCTTCTTTGCCTAATCTGATTCCTTTGATTTCTTTTTTTCATCTCTAATTGCTACTGCTAACATTTCTAGTACCAGTTTGAACAAGATAAATGATAGTGGACACCCTTGTTTCACCCCTGATCTCATTAGAAATGCTTATCCCCATTACATATAATACTTGCTGATGGCTTTACATAGATGCAACCTATTATTTTAAGGAAGGCTCCATTTATTCCTATACTTTCTAGTGTTTTAATAGGAATGGATGTTGTATTTTGTCAAAGGGCTTTTCTGCACCTATTGAGATAATCATGTGGTTTCTGCTAGTTTTATTGTTGATGTGATCAATTGTACTGATTGTTTTCGTAATATTAAACCATTCTTCCATTCCTGGAATAAATCCTCCTTGATTAAAGTGTAAAATTTTTGTGATAAGTTGCTGTAGTCTTTTTGATATCAAAAAAGTACATTCCAGGGGCAGCTAGGTGGCTCACTGAGTAGAATGTCAGCCCTGGAGTCAGAAGGACCTGAGTTCAGATCCGGCCTCAGACACTCAATGCACACACAAAAAAAACCTAGCCCTGTGACCTTGGGCAAGTTACTTAACCCCAATTGCCCTCCAAAAAGCAAAAAAAAAAAAAAAAAGTACATTCCTTTTTTAACCCCATTCAGTTTTCTCCAGAGATCTATCATTTCTAGCCTCTCTAAAATTCTATTCACCTCCTTAACTTCTTTCTTGTTTATTTTGAGGTTAGATTTATCAAATTCAGAGACGGGGAGATGAAGGTCCCCAATAATGTAGCTTACCTATCTATTACTTCATGGAATTCTCTTAACTTCTTCTATACTACTTTGGATGCTATACCCATTGGTGCATATATATTAAGTAAGGATATTGCTTTATTGTCAATGGTGCTTTTTAGGAAGATATAGTTTCCTTCCTTATCTCTTTTAGTTAGATCTATTTTTGTTTTTGCTTTATTTGAGATAAGGATTGCTACCCCTGCTTTTTTTTTTTTTAATTTAGCTGAAGCATAGTATATTCTACTCCAGCCTTTTACCTTTACCCTGTGGGTATCCCTTTGTTTCAAGTATGTTTCTTGTAGACAGCATATTGTAGGATTATGGTTTTTAATCCATTGTGCTATCCACCTCTGTTTTATGGGAGATGTCATCCCCTTTACCTTCACAGCAATGATGACTATCTGTCTCTTTCCCTCCATCCTATTTCCTCCCCTGCATATGTTTTTGTTTCTTCCTTCTCCCTTCCCCTCCTTAAGGGTTTTCCTTTTGACCACCATCTCACTCACTGTTCCCTCCCTGTAACCACCTCTTCTTTACATACCCTCTCCCCTTACTACTGTTTCCCTCCCTTCTAATCCCCCCTTTTCATTTCCCCTTATCCTTCTACTGCCTATAGGACAGAATAGATTTTTATATTTATCAGAGTATGTTATTCCCCCATATGAGAGTAAATTCCATACAGTACTACTCTCTTTCCCTTTCCCTCTATTTAATGAGTTTTTGTGTCTTTTCACATTAGAGTTTTAAACTTAACTGGTTTTGTTGATCCCTTGTTGAAATAGAACCAGTGAGAATAATTTGGGTTTTTATGCTTCTTCGCATGGCATAATTTACCTTTTTCTGTCTCATCCTTTCCTTTTGTCCCATTACAGTCCCTTTGATCCCCTTAATATTTCTTATCATCAGATTAGTTCATTTATGCCCACACCCTCTATCTATGTATAACCCTTTTAAAGATCATGACAATCATATACATTTTGATATTAGTTATCCACTTCTCATATAGGGATGTAAATATTTCGCTCTTATTGCATCCCAAGTTATATGTATGTGTGGATCAGTGTGAGTGTGTGCATGTGTGTATGTGTGAGTGTGTGTTTTCCTTGTTTACCTTTTTATGTCTCTTGAATCTTGTAATTGGAGATCAAATTTTCCATTGAGCTCTGGATTTTCATCAGAAAAGTCTGGAAGTCCCTTATTTCATCAAATGACCATATCCTTGCCTGAAAGATTATGCTCAGTTTTGCAGGGTAGTTAATCCTTGGTTGCAGTCCTACCTCTTCTGCCTTACAAAATATCAAATTCCAATCCCTCTGATCTTTTAATGTAGAAGTTGCTAGGTCCTGTGTAATCCTCACTGTAGTTCCATGATATTTGAATTGTTTCTTTTTGGCTACTTGCAATATTTTCTCCTTAATCTTGTAATTCTGGAACTTAGTTACTACAGTTCTTGGAGTTTTCAATTTGGGATCTCTTTCAGGAGGAGACTGGTGAATTCTTTTGATAACTATTTTACCTTCTGATTCAAGGAATTCAGGACAGTTTCTTTGACAATATCTTGGAGGATGTTGTCCAGGCTACTTTTTCATCATGGCTTTCCAGGTAGACCAATAATTCTTAAGTTATCACTCCTGGATCTGTTCTCCAGTCAGTTGTTTTTCCAATGAGATATTTTACACTTTCTTATGATTTTTCAATCTTCATGTTTTGTTTCATTGACTCTTGGTGCATCATAGAGTCCTGAGCTTTGATTTGACAGATTCTAATTTTTAATGAGTTAGTCTCTTCAGTTAGTTTTTGAAGGTCCTTTTTAGAGAGGTATTTTCTCCAATTAGTTATTACTTTTGAAAGATTTGTTTTCTTCAGTGAGACTTTTTTCCAACTTGGTCACGGTAGGATTAAATTTATCTTCTATCTCCCTAATTTGGCTTTTTTTTAATTAAACAAATGCTTTATTAACTTCTGGTTTGCATCATTCATTTCCACCAGATTATGAATTACATTTTTCACCCATTTTTCCCTACCCACCACCCCAGAATAGCAGTTCCACTAGATATCCCCTCATCCAATCTGCTCTCTCCCATATCTTCTCCCATACCCCCTTCGACTTTGCCATTAGGGCAAGGTGAATCTCTGAGCCCCACTGCCTGGACATCTTATGAAACATTTAATTCTGAAACTTTGATTTTCAGATCCATTCCCTTCCTCCCTTGTCACCCACTCCCTCTGAGAAGATAAGCAATTCAGTATGTGTTGTACATGTATATCTATGCAAAACATTACCATAGTAGATATAATTTAAAAGATAGCTTATATTTCCCTCCCACGCATCTCACCTCCCACCTGGTCCATTCCCTACTTTGATCCTGTCCCTCTTTGATAGTGGGTACTTCTAACCTCCCCTCTCCCCAGAATGCCCTCCCCTCCATCATCCCCCTCTCATCCCCCTTTCCCCTACTCAGGAGAGTGAGTGAGGGTAAGATATTCCATTTAGTATGTATGTGTTTCTCTCCTTGAGCCAACTTCAATGAGAATATGCTTTTGCCTTTTTGCCTTCCTGTTCTTCCCCTCCCCTGCAACTACTTCCCCTTGCCTCTTCTATATGAGATAGTTTACCCTACCCTGTCTCTCTCCATCTCCTCTTGCCACTTTCCTCTCTGACCTCTTTACTTAACCCCTTAAGAATCATCCCTTCCTTGGGGTGGCTAGGTGGCGCAGTGAGCAGTGAGCCAGCCCTGGAGCCAGAAGGACCCGAGCTCAGATCTGGCCCCAGACACCCAACACACAAACAAAAACCCAGCCGAGCGACCCCAGGCAAGTCACCCAACCCCAGTTACCCTCCAAAAAAAAAATAACCATCCCTTCCCATCAAATTCAACCTGTGCCCTCTATCCATGTATACCTGTGAACATATTCCATGTACCCTTCTTCAATTATTTTCATAATGAGAAAGGTTTCATCAAACATAGTTATTGTTTTTCCATGTAGGAATGTAAATAGTCCAACTTTGATAAGTTCCTTTAGATTTATTTTCCTTGATTACCTTCTAAAGCATCTCTTGCTTCTTGTGTCTAAATGTCAAATTTTCTATTCAGCTCTGGTTTTTTCCTCAAGAATGCTTGAAAGTCCTCTATTCCACTGAATGACCATATTTTCCCCTGAAACAAGATACTCAGTTTTGCTGGGTAGGTGACCTTTGGGTTCATTCCCAGCTCTTTTGCCCTCTGGAATATCATATTCCATGCCCTTCTATCCCTCAGTGTAGAAGCTGCCAGGTCCCGTGCTATTCTGATTGTGTTTCTACAATATTGAAATTGTTTCTTCCTGGCTGCTTGTAGTATTTTCTCCTTGATCTGGGAGTTTCAGAACCTGGCTATAATATTCCTAGGAGTTCTCTTTTTGGGATCTTTTTCAGGAGGTGATCTCTGGATTCTTTCACCCTCTATTTTGCCCTCTGGGTCTAAAACATCAGGGCAATTTTCCTTAAGAATTTCTTTAAGGATGATTTCTAGGTTGTTTCTTTGATCATGGCTTTCAGGTAGTCCAATAATTTTTAAATTATCTCTCCTGGATCTATTTTCCAGGTCAGCGGTTTTTCTCATGAGATATTTCACATTGCCTTCTATTCTTTCATTTGTTTGGATCCGTTTAATACTACCTTGATTTCTCATAAAGTCACTAGCTTCCATTTGCTCCAGTCTAACTCTGAAGGAGTGAATCTCCTCAGTGAGCTTTTGAGATTCTTTTTCCATCTGGCAAATTTGACTTTTTAAGGCTTTCTTCTCCTCATTGCCTTTCTGAGCCTCTTTTGCCATTTGAGTTAGTCTATTTTTTAAGGTGTTATTTTCCTCAGTCAGGCTGTTGACTGTCATTTCATACTTTTCTTGCATCTTTTTCATTTCTCTTACCAAATTTTCCCCCACTTCTCTTATCTGCTTCTTAAGGTCCTCTATGGCCTGTAGCCAGCTTGTATTTTCATTTGGGGCTTTTGGTGCAGGAGTTCTGACCTCACAGTCCTCCTCCATGCTTTGAGCCTCTTTGCCCCTAAAATAGGAGTCCAATGTTGAACTTTTCTGTTTATTTTGTTTCATTTGCCTAGGCATATTGCCACTTAATTACTTGAGTTTTGGGCTTGTTGCCACAGTAGGACTCTGCCACCAGACAGGGGAGCTTCCGCCCAAACGTGGGGTCTTCACAACTTCCACCAGTTGGGTGGCCTCTGTAAAGCCTCCACCCACTCTGGCAAGTTGGATACCCACCCCAAACTTCCCCCCCCCAGACCACAATCCAGATCCAGGCAGTTTAAAGCAAGAGCGATTAACGCCTAGACTGATTGCTGGATCTCCCTGCAGTTCGCAGACCAGGAGCTAGAGCCACTACTGATGCTGCAAAATGGCTTCTGTACAGCTGTTTCTTCAGCAGCTTTTTGCCCCCAGGGGAGGAAGCCACGAGTTCCCCAAATACTGGTCCCAAAGTCCATAGGGCACTAACCTCTCACTTTGTCCTAGGCATGTCTGTGCTGATAATTCTGGAATCGCCACAATTGCTGGTATTCTGGGGTTCCTCCAGCTGGCTGAAGGCCCGGCCACCCTGGGGCTAAAATCTCGGACCTGGGCTAGGCTCTGTGGGCTGTGCTGTCTGTTCCCAGCATGCTGTCCTGCCTGCTCTCAGAGCGCTGTGCTGGCTGCTCCCTGCGGGGCTGCTGGGCTGTCCTCAGCAGTAGGTTAGCTTCTCTGTGCCATTCTGTGGGTGCTGTGGCTCCAGAAGTTGTTCGGAGCCCCCTTTCACATTGTTTGAAATTTGTGTGGGGCAGAGCACATTGGAAATGCTGTTTCTACTCCTCCATCTTGCCGCCCCCCCCCCCCCACAATTTGGCTTTTAAAATCTTTCTTGAGCTCCTCCAAGAATGTTTTTGGGCTTGAGAACAGTTCATATTTCCGTTTTTGGTCTCAGGTGTGTACACAGAGTTCACAATGTTTCCTGAAATTGATTCTTCTCATTCAGACTAATAGGATTCTATTGTCTTTGGTCTTGCCTTTGGAAGTTGCTTCTGGCCCATTTTAATTACCTATTTCCTGTCTTTTAAATTGTATTTCTGCCCCTGGAGTAGAGCGGGCTCTGACCCAAGCTTCCCTGGCTGTGAGCTAGGTGCCTGATTGTTGGCTTTGTGTGCCATCACCTCTGGGTGTCTAGATTGAGGCCAGGACCGGGATTCTCAGGGTTTCCCCTGAGTTACCCTGAGGTTCTCAGAGTAATCTGTGAGGGAGTGGTGGCCTGCCAGCTTCAGATTTTTACCTCTATGCCCCTGGGCTACAGCTCAGGCAGGCTTTTGCTGGTCAGGTGAGATGGGGATTGTTGGGACCCCTCCTACTCTTCTCTTCAGACTACTTTCTGCCTCAGTTCACCCTTTCTCAGTGACTCCTAAGCCTGAAGCTATTTCTGCTATTTCAGGATTTTACTCTGGGTGGGACATTTATCTCTGTCTTTTCTTGGTCAAGGAGGGAGAACAGGAGCAGCCAGAGTTTACTTTGCCTTCCTGGCCCCTGGAAAATCAGACAGATGTTTTTTTAACTTCCAGGCTGTGGGCTGATAGCCCCAGGAGAAGCTGCTGTCTGTGCCATGGGCAGTGAACTTCCTCTTACCTACCTCCGACAGATCTTGCTCTCCCATTGTGAGATGCTGGTGAGATGGCTGTGAATAGCCCTTGGGGTGAGTGATCCTGCTGGCTGGGGCTCCATCTCTCTCTGTTCTAGTCTGGTTTCTAGTCCGAGCTGCTGCAGTCCCTGCATGCTCCCCACTCCCCCTGCACCAACCTATGTGGGTACTTGCCTGGGCTGGATTCTGTCACACAGTGTCTCCCAATGGATTCTGACACTCCAAAATCCATTCAGATTCACTTTTTAAAGTTAAGTGACGGGATTCATGAAGGAGCTTAGAAAAGTTACTGCTTTCATTCTGCCATCTTGGCTCTACTTCCTGAAATCAATGTTTTCTTAAAATGGAGGTTAAAATAATTTTTACATTTAACTGGGTAAAAATACTAAATACTAAAATAAAAAGGCACACAGTGATACTTTAAGAAATGTTTAAGAACTTTTCACTTCAGCAATCTAATACTATATGTAAAAAGGGAATCATCATCCTCTATAAATCTCTAGAGAGTGAAATGTGATATGTAAAAATCTGTGAAATTTAATTTCTGTTTTTTTTCATCTTATAGTAAATGTCATTGATATGCACATCTATATTATATAGAGCTTTATCACATTTTATAAGCTAGAAAATAAGTCAAATAGTTGAGAATATTTTTTTAAAGATTTATGACCAAGATGGATAAATACTGATTCTGAATCAAAATCTGATGTTTATCAAATGCATAATTCCCAAATCCTACCTAGAGATTATATTTAATACCTTAAATTCAAGTATATCATCATGGAATCAAATTATATGTCACAACTTGATTTCATGTAAGATTTTTAATTTAATTACCCTTATAAGAAAATTTTTTATTAATGTGTAATAAATGTGAGGACCAAAGATGGCCATTTGCACATGCTGCATGATGCACCAAGACAGAAATTTGGAGACAGAAATCTCTTTTTCACTTTTTTGTCTTGTTACTACATCTGTATCTTCAACAAGTCATATAACCTTACCTGATCTTTTTCTTTTTTTTTAATAACATGTTAAAATAGGTGATTTTGAAAAGCCCCTTCTGACTCTAAAGTTAAGATCCTTGGTTGCCTCCATTCACAGCCTCAATCTCCTTTTATCCCTCTCTGCATTTTTAATAACTTTTCTTGGTCTATGCACTACTTCATTTCTTTGAAATCTTTACCCAAGATTCTATTTCAGTAAATCAAGGATATGAGATTTCACCAATATAGGTACTACCATCATCTAGTAGTATTAGAGATTGTTCATGCCTTCACCAAAGTTGTGGAAAAAAACCTTTGTCATTTAGTACAACACACTTTGGGAAAACTCTTATGAAATTACAAATAATTAAGCCATTCTTTTGATGACTGACAGATAAGTCTATTCTCTCCACTCCAGTTGAGGATCTTACTACTTAAGAGGACTTTGCCAGACTTTGTGTTTTGCTGGGATAGCCCTCAAACTATGACAATTTCTTCCTTTATGTGACATATAATTATACTGAAACCTTCATAGACCTAACTATGGGGGCAAGAGGCTAGGGAACTTGGGCCAGACAGAGAAATCTGAGCTTAATTACCATCTTTTTTTTTTTTTTTTGCTTTTTGGAGGGCAATTGGTGTTAAGTAACTTGCCCAAGGTCACACGGCTAGGTTTTTGTTTGTGTGTGTTAAGTGTCTGAGACCGGATCCAAACTCAGGTCTTTCTGACTCCAGGCCAGTGCTCTACTCACTGCACCACCTAGCCGCCCCTGCTTAATTACCATTTTAGTTATTTATCAACTTTTTTACCCACCTTCACATAACTTCTCTCAGTTTCCTTATCTATAAGA
Source organism: Gymnobelideus leadbeateri (assembly GCA_011680675.1). NCBI lineage: Eukaryota > Metazoa > Chordata > Mammalia > Diprotodontia > Petauridae > Gymnobelideus > Gymnobelideus leadbeateri. The sequence goes on along the minus strand of WOXC01007819.1, from coordinate 145,971 downwards.
TGGGGATATATGCTTTTGAAAATAAATTCAGTGAGTTTTTGTAAACATGAAATGGGATAACATATATAAAGCTCTATATTAATATGAGCTAGTATTGTGTTGATTAGGTCATATAGTTTAAGGAAGTTTAACTAAGATTGCATGTACATATGAACTGTTTGATATTTGCTTATGGTAATTGATTTCTTATTACAGATTAGCTAGCAATCTTTTCTAAGGCATTGAAATAAAGTAATCAGTTCTCTTATATGAAATATAAGTAATTAAAAAAATTTTAAAAAAATACTTTATATGAAATAAAGTAATCAGTTCTCTTAAGTCTCCCTGGTTAAAATATTGATAAAGTAAGTTAACAAATATGTATTGAGTTTCTTCTATGTGGTAAGCACTGTGTTAAAGCATGGTGTATACAAAGAAGTGAAAAAGATAGAACCCACTATCAAGGCTTATAAAGAATTTTCTATGAGAGCAAGCATTTTTATCCCAGTTTTGCAAGAATGAAATTGACTCTAAGAGAGATTAAAATAATTGCCCAAAGTCAAATGACTAGCATATGATGCCAGTCTTTCTGGCACCATGTATAGGGCTTTTTCAATGATTAAATGTTGCCTCCCATATGATAATAATATCTAATTTAACTTAAGATATATTTTTATATATAAGATATATTTTTATATATAAGATATATTTTCGTTTACATTGGGCTATTTTACTTTATTACATCAATTGTATTTCTTCTCCCTTCCTAGTCATATCAGTTTGTCTGTTGTAAATTGGTTACTGATTAGGCAAGGAAAAGATTTGTGAAATTAAATGTTTCATAATAGTGCCTAGCAAAGTATATTATGAATATTGAATAAACATTATTTCTTAATGATATTTGAATAAAACACAGGAAATGTAATGAGAAAGGAAGCATAATCAGATGTAAAGTGAAAAAACATTGTCTTGCATTGACCCTGAGACTCATAGGGTTATGATGTGTGAATCTTTATGAAGTGTCCATAACATAAAAAGATCAATACATATATAATATTTATATTTATATCCTGAATAGAAAGGTGGACATTGCTGGCAAATATCAATTATAAACTATATTTGTAACTATTTACAATATTTTTTATTATTTTCTCTCCCTGAATTTCAGTGTTTTATTTCTATGAGACACAGAAATCCCAAAATTCTCCTCTTTTTACCCAAGTTGCTCTGTCATATTGTATAAACAAAATGTTCAGAAATTGTATTTTATTGGATGTCCATTGAATCCATCATCTGCATGAAATTGAACACTATATTTTATTGCCTTTATTTAAAAAGGTGAAATGATTAAAATAACTAAAATGACTAACTGACTAACACACACATATTCACTGTAATCCTAATGTGCAAAGGATTGAGAATCACAAATAGAGAAAACAAGTTGCTTTCCAAGTCCTTTGCTGGTGATTTCAAGTGTAAACACTACCGCCCCTTTCAAAAAAATGCAAGAATATGAATGAAAAAACAAGTATTCTGATTTTTTTCACTTTTAGCTTTATAGTATATAGATTATTGTTCCTAATATTTAATTTTTGCATCGGAGTACAAAAAGGTAGATGTACATTATTAATAATATGTTCTATTCCAAGTCGGTCTTATTGTGTGGTATTGATGCAATTCTTTGAAAACAAGGACTATTGCATTTTATCTGCATTTTTATTTATTTTATATTATTTTGCATTTTTATTCACCTAGCTCAAATTCCATGTGTAAAATAAATACTTCTTGGATTTGGTTGACATATCTGCCACTTATCATTATTTGGTTATTTGATGCTGTATATCTCAGTATCAAGCCTTAATTGCTTAATTGTATCTATTCAAATGGTAGAATATAATAATAGCCACCCTCTCTCTCCTGCTACTTAAAAGATTTTTTTGTTTTATTTTTTTATCATGTTTCCTACTTTTTGATTTCTACATGCAAATCCCCAAAAGAAAACTCATCTATTATAATCAGCTGACTGTAAAGCAACTCTTAAACCCTTTGAAGTCTTTACATCACCCTCCAAAAGCAGATTAAATTAAGATACTATGGAAACCTGTGACCTTTCCAGGGAGTCAAGAAATTGTCACAAGATGTATTTCTCCAGGCAAGAAATAATCATTTTTTAAATCATCTTAAAAAAAATTGAGAAATGTGCTCACATTCCAAAAATATCCAGTCATTCAACAAACATCTATTAAGTGTCAAGTCCTGTGCTAAGTGCTGGAGATACAATGAAATACAAAAGACAGTCTGCCTTAAAGAAATTTACAATCTTTTAGAAGAAGACCACACAGGAAAGGAAGCTGAACAGGCTAGGGAAGGGACTGGGCAAGGAACATGGTGAAGTAATCTACAGGCATATAAGTAGGAGGGAAATGAAGGCACCCTCCATAAATAGAAACTTGAGGTTTTTGCTTCACCCTTCAATGTGAAGGGGTACTGAAGAGTTCTGAATGCTAAGGCTGATTTGATCTTTCAGGATGATGAGGCTCTTTGTGACAGGAGGGAAGATGCTGAAGTTCAAGGGAGCATAACCAGGTGCAAAATGAAAAACACTGTGTTGAATTGACCCTGAGGCTCACAGGATTATTATCTGTGGACCCCTATGATATGGCAATACCATAAAAAGATCAATGAATATATGGCATTTACCTTTTATTCAAATATAGTAGAAAAGAATGCTATGCCCTGTTATCTGGAAGTTCCCATTGATTCAGTACAGATATTATCAGGATACTCTTGTTATATTGTTGTCACTTTATATAGGTTTGATTTAGAGAAGTTAACCTTCGTGGAAGGCCACTATGACACTCAGAATTGTGAATATACGATCATGCATCATGTCCGTTGTTGAGGACCACAGGCCAGTGGGACTCTGACCCTGATGGCTAAACAAGCCCTCTCAGGTGTTTGGCCTGCTGATGGGTCTGGATTGATTCCCCATCCCCCAGGAAAATTGTGCAAAGGTACAGATGTGAGGATTAGTTCCCCAAGAGAAACATGGCATTTGGCCTGGAACAGAGAAGTGTGAAGTATCCTCAGGGCAAGATAATTAGGGAGGAGGATTATGGCTCTATAAAGCTGTGCCTGGAACAATTAACATTGGCTCTTTACTTTCAACATTCTGAAGGTCCTGTCACTTTTTATGCACCCACTAGAAACCTCTGGGTCAGTGACACTTTCTCAGCCCTGCTTGGGGAACACAGGTTCCCACACTTTCTCAGTCGTGCTACGGAACAGCAGGGCTCCCAAACTTGGCTCCCCAAAATCAGTTAAATGTGGTTTGAAACTAGGCTTAAAAAATGAGGGTGGGTGAATGTCAGAACACTTAGCTTTTAGGAATCTTATCACTAACTTGTTAAGAAATCTTAATCATTGGAAACTACCTGCTCTCTGTCTTTTTCTTGTTTGGTTTTATTTCCCCTTTCCCATTGTTCATTCCACCTGATACAATCCTTCTTTATAACCTGACTAATGTTTAAGTATTTGCAGATCCTATACTTATTTGTATATATGCCATGGAGGGTTGGGAGGGGAGGGAGGGGGAGAAAAATTGAAACTCTAGGAATTGTAGAATTGAATCTTGTAAACTAAAAGTAAACAAACAAATTAATAATGACCAAAAATTAAAAAAAAAAGAAATCTTAATCATTATTTTGTAATCTCTGTTTATTCTCCTCATATGTTACTGGGAGAGGGAAAGAAAATAATTTGATTACAGTAGATGACCAGCAGTAAAGTAAACCCTTGATTTAGAGTAATAATGACTGAAGGGAAAGATAACAAACACAATAGTACTGTCCTCTTCTCCAGGCATATTCCCTAGATAATAGAGGAAGGAAAAAATTGAGAGGCACAATCTCAGGCAGCAGTCTAATTAGCCTACCCTAAGGCTAATTTTTATTAATAGCCATCAAACCAGGGATCCAACCAGCTTTAGATAATTCTTAAGTTCCTTTTTAGCACTCAGTGATAGACAGGTTAGCTCCTTTTCCTTCAAGGGTCCTTATTCTCCATGGAAACACAATGACAGGACACATATTTCTAGTGCCTATCTCAAAGAGAGAAATACATGAGGAAGGGAACCCATATGCTACAGAAACAGAATGCCTCGGAACACAAAATGCTTTATGAGCTTTCTGGTTTGTAATTACTAGATCACCAGTCACATAACAACAAAAGTGATAGACCCAGAAGAACTGCATTTGTGGCTATTGCCAGTTGTTTCCATGTGCTATTGCTTTCTCCCTAGGATGCAACTGATCCCTCACTTGTTCATTGATAATTGGTTCTGCAGAGTTTATGATTGCATGATGGATGTGGCTTTAATGTAAAAATCATACTGAAGCTAATATCCACCCCCCCCCTCCACTGCCCTTTTGCCCCACCCCCCAATCAATTTCCCAAATCATTGTATTTTGTCGGCATGCTGCTTTTGTTTTCAGGAATTTGAGTTAAGTGAACCTGACATGTAAATCTTGAAGCCTTTACTATCTGCAATAGTGATATATTGGACCCAGCTAGTTGGTGTTCATATTCCTTATCATACCCACAAAATTAAAATTCACAGATAAGAAACTCCAGCGCCCCCCACCCCCCGCAATTCCCATGGCAACTTTTAGTCCTTGAGTATTGTTTACAAATATTTATTCAGTCATCCATATTTCTTACCTGAGTTTGGCCTATGCTTTCCCTTTTAACTTCTCTCTTTTCTTCCTAACATAAGAGTATAGAACAAGATGACCTCTGATCTATGTTTCTCTAATTCTTGCTCTTCTGTACCAACCCTAATTCTATTTTCCATCACTGATATCTATTTGAGGTACTTGTAAAAGTACATATATTTTCTTTTTGACCATCACAACATTCTGAAACTTACAGAGCAAATCAAAGCACTTTTAAAATAGCCAGGAGTTTTCTAACAAGACAAAAAAGAATTCAATTAAAGCATGTTTTATAGACTTCTGAGAGTTATTTGTAGGTTAAAAACTGGAAGAGTTTATATCTGGAGACCTAGAATACTAAACTAACAAAAACTTCCAGGTTTATTTTTACATCCTTGAGCAAGATTGTTTAAATCTGATAAAAAAAAAATTGAACTTGTTTTATAAACCTATTTCAATCTACTTGTGACTGGAGTATAGAGTGCCATGAATACTACATAGTTAATGATTCAGCTAATTATTGCATAGCTTGCATGTGACTGCAGAGTTATAATTCTGGTCTCAGTAAAAGGAGATAACTTGCTAAATTTTTGATATATATTTAGGAAGGAATTTGTACCTAAAATAATCCTTCTCTACAAAATGCAAAAAGCATCCTCCCTTCATTTCTTCATTGGTTTAAATAAAACATAAAGCATGAAAATAGAAGATCCCAATCAAGTCTGTACCTATTGATGGGGCAACAACTTCCTGATGATCCCATGCTATTTTACATGTGCATATCCATTTCCCTATCATTTAATGACATGTATGTGCCTCTGTGCTTATGGCTGATGAAAATACTTACATCATCAGTTTTGGAGTGAGATTTAGTACAAATTCCTAATCTCATTATTGAAGTTTTGAGGCTAAGAAAAAGTTGTTATTTTGCCATGGTCGCATAGGTAGAAACTCACAGAGCTTGAACTTGAAACCAAGTCCTCTAATTCCAAACGCAAAATTCTTTCCACTGTACCTTCGTGTTTATTATAATTCATTCTTTGTTAATATGATGCCTATACGAGATTTCTCAAAACTCAGGGAATATATCTGCTTAAATTATTCTCTATGACCTCATGGGCAAACATATGCTTAATTATTTTTGATCAAAGATATGAAACAATTTCAGTCTAATACATAAATAAAAAAAACTAGTTCTTGTGGGAAAAGGTTCATAATCAAATTTCATGAAAACTCAAAGATTGTATTCCTTACTTCAATCTCTTCTACTCTGAGCTAATTATCCTGAATTATTATAGGTCTCACTATATACATCTTCCCCAAATTCCAACTCTGAAGAAACTCCATTGTCTCCCTATTATTTACAGTATCGAATATAAAATCATTTTGTTGACATTTGAAATCCTTTACAACCTGAAATCTACCAATTTTTCCAGTCTTCTTAAATCTCATTCCCCTCCACATACCCTACTTCTTATTTACTCACAGAAACATTCCATCTTTTTAACCTTTTTCATTTTTACTGGCTTTTCCTAAGCCTGGAATGCTCTCCATCCTTACACCTACTGACTTCATTGACTTCACTGAAGACTCTCACCTCAAATTACACTTTCAGCAGGAGGCTTTTCTTTTTCCTTCTCCTAGCACCTCTCTTTTGATATTGCCTCCACTTTAAGTGCATAAATCTTCTGTGTACAGTGATGACTATCTTTTATTGACCCATTTGAATGTAAACTCCTGGAGGGCCGGAACCATACATACATATAAACATGCACACATACACACATATTTATATATTGATATTGTATGCATATCTGTATTCTGTATTTATAAATATGTGTACATATCTGCATGTATATATGTGTGTGTATAGGGGAATGCCTGTATGTGTGTGTTTGTGTGTGTGTGTGTGTGTGTGTGTGTGTGTGTGACCATTCTTGGTATCTCTCCTGCTTAACCTGGTCTCTGGATAAACATGTGAACAAATAGTATCAGAGCATATCCTAGCTTAATTTATATTGTTCCATTCCACTGTTTTCCACAAGTAACATTTAAAATGAATTTTTAACGATTTAATACAAATAAAGTCCTGACAATTTTTTTCAGGTAATGTATGTAAAGTAAGAAATGAACTAATTGTATAATCTTGGGGGGGGGGGTGAGGTTTATTTTTGTATGGACAAAGGTTAAGCTGTTTGGCTGCTTGATATGATGTACATAATTCCACCCCCCTTCCCTAATTATTTAAGTGTTTACAAATAGGTTTTTGAATATTATAAAAAATGTCTTTTATACATGAACAGTATTAACTTAAATGCCAGTTACAGACTCCTTTAATTATTTTCATAGGGTTAAAATGTATTGTATTCAATCTCCTTTTAGAATAAAGAGTAATGCTTCACTTGGTAGGTGGACAAGGAAAGGTAAAGGAAATACACATTTATAAAGCACCTACTATATGCCAGGCAAATGGGCTAAGAGCTTTTTTTTCAGGATGCAAGATGAACATCAGCATGGAAAAACAAAAGAATTTATTTAATTACATTTGATATAAGAAACATGCACTGACATTAAATTACTACTTTTTTTTTTTTGGAGGGCAATTGGGGTTAAGTAACTTGCCCAAGGTCACACGGCTAGGTTTTTTTTGTTTGTGTGTGCGTTAAGTGTCTGATGTCGGATCCGAACTCAGGTCCTTCTGACTCCAGGGCCGACACTCTACTCACTGCGCCACCTAGCCGCCCCAAATTACTACTTTTTAAATAACAAAAAATTAAATAAACTTTTACATTGGAGCTTGACTATTTTCTTTTGCTTTGCATGTACAGAAAAATTCTGAAAATGTTTTTTTCATTTGTAACTTTCATTCAGTTTGAATTAATGCCAATGACTTAGATAAGATAATCATGGAAGGCATAATAAACCAAGAGACCTTTTTAATATAATATTCCAAAGGATTATATTATAATTATACATTTCTGGAAAAATAATTCTACTGTTTTCTCATAGATCCACTGGAATCACCTCTGGTCTGAAAGATAGTCATGTATTCTCTTGTATTGTCATTCTATTCCTCATACCCAATTATAGTTTTCAAGGAGTTATTTTCTTAAGATTGTGGACATCTTTTTCCAATTGGTTAACTTTATTTTAATAATATTCTTGAATTCCTTTTTTTGCTAAATTTTCCTCTATCTCTATGATTTTTGAGTTGCTTTTGAAATTCTTCCAAGAACTCTTTTTGGGCTTATGATCATTTGATATCACTCTTTGGGGAAAGGAGTGGCTTATTTTTCATTTCACTATCTTTCTCTGAATATGAACCCAGGTCTTCTTTTACATCAAAGTAGCTATTTATGGTCAGATTTTTTTTTCCTTTGCTTGCTCCTTTTTATTTTTATTTTGTTTTATTTTATTTTATTTTTAGCAGCTTATTATTACAAGTAGGCTTTAATCCTAAGTTGTGGACAATGTTGCCCTAGACTTCTGGTTCTCTTTACAGTTATTTGTGGAATTCTGCTCTGGGGCTCAAATTCAGGGACTCCTCTCTTTCTCTAATTCATGGTTAAGGCCCTCCAGATATGCTGTCTCAAAAACTTTCTTGTTCCCTGTCATACTGTATTCACTGGGCATGTGTTTTTTCCCCCTTTCCCACAGCAAGAGCCCACCACCACATCTGATCAGCAGCAGCAAGGCTGACTTCTGGAAACAGCAGGGGATCCTACAATCTTTCCCCACTTCGACCTCTGCTCTTCCTTAGATGAAAGTTTGTGAGGTAAATATCCATAACCTGAAAGCTTCCAGAACTTTAAGGTAAATGTTTGTGAAGTAAAACTTCTTGAGACTCTAAGTGAGGTGAATGTTGAAGTAAAATTTCTTGAGATCTAGTCTGCTTTCCAAAGGAGTTGTTCTCAGAGCTAACCATTTCTTGATTCAGTGCAGATGGCTTGTAGGTGTCCAGGTTAAGGAGAAAATATTGCAACCAACAATAAAAAATAATTCAAATACTGCAGATATACACTCAGGATTTCATAAGACTGAAAAGTTTCTATTGTAATAGATGGTAGGTCTTGGAACAGTATATTTTGAAGGGCAAAAGAGCTAGAGTTGCATCTCAGAATAACTCACCAGCAAAGTTGAGCATAATCCTAAATGAAAAAAAATTGTGCATTTGATGAACTGAAAGACTTTCATGTTTTTGTAACAAAAAGAGCAGAACTCAATGGAAAATTTGATATAAAAGATGCAGAAGAAATATAAGGAAAACATTAAAGACAAATTATCATGCACTCATTAATGTCAAACTGTAACTTATATATAGGAAAATGTTTTCAGTATACTTAAAATTGTCACCATTACTGAGGGAGTTTTAAGAAAGCTTATGTATGATAGTATTATTCTAAAAAAATTGGTAGAAAAAGGTAAATGAGTGATGCTATTATAAAAATGGGACAAGAAAGAAAGAACTAATTCAGAGGAAGCATATGTGAGTGGAGGGCTGATAATGTTGGAACCTTACTTTCATCTGGGTTGAATTTGAAAGAAAGTATACATTTGCAAGACTGTAAAAGTCTTTTGAACATGGAGAGGTAAGAAAACCAGGGTATACAATGGGGGCAGGGGGATGTTAGAAAGTTGTGTGGATGGAGATTTGGGAGGATGGAAGTAGATGAGAATACAACTCTTGGAAATGTGGGTGAAGTGGGGGGTGGGAACAGGGGGAGAGTAGATAAGGTAACAGTTATAGGGTAAAAAGAAGCTGAAAAAGAAAATAGTGAGTATAAAAAAAGATGGAGGGAAATTCACAAATAGTAATAATAACTTTGAATTTGAGTAGGATATTTATAGTAGCTTTCTTTGTGGTGGCAAAGAACTGTAAATTGCATGGACCTTCATCAATTGTGAAATGGGTGAATAAACTGTGCTATATGATTTTGACTGAATATTACTGTGCTATAAGAAATGATGAGTTCAATGATCTTAGAAACACATGGAAAGACTTGCACAAAATGATAGAGTGAAATGAGCAGAAGCAAGAGAATTTGTGTATAGTAGCTGCAATATTGTTTTAAGAATGACTTTAGGGAGCCAAGATGGCAGAGTAGAAACTGCATATCCAAGCCACTCTGCCCCCAGATTACCTCCAAAGTATGTAAAAGGGGACTCTGAACAACTTCTGGAGCCCCAGCACCCAGAGAATGACAGAGAGAAGCTAACCTCCCTCTGAGGACAGCCCAGCAGCCCTGCAGAAAGGACCAGCTCAGTGGTCTGGGAGCCGGCAGCACAGCACACAGAGTGCAGGGAGACCAGGTCTGCCGGAGTCGCGGTTTTAGCCCCAGGGCGGCAGGGCCAGCAGCCCCAGGAGGGACCTCAGAACACCAGCAGCTGTGGTGATTCCAGAATTATCAACATAGACTTGCCTAGGACAAAGTGAGAGCTTAGTGCCCTATGGACTTTGGAACCAGTATTTGGGTAATGTGTTGGCTTTCTACCCTGGGGGCTAGAAGCTGCTAAGGAGATGCCATTTTGTAGTTTTCAGAGGCAGCTCCAGCTCCTGGCCTGTGAACTGTAGGGAGATCCAGCAATCATTCTTGGGGGGTAATCGCCCTTGCTTTAACCTCCCTGGATCTGGATTGTGATCTGGGGTGGAGGTCGTGGGTGGGTTTCCAGCTTGCCAGAAATGGAAGTTGCCCCTCCACACGTTTGGGAAGAAAATTCCCCTATCTGGCAGCAAAGCCATAGTGTGGCAACAAGCCCAAAAGTCAAGTAATTAAGTGGCAACATGCCAAGGCAAAGGACAGAAATTAAGCAGAAAAATAAAACCCTAGACTCCTACTTTGGGGGCAAAGAGGGTCGAAGCATAGAGCAGGAAGAGGACTGTGAGGTCAGAAGTCCTGCTCCAAAAGTCCCAGGGGAAAACATGAGCGGGATGCAGGCCATAGAGGACCTTAAGAAGGACTTTAAAAATCAAATAAGAGAAGTGGAGGAAAAATTGGAAAGGGAAATGAGAAGGATGCAGGAAAAGTATGAAATGAGGGTCAACAGCCTGACTGAGGAAAACAACACCTTAAAAAACAGACCAACTCAAATGGCAAAGGAGGCCCAAAAGGGCAATGAGAAGAAGAATGCCTTAAAAACTTAAATTTGCCAGATAGAAAAAGAATCTCAAAAGTTCACTGAGGAGATTCATTCCTTCAGAGTTAGACTGGAGCAAATGGAAGCTAATGACTTTATGAGAAATCAAGATGCTGTTAAGCAGATCCAAACAAATGAAAGATTAGAAGGCAATGTGAAATATCTCATGGGAAAAACCACTGACCTGGAAAATAGATGCAGGAGAGACAATTTAAAAATTATTGGACTACCCGAAAGCCTTGATCAAAGAAAGAACCTAGAAACCACCCTTCAAGATATTCTCAAGGAAAATTGCCCTGATGTTTTAGATCCAGAAGGCAAAATAGAGGTTGAAAGAATCCACTGATCACCTCCTGAAAAAGATCCCAAAAAGAAAACTCCCAGGAATATTATACCCAGGTTCCAGAATCCCCAGATCAAGGAGAAAATACTACAAGCAGGCAGGAAGAAACAATTTCAATATCATGGAAACACAATCAGAATAGCACAGGACCTGGCAGCTTCTACACTGAGGGATCGAAGGGCATGGAATATGATATTCCAGAGGTCAAAAGATCTGGGAATGAACCCAAGGGTCACCTATCCAGCAAAACTGAGTATTTTGTTTCAGGGGAAAATATGGTCATTCAGTGGAATAGAGGAATTTCAAGAATTCTTGAGGAAAAAACCAGAATTGAATAGATAATTTGACATCCAGACGCAAGAAGCAAGAGATGCCTGAGAAGGTAATCAGGGAAAAGAAATCAACAGGAACTTATCAAAGTTGAACTATGCATATTCCTATATGGAAAAACAATAACTGTGACTGATGAAATCTTTCTCGCTATGAAAATAATGGAAGAAGGGTGTATGGTCATATGAATACATATGTGAATGTGTATGTATATGGTTACAGTTATATATGGATAGAGGGCATAGGTTGAATTTGTTGGGAAGGGAGGATACTCAAGGGGTGAAATTATGAGGTGAGAGAGGGAAGAGGCAAGAGGAGATGGGGAGAGATAGGGTAGGTTAAACTATCTCATGTAGAAGAAGCAAGAGGAAGTGGTTGCAAGGGAGGGGAAGAATAGGAAGGCAAAAAGGCAAAATCACATTCACATTGAATTTGGTTCAGGGAGAGAATGACATACATACTTAATGGGATATCTCAACCTACAGCAGTATAAGGGGAAGGGGGATGAGAGGACAGATGATGGATGGGAGGGCATCCTTGGGGGGAGGGGAGGTTTGAAGTACCCACTATAGAAGAGGGACAGGATCAAGTAGGGAAAGGACCCGGTTGGGGGTGGGATGAGTGGGAGGGAATTATAAGCAGCTTATACAATATATCTACTTTGATAATGTTTTGCATAGCTAGACATGTACAACATATACTGAACTACTTATCTCCCCAAAGGGAATTTGTGACAAGGGAGGAAGGAAATGGATCTGAAATTCAAGGTCTTAAGATTAAATGTTTCAATATATATATATATATATATATATATATATATATATATATATATATATATATATATATATAAATACTATTATTAATACTCTTTTCCTTGTAACTGGGAGATAAGATGTGTAGCCATTGGGACACAAAGATTCACCTTCCTCTAATGGAAAAGTCGAAGGGTTTATGGGAGAAGATTTGGGAGAGAGTAGATTGGAGGAAGCGATATCTTCCAGGACTGCTATTCTGGGAGAGTGGGTAGGGGAAAAACTGGGTGGGAAAAATGATTGTAACTCAAAATCTGGCGGAAATGAATGATGTAAAACAGAAGATAATAAAGCATTTGTTTAAAAAAAAAGAATGACTTTAAGTGACTGTCATTTTGATTGTTATAAATACACAAATTAATAACAAAGAAATATGAATATGCTATCTGCGTCCAGAGAAAGAACTGATAAATGAGTGTGTATGTATGTGTATATATATATATATATATATATGTGTGTGTGTGTGTGTGTGTGTGTGTACCAACATACATATGCATGTATATTAGTGTGTATATACATACACTTACATGTGTAAAACATATCTATATACACTAACACACATACATGCATACACATACCTATTTGTTTCTAAAGGTAGCCATCTCTGGGAGGGAGAGGAAAAAAAATTTACATGATGACATTTTTTTTGTATATTTGGAGAGAATAGCAAGTTTTACATGGTAGATTTGCAGATCATGTGTAGTCATCTTTTTGATTGCTGTTGTACTGTTATGTTTGTTCCATGAATTGAAAATTAAATAGAAAAAAAAAAGAAAGACAGTCATGGGATAAAGTCTTTTCTGCCGATTCTTTGCAAACTTCCTAGTGGAGGTCATGATAGGTAAGAGTATAACCCCTGTAATAACAAAACATTGTATTGAATTTTGAGGGAGGAGTTCAGAAGAGATTCAAAGTATAAAAGATGTTTTAGGGATTATCTGTTTGAACCTCCTCGTTCTACAGTTAAAAAAAGTGAGGTGCAGAAAAATAAAACTATTTTATACTTAGTTCTCTTATTTGTTATTAATGTAGTTATTTTGTTTCTAATTTTCCTAATATTGAACCCCTGTTCCTTTCCTGGTATAAATATAACCTTGTCCCATTGTATAAAATTTTTGATCAGTTCCCATATCCTCCTTTGATAATATTGTATTCAATATATTTGTAGCAATGTTCATTAGTGACAGTAGTCTACAATGTTTTCCTGCTTCACCTCTGCCTGGCTCAGGAAAAAATACTATATTTTTAGGGTAGAAGAAATTTTCTATGATTCCTTCTTTCTCTATATTTAATTAAGGTTATTTTTCTTTAGATTTCTGATAGAATTCACTAATAAATCTACAGAAAACATTTTTGAACTTTAATTTGACTCTTTGTTGGAAGGATTCCACTTATGACAGGCTGAAAAATATTAAGTATTAATGGCAGTCAAGAGAATAGCAAATCCCAAATATGCCTTTCCTAAGGTTATAACTATACTCTATATGAGCAATATATTCTTGCAAATTAATTTAAGGGCCATTTAAAATGAGAAATATGATTCTTCTTCTCTTTGAACCACATCTGTCATTTGGGGATCCTCAAAAGTTTGCATATCATACGTCTTTAGAGACCTATACAATTCAAAACCTATTTCATATCCCTGAGAATTAGAAATTTAAAAACAGCCAGGATGAAAGGAGGAAGTCATTTTTCTGTTGTTTTGATAAGGAAATTAGCAGGTTGTCTGAGATGATTTCCTCAAATTTAATTAAATTATCTGAGGAGAGTAGCAAGCATTACATGACCCGCATGACATTAATTATAGGGATTTGATATCACTAACAATTATTTAATTTTTGCAATGTGCTAATCAGAAAGTTTTAATTTATTAATTATCTCTTAATTTGGTATGTTCTGGATGCTCAGCATCTGGCCAAGACTCCAACAAACAGCCTGAACTTTTGTGCCTAAAAATCACCAGCCATATGTCTTGTGACAAACATGTCAAATTTATTATTGGCATGTTTGAGAAAAGGTTGGTAGAGTTCAAAACTACTCTTCAACAATACAGATGGGAGGATTTTAGTGTTAAAACTCCTGATAGACAATTATCAGCAAGATATTAACCTATAAGATACTGTGAAACATATATAGCTACATATATATGTGTATATATACATATATATATGTATATATATATATATATATATATATATCCATAAAAATTCCAAGAATTTCCTACAAACTCAATCTGTGTTTTTCCAAAGATTTCAATATTGTTTCAATAATTAAAATAAAATGCCAAAGGCATAGTTTATCACAGTTTGCACTTTCTGTTGTTCAGTTATGCCTGACTCCTTGTGACCAACCATTTGGGGTTTTCTTGGCAAAGATACTACTATTTCCTTCTCTAGTTCATTTTGCAGAGGAGGAAACTGACCCAAACAGGGTTAGGTTAATAGCCTGGAATCACACAGCTACTTAGTGTCTGAGGTCAGATTGGAACTCGACTATAAGCCTTCCTGAGTCTAGGCTGCATCACCTAACTGCTTCTTGTTCAGTGTCACCTTCCAACTAAATAATGAAAAGTATGAAGAAGTTTTTGGAGTATCACTTTTTAACTGAGGATGAAATGCATTGAAGTATATTTTAAGATTATAAGCTTGATCTTTGTGGGAATGCTAATGGAACACTTTTAGTCCTATCTTCATATCCAGTGCTTGTTTATATATATTTTTTAATGTTGTCCTTGTTACTGACATTGTTGTTTTCAGGGTTTTTGGTAACACTCTGTAATCCTCCTAAATTCAATAAACATTTATTAGGCAAGTATTATGTGCAACCACTTTTCAAAGACAATAATGAAACCACTCTCACACTCAAGAATTTTATATTCCACTAGGAGGGAAACTTACATTTCTAGGAGGAACAGGGACCTACTACATATAAGAGAAAGTAAATAAAAGTGTGTACAGATTGGTACAAAGCAATTTTAAAAGGAAAAAAAGAAAATTGAAAAGTAGGATAATGAGGAAAGTACAGTGCTATAGGTTTGGCCTTGAATGACCTTGTGTCCTAGACACATTTCTGAAAAAAATATTTTAACTGAGCTTCTGGTTGATTTTTCTGACCTTATGATAAAATTCAATTCCTGTGGAACGTGTGAATAATCTTATTAATATATTTATTATATGGTCTAAAAATTAGCATTTAACTAAAGAGTATTATATAATATTATTTACAGGTTCAACCACTCTTATTAGCTTTAGTGCCTTTAGTTTTTAGCATAATCTATATATTTCATAATAATGCTAAAAGCATATTGCTTTGATGCATATATATGTATATATATACATATATATTATGTATATTGCTTTAATATATTATTGTCTTTATTGCCTCAAGTTTCCATAAAACTTTTCTATGCTACATAAAACCAAGCAAATATTTAAATGTGAGTATACACATGGATTTGCTGAAGTCTTCCCGAGATACATAGAGAAGCTGCTTTAGCCAAACATCTGTTGTAAGAGAGAATTTAGGGTACCTTTTAGTACAATGTTTTTCATGTTAAAATTATTTTTTCTGTTTTTTTTCTCTTCCCTATACCTTTATTTATTGTCACATCCAATCTTGCTATTTTTCCAAGTAAATTTTGCTGTTTACACTGCTAATCATCCCACCTCCCTTTGATATCTTCTCCCTGATTTCTTTGTCTGATACTCCCTCCTCCATTATGAGCACAGAGTAGCACAGTGCTACTGTGCATTCTCTAGTTAGCTTTTCAGCACTCCTTTGTGTTCTTATTTCTCTGCTGGATTAGGGCAGGTGTCCCCAGGCCTTAGCTACCTATCTCTTAGAATAGGGGAGAAAGGGTTGGTTGATTTAGGGTGCTTTAGTTCTTTTTTTAAGTCATTCCTCCTGTTTAAAACTTTTTTCACTCAAAATTTAATAAGCCAAACCCCATAACAACAATTACTTCACTTTTTAGCATAGGAACAACACAATGGTTCTCATGTCACACATTCTCCTCCTTAGCTAATATTTTAGGGAGATTATATAGCATAATAAGGTAATAGTATTATCACAGTGGCTCAGAGCCCTCAGTTAGAAGTTCTTAATTTTCAAATAGAGATTTATCTCTATTCCCTAATGAAAAATATATATGCCTCCAATTAACCCCTGTCCTCTCTATGTTTGAGGAAATTTCAGGATACAGGTATCATTTAGATAAAAGAAGCAAGCAGTGTGTAATGCAGTGTCTATTATAGAAAAGGCAGAGGGAAGAGAGGTTGAGGAAAAAGCAAATAGTCATTGAAGAACTGAGTACAACTAGTAATTTCATCCTGAATCCTCTGTGGTATGACACCTAAAGAAACACCTTCATGCCTCTATACCCATGATATGCCAATTTCTCCTTTCTTGGTTACAGCCTGGAGTTCCTTTCTTCCACTTTTCTTTATTTTTATTATTGGTGAGGGTGGTGATGGTGGTGTTGGGAGAGGTTGCCTCTAAAGCAGTAATACTTTCCAATTTAACTTGTCCTGAGTCCTGAGTCCAGCTATGCATAATGCCAACCTCCTTTTCTCCTTTCTCATCTAATCTTTCCCAGATTATGTATTTTCTTCTTTAATAACTGAGGCATGCCTTCAGCTAAAATAATTTAAGTTGTGCTCAATAATATATCAGAGTTTTTTCTCTTGAGACTTACAAATCTCAGAATTCCAGTCAATTGTGAAACTACTTACAATTATCCTATTGCTGTACAACTTCTGATTTCTTTTCAGGGAGTGGAGAGTGAAATAAAAAGAAGGGTATAGGGAGAATTCCATGGAATAGAGATCAGGGTTGGGGAAAGACCAAGAAACAAAAACCAAAGTAGCAAGAATAGCATTTTAGAAATTTTTAAAAGTATATTTAGGGGCGGCTAGGTGGCGCAGTAAGAGCGCCGGCCTCGGAGTTGGGATGACCCGAGATCAAATCCGACCTCAGAAAATGAGCACCCACACATAAATAATGACTAGCCGTGTAACCTTGAGCAAGTTACTTAACCCCAATTGCTTTTAAAAAAAAAGTATATTTAGATGTTTCCATCAACAGACATTTATGAAGTACTTATTATATTCCTGGCACTGTGTTACATGCCAGGAAGCAAAGACAAAAATGAAACATCCTCTTTAATTGAAGAGCTTCTAATGTATTAAGAGTGGTTGCATGTACTCATAAAAGTAGGAACAAATTATATATCAAATAAAAACAAGTTAAATTGTGAGTGTAATCAGTAGCACCTGAGAGCATCAGGTAGGAGATGGCAATTAAATTGAATTTGATGCAAAACATGAATTCTAAGATGTGAATGGATGGAGGGAATGAATTCGAGTCATGGTAGAGCAGCCTTTACAAAGTCACAGAATTTGAACTTTTAAAGTTGTATGTGAAATATCAAGAAAGTCAATTTCTCTAGAACTAGAAAAATAATGCTTAATAATGCTTAAGGGACAAGTTGATGTCAGGTTAAAAGATTTTTGAATTCCAGAAATTGTAATGGAACTTAGAGGTAATGGGAAAGTACTAGAGTTTATTAAACAGTGGAACAATATGGAAAGTCTGTTCTTTGGACACAGGTGATATCTAGTCTAAAGAACAGAACTGATTATAGCTATAGGTAATATATTTAGTTATAGGTAATATCTAGTTTGAAGACAGCTAGATGTGTCAAGGCCTAGAACATTGGGCCTGGAGTCAAGAAAACCTGAGTTCAAATCTGACCTCAGACACATACTAATTCCGTGACACTGGGCAAGTCACATAAACTGTTTGCCTTAATCTGCAGGAGGAAAAAATGGCCAACACTCAAATATCTTTGAATAGAAAGAAAAACCCAAAGACAGTATGGTCCACAATGAAGAGTCAGACATGGCCGAACAACTAAACAACAACAATATGTAGTCTGACCCCTTTTTTAAATTAGAAAACATATATTAGAATTTGGGAGAAATTTGATGATGGTCAACAAGTTCATGGTAAATCAAGAAGTGAAGCAAGGTTCAGTTTATTTCTCATCAAGAGCTTGTTTCACTAAGCTCCACTCTATAAAAGAGAGAGGGAGGAAAGAATAGGAGGAAAATATAGGGGAAAATTTATAAGGCCACATTTCTTGGATAGATTATGTAACTTCAATATCTATGATCCTATGATATTTAGCCTTTGCTGCCTGCAAAGTATTACACATATTTAACTTCATTTGTTCATCTACTATTGTTTTAAACACAATACTGGACTTGAAATCAGGATATCCCAGGTTTGAGTCAAAATTTTGCCACTTTTTGTCTGATTGATCTTGAGCAAATAGCCTTGTAATTTACCTAGTAGTACATTTCTTATCTTCAAATAAAATTACAGAACTATTTCTGACCCTGGGGAAGAAGAATATTAAAAAGAAGAATATCAAAAGCCCTTAAGTGAAAAGCTGATTGATTAAGTATCATGGCCCTTTCTTATTCTTATTTGCCAATTTCCTAGACACCTAATATAAATCTTGCTATCTGTACACATTACCCCTTGTTGTCCAGAATATCTGCTTTGTTCTCAGACTCTTTATATTTGATAATTTCCATGTATACTGGACTGCTTCCTTCCAGGGAATTCCAAGACCTGTATTGGGGCTTATCTTCAACCTCACTTGACTTATGGACCTGTCATTTCCTTCTGTCTAGCTAAATTCATAGTCCTTTCCTTCCTTTCAGCATGGCGCAGTGATTAATTTTTAATCAAATCAATAATAATATGAGAAGCAGCAGAAGACTTTGGTTCCACTACTGGCTATATCAGTGCTCAGCAATGACTAGAACTCTGGTGTGAGGGCTTGAAAGTCTTTATCAGGGCTTCTCATTCACCTTTGGTGTCTTCCTGCCAATCAACTTTCACCTGTGGCTCCAAAAACTTTAGCATGTGCAGTGGTCACAACCTGGTAAAACAGTCTCAGCAAATGAGCTAAACCAGTTAAGGGTAACCAACAGAACTCAAAGCCATCAATGAGTTAGGGGAATATTTACCCCAAACATGTGATGGTATCCTCTGGCTAAATGGGCAGATGAGAACAATTTGTTTCAATAACTACAAAGGCAGCTGCAACAGGTGCTTTGAAGTTATTAGAACTTAGTCAGATAATGAAAACCTCAGGATTAGCCATTGCATCCAGGGCTATAGCCAGTCATCTTGATTTTTCCCTTGTCATTGAACTTCACTAACTCTGGAGAGAGAATGAAGCTGATGTTTTTGCACAACTCTGCTTCACTTAAACCCAATTCACACTCAAGATATCACCCATCACATTGTGATATCACTATCCTCTTCAAAAATGAAGAACAAAAACCAAATAAATCAGTTCCTATTTCTAAGAATTGTTTGACGTAAAAATGAGCCAAGTGAAGGAGAATGTGCATAATAACAATCCCCCTACTTATCTTACAAAGATGTGAAGATGAAATGAAATAATATATGTGCAAAAGCTTTGTAAATGGTAAGGGAAATCAAATCACTTTATCTCTCAGTTCTTCAGGTTAGTTCTTCAGTCTTCCAAGACTATGAACTAGCAATCTGGATTAGTATGGGAGTTCCCTAAACCAATGAAATCACAGACCCAGAATTTCCCCTCCCCCTGAAGCCTGGAGGGATAATAGGTGAAGTAGCAGAAGTGAATCCTCATCAAAATGTGCTCCTGATACTTTTCACTTTAGGTTGCTCAGACAACCATTGTGATTCTCTCAGCCTTTCAAAACAGACAAGGACATAACCTTCTCCATTCGATTTTGGTTCCTCGTGAAGTTTCCATGAGGAAAGACATAACAGGACAGATAAAAGAAAAATAAAAACCGAAGCACTATATATTCATAGCCATATACATTCTGGCTGGGAAAATAAGATATTTGGAGGCAGTCGGTTGCTGTTGCTGCTGTCAAACTTTCACACCCAGCCTGGAACGAGAGAGAGGAGAGACAGACAGAGAGATAATCAGATGGGCAGATGGGCAGATACAAAGAGACAATAAAAGAGAGACAAAGAAAGTGAAACAGAGAGAGAAATATACAAACAGGCAAAATACATAGAGACAGACATAAAGAGAAAGATAAAGAGAGAGACGAAGGGAGGGAGAGAGATGGAAGGAGAGAGGGAGGGAGGGAGAGAGGGGGAAAGAGAGTGAGAGAGAGAAACAAAGAAAGTTTTCATTCATTTCAGTTTTTTTCATAAGAAAACTCAGTACAGACACATGTTCTAAGAAATATGCCAATTATCTTCTTGTTATAGTATCAAAAGTGGAGATGCTAAGTTGTGCTTGAAAAAACAAAGCAGGGATGTGAATTAGATTTTCTTAGAGGTTCCTTTTAACTTTAGATTTATGTTCTTCTGATAAATTATTGAAGTTGTATGAAAAAAAATTCTCATACATTCAAAGGTTATACTGAATCTAGCTTGTAGGGCTCCTGAGAGATAATTATTTAATTTTAGTGTGAGTATTTCTACCTTGAAAATCAGAAAATACTACAAATTAAAGCTTAATTTATTATTTTGTTGATTGTCTAGATTTTTTAAAACTGATAGAAAAATATATTAATAATACAGATTAACATTAAAAGTGTATTGTGTATACACAACAGAGAGCTGGTTGCTAAACAAGTACAAGCATGCTGATGCAAACATTACTTCTAGAAAGCATTTGCAACAGCTCAAACAACATAAAGTTGAGACCTCCAAATCATATGTGCAATAATAAAATCAGAATTTTGGAGTTGCAATTGACATTAAAAGGTATCACATCCAAAGAGGATCTGAACAAGAAGTCCCTATATAACAATTCCCAAAAGAAATTATCCACATTCTACTTGAAGAGCTCTAATTATTGGGAAACTGAAGCAGCAAGGTGATAAAATGGGTAAAATGTTAGAGCAGAAATCATGAGGTCTTGAGTACAAATCTGATCTCAGACTTTTATAGGCTGTGTGAGCATGTTGCTAAGTCATTGCCTGCCTTAGTTTCCTCATGTGTAAAATGAGGATAATAATAACAGCTACTTCTGGGGTTGTTGTGTGGATAGAATGAGATAATTTTAAAGTGCTGTATTAATGCTAAATATTATTACTAATTTTATAAACATTCACATGCAAGGCAAGACAATCATGCCCATGATGTCATTGGTCCTCTTTGAGAAGAAAGACCATGAGGTCTTTTGACAAAGAGAAGGACTTCCAGAGCAGATGATGTAACATAAATGTTGTCACATATATTTCTTACATGTGTACATCACTATAATTATGGTCTAAATTAAGAGGAAGTTTTATACTAATTATTTCTTGCCATGTTATAGCAAGAATCATGATAGATGCATAACATCTGGGAACCCAACATGTTAATTTGAAATATGGTTCTAAGTTTATTTATTTTTTTAAATTAAATTTTAAGTTTATTTTTAGTTTACATCATTCATTTCCAGAAGATTTTGAGTTACAAATTTTCTCCCCATCTTTCCTCTAACCTCCATACCAAAACAGCAATCCCACTGTATACCATTTCCCCCAGTCTGCCTTCTCTTATATCCTCCCCCAATCCCTCTCTGACTTTCCAGTAGGGCAAGATGGATCCCTATACCCCAGTGCCTCTATATCTTATTTCACAGTTGCATGTAAATAATAATAATTATATATATATATATATGTGTGTGTGTGTGTGTGTGTGTGTGTGTGTGTGTGTATTTAAACATATAACTTTAAAACTTTGAATTCCAGATTCTGTCCCTTCCTCCTTTGTCACCCACTCTTACTGGGAAGACAGGCAATTCAATATAGGTTGTATAGGTGTAGCTACGCAAAACATTTCCATAATGGATATATTGTGAAAAACTGACTATATTTTCCTCCATCCTATCCCGCCCCCTACTTGTTCTATTCTCTACTTTGACCTTATTCCTTTTCAAAAGTGGTCTTCTAACTTCCCTCCCCCTAAATCTGCCCTCCCCTCCATTATTCCTCCTCTCATCCCCTTTCCCCCTACTCTCCTGTATGGTGAGATACCCTATTTAGTGTGTATGTCATTCCCTCCCTTAGCCAAATTCAATGAGAGTAAGGTTTACCCATTCCCATTTGCCTTCCTTTTCTTCCCTTCCATTGTAACAGTTTTCCCTTTCCTCTTCTATATGAAATAATTTACCCCATCTCCTCTCCCCATCTCCTTTCATTATATTACTCTCTCCCCTCTCAATTTCACCTTTTGTGAATCATCCCTTCCTATTCAATTGGTCCTGTGCCCTATGTCCATGCATAACTGTACACATATATACACACACTCACATATGTATTCATATGCCCATACGCCCTCCTATATAGACATATATGTATGTGTGTGTATGTACATTTATATTCCCTTCAACTATTTTCATACTCAGAAAAGTTTTATAAGTTACAATTATTGTTTTTCCATGTAGGAATGTAAATAGTTCAATGTTGATAATTTCCTTATGATTCCTTTTCCTTCTTTACCTTCTCATGCTTCTCTTGCTTCTTGTATCTGAATGTCATATTTTCTACTCAACTCTGTTTTTTTTTCATCAATAATGCTTGAAACTAAGGTCTTCAGGAGGCGGAGCCAAGATGGCAGAGTAGAAACAACACTTCTGCTAAACTCCAGAACACACCACTTCAAAATTTTGTGAAAGGGGGACTATGAAAGACCTCTGGAGCTCTAGAACCCAAAAAATGACAAAGAGAAGCTAACCTCCCACTGAGGACAGTCTGGCAGCCCGGCAGGAAGTGGCCAGTGTGGCACTCTGGGAGTGGCCAGCTCAGTGCTCTGTAAGCCAAGCCCAGGCCCCCATAAGTCGAGGCTTTAGCCTGAGGGCGGCCAGACCAGCAGCCATCTGGAGGGACCCCAAAACACCAGCAGCTGTGGATTTTCCAGAATTATCAACACATAGATCCTAGGACAAAGTGAGAGGTCAGTACCCTATGCAATTTGGGACTGATTGGGAGAGTGCTTCAGCTTCTTCCTGTGGGGGCGAGAAGTGGCTGAGGAGCAGGACCAGCTTGCACCACATTGCCACATTGCAGCTTCAGCTCTTGGCCTGCGAACTATAGGGCGATCCGGTGCTCAGTCTGGGAAGTAAGCACTCTTGCTTTACCCTTCTTAGATCTGGATTGCAGTCTGGGATGGAGGTTTCAGGGTGTGTGACCAGCTTGCCAGAGTGTGTGGAGCCTTCACAGAGGCCACACAACTAAATCCTACAGAACTTGAGAAAACCTCAATGTTTGGGAAAGAAGTTCCCCTGTCTTGTGGCAAAGTCCTACTGTGTCAACAAGACCAAAAGTCAAGTAATTGAGTGGCAACATGCCTAGGCAAAGGAAAAAAATAAAGGGAAAAATGCAACATTAGACTCCTATTTTGGGGGCAAAGGGGATCAAAGCATGGAACAGGAGGAGGACTGTGAGGCCAGAAATCCTGCACCAAAAGCCCCAAATGAAAATATGAACAGGTTACAGGTCATAGAGGATCTTAAGAAGGATTTTAAAAACCAAATAAGAGAAGTGGAGGAAAAATTGGGCAGAGAAATGTGAAGGATCCAAGAAAAGTATAAAATGACAGTCAACAGCCTGACTGAGGAAAATAACACCTTAAAAAATAGACTAACTCAAATGGCAAAGGAGGCCCAAAAGGGCAATGAGGAGAAGAATGCCTTAAAAAGCTGACTTTGCCAGATGGAAAAAGAATCTCAAAAGCTCACTGAGGAGAATCATTCCTTCAGAATCAGACTGGAAAAAATGGAAGCTAGTGACTTTATGAGAAATCAAAATGCTATTAAGCAGATACAAACAAATGAAAGAATAGAAGGCAATGTGAAATATCTCACGGGAAAAACCACTGACCTGGAAAATAGATCAAGGAGAGACAATCTAAAAATTATTAGACTACCTGAAAACCACAATCAAAGAAAGTGAAGAAATTCTCAAGGAAAATTGCCCTGATGTTTTAGAACCAGAAGGCAAAATAGAGGTTGAAAGAATCCACAGATCACCTCCTGAAAAAGATCCCAAAAAGAAAACTCCTAGGAATATTATAGCCAGGTTCCAGAATTCCCAGATCAAGGAGAAAATACTACAAGCAGCCAGGAAGAAACAATTTCAATATTGTGGAAGCCAATCAGAATAGCCCAGGAACTGTCAGCTTCTACATTGAGGGATCAAAGGCTATGGAATATGATATTCCAGAGGGCAATGGAGCTGGGATTAAAACCAAGTATCACAGCCTTTTACAATATATCTACTATAGTAAAGTTTTGCATAGCTAGACATGTACAACATATACTGAATTACTTATCTTCCCAGAGGGAATGGGTGATAAGGGAGGAAGGGAATGTATCTGAAATTCAAGATCTTAAAATTAAATGTTTCAAATATATATAAATACTATTATTAATACTCTTTTGCATGTAATTGGGATATAAGATGTGCAGGCATTGGGGCACAGAGATTCACCTTGCTCTAATGGAAAAGTCGAAGGGGGTATGGGAGAAGATATGGGAGAGAGCAGATTGGAGGAAGCAATATTTTCTTGGACTGCTATTCTGGGATGGTGGGTAGGGGAAAAATGGGGGAAAATGGTAACCCAAAATCTGGCAGAAATGAATGATGTAAGCCAGAAGTTAATAATAGCATTTGTTTAATTTAAAAAAAAAAAAGTATCACCTACCCAGTAAAACTGAGTATCATGTTTCAAGGAGAATTTGGTCATTCAGTGGAATAGAGGGCTTTCAAGAATTCTTGAGGAAAAAAACAGAGTTGAATAGAAAATTTGACATTCAGAATCAAGAAGCAAGAGATATTTGAGAAGGTAAACAGGGAAAAGAAATCACTATGAACTTATCAAAGTTGAACTATTTACATTCCTATAGGAAAAACAATAACTGTAACTGATGAAACTTTTCTCAGTATGAAACTTTTCTCAGTATGAAAATATTTGAAAAAGGGTATATGGACATATGAATACATATGTGAATTTGTGTATATATGTTTTCTGGTATACACAGATAGAGGGCACAGGTCGAATTTAATAGGAAGGGATGATACTCAAAAGGTGAGGTTAAGAAGTGAGAGAGTAATGTGGTGAGGGGGAATAGGGAGAGACAATGGGGTCACCTGTCTCATGTAGAGGAGGCAGGGGAAGGTGGTTGCAGGGGAGGGGAGGGACAGGAAACCAAAAAGGCAAAACCTAATTCTAATTGAATTTGGACCAGGGAGAGAATGACATGCATACTAAATAGGGTGTCCCACCCTATAGGAGATTGGTGGGGAGGGGGATGGAGCAAGTTGGTGGAGGGGAGGGCAGGCTGGGGGGGAGGGAAGTTGGGAGCACCCACTTTTGAAAAGGGACAGGATCAAAGTGGGGAGTGGACCAGGTGGAAGGTGGGATGGGAGGGAGGGAAATATAGTCACTCTTTCACAATATATCTACTCTGGTAATGTTTTGCATAACTACACATGTACAGCATATACTGAGTTGCTTATCTTCCTTTTAAAATCAAATCTTTTAAAAAATATATAAATACTATGATTAATACCATTTTGAATACAATTGGGAGATAAAATGTGCAGGCAATGGTGTGCGGGGATTCACCTCGTCCTACTGGAAAAGTCGAGGGGGGTATGGGAGAAGAGATGAGAGAGAGCAGATTGGTGGAGGGCATATCCTGTATGACTGTTATCCTGCGATGGTGGGTAGGGGAAAAATGGGGAAAATTTGTAACTCAAAATTTGACAGAAATTAATGATGTAAACCAGGAGTTAATAAAGCATTTGGAAAAAAAAATACTTGAAAGTCCTCTATTTTATTAAATGATCCTATTTTGCCCTGAAACATGATACTCAGTTTTTAGGGTAGGTGATTCTTGGTTTTAATCCCAGGTCCCTTCACCTCTGGAATATCATATTCCAAGCCCTTTCATCCCTCAGTGTAGAAACTGCCAGGTCTTTTGTTATCCTGATTGTGTTTCCACAATATTAAAATTGTTTGTTCTTGGCTGCTTGTAGTATTTTCTCCTTGACCTGGGAACTCCAGAACCTGGATATAATATTCCTAGGAGTTTGCTTTTAGGGATCTTTTTCAAGAGTTGATTGATGGATTCTTTCAACCTCTACTTTGCCCTCTGGTTCTAAAATATCACTTCAATTTTCCTTGAGAATTTATTGAAGGATGATTTCTAGGTTCTTTTTGTGATCATGGCTTTCAGGAAGTCCAACAATTTTTAAATATCTCAGCTGAATGTATTTTCCAGGTCAGTGGTTTTTCCAATGAGATATTTCACATTACCTTTTATTTTTTCATTTGTTT
This sequence comes from Gymnobelideus leadbeateri, assembly GCA_011680675.1. Lineage (NCBI taxonomy): Eukaryota > Metazoa > Chordata > Mammalia > Diprotodontia > Petauridae > Gymnobelideus > Gymnobelideus leadbeateri. The sequence continues at coordinate 119,305 of WOXC01007819.1, read as the reverse complement.
GGATCTGCTTAATAGTATCTTGATTTCCCATAAAGTCATTAGCTTCCATTTGTTCCAATCTAATTCTGAAGGAATTATTCTCTTCAGTGGGCTTTTGAGAATTTTTTTTTTCCACATGGCAAATTCGGCTGTTTAAGGCATCTTCTCATTGTCTTTTTTGAGCCTCTTTTGCCATTTGAGTCAATTTTTTTTTTTCAGTTAACAAGATCACTTTAATCAATCAAACATATATTATCTAGTTCAGGGGGAAAAAGTCAACACCCTGAACTTCAGAGTATACAGACATATCAAAGAGACAGGCTTCCAAACTGTCCAACCATTATTATCGATACCAAAATCAGAGTTACCAGAGAGGGAAGTATCAACATCTGGGTTTTCAAGCCGGGGGGAGGAGGGTATTTAATGGTTTCCCAGAGTCTCATCTGGTCAAATCACACAGCACTTCTCAAAGTGAGACCCAAAGCAAAGCCTCCTATCAGGGTTTATATAGCCTTCTCCTGGCTCAGAGAATGTAACAACCCTCTTGACCCACTGACCAATCACAAAGTATCAAGATGTGGGTGTTCCTGAAAAAACAAGCCTCCCTCCACAAGGCTCCAGGTACACTTAACCTAGGCAGGGAAGATCTTTAAATTTGCATTTCCATTACATTTGGCCCCAACATCTTTCATGCCCATAGCATACACAATTTACATTTGAATTAGCACTAAACATCTCTTAGGTCACATTTTCCAGGTAAGTAAGAAAATCACAATATAATCTCAAAATACAATAGTCCAAGTCTTCCACTCATGAGGCAAAGTCTTGATTAACTCAACCACTTTTCAAAATACATGGTCAAATTCTTCCACTCATGGGGGGAAAGTCTTGATTAACTCCATTAGTCACTTATCTATAACAATATCTCAAAGTACTCAAAGTACAACCAGTCACTTATTCAGCAAAGTCTTACTAAGTATGCCCATAGCATAGACAATTTACATTTCAATTAGCACTAACTATCTCTTAGGTCATATTTTCAAGGTACATCTAAAGTTACCAAAGTGGTCACTGGGTCTTAAACAAAGTACATTGAATTATCACATCAATTCAAAACAAGAGTGCAAATAAAGTTCTCTTGGGAGTAGGGGAGTGTCCTTCCCCTCACACTGCTCCAGCCCCTGCTTCCTAGTCCAGAGAGGGGGCTGGACAGCAAAACCAAAGTGGGGTCCTTTGGGTTCCATGGCACTTCACCCCACCCACCATAGTCACAAGTCCATCCTCCTCCTGGGTCCCAAACTGTGGGATGCAGCAAGGAAACACATTCAGTGCCCCTGCTTTGCCTCATAGTCCTTATCTTGTCCTGTGGCTGAACTCCAAACTCCAGGGTTCCTTCTCCTCCAGCAGAAGGCAACAGCTTCTGGCTTCTCCACAGGTCTCCATGCAGGCAACACACCATTCCTGCTCTCAGATCAGTGAAGTCACCATGCAGGCCATACTCCTCTCCTGCTCCATGGCTCCACAGAATCACAGCTACTACAACAGAGAGGGAAGCGTCCACATCTGGGTTTTCAAAGCTGTGTGGGGTGGGGGGAGCCTCTCAATGTCTGCCTAGAGTCTCATCTGGTGAAATCACACAACACTTCTCAAAGTGAGCCCCTGATTCAGGATTTTTTTAAGGTGTTATTTTCTTCAGTCAGATTGTTGATTCTCTTTTTATGATTTTCTTCCATCATTCTCATTTCTGTTCCCAATTTTTCCTCCACTTCTCTTATTTCATTTTCAGAATCCTTCTTAACCTCCTTTATGGCCAATAACCAGGCTCATATTTTTTCTGGAAGCTTTGGGTGCAGGAATTATGACTTTGTTGTCTTCCTGCCATTCCGCACTTTGATTCTTTTTGTCCCCACAAAAGGAATCCAAAGTTGGATTGCTGTGCTGGCTTTGCTTCCTTTGCTTCCTCATGTTGCCACTTAATTAACTTGAGTTTTAAGCTATTTGTCACAGGAGAACTCTGCTTCCAGAGAAAAGAGATTTTTCCCAAATTTCTGGGATTTTTGCTGATGCTGGAGCTATTAGTTGACTTCCCTCTCTGAAGTCTCCACATGGTTCCACTCACTGGTCACACACCCCAGGACCTCCACCCTAGACAGCAATCCAGATCCAAGCAGATTAAAGGAAAAGCAATTACCCTTCAGAATGATTGCTTGGTCCTCCTACAATCTGCAGGCCAGGAGCTCTGATGCAGCCACAAGGTTGTGGCCATCATGCCTCAGCTGCTTCTTCCTCTGGGGGCAGAGCCTGGAGTGTACTCCTAACCTTCCTGTTCCCAAAGTCTACACTGACCATGCACTTTGTCTTTGACATTTATGGGTTGATACGTCTGGAAACCACCACAGCTGCTGGTGATCGACTCTCTTGATGTCCCTCTAGCCATGGCTGGTCAGGCTGCCCAGAGGCTAAAACCTCAGGCTCACACTGAGCTGGCCTCAGCTCCCAGCATGCTGCAATGGACATTTCCTGCTAGCCTTCTGGGCTGTCTTCAGTGGGATATTTGTTTCTCAATCACTTTGTGGGTTCTATAGCCCTAAAGTTTGTTTAGAGTAATTTTCTATAGGTATTTGAGGTGGTTATGTTGGGAGGACAGGGAGTTTTCCTGCTTCTATGCTGCCATCTTGGCTCTGCCATCCCCCACCACCCCCACCGCCAATTCTAAGTTTAGAAAAGCCAAGGGCACCCACTGCATCATTGGCCATCATCAACTGTCTTGACTTTTGTCTTGCTACTGGACTCCAATGAATCTGGAGGAAAGAATGAGGCTGCTGACTTTGCATAGCTCTGCCTCACTTAAATCCAACTCACTCAGAGGTGAAGACAATGTTGAGCTTAAAGGAGTGAGACAGAAGATCCCTGAGATTAAATTTGAAGAGGATTTTATTACCCTGGGACTGTCTGGGTTACATGCCCAAATCAGACAGTAGTGGCATGGACAGTGTGCTGCTTTTTAAATAGCTAGGTTAAGTAAGCCAAAACTACAATCAGTGATTGGTCATGTACATTTGAATTTCCTGCATATATGAAGTGTACCCTAGGCTGAAAGTCCCACCCATGGATCAATTAGAGGAGGGGAAGGGTGGAGTTGCCTGATTACAAATCAATTAGGGGAAGGTTAGGGTGGAGTTCTGCCTCCTTCCTCCAATTAGAGGGGAAGGAGAGGGTGTAGTTGTGACCAACAGTCCCTCCTTTTCTTTGTAGGTATGTCAAACCTTTGACATGGCTGGGGTCACATCATCTAAGTTACCCAATTCTGTTCCTAACAGATGGTAGCGTGGGTCCCTGATAATTAATATTTTAATGGAGTTAATATGGGACTTGACAAATTGTAGAAAGCAATTAATGAGACAGGGTCCTACAATTATGGCTATGATCAGGAGGAGGACAGTACCAACCAAGGATGATAGCAATTCTCAGAATTTTCCAGCTCCCTCTGTCTATTAGCAATATTCTGGCATACCATCTTCAGACAGTCCCTCACCACTCCAGAGTTCTTTGCATAGAAGCAACAAGCCTCACCAAGGGCTGCACACAGGCCACCCTGTTTAAGAGAAAGAAGGTGAAGGCCTCTGCGGTTCTGGAGAACCACCTGTGCCAGAGAGTCCATATGTCTTTCCAGGGCTGAGATGGACTGCTCTATGTGGGAGAGGTCAATATTTACCTGTGTACTTAAGGCCTGATAGTTGGCCTCCCCCTTGATCAAGGCTGCCAGCCCAGTCACTGCAGAACCCACAAGGCCCAAGCCCACTGAGATGGGAATTAGGAGTGGTACTGCCTGCATTCAGTGGTGGCTCAGTTGCCTTCCTAGGGAAAAGTAATGCCAACCTTTTTCACCTGGGAGAAGGGCGACCCGGGGAATTATGGCCACTAGGATACACAGGGGGCCCTTAGTGTGTTGTCTTCTGAGGAGTACTGTAGCAGAGATGCACTGGGTAACGCCATCATGGCATGTCCACCAGGCTGCTAGAGGGGAGGGGAGGTAATCTGAGCTAGAGGCCTGAATCTTGTGGATTTGTCCACAAATTCAGCTATACCAAGAGCTGGATGAAGGAGTGCTGAATGATATGAGGCAGAAACCTGTTCCCTATACATCCCCAAGGGTGAGCCTTGGGTGGTTCCACTCACAATTCTCTGTGTTGGAAGTAGGGGTGACTGAGGCATTTAGTGCCACCCCTACATATTAAGGAGGCTGGGGTTCAACACAGATCCAGCAATCTTTTCCCAACTTCTGGTTAGAACTGTTAAATATTTTATAGATAGCTGACAGGAGGGTAAGTAAGGCGATCTGGTAATTTCAAGATTCCTGAATCTTTGAAGATAGGGGGGCATATGACCTTACAGGACCCATGTGGTGACAGCTGGTATTGTGATTTGGACATCAGGCTTCCCTACTGGGGCAGGGATAGCTAAGCAATGGGATGATGATTGAGGAGGGGAATAGGAGGCTTCTTTGTTACAGTCAGTACTACCGTCTTTTCACTCCTGCCCTCCCTCCTCCTCCACAGGAACTATGATTCCCAGGACTGGAGAAACTGGACACCTCAGGCGGGGTAAGGGGTTTGAATAGTGAGTTTGAGCATGGGTTGCCAGAGGTCAGACCCGATTGTATGGATTTGGAAAAATGGGTCCAATCCCCAACTACCGCCTACCCTGTTATACAGGGAGGCAACAGGGGGAGGAGAGGGGAGGTGGCAAGTTGTGACATAAGTGCAGGTGCATGGGCATCCTGTGTCTGAACAGAGCAGGTAACCTGCATCTGCTGGTGGACCCCCATATAGTCCAATTTGGGGGAAAAGGGATTTGGGCGGGGCATATGTGCTTCAAGTTCTGGAGAGTCAAGGATTGTCCATTTCCTGAGGTTACCACCCAGGTATAGTTTGGTCTGGAGGCATGGGGATTGTGGGGGACCACACAAGGAGGTAAAAGGAGGATCAGGTTGAGGATTGAATAATTCTTAGCTTTATTGGGTCCTCTTCTTCTTTCCAATCTGAGGTGACAGCAGGCATCACTCTGGTATAATGGAGCTATGTGGGAATAGAGTCCACTTTGATAGCAGTGGGTTTAGTAAGGATTATGATGTGTGGCCCCTTCCACCTTGGCTCCAGACCCTTAGTGGCGAATTTCTATACGAGCACAGAATCTCCAGGTTGAAAGGGGTGAGCTGAGGTTGAGCTCAGGATGGAGATCAGGAGGTCGGTGAGGACTGATGGGAGGAATTTTTTCTGAGTGCCTGCAGACCCTGTAGGAGCTTGATGAGGGAAGAGTTAGTGATTTCAGCATTTAGGTCTTCCTGGATTAGAGGAAGAATGGGTAGCGGTCTTCCAAACATATGTCAGGGGATGGTCTGGACTTTCTCAGCCTTGAGTTCTGAGCTCTGAGAAAATTTCAGATGCCAGGTGCTCAGGGAAGTCAAAGTTGAGGGGACTCCGTCCCCTGATGCCAAGGATCTGACCCAATTCTCATGGGGAAGCCAAACCGAGTGACGATTTCATTACTTTTCTGGGGGCTGTTTCATTTTTCACAGGGAATGCTTCTACCCACCCAGAGAATGTATCCACCAATAATAGGAGATACCTGTAGACCTGCATATGTGGTTTTATCTCAGTGAAATCAACCTCCCACTGTTCCCCTGGCTGTAATCCTCTTACTCTGACCCCCATCGTTCCTATTTTTTTTTTTGTTCGTCTGTTTTGCGTTTCGCTGTGCACAAGTCTCACATACACTCACAATGCTAGACAGGTGCTCATTTAAATGGCGAATATAGTACCTTTCTCTCAAGAGGAGACTGAGTTTTCTTTCCCCCAGGTGAGTAGTCTGGTGTAAAAGCCTTATCCATTCTCTCCCCCAGAGCCTCAGGAACTAGGAGGCAGTCTCCTGGGAGGAGCCACCAACCTGACTCCTCCTTTTTCCCTTTAGATTTACAAGCAAAGGAATTATCTTTTGTCCATACACTGTCTCATTAAACCTTGGGAGGGCCATAGTCAGAAGAAAGAGGAGGGGACCACATTTTTCTATTGGTCCTCTAGTTGAATTTCTCCAGGAAAGAAGTTGTGCCAATAGAGGTCAGGTCCGTATTATTGGGAAAGCTATCGTCTTTTTCAGATTCCAAGGCTCAAGAGGTACTCTTTAGGTGACTAGAGTTAAAATGTTCAATACAAGAATTCCCAGAATCATGATTTTACATATAAAGGCCCAGTTTTCTAGCCATGCAAGACTAAATTAAAACAAATAGTTCAGTTTTCTTAGCCATACAGGGCTAGCCTCTGTTAATACAATGAGGTTTTTCGCACATCTTTACAAAATGACAAAATTACATTAAGTCATACACATGTCACCAACATAACCAAGAAAACTTACATACAAACTATATAAGAATCATAATTAACATACAATTCCTTCTATTCCAGTGACCTATTTCATTTAAGCAACACTTTTAAATCCCAAATGCCTCATGTAGTTACAGAATTTAAAAAAGAGTTTTGCTTTTCCATTTCAGATCTAGAGGTAACCAGATAATTTTGACTTAATATAAAGTAGAACAATTACTTAAGATTAGTTCCATATAGATGGCAGAGTAGAAACAGCTCATCCAAGCCACTCTGCCCCCAGATTCCCCCCAAACTACGTAAAAGGGGACTCTGAACAACTTCTGGAGCCCCAGCACCCACAGAACGACACAGAGAAGCTAAACTCCCGCTGAGGACAGCCCAGCAGCCCTGCAGGAAGGACCAGTGCAGTGGTCTGGGACCTGGCAGCATGCAGTGCGCAGAGCGCAGGAGCCGAGCTGAGCCCAGGTCCGCCTGAGCCGAGGTTTTAGCCCCAGGGCGGCAGGGCCAGCAGCCAGCTGGAGGAACCCCAGAACACCAGGAGCTGTGGCGAATGCAGAATTATCAACATAGACTTGCCTAGGACAAAGTAAGAGGTTAGTGTCCTATGGACTTTGGGACTGGTATTAGGGAATGCGTCAGCTCCCTCCCCTGGGGGCTAGAAGCCGCTGAGGACAACCGCTATTTTGTAGTTTTCAGAGGCAGATCCTGCTCCCAGCCTGCAAATTTGTAGGGAGATCCAGCGATCAGTCTTGGGGGGTAATCGCTCTTGCTTTAACCTCCCTGGATCTGGATTGTGATCTAGGGTGGAAGTCGTGGGTGGGTTTACAGCTTGCCAGAAACGGAAGTTGCCCCCCACACGTTCGGGACGAAAATTCCTCTATCTGGCCTTAAAGCCATAGTGTGGCAACAAGCCCAAAAGTCAAGTAATTAAGCGGCAACATGCCAAGGCAAAGGAAACAGAAAAATGCAACCCTAGACTCCTATTTTGGGGGCATAGAGCGGGAAAAGGACTGTGAGGTCAGAAGTCCTGCTCCAAAAGCCCCAGGGGAAAACATGAGCGGGTTGCAGGCCATAGAGGACCTTAAGAAGGACTTTAAAAATCAAATAAGAGAAGTGGAGGAAAAATTGGAAAGAGAAATGAGAAGGATGCAGGAAAAGTATGAAATGAGGGTCAACAGCCTGACTGAGGAAAACAACACCTTAAAAAATAGACTGACTCAAATGGCAAAGGAGGCCCCAAAGGGCAATGAGGAGAAGAATGCCTTAAAAAGTCGAATTTGCCAGATGAAAAAAGAATCTCAGAAGTTCATTGAGGAGATTCATTCCTTCAGAGTTAGACTGGAGCAAATGGAAGCTAATGACTTTATGAGAAATCAAGATGCTGTTAAGCAGATACAAACAAATGAAAGATTAGAAGGCAGCGTGAAATATCTCATGGGAAAAACCACTGACCTGGAGAATAGATCCAGGAGAGACAATTTAAAAATTATTGGACTACCTGAAAGCCATGATCAAGGAAAGAACCTAGAAATCACCTTTAAGGAATTCTCAAGGAAAACTGCCCTGATGTTTTAGATCCAGAGGGCAAAATAGAGGTTGAAAGAATCCATCGATCACCTCCTGAAAAAGATCCCAAAAAGAAAACTCCCAGGAATATTATAGCCAGGTTCCAGAATCCCCAGATCAAGGAGAAAATACTATAAGCAGCCAGGAAGAAACAATTTCAATATTGTGGAAACACAATCAGAATAGCCCAGGACCTGGCAGCTTCTACACTGAGGGATCGAAGGGCATGGAATATGATATTCCAGAGGGCAAAAGAACTGGGAATGAACCCAAGGGTCACCTACCCAGCAAAACTGAGTATTTTGTTTCAGGGGAAAATATGGTCATTCAGTGGAATAGAGGACTTTCAAGCATTCTTAAGGAAAAAACCAGAATTGAATAGAAAATTTGACACCCAGGCACAAGAAGCAAGAGATGCCTGAGAAGGTAATCAGGGAAAAGAAATCAAAAGGAACTTATCAAAGTTGAACTCTTTACATTCCTATATGGAAAAGCAATAACTGTGACTGATGATATCTTTCTCACTATGAAAATAATGGAAGAAGGGGGTGTGGTCATATGAATACATATGTGAATGTGTGTGTATATGGTTACAGTTATATATGTATAGAGGGCATAGGTTGAATTTGTTGGGAAGGGAGAATACTCAAGGGATGAAATTATGAGGTGAGAGAGGAAAGTGGCAAGAGGAGATGGGGAGAGACAGGGTAGGGTAAACTATCTCATGTAGAAGAAGCAAGGGGAAGTGGTTGCAAAGGAGGGGGAGAATAAGGAAGGCTAAAAAGGCAAAACCACATTCGCATTGAATTTGGTTCAGGGAGAAAATGACATACATACTAAATGGGATATCTCAACCTGCAGCAGGATAGGGGGAAGGGGGATGAGAGGAGGGATGATGGATGGGAGGGCATCCTTGGGGTGAGGGGAGGTTGGAAGTACCCACCATAGAAGAGGGACAGGATCATGTAGGGAATGGACCAGGTGGGGGGTGGGATGAGTGGGAGGGAATTATAAGCAGCCTTGTACAATATATCTACTATGATAATGTTTTGCATAGCTAGACATGTACAATATATACTGAATTACTTATTTCCCAAGAGGGAATGGGTGACAAGGGAGGAAGGAAATGGATCAGAAATTTGAGGTCATAACATTAAATGTTCCAAATATATATAAATACTATTATTAATACTCTTTAGCTTGTAATAGGGAGATAAGATGTGCAGGCATTGGGATGCAAAGACTCACCTTCCTCTAATGGAAAAGTCGATGGGGGTATGGGGGAAGATATGGGAGAGAGCAGATTGGAGGAAGCAATATCTTGTGGGATTACTATTCTGGGAGGTTGGGTAGGGGAATAATGGGGGGGAAATGATTGTAACTCAAAATCTGGCAGAAATGAATGATGTAAAACAGAAGTTAATAAAGCATTTGTTTAAAAAATAAAATAAAATAAAATAAAAGATTAGTTCCATATTTTGAAACTACAGAGAATTTTCAGTTTATTCTTTGTTATTTCTACCTTTCCTAAATCCTGTACCAGGTAGAGGAATACTTTAAAATATGAAAAACCTTTTTTTAAATTGATTTCATCTGCCCTTTGTAAAATTATCAGGCAGATGCATTAATAAATTAACATTAGCTTCACCCTTACCACTAACTTACACAATCCTTGTGCTAAAATCCAAAAATCCATACCTCTGATCTTATTATCATCTTCTTCTTTGAAGGATGTTATCTCTATATTTATTCATTTATTTGGCCCTGAATATTACTTCTCAGTGATTTTGCTATAGAATAAAAAGAGGGACAATGTCATAAACCTTTCCAGATGGAAAACTTCCTTAAACTTGTTTGATTCCAGGCATGAGTCATCTCCACTAGTCATTCATATAGTCACCAGGTACTGAAAGCAAGGCTTAGGCATAAATAGGTGGGAGGTTTCCTTTTCAGAAAGAAATGGCACAATTGGGAAATAAAGTCAGAGAGATGACATCTGGTCTGTGTCCGAGGTTGCCCCCAAACTTTTCCAAGCATAGACATCTACCTTGAACAGCTCAAAGTCTGCAGCCTCTGTCATCCCATTATCAGCTTTAATGACTACTCCTGTAATCAAGGCTTTAGAGAAATAGTAAAATTTACACTTCCTCAAATTATTAAATAGCAAATAAATATGGACTAGTGTCCTTTAGATAGGGCCATCTAAATTTTTTTTTGGAGTTTTTTCCTTTTTTTAATTGTTGACTCCCATGAATCTACGATCTTCATTTTTTACAGAGATCTCTAATTCTCCACTTAAATGTGTGTGGCTAGAAACTGTTCCAGCTCTGCCATCTTATATTCTACCATCCTGAGGTTCAACAGAATTCTTTTCTGCATGGCAGGTGAGCGTGAGAAATCATTCAGGATCTCTTTGGAGAGGCTGTGCACAGACACGCTGTTTTCAATATTGTTTTTTGAAGTAGCATCATTATTGTCGAGTGTTTTTTCAGGGATCTTTTTCTTCTATGCTCTCACAAAGCAGGGTTCTTTGAAGTCGTGGAGAATGCCTACATAAGTAAGCATGGCAGGCCCTGCACGCTATGGCCAGGCCTAGGGCCATCTAAAATTTGATTGAACTGTTAATTACAAACTCAAGTTACAAATCTTTCTGCTTTCCCAAAACTTCCTCATGCTCTCTCAACATACTTCTAAAACTGATATCAACTATCTGGAAACAGGAGGAGCTGGATGAACCCCATTTGTCCCAAACCTTCTTATCTGCTTTGTTCAGCTTTTCATAAATAGACTTTAAAGACAGTTTGAATTAACCTGGTGTTAAAAATGGTATCTTTCTTTTCTCTCAACTAAAGTATCTCTGATTAAACTAAATATCAGCCACCCAAGTACCCCATCATTCCAAGCACCTGGTTATTCCCCCCTTAAACAGCTGGGACCCAAAATCATTTGGGTAGATCTGTCTCTGTTTCACAGGGGCCTGTGTCTGTAGCCAGTGCCAAAAATGTGACTGAAGCCAGGTCCAGGCAATGGTCTTGAGACAATGGGTACTCAGCCAGAGATGACATCTGCATATGAAGGGTACTGAACTTAGAAGAAACAAATCTGGCAGAGTGATTAAACAAGGGCCAAAAAGGAGTAGGAGAGTGAACAGAAGTGAGATTAGGATGGGTTAGTATAATCCATTACTCAGACTATGTCACTTTCCTTTATATTTCTACAAACTACATAAACAAGATACTTCATAAGTTAGTATTCTTTTACTATATAACTATACTGCCTTAAAAAATAGAGGTTCCTGATTTGAACCTCATGACTGAATAGTAGATATACATCCTTGTCTCACAGAGTTTGTTTACCCTCTGATTATATTCACTCTGGAAGAAAGAGATAATTCAGAAATTGAATCTTTAACATATATTCAGTTACAAATGTTAACTTTTGCTTAGAGTAAAAAATAACTACAAATTCAGATGAAAACAGCCAGATCTCTTCTGCTTTTACAATCTCACTAAACTTTGATGAAGAAAGTTAAGAAAGTTGAAAACTCTTAAAATGATCTTAAGCAGTTTGCATATCTTTTTGCACATGTTCTAATTCTAGATGAGAAATGATATTAGATTTTTCACTAAGCTGACAAAAAAAACCTCACAAATGTAGAGATTCCATTCTTGGGAGTATGTGAGTGAGATCCGATTTTGTAGTCTGGACCTGATCAATGACCTGAAGGCAATCATAGACAGCTGGGGAGAGTGGAGTAGGTTCAAAATGAGGGAGCAGAGTGTCAGGGTTAAGAACAGAGGTTCTTGAAAAAGTCAGATAAGGCTGATCCAGGAGGACAGCCTGGTATTAGGATAGTGGGAGTTAAAAAGCCAGTGGGTCTCCACAGAATGAGGGGTGGAGATGGAAAGCCTATCAGCTTCCATAACATGGAGGACCATTGCAGCAATGGCCTGGAGGCAAAGGGGAAAGCTAGCAGCCACTGAATCTAGGGAGGGGCCCAGGGCCGGAAGTGAGGACTCCTTTAGCCACCCCATTAGATTCAGCAACAAAAAGATAAACAAGAGCTTTCAGTAAGTGCCAAAAGGAGGAGGTCATAATTAAGGAGCAGGGGGGGTGGGATTCTCAGAAGGGGATAAGGTCCTTATGGAGGGACTCATTGAAGAGGGTAGTGGAGTTCTTGAAACCCTGGGGCAGACATGTCTAGGTTAACTGCCTGGAATACCCACCCTCAGGGTCTATCCAGATGAAAGCAAAAAGGGGTTGACTAGAAGGGGCCAGGGGAACAGTGAAAAAAGCATCTTTGAGATCCAGGACAGTGTAGACACGATTAGAAGAGGAAAGGAAGCTAAGGAAAGTATAGGGGTTTGGAATGGTTGGGTAAATTGTCTCCACCCACTTGTTTATTTCCCACAGATCCTGAATGGGCCTAAAGTCAGAGTCATCTGGTTTTTGGATGGGTAGAAGGGGAGAGTTCCATGTGGATTGGCAGGGTATTGGAATTCCTGTGTCCCACATCTGGGAAATATGAACTGTGAAGCCTCGATGGACTTGGAGGAAATGGGATATTGGTGGACACAAACAGGGGAGGTGGTAATAAGGAGGTACAGGACCAGAGGAGGATGATGAGAGGCTAGGTCAGGGGGGTTAGTCTCTGCCCACACCCCAGGGTGTGATTCAAGGAGGCTTGCTAACAAAGGGGATGTGTTAGAGGGAGAGGTGGTTTTCATGGAGTAAAAACTCAAGAAGAGAGTGGTTATGAGCTGTCGACAGTCCTCCCACATGTGATGATGTGTTTGCTAGACAGACTCAAGGAGGTTAATAAGAACTGAGGTTTTCTGAAAAAAAGGGATTTTGAGTTTTACAATTGTAAATATCTGAAGTGGAGAAGGGAACATATACTAAGGAGGGGACTCCCTCTGGGTTAATGGATTTCCTGAGGGGAAGGATGACTGAAGCAGAAGAGGGTTCTTCTGTTTGCCCCAGTCCGAGTGTGGGGGGGGCAAAAGGGAACTTGGGGAGGTTGGAAGCACTGAGGAGTTAGGAGAAGAGGCAGATACCCTTTTGGAAAGAACAGTTTCTAAGCCAGGGAGAGGGATAGGTGATGAGATCTAGCCAGACATCAGTATAAGGGAACTGATCTGGATGTCCTGGATTCCCTGTGACCACCCACCACACTGATTGGGTAAATTGCTTGCTGAAACTTCCTTGAGGGGGCCAGCCCTCCCCAAACATGAGCCACTCATTCATGCAATAAGAAATGACTTTCCGAGGCAGCTAGGTGGCACAGTGAGTAGAGCGTTGGCCTTGGAGTCAGAAGGACCTGAGTTTGGATCCGGCCTCAGACACTTAACCCACACAAACAAACAAACAAAAAAAAAACCTAGCCGTGTGACCTTGGGCAAGTTACTTAACCTCAATTGCCCTCCAAAAGGCAAAAAAAAGAAGAAGAAAAAAGAAATGACTTTCCTCTTCTTCAAAGGGGCCCCATAATCTGTCCCGTTCTGATAGGCTACTCTAAAATGGCTTAGTATGCACCCCAGGGGAGTGAACCTCCCATGTTCTAGGACAAAAAGACAGACAAATAGTTTAGTCTTATAAACAAATATATCTTCCCAGTGGAAATCAGAAAAGCTGCCCTGAAGGTGCTTGTCTGATAGCCATTCAAGACAAAACTTTACGAACAACACAAAATGGACAGACAAGTTATAGTTCCTACTCACTTGTTTGCCTCCCGCAGATTCTGAACAGGAAGCAAATGGGCTCAAGTGAATAAAGGACACAGAGAACACAGAATGGTAACAGACAGTCAAATTTTAGCCCCTATTCACTTGTTTGCCTCCTGCAGATTCTGAACAGGAAGCAAATGGGCTCAAGAGAATAAAGGACACATAGATACAGACATTAACCATATAACCAGACCATTTACAGGCAAGAGGGTTGACGGCTCGAGCTTTGCCCAGGGAGGAGATGCCCCCTGCTCAAATGGCTATCTCTAGCCCTCTCCCCCTCCAGGAAACAGGACAGAACTTTACTCAGCCCCAAACTGGAGGTCCTTGATCCACAAAAAGGCTGAAGGAGGAGCAAGTCGAAGTTGGAAAGCAGGTGCAATGTTCCCTCCTCAAGACCTAGGGCCCTGGAATGTCCTTAGGGGCTAGCCCCCTTAGGGATAGGGGCAGGCAGTTGCCTACCTCCTGAGGCTGAGAGTTCTTCTTAATCATGGATCTTTGCTGTGCCACAGAACACTGTAGATATCGCTGAGGGCCTCCAAATGTTGAGCTTAAAGGAGTTATACAGGATTGAATTTGAAGTGGATTTTATTACCCTGGGACTGTCAGGGTTATATGATCAAATTAGACAGTACTGGCATGGACAACCTGCTGGTTTTTAAAGAGATCCAATGGCCAGGTTACATAAGCCGAAACTACAGTGATTGGTCAGTGTACATTTGAATTTCCCACCCACATGAAGTGTACTGTAGGCTGAAACTCCCACCCATGGATCAATTAGGGGAGGGGAAGGGAGGAGTTACCTATTTACAGATCAATTAGGGGAAGGGGAGTTGTGCTCAACAACACCACCATTGAGATAATCATTGCTCCACTTCAAGAATGAAAGATGAACAACAAAAACAAATTCAAAAATTATATTCCAAAATTCTCTTCCTCCTGAAGGGGTATGGGACCTGGACTCCCAAAAAATACAACCTAGCTCCTCACCTTTCCCACATAACCCCACCTAGATATTCAATAATCTTTTCAACTGCCCTTTCATTATGGCCCTGATCCAGCCCAACCTTTAATTCTCTGTTACCTCTGACCCACCTTAGAGTGGGTCTGTTACCTCCAGATCACCCCAGGCTACTTCCCACCCTTAATCCCATCTAAACTCTTTCCCATTATCTCCTGGTTACCCCAGGCTATTTGCCACTCCTTGATCCCATCCAAATCTTCCCACAATATGTTTCCCTATAAAAAAGGTCAGTCTTGTTCAATTAAATTGTGCAGATTCTTAAAATTTCTCCCACTGCTATTGGCAACACAATATGTGTCTATGAGTGAAATAAGGGTTGAATTGTTGAATTCTTTTGAGGCAGAACTGAAATCTTTGTCCTGGAATTTTGCAGTTCCCAAGACCCCTAGACCATAACATTTCTCTTCCTCCTTGTCCTCCTTCTTCTCTTTTTCCTTCTCTTCTTCTTCTCCTGTGGTACCTCTGTCAAGGCAGAGAGTCATAGCCAAATATGTGAATGCTCTGTCCAAAGGAATATAATTTTCATTCACATATTTTACAAGATATCTTGGTGATTGGAAGCTAGATTTTTTTTTATTTCCAATTTATTTTTTTCAAAAACCTAAGACAACAAATTCTCTGTCTTATGAAGTTTTCACTTATGAAATCTAACTCAAGAGAAAACAAGCTTTGAAAAAGCCCATTATGATTCAAATGTGCTACTTGACTAGACCTTTAAGAACAAATCACTCTGGATTTCATTGATTGGCCAACAATTGGTTCCAGTCCTAGGCTCTCTTGCTCATATTTTGTGTTTTGATGGCTTAGAGTGAATGTAAATAACAATTGTTTACTCTTCTCAGAATCTCTGAGGGCTTTCTCCTCCCAAATGTGATGACAAATGGCCATTTTGTTTTTGTCTCATTTTTTACCTGGCCATTAATAATTGAATGGGAATTACCTCAGATATTCTGAGACCTGGGAAAGACCTTAATTTAGAAAGGCCAAGGTCACACACTGCATCAGAACCCATGATAAGCTGTCTTGACTTTCCTGTCTTGTCAATGGACTCCATTGACTCTGGAGGAGAGAGTGAGGCTGATGACACTGTATAACTCTGCCTCACTTAAATCCGATACATCTTCAAGTCAAGACATCACACTCATGATTGACATTGATCTTCTTGAAAAATGAAGGATGAAAAACAAAAACAAATTGCTAAAATTCTATTCATCT
This sequence comes from Gymnobelideus leadbeateri, assembly GCA_011680675.1. NCBI lineage: Eukaryota > Metazoa > Chordata > Mammalia > Diprotodontia > Petauridae > Gymnobelideus > Gymnobelideus leadbeateri. Next base: position 103,412 of record WOXC01007819.1, on the reverse strand, counting down.
CCTTAACTTCTTTCTAAATTATTTTATAGTTATATTTATCTAGTTCTGAGAGTGAAATCTTGAGGTTATTCATTATTATAGTTTTATGTTGTTTTTTTTCTCCTGTATATTTTCTTTTAAGACTTTGGATGCTCTACCATTTGATCTAAAGCATTAATATTACTTTATTGTCTATGGTAGCTTTTAGAAAAATGTATTTTTTTTTAATTTGGGTCTCATTTTTTCTATTTTGCTTTGTTTGAGATCCTGATTGCTAACTCTTATTTTTTTTAACCACACCTGAGGAATAATAAATACTACTTTAGGCCCCGATTTTAATTGGGTGTCTTTTTGTTTTTAGTGTCTTTCTTGTAAACAACATACTGTTGAATTATATTTCTAAACCATTTGGATTTCTGCTTCCATTTTATTGGTGATTTCATCACATTCACATTCACATTCACAGTTATAATTATTAACTGTTTAATTTCTACTACCCTATTTTTTTCTGTTTACTCTTCTCTCTCTTTTTGACTGTGTTGATGTCTAGATAATTGTTAAATTTTTTATTCATAATCTCTTAGGTATAGGTGGAAAGGTGGGTACATATTTATGTCAGCAATGTTGGATCTCTATTTCTACTGGCTTAGTCATTGGAAACACTTCTTAGTTCTTTAGGGGGAAGCTTAAAAACAGAGATAATCAGTTATTTTATCAAAATACTAAGTCAGAATAATCATTTTTCTTTTACAAAAAATTCCTCCAAATAAAAGGTGAACAATATAAAGCCAATCATGAGCAGCTCTCCTGAGAATTGCTGCTATGAATAATTTTAAGTTCTGTTCACATAGTATAGTGAACTCTCTATTCAGCAATAAACTAAAACAAAACATTTACAACAGTATAACATAACATCTTATGACTAAGGTGACCACATAGTCTTAAACAAATCATATCATTCAGTAAGTCACAATCTCATCAAACAGTATGAAGTACCCATCTAAAGTCTTCTTTCTCACTGATTGGAGACTGGCTTCCAATCATCTATTTTTTGGTGGTGGTGGTGGGGGGGGGTTATCAAGCTTACTTTAATCAATCAAACATATATCATTTACCTAGTTCAGGGGATAAAAGTCAACACCCCGAACTTCAAAGTATACAGACAGAACTTACAAGACAGAGAAACAAACAGGTCAAGCAGACAGGCTTCCAAACTGTCCAACCATTACATACTTCCTTACCCAATCACAGTTACCAGAGAGGGAAGCATCAACATCTGGGTTTTCAAAGCCGGTGGGGGCAGGGGGTTCTCAACAACTGCCAATAGTCTCATTTGGTCAAATCACACTTCTCAAAGTGAGCCCCAAAGAAAGGCTCAATTCAGGGAATATATAGCCCTCTCCTGGCTCAAAGAATGTCACAACCCTCTTGAACCATGGTCCAGTCATAAAGCAACAAGGTGTGGGCATTCCTGAAAACCAAGCCTCCTGCCACAGGCTCCATGTGACCACATTCAACCTACTAGGAGGCAGAGTATATTTTCAAATCAAGGAAGGTTCTCACAGTCTCTTAAGCCTATCAAAGGGCTTAGGGGCAGGGAAGATATTTAAATTTGCATTTCCATTACATTAAAATAATTCCCAATTATTGTTTTGATTTCCTCTTTTTTTTTTTTTAAAGCAATTGGGGTTAAGTAACTTGCTCAAGGTTACACGGCTAGTCATTATTTATGCATGGGTGCTCATTTTCTGAGGCCGAATCTGATCTCGGGTCATCCCAACTCCGAGGCCGGCGCTCTTACTCACTGCGCCACCTAGCCGCCCCTCTAGGGCAATTGGGGTTAAGTAACTTGCCCAAGGTTACACGGCTAGGTTTTTGTTTGTATGGATTAAGTGTCGGAGGCCGGCTCCGAACTCAGGTCCTTCTGATTCCAGGGCCGGTGCTCTATTCACTGAGCCACCTAGCCGCCCCGATTTCCTCTTTTTTTAATAAACAAATGGTTTATTAACTTCTGGTTTACATCATTCATTTCCACCAGATTTTGAGTTACACCTTTTTCCCTACCCACCACCCCAGAATAGCAGTCCCACTAGATATCCCTCATCCAAACTGCTCTCTCCCATATCTTCTCCCATACCCCCTTTGACTTCGTCATTATGGCAAGGTGAATCTCTGAGCCCCATTGCCTGCACATCTTATCTCCCAATTACATGTAAAATAGTATTAATAATAGTATTTATATATATTTGAAATATTTAAATTTAAAACTTTGATTTTCAGATATATTCCGTTCCTCCCTTGTCACCTATTCCCTCTGAGAAGATAAGCAATTCAGTATGTGTTGTACATGTATAGCTATGCAAAACATTACCATAGTAGATATATTGTAAAATACTGCTTATATTTCCCTCCCACACATCTCCCCCACCTAGTCCATTCCCTAATTTTATCCTGTCCCTCGAAAGTGGGTACTTCCAACCCCCCCTCCTCCTAAGATGCCCTTCCCTCCATCATCCCCCCTCTCATTCCCCTTCCCCCTACTTTCCTGCAGAGTGAGATATCCCATTTAGTATGTATATGATTCTTTCCTTGAGCCAAATTCAATGAGAATATGGTTTTGGCTTTTTGCCTTCCTATTCTTCCCTTCCCTACAACTACTTCCCCTTGCATCTTCTACATTGAGATAGTTTACCCTACCCTGTCTCTCCCCATCTCCTCTTGGCACTTTCCTTTCTCACCTCTTAACTTCACCCCTTAAGTATCATCCCTTCCCACCAAATCAACCTGTGCCCTGTATCCATGTATAACTGTAAACATATGCCCATATACCCTTCTTCAATTATTTTCATAATTAGAAAGGTTTCATTAGACACAGTTATTGTTTTTCCATATAGGAATGTAAATAGTTCAACTTTGATAAGTTCATTTTGATTTCTTTTCCCTGATTACCTCCTCAAGCATCTCTTGCTTCTTGGGTCTGAATGTCAAATTTTCTATTCAACTCTGGTTATTTCCTCAAGAATGCTTGAAAGTCCTCTATTCCACTGAATGACCACATTTTCCCTGAAACAAGATACTCAGTTTTGCTGGGTAGGTGACCCTTGGCTTCAATCCCAGCTCTTTTGCCCTCTGGAATATCATATTCCATGCCCTTCAATCCCTCAGTGTAGAAGCTGCCAGGTCCTGTGCTATTCTGATTGTGTTTCCACAATATTGAAATTGTTTCTTCCTGGCTGGCTGTAGTATTTTCTCCTTGATCTGGGAATTTTGGAACCTGGCTATAATATTCCTAGCAGTTTTCTTTTTGGGATCTTTTTCAGGAGGTGATCTGTGGATTCTTTCACACTCTATTTCCCCCTCTGGGTCTAAAACATCAGGGCAATTTTCCTTGAGAATTTCTTTAAGGATGATTTCTAGGTTCTTTCTTTGATCATGGTTTTCAGGTAGTCAAATAATTTTTAAATTATCTCTCCTGGATCTATTTTCCGAGTCAGTGGTTTTTCCCATGAGATATTTCACATTGCCTTCTATTCTTTCATTTGTTTGGATCTCTTTAACAGCATCATAAAGTCACCAGCTTCTATTTTCTCCAGTCTAACTCTGAAGGAATGAATCTCCTCAGTGAGCTTTTGAGATTCTTTTTCCATCTGGCAAATTCTACTTTTTAAGCCATTCTTCTCCTCATTGCCTTTCTGAGCCTCTTTTTCCAGTTCAGTTAGTCTAATTTTTAAGGTGTTATTTTCCTCAGTCAGGCTGTTGACTGCCATTTCATACTTTTCTTGCATCTTTCTCATTTCTCTTCCCAATTTTTCCACCACTTATCTTATCTGCTTCTTAAGGTCCTCTATGGCCTGGAGCCAGCTTGTATTTTCATTTGGGGCAGGAGTTCTGACCTCACAGTCCTCCTCCTGTTCCATGCTTTGATCCTCTTTGCCCCCAAGATAGGAGTCTAAAGTTGCATTTTTCTGTTTATTTTGTTTCCTTTGCCTAGGCATGTTGCCATTTAATTACTTGATTTTTGGGCTTGTTGCCACAGTAGGACTCTGCCACCAGACAGGAGAGCTTCTGTCCCAAATATGAGGTCTTCACAACTTCTGGAGGTTGGGTGGCCTCTCTAAAGCCTCCACCCTCTCTGGAAAATTAGATACCCACCACAGACCCCCCCCACCAGACCACAATCCATATCCAAGCAGGTTAAAGCAAGAGCGATTAACCCCCAGACTGATTGCTTGTTCTCCCTACAGTTCGCAGACTAGGAGCTGGAGCTGCCACTGACACTGCAAAATGGCCTCTGTGCTGCGTTTCCTCAGATGCTTTTCGACCCCAGGGGAGGAAGCCGACGTGTTCCCCAAATACTGGTCCATAGGGCACTAACTTCTCACTTTGTCCTAGGCATATCTGTGCTGATAATTCTGGAATTGCCACAGCTGCTGGTGTTCTGGGGTCTCTCTAGCCCCCTGCTGGCCTGGCCACCCTGTGTCTAAAACCTCGGCTCACAAGGTCCTGGGCTTGGCTCCCAGGGTGCTGTGCTGCCCACTCTCAGAGTGCTGCGCTGGCCACTCCCTGAAGGGCTCCTGGGCTATCGTCAGCAGAAGGTTAGCTTCTCTGTGTAGTTCTGTGGGTGCTGGGGCTCCAGAAGTTGTTCAGAGTCCCCTTTTACATTGTTTGGAAGTGGTGTGGGGCAGAGCACCTTGGCTTCCAATCATCCTTAACTCAATCATCTTTAAGCTGTAATCACCTTTAAGCTAAATATCCTTAAGCGGTACCAGAAAGTACAAAGGTCATCTACCCCTAGGTCACAGTAAATTATAAATCTCATCAGTCAGCCCTGAGAACCCAAGTAAAGATCCTTTCCTCTTAACTAGAGGCTGACTTTCAAACTCTATGGCTCCTCTTCCACATTCCCAGGTCTTGCCTGGACTCACAGTTCTCCAGTCCTTTTTGAAACCTTAGCTTACAGGGACAGCTCTTTGAGGTATCTGTTTCTAGGAAGAGAAAGCTTAAGAGAGCCACAACAATACTTAGACAATTCATCAGCACTATCATCTCAATTCACTTTTTGTTTCATAAAGTAATATAAACCAATAGACAAAGCTCCTCTTTGAGAAATCAAACACAAAGCAGCAATAAAGTCCCAAGACTTCTGTAAACAGTAGTAAAGTCCTCTCTCAGGGTTTCTGGATCAGCAGTAAAGTCCTCTTTTGAACATTTTGTCTAAAAACAATAGACAAGGCTTTTGTCAGACGGACCAACAGACAGAGTGCAACAGAGTGACAAAATCACAAGCATTCTTGATCTCAGTTCTGCTTGGTCCCAGCTTGTGCTCGAGTCTTTGTATGCCCTGCTCCTTCCTGTTCCACCCTTCCTGTTGTATCCTTCCTGTTCTACTCTTTTAGCATATTACTCCCACTCTGGGCTCCATGTGACAAAGTCTGGCCTATTAAGGGCAGGGAAGGTATCCAAATTTCCCTCAGGCCTTTTAAGAGCAACACAATGTATACATTTTTCCCAGCAAAGACTTGATATAATCACAGCACTTGAATAGCTGAAACAAGGAGCTAAGTACCACTTTGCTTGCCATTACAAACACAAGTACAAATATTGTTGCAAATCTCATAATTTGTTTTTCTACCTGAAGTTAATCTTTTCTTTTCCCTTCAAAGCAGTCAAACCATTATTCCTAATACATAGGTCTGTCCAAGTTTCGTCTCTGCCTAAAAAACTGCAGCTGTGTTCTATAACTTATAAGATAAAATGTAACTTTCTCTGCCTGCAATTTACAACCTTTCACATTCTTACTCTAAGTTATTTTTTCAGGATGATATAGTATTGACCATAATGATTCTACATTGCAATGAAACATGTTTTGTGGCTATTCTCCCCACAGTACATCCCATTTTGAATATCATTGTGATAGGTAGTTTTCTATGCCTGGAACACTATTTGTCTTAATCTCTAAAAGAACCCTAAGCATTTTTCTAAAGCACAGCTTAGATGCTACCAATTATAGAAAAAAGTTTCCTGATCTATCCACTCTCGTTAAACTATTTTCTATACATTTTGTACATAATTTGTATTTACTGAATATGCAAATAAATAATTTTCCCAATTGGTTTGCTTGCCTTTCCATAAACAGTGCCTACCACAGTACCTAAAAGACAGTAAGCACTAATGAATTCTTATTGAAATTAACTCCATTTTCTAGTTCCTAACTATCAGGTTTTGTTCAATGTTGTGAAATTAACTCTTTTATTTCAGCCTATTTTCATTATCTTGTTCAATATTAAGATCTTATATCAAAATGGTTAATAACTTATATTTTCACTTTAGGAATAGTCACTATAAATAAAAACAGATGGGGCTGGAGTCAAGACAGAAATTTTGCTGAGCAACCCATTTTCCCTCAAAAGCAATGATACATCAAACCTCTAAAAGAATTCTGGAGTGACAAAATCCATAAAAAGATGGAGAGAGACAACTTTCCAGTTTAATATAACTCACTTTGCTAAAAGAGGAGTATAACCTAGCATTGGCAGTATCTAGGCAATGCAGTGGGTAGCCTTAGCCATAACACAGATAAGCAACTGAGGAACCATGGTTCCAACTCAATAGCATATTAGCGATAGTCAGTAGCACCATCAATAGAAAAGAAGCCAACTGTGAGGCCTCGAGCTCAAACTACCAGCCCCAGAATCCAGGTTATAACAGCTGAAACTAGGCTGGGTCACCCTAGCACATAGGTCAAGCTGCAAACCCTAAAGCCCCTGCCACATAAATCCAGGGACAGGTCCCTGGCCTCAGTACAAAAAGCTTGAGACAGTGGACCTTGTATCACAGGGACAGAGTTTTACTTTTTAAAACTTTTAAAAATGAGATAAGAGCAAACAAACAAACAAAAAAGTCCTAAACATAGAAAGCTACCATGGTGATAGGGAAGATGAAAACACAAACTTAAAAGAGGACAACAATGTCAAAATTCCTACATGTGATGCCTCAAAGGGAAATATAAATTAGTATCAAGCCCAAAAAGTTCTCTTGGAAGAGCTCAAATTTGATTTTAAAAATCAATTAAGAGGTAGGAGAAAAATTGGGAAAAGAAATGAGAGTTACACAAGAAAATTATGAAAAAAAACCAGTCAACAGATTGGAAAAGGATGTCTATAAACTGACTGCAGGAAAAAAAGCAAAACTCCTTTAAACCCCGAATTGGCCAAATGGAAAAGAAGATAACAAAAGTCAACTGAAGAGAATGATTTCTTAAAAGTTAAAACTGGTGGGGGCAGCTAGGTGGTGCAGGGAAAAGAGCATGGGACCTGGAGTCAGGAGGATCTGAGTTCAAATCTGGCCTCAGACACTTAACACTTACTAGCTATGTGAACTTTGACAAGTCAACCCCAATTGCTCTGCCTTTCCCCTCCAAAAAACAAAATAAAATAAAATAAAATACAAAATAATAAAAGTTAAAACTGGCTAAGTGAAAGCAAATAACTCTCTGAGACAACAAGATGCAGTCAAACAGAATCAAAAGAATGAAAAAAATGGAAGAAAAGGTGAAATACCACATTGAAAAACAATTGAGGTGGAAAAGAGATACAGGAGAAACAATTTAATAATTATTGCTCTATCTGAAAGACATGATCAAAAAGAGAGAGTAGAGAGACTAGATAGCATCTTTCAAGAAATTATAAAGGAAAATTGATCTGATATCTTAGAACCAGCGGGTAAAATAGTCAATGAAAGAATACACTGAGGGGCAGAGCCAAGATGGTGGGGGTAAAAGCAGGAACTTGCTAAAGTTCCTGTACCAACCACCTCCAATACCTGTAAAATATGACTTTAAACAAATTTTACAGTTACAGAAACCACAAGGTGACAGAGAGAAACAAATATCCCACTGAAGGCAGCCTGGAAGGCCAACAGAAATGGTCTATCACACTAGGCTGGGAGCCAAGTGCAGTTCCATGTGAGCTGTGTAGGTCCAGACTGGGGTGGCCCAGACCTGGGGTGTTCCTGAACAGCAGCACAGACTAGCCAGAGCAGACTTCAGGAGAGTGAATCACCAGCAGATGTGGCAGTTTCCAGACTTCCCAATCAATAAACAACAAAGAGGTAACCCTGTTGATGGAGGGTGAGAGTATAGTCTGGGCCCTGCCCCTGGCACAAGAGGTGGTGAAGGCACAGAGACTGCAATGGCTTCCTTCAGCGCTACTGGTCTACAGATCATAGGGGGACCAAGTGAACATTGAGAGGGTAATCTCTCTTGCTTTCACCTGAACGGATCTGGGTCAAAGTCTTGGGTGGTGGTCCTGGGGTGAAAAATGCAAGTTTGCCAGAGCTAGTGCTGGCTGTAGAGAGGGAACCCTCCTCAGACCTCTGAAAATATTTGCAAAACTCCCAGCAATTTGTGACACAGCTCTCTCCACTCTGAAAGAAGAGTTCTACCATGGCAAGAAGCTCAAAAGTCAGGTAATTGGCTGGCAAGATGAGCAAGCAGAGGAAGCGCAATCAAGCCATAGAAAACTTTTTTGGGGGTAAAAAGGATCAAAACATGGAAGCAGAAGAAGACAACAAAGTCAAAACTCCTGCATTCAAAGCTTCTAAGAAAAATATGAATTGTTTACAGACCATGGGGAAGCTCCAGAAGGATTTTGAAAATAAAGTAAGAGAAGTGGAGGAAAAATTGGGAAGAGAAATGAGAATGATGCAAGAAAATCATGAAAAGTGAGCCAATAACAAAGGAAATGCAAAAAAATACTGAAGATAATAACACCTTAAAAGTAAGACTAACTCAAATGGGAATAGAGGCCCAAAAAGTCAATGAGGAGAAGAATGCCTTAAAATATTGCATTACCCTGATGGAAAAGGAATTTCAATATCTCACTGAAGAGAATAGCTTCTTCAGAATTAGAGTGGAGCAAATGGAAGCTAATGAGTTTATGAGAAATCAATATACTATAAAACAGATAGAAATTAATGAAAAAATAGAAAGCAATGTGAAATATCTCATTGGAAAAACCACTGACCTGGTAAGTATATCAAGGAGAAGTACTTTAAAAATACCTGAAAGCCATCACTAAAAAAAGAGCCTAGAAATTATCCTTCAAGAAATTCTCAAGGAAAATTTCATTGATATTTTAGAACTAGAGGGCAAAATAGAAATTGAATGAAGTCACAAGTCACCTCCTAAAAAAGATCCCAAAAAGAAAACTCCTAGAAATATTATTGCCAAATTCTAGAGTTCCCAAGTCAAGGAGAAAATATTACAAGATGTCAGGAAGACACTACTTGAATATTGTGGAAACACAATCAAAATAACATAAGATCTAGCAGCTTCAACATTAAGGGATCCATGGGCTTGGAACATGATATTCCAGACTTCAAGGAAGCTAGGATTAAAACCAAGAATCACCTACGCAGCAAAACTGTGTGTAATGTTTCAGGGGAAAATATGGTCATTCAATGAAATAGAGGACTTTCAAGCATTCTTGATGAAAAAGCCAGAGCTGAACAGAACATTTGACTTTCAAATACAAGAAGCAAGAGAAGCATGAGAAGGTAAATAGGAAAAAGAAATCATAAGATACTTATTAAAGTTGAATTATTTACATTCCTACATGGAAAATGATAATTGTAACTCATGAGACTTTTCTCATTTTGAGGATAGATGAAGAGAATATATATGTACATATATATGTATACATACAAAAATATGTATGTACAGGAGGGTATATATGTGTATAAATCATATGTGAGTGTGTGTATATGCATGTACATATATACATAGAGGACACAGGATTAGTTGAATAGGAAGGGATGATAGCTAAAAAATAAAATTAAGAGGTGAGAGAAGAATATCTTGGGAGAATGAGAAAGGGAGAGATAGAATAGAGCAAATTATCTGCTATAAAAGAGGTAAGAATAAACTGTTAAAATAGAGGGAAAGAGAAGCAAGGTTAAAGGGAATGGGTCAGCCTTACTCTCATCAAATTTGGCTTAAAGAGGGAAGAGCATACACACCAAATTGAATATCTTACCCTACAGAATAATAGGGGGGGAAAGAAATAAGAGGGGGGATAATAGAAGAGAGGGTAGATTCGGGGAGAGGGTGGTTAGCTGCAAATATTTTTGAAAAGGACAGGGTCCAAGTAGAAAATAGAATAAGTCGGGGAGGGAGCAGGATAAGATGGAGGACAACATAGCAAGTCTTTTACAATGTAACTACTATGAAAAATTTTTACATAACTACACATGTTCAACCTATATTGAATTGTTCATCTCCCCAGTGTGGGGTGGGTGAGGAGGGAAGAAGGGAAAGAATCTGGAAATCAAAGTTTTAGAAACAAATGTTTAAAAAATGTTTTTTACATGCAGCGAGGAAATTAGATATATAGGCACTGGGGTATAGAAATCCATCTTTTCCTACTAGAAAGTTAAAGGGTGAATGGGGGAGGATATAAGAGAGAGCAGATTGGGAGAAGGGGTATTCAGTAGGCTCACTATCTTGGGGTCAGGGTAGGGGAAAATGGGGAGAAAATTTGTAACTCAAAATATTGTGGAAATGAATGTTGAAAACTAAATATAAAATAATAAAAGTTTTTTTTTTTAAAAAGGAGGAATACACCGATCATCTCCTGAAAGAGATCCCAAATAATAATAATAATAATAATAATAATAATAATAATAATAATAATAATAAACAACCAAACAACAACAACAACAACAAAAAACTCTAACAAATATTGTAGCCAAATACCAGATTTATCAGAACTAGGAGAAAATAGACCAAGTAGTCAGAAAGAAAACAATTTAAATATCAAGAAATCAGTTAGGATTACATAGGGTTTAGCAGCTTCTACATTAAAGAATCAGAGGGTTTGGAATATGCTATTCTAGGAGGTAAAAAAATATTGCATTTCAACCAGGAATCAACTACCTGGAAAAATTTAGCATCAACTTTAAGGGGTAAAGATGTACATTCAATGAAATAGAGTGAAGGGAGCCAAAGCATCTTATCCAGGAATCAGGCTGCTCCTAGATAAGTTAGCTCAGGTTTTTCCAGTGAAGCAACCAGTCTGTACTGTCTAGTCCTGGTTTTCCCTGTGATGCAGCTGTAAATCAGAGCTTGCCTCATATGCTGAGATCCAGGGTTCTGCCCTGTCCTGTGATGTTAGCCAGAAGGTGTTAGCTCACCCATACACTTTAAATACTATTCATATTGGCTTAGAAATCAGCAAGGACATGATAACCATCAAGGCCTTCTTGACATCACCATCTGGCATCTTGAAACTGAACAAAGCAGTATTAGAAAAATAAGTGACCTATAGTTACCTTCTTTGTTTCATTATTCTATAAAAAACCTTGCTTATGGTATCAATAAACAGATTCCATTGATGAATCTCATCTGGCCTTTGGTTTTAAGTCTTGCATGGCATTTTAGAGCTGGCATAAGAAACCACTTAGTGTTGACCCTATGATAGAGGACTTTGAAACTTTTCTGATGCAAAGATGAGAGCTGAACACAAAATTAGACCTTCAACTACAAGACTTAAGAGAAGCTTAAAAATGTAAATAGGAGGAAAAAAGACAACAACAACACAAAACAAAACTTAGTTTTATATAAGGTTAAACTGTGTACATTGCTAGATGGGAAGATGATATTTGTAACTCTTAAGAATTCTATTGAGTATCTCTACTAGCACAATTGGAAGGAATATACTTAGACAGAAGGTGTGGGTATAAATTGAATTTAATGTGATGATTAATAAAATAAGTGATGCAAAAAAGGATTGTACTGGGAGAAGAGAAAGGGGGAAGCACAATTGGGTAAATTATATCACATGAAAAGGCATAAAAGACCTAATATAGTAAAGGGAACAAAGGAGAAGCGTGAGCAGAGTTTGAATTCTACTCTTATTGGATTTAGCTCAAAGAGGGAATAATATACAATCTCTGTTTGGTAGAGAAATCTATCTTGACCTATAAGGAAGTAAGAGGAGACAGGGAAAAGAATAGGTAGAGAGGCTTGAAGAAAGGGAGGCAGAGGGGCAGCTAGGTGGCTCAGTGAATATCTAGAGCACTGGACCTGGAGGTAGGAGGGCCTGAGTTCAAATATGACCTCAGTCACATAACACTTACTAGCTGTGTGACTTTGGGCAAATCATTTAACCCCCAAAGCCCTGCCTTCATTGATCCAAAAAGACAAGAAAAAAATGTTTAAAGTTTATTTTAAAAAGACAGGGCAGATGTAGGAGGGGGAAGGAGAAAGAAAAGGGAGAGAGACTGATAGAAGGGACAGCAGATTGGGGTGGGAGAAATGTTGAGAAGAAAAACACTGGTGAAGAGCGTCAGGGTGAAATGACAGAAAAGTATCAAAAGGGGTGAAAATAGTATAGAGGGAAATACACAGATAGTAATCATAACTGCTAACATGAATAGGGTAAACACATAAAATGAAAGTGGATTGTAGAGTGAACTAAAAAGCAGAATCCTAAAATAAGTTGTTTAAAAGAAACATTTGAAATAGAGAGACACACAGAGAGTAAAGATAAATGGCTGAAGCAGAATATATTATGGCTCAATTGAAGTAAAAAAAAGGGTGGGGGTAGCAGACAAAGCAAAAGAAAAATACATCTCATTAAAAGAGACAAGGAAGGAAACTGCTTTTTACTAAAAGGTACCACAAACAATGAAATAACATCAATAATAAATATCTGTACAGCAAGGGGTATGGCATCTAAATTCTTAGAGGAGAAATTAAGTGATTTACAGCAAGAAATAGTGTAAGAATATTAGTGAGGAACTCAACCTGCACTTCTCAGAACTAGGTAACTCTAATCACATAATAAAAAAAGAAAGAATTTGAGGGCATGAATGGCATTTTAGAAAAGTTAAGTTTTGACAGATGGCTGGAGAAAACTTAATGGGGATAGAAAGGGATATACATTGTTCTCAGTGGTACATGGCACCTACACAAAAATATGATCATGTATTAGAACATAAAAACCTCACAAAGAATGCAGAAAGGCCAGTATATTAAATGCATCCTTTCAGATAATGATGCAATTAAAATTGCATATAATAAAGGGCTGTAGAAAGATAGACTAAAATTAGTTTGAAATTAATTTAATCCTAAATAATGAGTGGGTCAAACAATGAATCACTGAGACAATAAATTATTTCACCAAAGTAGATGATAATAATGAGACAACATATCAAATTTATGGGATGTAGGGAAAGCAGTTCTTAAGGGAAATTTTATATTCTCAATGCTTACATGAAAGAGAAAGAGGAGGTCAATGAATTGGTCATGCAATTTAAAAAGCTAGATAAAGAATAAATTTAAAATGCCCAATTAAATATCAAATTAAACATTCTGAAAATCAAAGGAGAGATTAATAAAAGTTAAAGCAAACTATTGAACTAAGAAACAAAACTAAAAGCTGGTTTTTATTGGGGAAAACAAGACAATATATAAATGTTTGGTTAATTTGTTTAATAAAATGAAAGAAGAAAACCAAATAACCAACATTAAAAGAATGAATTCACCAACAATGAAGAAGAAATTAAAGCAATGATTAGCACCTATTTTGCCCAACAGTATGCCAATAAATCTGATAATCTAAGTAAAATAGATTAATATTTATTTTTTAAAATTGCTGAGATTAACAGAAGAGGAAATAAAATATTTAAGTATCTCCATTTTAGAAAAGTAAGTTGACCAAGGCATCAATGAACTCCCTAAAAAAATAATATCCAGGACTAGATGGATTTATAAGTGAATTCTACCAAACATTAATGAACAATTAATTCTAATACTATTATAAGTCATTTGAAAAAATAGGTGAAATGAGTCCTACCAAATTATTTTTGGTAGATATGATATGGTACTGATGCTTAAATTGGGAAAAATAAAAACAGAGAAAGAAAATTATAAACAAATTTCCCTAATGAATATTGATACAAATTTAAAAAAAATACTCACAAAGAGGATACAGCAATTTATTGCCTGAATAATTAAGAATAGCCAGGTGGGATTTACACCCAGAATGCAGGGCTAATTCAATATTAAGATAACTATGACCACAACTTACCATATCAATAACAAAATTAAAAGAAATCATATATTATCTCAATCCAAACAGGAAAACCCTTTGACAAAACATAACACCCATTCCTATTAAAGACATTAGAGAGTATAGGAATAAATGGATCTTCCCTTTAAATGATAATTATAATCTATCTTCAACCATCAGCAAGCATTATCTGTAATGGGGCCAAGCTAGAAGCCTTCCCAGTAAGTTCAGGGGTGAAGCAACCATGCCTATTATCAAAACTATTATTTAATATAGTTTTAGAAATGTTACTTATAGTAGTAAGAAAAGAAAAAAAGATATGGAAGGAATTATGGGGAATGAGAAAACAAAACTATCACTACTTGTATATGATTTGATAATATACTTAGAGAATCCTAGAGAATTGAAATAGCTACTTGAAATGATTTAAAAAATTGGCAAATTTGCCAGATATAAAGTAAATGCACATAAGTCATCAACATTTCTATATATTACTCACAAAGCCCAACATTAAGAGATGTAAATTAAAATTCCATTTAAAATAACTGTAGATAATATAAAATATTTGGGACTTTACCTGAAGTGACAAACTCAGAAAAATCTTTTCACACAAACAAGGTCATATCTAAATATTTGGAACATGATTAATTGCCCATGGATAGACCAAGTTAACATAATAACAATGACAATTCTACCTTAATGAATTTACTTATTCATTGCCACATAAATCAAACTACAAAAATTTTGTTTTAAAGAGCTGAAAAAAAAAAGAAAAATAATCTGGAAGGTCAAAAGTTCAAGAATATCAAGGGAATTAATGGAAGAAAAAAATAACTGCCAATGAAGGTGGACTAAACATACTAGATCTAAAACTATATTGTAAAGCAGAAATCATCAAAACTATTTGGTACTTCCTAAGAAATTGTAGGTCATTGAAATAGGTTATGGATAGAAAACACAATAGTAAATGGGTATAGTAATCTACTATCCACATCAAAAGAAAAAACTATGTAATCTGAATGCAGATAGAAGCATGCCATTTGTTTGCTCTCTCTCTTTTTGTTTTTCCTTTTTCGTTCTCATGGTCTTTCATGCTCATTCTAGTTCTTCTTTACAACATGATTAATGTGAAAATGTGTTTAATATGAATGAGCCTTTATCAGATCGTACATCATCTTGGGGAAGGGAAAGGTGAGGAAGGCAGAGAAAATTTAATATTCAAAAGCTTATGGAAGTGAATGTTGCAAACTAAAATAAATTTTTAAAAAGGGAATGGGAGGGGTAGAGCCAAGATGGCAGAGTAGAAACAGCTCATCCAAGCCACTCTGCCCCCAGATTCCTCCCAAACTATGTAAAAGGAGACTCTGAACATCTTCTGGAGCCCCAGCACCCACAAAACGAAACAGAGAAGCTAACATCCCGCTGAGGACAACCCAGCAGCCCTGTAGGAAGGACCAGTGCAGAGATCTGGAAGCCGGGTTTTAGCCCCAGGGTAGCAGGGCCAGCAGCCGGCTGTAGAGACCCCAGAACACCAGCAGCTGTGGCGACTCCAGAATTATCAACATAGACATGCCGAGGACAAAGTGAGAGGTTAGTGCCATATGGACGTTGGGACCAGTATTGGGGGAATGCGTCGGCTTCCTCCCCTGGGGGCTAGAAGCTGCTGAGGACACATGCCATTTTGTAGTTTTCAGAGGCAGCTCCAGCTCCTGGGCTACGAACTATAGGGAGATCCAGCAATCAGTCTTGGGGGGTAATCGCTCTCGCTTTAACCTCCCCGGATTGTGATCTAGGGTGGAAGTTGTGGGTGGGTTTACAGCTTGCCAGAAACGGAAGTTGTCCCCCACATGTTCGGGACAAAAATTCCTCTATCTGGCCTTAAAGCCATAGTGTGGCAACAAGCCCAAAAGTCAAGTAATTAAGTGGCAACATGCCAAGGCAAAGGAAACAGAAAAATGCAACCCTAGACTCCTATTTTGGGGGCATAGAGCGGGAAAAGGACTGTGAGGTCAGAAATCCAGCTCCAAAAGCCAAAGGGGAAAACATGAGGGGGTTGCAGGCCATAGAGGACCTTAAGAAGGACTTTAAAAATCAAATAAGAGAAGTGGAGGAAAAATTGGAAAGAGAAATGAGAAGGATGCAGGAAAAGTATGAAATGAGGGTCAACAGCCTGACTGAGAAAAACAACACCTTAAAAAACAGACTAACTCAAATGGCAAAGGAGTCCCAAAAGCGCAATGAGGAGAAGAATGCCTTAAAAAGTCAAATTTTCCAGATGGAAAAAGAATATCAAAAGTTCACTGAGGAGATTCATTCCTTCAGAGTTAGACTGGAGTAAATGGAAGCTAATGACTTTATGAGAAATCAAGATGGTGTTAAGCAGATCCAAACAAATGAAAGAGTAGAAGGCAATGTGAAATATCTCATGGGAAAAACCACTGACCTGGAAAATAGATCCAGGAGAGACAATTTAAAAATTATTGGACTACCAGAAAGCCTTGATCAAAGAAAGAACCTAGAAACCACCCTTCAAGATATTCTCAAGGAAAATTGCCCTGATGTTTTAGATCCAGAGAGCAAAATAGAGGTTGAAAGAATCCACCGATCACCTCATGAAAACGATCCCAAAAAGAAAACTCCAAGGAATATTATAGCCAGGTTCCAGAATCCCCAGATCAAGGAGAAAATACTACAGGCAGCCAGGAAGAAACAATTTCAATATTGTGGAAACACAATCCGAATAGCCCAGGACCTGGCAGCTTCTACACTGAGGGGTCAAAGAGCATGGAATACGTTATTCCAGAGGGCAAAAGAGCTGGGAATGAACCCAAGGTCACCTACCCAGCAAAACTTAGAATTTTGTTTCAGGGGAAAATATGGTCATTCAGTGGAATAGAGGACTTTCAAGCATTCTTGAGGAAAAAAAAAAAGAATTGAATAGAAAATTTGACATCCAGACACAAGAAGCAAGAGATGCCTGAGAAGGTAATCAGGGAAAAGAAATCAAAAGGAACTTATCAAAGTTGAACTATTTACATTCCTATATGAAAAAACAATAACTGTGACTGAGGAAATATTTCTCACTATGAAAAAATGGAAGAAGGGTGTGTGGTCATATGAATACATATGTGAATTTGTGTGTATATGGTTACAATTATATATGGATAGAGGGCATAGGTTGAATTTGTTGGGAAGGGAGGATACTCAAGGGATGAAATTATGAGGTGAGAGAGGAAAGTGTCAAAAGGAGATGGGGAGACAGGGTAGGGTAAACTATCTCATGTAGAAGAAGCAAGGGGAAGTGGTTGCAAGGGAGGGGGAGAATAGGAAGGCAAAAAAGGCAAAACTACACTCTCACTGAATTTGGTTCAGGGAGAGAATGACATACATACTAAATGGGATATCTGAACCTACAGCAGAATGGGGGGAAGGTGGATGAGAGGAGGGATGATTGATGGGAGGGCATCCTTGGGGGGAGGGGAGGTTGCACGTACCCACTATAAATGAGGGACAGAATCATGTAGGAATGGACCAGGTGGGGGGTGGGATGAGTGGGAGGGAATTATAAGCAGCCTTGTACATTATATCTACTATGATATTGTTTTGCATAGCTAGACATGTAGAACATATACTGAATTGCTTATCTTCCCAGAGGGGATGGGTGACAAGGGAGGAAGGAAATGGATCTGAAATTCGAGGTCTTGAGATTAAATGTTTCAAATATATATAAATACTATTTTAAAAAAGGGAAGTGGACCTACATTACAAAAATATTTACAGAAGTTCTTTTTGTGGTGACAAAGTATTGGAAATTATGATGATGACAATAAATTGGAGAATGGGTGAAAAAGTTGTCGTATATGTAATAGAACCCTATAATAAAAATTGAAGATCATGTTCATTAAAAAAAAAAAAAACACCTGAAAATACTTACAGGAACTGATGCTGAGTGAAGTGAGAAGAACCAGGGGAGCATCATACAAAGTAATTGCTTCATTGTTTGATGATCAACTATGATTGACTTACCTCTTCTCAGCAATACAATGATCTGAGACAATTCCAAAACACCCATGATGGAAAATGTTATCCACATCCACAGAAAGAACTACGTCTGAATGAAGATCAAAGCAAACTATTTTCACTTATTTATTTTTCTTTTCATGATTTTACTTTTTGTTCTATTTCTACTTTTACAACTTGATTAATGTGGAAACATGTTTACATGATGGCAGATGTATAATCTATATCAGATTGCTTGTCATCTTGGGGAAAGGGTAGGAGAGAGAGGGAGTAAGAAACATTTGAAACTCAAAATCTTATTTAAAATTAATATTGTAATCTATCTTTACGTATGATAAGGGAAAAAATAAAATAGTATTTACAAAAACAAACTCAGAAACAAGACCTACAGCTGAAGAAATATCCTTTTCCAAAACAAGACAAAACCGAACAATGTCAAGGTAACATAAATAACATATGACAACATATTGAGCCTGAAAGATATTTTAAATAAACGAAGTGGGTAGGATGGTAATGGAGGAGAAAGAAATCCAAGAAAAAAACATGCTTAAAATTTCAGCAGGAAAATAATGCTTTTCTTATGTGGTTGTTTCTTTCTTGTTTTTTTCCCTAAAATATATTAGTGGTTGGCTTACAGAATTAAACAGAGATTGGATTTAATCACATACTAGCTTTTCTGTCTTTTTTTTTCTATTTGATTAGTCTAGAGTCGTTAGAAGTTATATAATGGTGTTTTTGAAAACAACATGTTTAAAAGATTTGCCTCAATGACTACATAGAATTCCATCAATTCTCTCAGAAATCACTTTGCTTATGGAATTACTTGACAATACCACAGCAATCTTGTTCCTTTTCTCTGCATTTATAAGAACAAATTCATTTTACTACATCATGAACTGCTAAGGCCTCTGAAGCTACAGGAATGATGTATTAACAATTATCAATCAAAGACTGAAGTTGTTTTTCTTATTTGTGCATTTTATAAAGAAACAGGCACTACCAATCTTGACACCTGAAGTAAAATTGCATCGTAGTTGTTGGGAAGCTTCCAAATATGACTTCCTGCTAAACAGATGGAATATCCTATATTTCAAGTAATTCCTTAGTATAGGCCAGTCTGGAAGAATCTTGTAAGCACAATTGTATTGAATAAACCAATAAGAAATATTTTTACTATTACTGTTACTTCAATATTTCAATGGATTTATGATTTGATTGATTCAGATTATGAATAAGATACACCTGTTCATCTTGATCAGTTATTTCCATGTTCACATATGAATGATCAGCAGAGGAACTAGTTTATATGTCAGAGACTTTCCTCCATTTCATTAAAAAAAAAATCATGGATACTAAGTGGCATATTCAGATCACCCACTTTTTAGCTTTTATTCTTGTTACATAGCTCGTCCATTTACTTTATAATCACACATTCTTTTTTTTCAATTTGATTCAACTGATCTATCATTTATTAAGTACTTGTATTATGGAAGGAATAGACCAGCATGCTGTATTAAGCAGAGAACTGGTCTTGAAGTCATAAAAATTAGGGTTCAAGGCTTTCCTTGGACATATATTGGCTTAGGCAAATCACTTAACCTCTCAATGCTTTAGCCAACTCTCCATGGCTATGTTTTTAACAAGTTGCTGACCTGCATTGGAGGAGGGAATTTCATCAGTTAAGATTACAATTAGAACTCAGTTAAAATTTGTGCAAGTTTGATTATGTGTGTTTATATGTTCATATGTGTGTGTGTGTGTGTGTGTATTTTTTTCTATACTAAGTCTCTATCTCTTTGTAAAAGGGACTGTGTGAGGTACTAGGACCACAAAGACAAAATCCCGGGAGGCTACATTCTACTGGACCCCTATTTCACATTCTATGATCCTGTATCACAATGCTAAGACAGCTACAAATTATGCAAGTTTGAACACTTTTTACTTTTTCTTCTTATCTTCTGATATTGCAAAATCATAGAATTCCAGAGTTGGTAATCTAATCCAAAGCATAACTCCATATGGACTGTGTACAGGCATCCAAAGCAAAAGATTCTCTATAACTATATCCACTAAGAGACCTAAATGAAGATTTTCAGTAATGGGCAACTTCCTGTCTAATCCAAAAGGCTGTTCCACATAGACTATCACTATATTTTCTTTTTTTTTAGTATTGTTTTTCAAATGCTTTGTTTACTTCTGGTTTACATCATTCATTTCAACCAGATTTTAAGTTGCAAATTTTTTCCCCTTTTTTCCCCTACCCACCACCCCCATATAGTAGTCAAATAAGATATCCACTCCTCCAATCTGCTCTCTCCCATATCTTCTCCCATACTCCCTTCGAATTTTCCAGTGTAGCATGGTGGATACACACACACACACACACACACACACACACACACACACACACACACACACACACATATATATATATATATATATATACACACACACACACACACGTATATATGTACATATATACATATGCATATATGTACACATGCATATAGAGAGATATACAAATATATATAAAACATATATAATATAAATATATATATATATATATTTTTTTTTAATCTGATTTTAAAACTTTGAATTTCAGATTCATTCACTTCCTCCCTTGTCACCCACCCTTACTGGAAAGATGAGCAATTCAATATAGGTTGTAGCTAAGCAAAACATTACCATTGTAGATATATTGTAAAAGACTGACTCTATTTCCCTCCCTCCTATCCCACCTCCCACTTCTTTTATTCTCTACTTTGATCCTGTCCCTTTTCAAAAGTGGACGCTTCCAACTCCCCTCCTCCCCAGCCTGGCCTCCCTTCTATCATCTCCCCTCTTATCCCCTTCCCTCCTTTCTCTCCTGTAGGGTGAGATGCCCTATTTAGGGTGTTTGTATTCAATGAGAAAAAGGTTTTACCTTTTTGCCTTCCTGTTCTTCCTCTCCACTGTAAACATTTCCCTTGTCTCTTATATGAGATAGCTTACACCATTCTGACTCTCCCCCTCTCCTCTCATTATATTCTTCTCACCTCTTAATTTCACCTTTTAAGTATCATCCCTTCCTATTAAATTGGTCCTGTGCCCTCTGTGTATGTATACCTGTAAACATATATACACACATATGTATTCTTATGCCCATATACACCCCTACATATATATGTGTGTGTGTGTGTGTGTGTGTGTATGTATGTGTGTGTGTATTCCCTGAGAAAAGTTTCATCAGTTACAATGATCATTTTCCATGTAGTAATGTAAATAGTTCAACTTTGATAAGTTCCTAGTGATTTATTTTCCCTGTTTACCTTCTCATGCTACTCTTGCTTCTTGTATCTGAATGTCAAATTTTCTATTCAATTCTGTTTTTTTTCATTAAGAATGCTTGAAAGTCCTCTATTACACTGAATGATCATATGTTCCCCTGAAACATGATATTCAGTTTTGCTGGGTCGGTGATTCTTGGTTTTGTTTTTTTTTAAAGCAATTGGGGTTAAGTAACTTGCTCAAGGTGACATGGCTAGTCATTATTTGTGTGTGGGTGCTCATTTTCTGAGGCCGGATTCGATCTCGGGTCATCCCAACTCCGAGGCTAGCACTCTTACTGCGCCACCTAGCCGCCCCAAATATATATATATATATATATATATATATATATATATATATATATATATATATTTGGAGGGCAATAGGTTTTGTTGTTGTTGTTGTTGTTGTTTGTGCGTTATGTGTCTGAAGCCAGATCCGAACTCAGGACCTTCTGACTCCAGGGCTGACGCTCTACTCACTGCGCCACCTAGTTGCCC
The DNA here is from genome assembly GCA_011680675.1 of Gymnobelideus leadbeateri. Classification (NCBI taxonomy): domain Eukaryota; kingdom Metazoa; phylum Chordata; class Mammalia; order Diprotodontia; family Petauridae; genus Gymnobelideus; species Gymnobelideus leadbeateri. The sequence goes on along the minus strand of WOXC01007819.1, from coordinate 81,535 downwards.
CGGTGATTCTTGGTTTTAATCCCAGCTCCTTTGACCTCTGGAATATCATATTCAAAGCCCTTTGATCCCTCAGTGTAGAAGTGGTCAGAGTATTGTGTTTCCACAATATTCAAATTGATTTTTTTTCCTAGCTGCTTATAATATTCTCTCCTTGATCTGGTCATTTCAGAACCTGGCTATAATATTATGTGTGTAAATATTTTCTATATTAATTTTTTTTCTGAATTGATTGAAATTATATTTTTTTTGTTTAATTAACTATGCTATTTCCCCCCATCATGTTGCATCATACTTACATTATTGTTATGGATCCAACTTAATAACAGATAATTATTTTCTGAATACATTGCTATAGTTAAAACAATAACTTCCTTGAATATATTCAGTAAAATTTCAGTATATAAGAGAAACCCACAGAAATCAAACCATTTCTATATAATAAAAAAATACAGAACATGATATAAAAAGAGAAGTTATGTCTAAAATAATTAGGAAATACATAAAATATTTTGAAGTCATTTTACCAAAGCACATTCAATAACTGTATACCTTCATTTATAAACTGTACTTAAAGAAAGAAACAACATAAGGAAGAATATACAGTGCTCTTAGTAGTACCATATTCATATATTAAAAAATTACATTACTATGAAATTTAATTAATAAATTCCATGCTGTACTAAAAAATAACAAAAGGAAAATTTACAAAGCAGTATAAAATAACAAAATCCATTTATAAAAACAAAAGACTTAACACATCAAGGGAAAAAATGGTAGGAATGAAGAAGAAATGGTACTTCTATATTTCAAACTCTATTATAAAGCAGAAATCATCAACGCCATTTGGTGTTGGCTTAAAATGAAAAAAAGAGGGGGCAGGGAAAGGAAATCAATGAAAAAGATCAGATACAAAAAGCAATACATGGAATAATGGAACTCAGTAACCCAGTCTTCCATATATTGGATTTGAGTGTATCAAGGTGGGAAAGGGCCTGGGCGGGGGGGAACCTTTCCATAGGTAACTTCTTGAAAAACTGGAATGCAGTCTGGTAGAAATTAGGCAGAGCCAACATATTATACCATGTTCTGTGTTAAATTAAAAAGGATATGTAACATGAATATTAAAGATTATAATATTTAAAAGAAGAAGAAAAATGAATAATATGCCACTCATAATAATGGAGTAGAGAATTCTTAACCATACAAAAGATACAGATAATTATAATAGATAAAATAAATAATTTTGATTACATCAATTTAAAATACTTAAAAAAAACTAGGATAAGAATAGAAAATATATTATCAAATATATCTTATACTGGCTTTTTATCTAAGATATATAGAAAAGTAACAGAAATATGTAAGACCAAAACTTTTCTCCAGTCAATAAATGATCAAAGGATACAGAGGGAAAACAATCCTCAAAAGAATTACAAATAATTAAGAATCATGTGTGTGTTTGTGGGGGGAGGGGGATGTTCCAATTCAATAATAAGAGAAATGCAAATCAAAATTACCTTAAAGTTTCATTTCACATTCAGCAAATTTGCAAAGATGCTAAAATATTTAAAAAGTCAATGTTACAGGGTTGTAGGAAGACAGATGCAATAGGAGAAGAAAATTGTGGTTTTTTTGTATTAGAGCTATGAATCAGTAAAAAACAATTTTGAATTATGCAAGTAAAATAAGTATACAAAATGCAAGTACTTTTGTTTTAATCTTCCTAACACTAGCATCTAATTTGGTTCCTTTATATAATAAAATATGCCCTTTATGTTGTTGTGGTTGTTGTTCTTAAATTGAATACTGTTTGACTTAAAAAACTTTTCACATGCTATTCCAATTTACACCTTCAAATAATATTTTATTTTGATTAATCCCACCTTCTATTCTGATAAACACATTCTTTTCATTGTCCCATAAATGTGTAATGGGACTTCTCAAAGAATATAAAATAATTTGTTATATAGTAAGAGTTTTATAAGAGTTCAATGAATTGGTAAATTTCTATCTTTCTGGCTTTGTTCTTGTTTTTGCCCTCCCCAGAATTAACTCCTCTTCTCTTTTTTCCCCAGCTAAATCCAAATTTCAGTTTTGTTTCATAGTTTCTGTCTACTCTCACATTCAGTTTCTCCTCTCTAAAGTCCTATAAATTTATTCTGAATGAAAATTCAGTACTTTATATATTATTTTCTATTATTCTATAAATAATTCAAATTTATTGACCTTATTTCCCCAAATATCCAAGTCATTTCAATTGGAATTTATCAAGCCTCTACTGTGTCAGGCAAAATAATAAGAAGAAAATAGTCCCTTCCCTCAAAGACCTTACATTCTACTGGAGAAACATATGTGTGAATGGAAAGAAATATTTTAATAGAAAGTACTAAAAAATGAGAAGAATACTAACAAGTAAGGTAAATAAGGAGGCCCTCCTATACAATATGGCAGCTAGACTATATTACTGAAGGACAGTATCAACAATTAAAGCATATATAATGTGTTTAATAAAGACCCTTGTATGATTAACTCATTCAAATATTAGAAATCTAGTGACTAGAAGCTAATAATCTTTATTTGCAATTTAAAAGAAACATCTGTTTAATCATTTTCTCCATTTTTATTTTTCATCCTCAGCATAAGCACATGATTTGCATCATAAAACTATATAAAAACATAAAAGATCATATGGAAAGATATAATATAGAAGCACTTCACCTTTTGCTTCTTCTCAAGCACAATTTTTTTCATTGGCCTGAAGTTCAAAATGAATATGTTGCAGAAAAGTCTGAATTTTCACCAGTTCAAATCAAATTGTTAAGAATTAGGTTCCAAGATCTCTGGGATGAGTTCTTTCCTCTAGAATTGGGGAGAGATTTATAGTACACCTAATGCAACTAGAACTCTGAGTGGGAATACATTTGCTTCCTCACCAGTAAATATATTGATTTTTAACCTTTTTTTTTTCAGTGTACATTTATCTAGGTTTCTATTTTTCATTACACTGCTATGAAAAGCCTGCTTTGAATGCAGGGAATAGAGCAAGTCACTGTAGCATATGTGTGGCTGAGGATATCATGAACAGCATTTTTTGAAAGGCGGAAAATAAATAATAAGGTCAAGAGTTTCAATAGACTAGGGGATGATTTTCTTTTTAAAGTCAAAAGTCTTACTGAGAAATAAATTCCCCTCTTTTAAACATATTTGAAACCCAGGGTACTCAAAGCCATGAACCTCTTCCCACACAAATCTCTCACTTGCTCATTTGAACAGTGGAAAGCTTATAACCCTTGGTAGGTTGTGGAGGAGTAAAAATCATTCAACAGTCTGCACTCCAGGGAATCATATGATTTCTTCCAATGGGTCAAAAAGAATAACATTGTGCTGCTTTTCATTTAATTTAGAAATTTTGGAAAGAATATTTTTCTCTTAAAATAATTGATCTTTTGAATCTTTTCTCAAATAAAAAAAATATATGTATGTATGTATATATATATATATATATATATATATATATATATATACACAAATATATGTATTATGTATGTATATAACATTTCAGGAAGATTTATACCTGCCACATAAGAAAGAAGGAAGTGTGTGGTCATTTCAACTTTCATAATTCCTTGGATCCTAAGGAGCTATTGAGCATGTTGCAAATTAATTAGCTTATTGATTAATTTTTTGTAAAGCAATTGGGGTTAAATAACTTGCTCAAGGTTACACAGCCAGTCATTTCTGTGTGGATGCTAAGTCTGAGGCCGGAACCAATCCCGGGTACTCCCAACTCCAGGGCCTGCACTCTTACTCACTGCACCACCTAGTTGCCCCTAAAATTTTCAGGGCATTTTTAGACTTTTTTTTTTTTGCTTTTTGGAGGGCAATTGGGGTTAAGTAACTTGCCCAAGGTCACATGGCTAATTGTGTGTGTGTGTGTGTGTGTGTGTGTGTGTGTGTGTGTGTGTGTGTGTTAAGTGTCTGAGGGCAGATCTGAACTCAGGTCCTCCTGACTCTGGGGCCAACACTATTCACTGCACCACCAAGCCACCCTGCTTATTGATTATTTTGATAAACTGGTTGAAACATTTCATTTTATATCTTTTCTCAACCATCTCCAAAAGTCATTTAAAAAAAATATTGAATACATTGCTGTATTACTGAACTCATAAATACTAGTACTCCCTTCAATGGTCCATAAGGTGGTGCAGTGGATAGATTTCTGGGTCTGTGGTCAGGAAGATTCATCTTCCTGAGTTCCAATGTGGCTTTAGATACCTACTAACTATGTGACCCTGGGTGAGTCACTTAACCCTATTTGTCTCAGTTTCTCCATCTGTAAAAAGAGCTAGAAAAGGGAATGGCAAATCACTCTAGTATCTTTGCCAAGAAAACTGCAGTTGAGGTCAAGAATAGTCAAGCACAACTAAAATGACTGAACAACAATAACTCCCTCCAATGGTGCAGATTTAAATATATCGATCCTTCTAATCTCAGGTTACCCTTTTCTCTCATAAGTTTTTCAGTATGGATCTACTCAGTATCCTGGCTGTTTCCTCCTTACTCTCCTGATATTACAGAAATACCACTGGAGGGTATAGGTTGCTTAATGGTTATTTCTCAATCTCGTTTTTAGCAGGCATCTTATCTCTGACAATGTACTTTATGAAGTCTCTCTTGCCCCAGTCATCACTGAGAATATTAAACAGTATTTTCCTAATTACCATTTGTCTTTCTAGAGCAGTGTGAGCAACCCATAAAAATCTGTTTTAGAGAATAAGAATGTAGAAAAATTCTACAAAGAACTTTATATGATATTCCAAGTGAAAATGACACATATTTTAATATTTAGTCACCTCATTGTATCAGAGAAGATGACAAAAAAGGTTTGAAAGCATTGTTCAATGGAAAAGAAAAAGAAAAACCAAAGTCTTATAGACCATAAAACGCTTTATTTCAACCATATATTGTTCCTTTTCAAAGAAAGGAAAAATTCATATCACAAAAAATAAAATAGATAATTTTAATATACAGGAAAGCATTGTTTTACAAAAAGGCAATTTCCAAATCAATAATTTGAATATAGTAAGACCACCTTTTTAGAGACAAAAATAAAAATCAAGTTTGAATTTAAAAAAGAATAAAGATGAAAAACCTCTACTTAATCAAGTTTCCTCTGCTATATATATAGTAGTACATGAATGTACACACATATATATGTGTATGCATGTGTACACACATACATATATTCATACATAGATATATATTTGAATGACTGACCTCAAATCTAACATTATTGATTAAGCTTCCTTTATGTGTTTGTCTCTTTTTGAAATTCACATTTCCACGTTTAGGTTTTTTTTGAGATGAATAATTTGTTAATGTTACTTGCATGCTTAGAGAATTGATCTTTATTCCCTTCCTTTTGATTCACAGTTTGTTCAGAGACATGAATATTATCCAAAGAACTTCTTTAAATATATCCCTTCAATTTAATATATTATCTCATTGGTAGTATTTCCCTAATCTGTTATGATTTTTATGATTATTTCATTGACGCTGTGCATTTCAGAAAATATTATTTCATTTCTATTGAAGTTTGTGTCCTTTACTTTTATTTCCCTTAGGGATTATTATTTCTTATTTAATCATTTGCAAATAATACTTATGACATTTTAACCTTTATGCATTTTTTATCTCGTTTATATCCTAGCAAATTGTCACATTTTGTAATGGTATCAGGAGGCCAATGTTATAAGACACAATTTGGCAACTGGTGTGATATGTGGCATGTGGGAATAGACAAAGATGAGATCAAATTTGTAACCTAGATAACTGATATGATGGTGATGTCTTTGAGATTAATAGAGAGGTTTTGAAAAGGGGAGGAGTTTGGGAAAATAATAATGAATTTTGTTTTATACTTGTTAACTTGGTCTTATCTAGTGGACATGTTTCAAAAGTCCAAAGGCAGTCAGAGTTATGGAACTGAAGATTTGAAGGAAAAAAATAGACTAAACCTGTGGATCCAGGAGACATTTTCTCAGAGATGATAAATAGAATCATAGGAAGTGATGAGGATATCAAATGAGAATGTGTAGTGATAAGAGAAACAGCCCTAGGGGAGGGCATTGAGGTGTACCCACAGTTATCAGGCATAATACTAATGGCAATTCAGCTGAGACTGAGAAAGAGCAGTGACATAGATCGTAAGAGAAGTAAGAGAGAAATTTCATAAAATTTCACAAAGGAAAAATATTCAGGAATAGAGAATGGTCAGAAATATCAGAGGTAGACAGGACAGGAAGAATGAGGATTGGGGGGGTAGGGGGAATTAAATCTGACAATTAAGAGGTCAATGATAATTTCAGAATGTTCAATTTCAGTAAAGAAAAGAAGTCACAACCCAGATAGCAAAGTTTTGAGAAGTGAAAAAAGTAGAATAAATGATTATATTCAGGTATTTTTAAGATATTTGGCTGAGAAATAGAAGAGAGTGGATATTATCAGGAGATGTTAAGGCCCAGTGAATATGGTTTGAGTACAACCGTATGGAGCAGGGTGTGGTTGACAGTTGTTTAACTCTTTATATTTGCTCCTACCCTACTACTGACCAATTACCGAAGAGTGTTTTTTTTTTTCTATACTTTGAAATATAGTATCAAAGACTCTTTGACATTCTATTTATCCCTTGTTGTTATTGATTTTGTTCCTCTAACCCCCAGAGACAAGGTTTCTCTAGGGTTATCTCTTCTTCAGGGAAAAACTCTATTCTACACATCTACATCTACATGTGTATATGCATATACATACATATATATATATACATTTGTGTATGTGTATATATATATACATATATACACATATACATACACACACACACATATATATATATATACTTACATACACATACACATATATATATATATATACACATACACATATATGTGTGTATGTATCCATAAAAGTTACTTTGTGAAGGAAAACACATGCAAAAAACCCCACAGAAATAAAGTTATTTTGTGAAAGAAAATACAAACTAATTATAAGTTTAAAAAGTATGCTTCCATCTGCATTCAGACTCCATGAATCCTTTTTTTCTAGAGCTAGATAGTATTTTTCATCATCAATCCTTCAGGGTTGTCTTGGATCATTATATGGCTGAGAATAGCTAAGTCATTCACAGGTGATGTTTTTACAATATTGCTGTTACTGTAAAAAATGTTATACTATTTCCAAGCATTTTATTTTGCATCAGTTCATGTAAGTCTTTCCAGGTTTTACTTATAGTACAACAATTGTCTTCTATCATAATTATATACCACAACTTGCTCAGCCCTTCTGCACTTGATGGACATCTCCTCAATTTCTAATTCATTGCCTCCACAAAAGAATTGATATATTTTGGTATGTATTTTTTCTTTTCCCTCTTTCTGTCTCTCTTTGGGATACAGACCTAGTAGTACTGTTGCTAGATAAAAGGGTACGCATGGTTTTATAGGACGTTGACATAGTTGCCAATTTCTGTACAGAATGGTTGAATCCATAAACAACTTCACCAACAGCACATTTGTGTCTCACTTTTCATAATCCCCTCAAAATCTGTAATTTTCCTTTTCTATCCTATTATGAATCTAATAGGAATTAAGTGGCACTACAGAATTTTTTTATTTGCATTTCTCCTATCAATAGTGACTAAAAACATTTTATATATCTATAGAGAGCTTTGATTTCTTCATCTAAAAATTGACTGCTCATAGTTTTTGATAATTTATGATTTGGAGACGGATTCTCATTTTTACAAATTTGACTCATTTCTCTATATATTTGAGAAATGAGGCCTTTATCAGGGAAAATTGCTTCAAAACTCTTTTTTAAAGCTATGATTGCTAACTGCATTTCCCTCTATCATATGAACCCCTTTTTTATTCAATTTAACACTTCTTTCACCCTGTCCCTCCTCAAAATTATTTTTTTTTTCTGATTTCTCCCTATACTAATCCACCCTCCCTTCTATGGCCACCACCACCCCTGACAAATTCTTCTATTATACCATAACCATCTTACTTTCCTATAGGGTTATATAGATGCATATATGAAATAAAATGTGTATATTATTCCATTTTTATCCAATTCTGATGAGAATAAGTTTTAAGTATTCCCCACTACTTCTACCATTTCCCTCATTCTATCTTTCCCTTTCTCCCAATGAAATGGTCTTTCTCAACTCCGAATTTTTTGGGGATACCATCCTATGATATTCAACACAGACCTGTACCCATTGTCAATATACACTGTTTCTGTCTTAAGAATAGGAAAGCCCTTGTGAGCTGCATATATCATCATCCCATGGAGGGATTTAAATAGTTTAACCTTATTAAGTAGTGATTCCTTTGAGTCTTGTATTTGAAAGTAAAATTTTCTATTAAGCTCTGGTGTTTTCATCAAGAACACTTAAAAGTCAGGAGTCAAGATGCAGAGTAGAAACAGGACTTCCATGGGGCTCTGGCTTCCACCTCCCCCAATTTATGTAAACTGTGACTCTGAACAAACATTGGAGCTACAGAACCCACAAAATGACACAGAGAAACTAACCTCATGCTGAGGGAAGCCCGGCAGGCCTGCAGGAATCAGCCAGCACAACACTCTAGGAGTCAAGCAGAGCCCTGCACAATCTGGATGTTTTAGCCCCAGAGAGGGACTGACCAACCACCCACTGGAGAGACACCAGATCACCAGTAGCTGTGGTGGTTTCCAGAATTATTAACACAAAGATGTGAAGGACAAAGTGAGAGATCAGTGTCATGTGGACTTTGGGATCCAGTAGTTAGAAGTGCTGTCGGTCTTTGGCCCCAGGTTGAGAAGCTGCTGAGGTGTCATAACCATGCAACAGCCACCACCACATGACAGTTTAAGCTTCTGGCCTGCAGAGTGTTGGGGTCCAAGCAAACAGTCTGAGGGGTAATAGTTCTTGCTTTAACTTGCTTAGATCTGGATTGCAGTCTAGGGTGGAGGTCCTAGGGTGTGTTGTCAGAGCATGTGGAGGTTTCAGAGAGGGCAGCAAATTAATACATTGGGCAGGTGAGAAAACCCTAGTATTTGTGATGAAGCTCCTCTGTTTGGTGGCAGAGTTCTACTGTGACAAAAAGCCCAGGGGTCAAGGGATCGAGTGGCAACATGAACGGGCAAAGAAAGCAAAATAAACAGAGAAACCCAACTTTACACTCCTACTTTGCCAACAAAAAGGATCAAAGTATGGAACAGGAGGAAGACAGTGAAGTCAGAACTCCGTCACCAAAAGCTTCAAAGAAAAATACAAGCTGATAACAGGCCATAGAGGACCTTAAGAAGAAAGTAAGATAAGTCAAGGAAAAATTGGGAAGAGAAATGAGAATGATGTGAGAAAATTAAGAAATGAGAGTCAACAGCCTGACTGAGGAAGATAACACCTTAAAAATAGACGAACTTAAATGGCAAAAGAGGCTCAAAAAGGTAATGAGGAAAAGAAGGCCTTAAAAAGTTGAATTTGCCAGATGGAAAAAGAATCTCAAAAGTTCACTGAGGGGATTCATTCCTTCAGAGTTAGACTGGAGCAAATGGAAGCTAATGACTTTATGAGAAATCAAGATGCTGTTAAAGAGATCCAAACAAATGAAAGAATAGAAGGCAATGTGAAATATCTCACTGGAAAAACCACTGACCTGGAAAATAGATCCAGAAGAGATAATTTAAATTTTATTGGACTACCTGAGAGCCATGATCAAAGAAAGTAACTAGAAGTTACCTTCCACGAAATTCTCAAGGAAAGTTGCCCTGATATTTTAGAACCAGAGGGCAAAATAGAGGTTGAAAGAATCCACCAATCACCTCCTGAAAAAGATCCCAAAAAGAAAACTCCTAAGAATATTATAGCCAGGTTCTGATATTCCCAGATCAAGGAGGGAATATTACAAGCAGCTAGTAAAAAACAATTTGAATATTGTGGAAATGCAATCAGTATAGCACAGGATCTGGCATCTTCTACACTGAGGGATCAAAGGGCCTGGAATATGATATTCTAGAGGGCAAAGGGGCTGGGATTAAAACCAAGAATCACCTACCCAGCAAAACTGAGTATCATGTTTCAGAGGGAAATATGGTCATTCAATGGAATAAAGGACTTTCAAGCATTCTTGATGAAAAATAACAGAGTTGAATAGAAAATCTGACATCCAGATACAAGAAGCAAGAGAAGCATGAGAAGGTAAACAGGGAAAAGAAATCATAAGGAACTTATGAAATTTGAACTATTTAGATTCATACATGGAAAAATGATAATTTTAACCGATGAAACTTTTCTCAGTATAAAATAGTTGAAGGGAATATAAATATATATATATATATATATATATATATATACATATGTATGTATATGTGGATATGTATGTGGGGATATATGTATATTTATGTAAATATATATATGTATATGTATAGGTGTATATTTGAGGGTATATGAGTGTATAAATCCATATGTGAATGTATGTATACATTGAGGGCACAGGACCAATTTAATAGGAAGGGGTGATACTTAAAATTTGAAATTTAAAGGTGAGAGAATTATATAGTGTGAGGAGATGGGAGAGACAGAATGGGGTAAACTATCTCATATAGAAGAGGTAAGAGGAAATGGTTACAATGGAGGGGAAGAACAGGAAGGCATAAGGGAATGGGTGAACCTTATTCTCATTGAATTTGGCTCAGGGAGGGAATGACATACACACTAAATAGAGTATCTCAACCTACAGAAGAGTAGGGCGGAAGGGCATAATAGAGGAATGATGGAAGTGAGGGCAGGCTGTTAGGGAGGGAAGTGGGAAGCATGCACTTTTGTAAAGGGACAGGATCAAAGTAGAGATTAGAACAAGTGGGAGGGGGGAAAGGAGGGAGGGAAACATAGTCAGTCTTTGACAATATATCTACTATGGTAATGTTTTGCATCAGCTACACATGTATAACATATATTGAACTGCTTATCTTCCCATGAAGGTTGGGTGACAAGGGAGGAAGGAAATGAATCTGGAATTCAGTTTTAAAATAAAATGTTTAAATATATGCATACACTTATTAATGCTATTTTACATGTAATTTGGAAGTAATATATACAGGCACTGGGGCATTGAGATCCACCATGCCGTACTGGAAAAGTCGAAGGGGGTATGGGACAATATATGGAAGAGAGCAGATTGGATTAGTGGATATCCTGTGGGACAACTATTTTGGGGTGGTGGGTAGGGGCAAAATAGGGAGAAATTTGTAACTCAAAATCTGGTGGCAATGAATGATGTAAAGCAGAAGTTAATAAGGCATTTTGAAAAAAAAAAAGAATTATTGAAAGTCCTCTATTTCATTGAATAGTCTTTTTCCCCTTGAAAGATTATACTCAGTTTTGCTGAGCAAGTTATTCTTGGTTGTAATCCTAGCTCTTTTGCCCTCTTCAATATCATATCACATGTCCTCCAATACTTTAATGCAGGAACTGCAAAATCTTGCATTATAGTGACCGTGGCTCCATGATAACTGATTTTTTTTTTCTTTCTGACTATTTACATTATTTTTTCCTTGACATGGGAGCTCTGAAATTTCACTAGAATTGTTCTGGCAGTTTTCATTTTGGAATTTCTGGAGGTGACTGGCAGATTCTTTCAATTTCTGTTTTAACATCTGACTCTAGAATATTGGGGCTATTTTCTTTTATAATTTCTTGAATGATGATTTCTAAGCTCCTTTTTTGATCATGGCTTTCAGAATATCCAATAATTTTATAGTTCTTTCTCTGAATCTATTTTCCAGGTTATTTGTTAGTTTTTCCACATTGTCTTGTGTTTTTTCATTCGTTTGGTTTTGTTTTATTGTTTCTTGAGGATTCATAGTGTCATTTTTCCTCCATTTTTATCTTTTTTAAAAATTTATTTAGCATTTTGCTTTTCTCCAATTACATCCTAAATATTTTTAACCTTTGTTTTGAATACTTTGGTATCTGTATTCTCTTTGTTACTCTCTCCTCATTTTCCTCATTGAGAAGGCAAGCCTGGGCGGAGCCAAGATGGTGGAGTAGAAACAGTGTGACCAAGGCACTCTCCCCCCAGATGCATTTTTCTATTTAATTTGTTTCCTCTGCCTTGGCATGTTGCCACTTAATTACTTGACTTTGGGGCTTGTTGCCACACTATGTCTTTGGTGCCAGATAGGGAAATTTTCATCCCAAACATGTGGGGGGGGGGCACTTCCATTTCTGGCAAGCTGGAAACCCACCCACGACTTCCACCCCAGATCACAATCCAGATCCAGGGAGGTTAAAGCAAGGGCAATTATCCCTCAAGAATGATTTCTGGATCTCCCTACAGTTCGCATGCCAGGAGCTGGAGCTGCCTCTGAAAACTACAAAATGGCATGTCTCCTCAGTGGCTTCTAGCCCCCAGGGGAGGAAGCAGACGCATTCCCCAAATACTGGTCCATAGGGCACTAACCTCTCACTTTGTCCTAGGTATGACTATGTTGATAATTCTGGAATTGCCACAGCAGCTGGTGTTCTGGGGGCTCTCCAGCTGGTGGCTGGCCCTGCTGCCCTGGGGCTAAAACCGCAACTCAATCAGACCAGACCTGTGCTCGGCTCCCCATGCTCTGGGCACTGCCGGCTCCCAGACAGCTGCGCTGGTCCTTCCTGCAGGGCTGCTGGGCTGTCCTCAGCAAGAGGTTAATTTCTCTGTTTCATTTTGTGGGTGCTGGGGCTCCAGAAGTTGTTCAGAGTCCCTTTTTATATAGTTTGGAGGAAATCTGGGGCAGAGTGACTTGGAAGCGCTGTTTCTACTCTGCCATCTTGGCTCTGCGCCCCTCCAATTCTGACCCTTTTCAAAAGTGGGTGCTTCCAACATCCCTCCCCCCGTCTGCCCCCACTTTTGTTACCCCCTCATACCTTTCACCCCTACTCTCCTGTAGGTTGAGATATCCTATTTAGTATATATGTCATTCTCTCCCTGAGCCAAATTTAATGAGAATAATGGTTTGCCTTTTTGCCTTCTTGTTCTTCCCCTACCTTGTAACCATTTCTCTTGCCTCTTCTACATGAGATAGCTTACCCCATTCTGTCTCTGCCCATCTCCTCTCATTATATTCCTCTCTCACCTCTTAATTTCACCCTTTAAGTATCATCCCTTCCTATTAAATTCGACCTGTGCCCTCTATCTATGGATACCTGTAAACATTTATACACACATTCACATATGTATTGATATGCCCATATATCCTTCTTCAATTATTTTCATACTGAGAAAAGTTTCATCAGTTACAATTATCGTTGTTTCATGTAGGAATGTAAATAGTTCAACTTTGTTAAGTTACTTATGATTTCTTTTCCCTGTATACCTTCTCAAGCATCTTTTGCTTCTTGTATCTGAATGTCAAAATTTCTATTCAACTCTGTTTTTTTCTTTAAAAATGTTTGAAAGTCCTCTATTCTACTGAATTACCATATTTTCGCCTGAAACATGATACTCACTTTTGCTGGGTAGGTGTTTCTTGATTTTAACCCCATCTCCTTTGCCCTCCAGAATATTATATTCCTAACTCTTTGGGCCCTCAGTGTAGAAGATGCCATATCCTGTGCTATCCTGATTGTGTTTCCACAATATTCAAATTGTTTCTTCCTGGCTGCTTGTAATATTCTCTCCTTGATCTGAGAATTCTTGAATGTGGCTATAATATTACTAGGAGCTTTCTTTTGGGGATCTTTTTCAGGAGGTAATTGGTGGATTCTTTCAACCTTTATTTTGCCTTCTGGTTCTAAAACATTAGGGCAATTTTCCTTTCCACTTGGAGGGTTATTTTTAGGTTCTTTCTTTGATCATAACTTTCAGGTAGTCCAATAATTTTAAGTTATCTCTCCTGCATCTATTTTCCAAGTCAGCGGTTTTTCCCATGAGATATTTCACATTGCCTTCTGTTCTTTCATTTTTTAGATTTGTTTAATAGTATCTTGATTTATCATAAAATCACTAGCTTCCATTTGCTCCAGTCTAATTCTGAAGGAATGATTCTTCTCAGTGAGCTTTTTTCTTTCTGGAAAATTCAGCTTTTTAAGGCATTCTTCTCCTCATTACCTTTCTGAGCCTCTTTTGTCATTTGAGTTAGTCTATTTTTAAGGTGTCATTTTCCTCAATCAGGCTGTTGACTCTTATTTCATACTTTTCTTAAATCTTTCTCATTTCTCTTCCCAATTTTTCCTCCACTTCTCTTATCTGCTTCTTAAGGTCCTCTATGGCCTGTAACGAGCTCGTATTTAGATTTCAGGCTTTTGGTGCAGGAGTTCTGACCTCCCAGTCCTCCTCCTGTTTCATGCTTCTATCCTCTTTGCACCCAAAATAGGAGTCTAATGTTGAGTTTTTCTGTTTATTTTGTTTCCTTTGCCTAGGCATGTTGACACTGAATTACTTGACTTTTGGGCTATTTGCCACAGTATGCCTCTGCCTCCAAACAGGGGAGCATCCTTCCCAAATGCTGGGGTTTTCTCAGCTGCCAGAGGCATTAGTTGGATGCCCTCTCTGAAGCCTCCACACTCTCTGGCAAGCTGGTCACACACCCCAAGAACTCTGCTCCTAACCTCAGTCCAGATACAGGAAGGTTAAACAAGAGCACTTACCCCTCAGACTTATACTCTGGTTCCCCCACAGTCTGCAGTACAGGAGCTGAAGCTGCCACATGCCTGCAGCTGTGCTGAAGTGCCTCAGTGGCTTCTCCCCCTTGGGGCAAAAGCCATGTTCTCCCAAGTACTGGTCCCAAAGTCCACAGTTCACTGAACTCTCACTTTGTCCTTTGCATCTATGTGTTGCTAATTCTGGAAACCCCACAACTGCTGGTGTTCTGAATTCCCTCCAGCTCGTTGCTGGTCTGGCTTCCCTAGGGCTAAAACCTCTCTTGGGGGCCTTGGCTAAGCTCCCAGAGCACTGTTCTGGCTAGTCCTTGCTGGGCTGCTGGGCTGTCCTTGGCCAGATGTTAGATTCTCTGGGTCATTTTATGGGTTCTGTAGCTCCAGAGTTTGTTCAGAATCTCTTTTTACATGGCTTTGACATAGTGAGAGCCAGAGCTATGTGAAATTGCTGTTTCTACTCCACCATCTTGGCTCTGCCCACTGGCCAGTCTGTTTTTAATGTAATTTTCATTAATTTGTGTGTGCATGTATATGTCATTTACCAAGCTGCTGCTGACCCTTTTTTGTGATTTTCTTGTATCACTCCCATTTATCTTCCCAAATTTTCCTCTATCTCTCCTACTTGATTTTTAAGAGCTTTTTTGAGCTGTTCCATGGTCTGCGACTGATTCATATTTTTCTTGGAGTCTTTGGACATAGTAGTTTTAACTCTGTTTTCTCCTGAGTATGTGTTTTGATCTTCCCTGCCACCTGTAGTCAGAATTTGTTGTGTCATTTGCTCACTACTTAACTTTTAATACTTTGTTAAAGTAGGACTTGTTTCTATTTTCAGGGTGGAAATCACACTGTCTCAAGCTTCAGGGATTTTGTGTAGCTCTTTTTAGGGATATTTCTAGGGAGCTGTAAGTTTTCAGGTTTTACAGTGTGGTAGGATGTAAGGAGAGATGTGTTTTTACTACTCTGTCTTTTGTTCTGGTCTGAGTGACCACAAGTACTCTTTTCTGCCCAGTAACTATATCAAGTTCAAAGCTCCACTGTCTCTAGGAGCTCTGGTGGGCAAGTGTTCCTTCTCACACTTGTCTTTCACCCAGGGCTGTGACCTAGAATCGTGTACGGGTATAGCAACAGAGTCCTGCCTCAATGCTAGCAAAGAAACCCCAATAATTTCTTTCTGACCAGTTGTTCAACACCCTTCCTTTCTTTTTCCTGAGAACAGGGAGAACAGCTACTTTTTTTCTGATTCAATCATTCCTAAGACCTGCTACTGGTTTACTGTTTCTAGGCCTTTGCTGGTGCAATTTGTACTTTTCTGTGTTCCACTCTTACCCTGGTGTGACAAATCTATCTTGCTGAACTTCTAAGTGTTCTTGGGCTAGAAAATCATCATTTTGTGAGATTTGTCACTCCATAATTTGTTTTAGGGAGTGATTTGAGGATGTTTGGAGGAAAACTCAGAACCTTCCTTTTCTTTGCAATCTTGCTTCTGTTCAGAATAAACTTTCTTATACTGTCAAGTTTCCCACAAGTGTTTCATTGCTTTGAGCCTGAACTACTATGCTTACTTCATTCATTCCTGTCCTACTGCAGGAGTAAACTGCTTCAAGAGACACACGAAAAAGTGAAAAACTACTAGGGGATTATGTGCATTTGTATTTTTATCATGAGAAGATACACTTTGATAGCTACACAGAGAAAATTCAATTCAGTGAAACCTTTTGGAATTATTTCCACTGCTACTTGAGACAGATATTCAATTATGAGTACTTTACCTTAAAAAAATAAATCATGCTTGTTTCTTTCTTTGAGAAAGAGATGCTGCTTGAAATAGCTTATAGAAATTCTCAGACTTGTGGAGGTAGCCCTTTCTGTGTTATTTATAGCCAACCATATTTCTTCATTTTAATTATCTTTTAATTGTCTGTCCTTTTTAAAACAAAATTATGTTACAGATGAAACTCTATGTAAAAGTATCCTGTTTTGGTTTTGTTCTTATTCTCAAGTCATGTAGTCATCCTTTTGGAAATCTTTTATAAAACTATTCATGTTTTTTTTTCATTATTCCATCCTGGAAAAGTTATTTTACATCAGCTTTCTCACTCTGCTTTTTAGAATGGAAAGAAAAAATGACATTCGTGAGTTTCAGTAGGATAAGATCTCCATTCATGTCCTTAGACACTGATGTGCTGACAACACTTCTACCTACTGAAAACATCAGAACATTTCTATTCTTCATGAGGAAAAAAGTAAGGAAGAGATGAAATGAGCAATTTAAGTAGTCCACAGTCATTCAATCACCTTCTGGCATCATTTTTCCCACTTGACTAAGCTAGATAAAATGTTGTCAAATAAAATTGTCAGGAGGGATTAAAAAATACTGGGACAATGAATCTTGATAGACATATCCAAGAATATCTGATTCCCTTGCTTTATATCAAGTACAGACTATTGATTGTGTCTGTTTCACTTTCTCTATCACAACTAAATTAAAATTCAGATTTTATAGAGAATAAATTCTCATTAAAGTCTGTTACACAAAATGCCTACTTCAACTCATTTGGTTTGCTTAGTTCCTCAAACTCTCTAATCTTATTCTCTAATCCATGGTTTCTTTAACACAATTCGTCCCAGCTACTATGTCCTTTGACATTCAATCTAACAGAGAATATTACCAAAGAATAATATATGCTAAGTATAACTCTAATGCTTTGCAAATCGTTATCTTATAAATTTAACCAAAGAATCATTAAATTAGAATAGCTGGGGGTAGGAGAATTTGGACTAATGTCAAGGGAGGGAATAATTAGCAGCTGAGAAAACCAGATGTCCATAGGAAAAAAATAAAGAAGATAAACTTTTTTAATTATAACAGTTACATTTTTAAAATTTAGGAAGGGCATCTGGGTGATGCAGTGAATTGGGTACTGGCCCTGGAGTCAGGAGGACCTGAGTTCAAAACTGGTTTCAGAGACTTGGCTGTTACTAGCTGTGTGACCTTGGGCAAGTCACTTAAACCCAATTGCCTTGCTTCCCCTCCTCCAAAAAAAAGGAAAAAAGTTGACTTAAATATTTTTATGCAAATGCCTAAAGTTTAGTAACAAAGAAAAAGTCAAGATCTTAATGAAGAGGCAAATTTGAGGTGACTTGTTGCGTTGAAACTTGTGATCAGAATATTGTTCTAAAGACTATATATTATTCAAAGTAAATAAGATAGTTAAAAGGGGTACTTTTCCACATTAAGATACCATATTCTTATAACTAAATCCCATTAGTCAGGGAGTACAGTAGAGAACATTAGTGAAGAGCAATGGAGGAGTAAGAAAGAAACTTCTTTTTTCTACTAGTGTATGCTACTCCATATGAACAGTAAGAGGAAATAGATGAAGATTCTAGGAAACAATTCATAAGCATGATAGAGAAGCATGATACAATAACAATGGAAAATTTCAATCTTCCAGACAACTTTTGGAACTCTGAAGCGGAATGAGTAAATTATTAGAAGTCTTTAAAGATAATTTTGCTTTGCAAAAGGTAGAAGAACCAACCAAGTGAAATTCTATTCTAAATCTGATTCTTGACTACTTGCCAAGGTAAATGTCATAGAAAATTTAGGAAGTCACCTTTTTCCTTCTAGAGAGTGCCATAAAAGAGAATAATGGTGAAAATATTCTGATTTTCTTCCTACAGCTTATGAGAGAATATTTCAGAGCACTTAGAGATAGAATAGGTACTATGGACTAAATTGCTAAAAGGGAAGTGAGTCAAAAATGAATGGGGAAGGCCTATGAGAGGAAGGAATACTGAAGGAAAGGTGAAAAAGACAGATAAATACAGTTGATAAAGTTCTAGGGGTAAAGTTAGGAATACTTGAGGTCAAATCTAGTCTCAAACACTAACTGTGTGACCTTGGGCAAATCACTTAACCTGAGTCAGTCTCAGTTTATTCAAATGTAAAATGAGAATAATAATAGCACTTTCCACACATATTTATTACGAGGATAAAGTTGGTAATATTTGCTTGTTTTTTTTTACATTTATTTTATTTATTTTTAGCTTTCAACATTCATTTCCACAACATTTTTAGTTACCAGTTTTCTCCCCATCTTTCTCTTACACCCACTCCAAAATAGCAAGCCTACTAAATACCCTTTTCCTCAATCTGCTCTCTCTTATATCCTCACCCATTACTCTCTAACTTTCTTTTTTTGAGGACAGAGTGTCTTTCTGGCATCAGTTACATCAGCATAAATTCATAAAGATTGAGGATAGAATGTCATGATAGTGAGGTGATACACCCATACTAATAACTCAGAACAACAAGGCAATCTGAGTAGATTGCATTTACTGTAAGAATTACCTTCTGAACTATAGAAGTGAGAATACAGCCCCTACTCAAGGAAGTCAAACAAAACAAAACAAAGAAAAACTCCACAGCTTTTTCTGCATTGTAGTGGGGGCAGGGACGGAGGGAGGCACTTACTATTAAAAATGGAGAGAAGCTGTCCAAAATGGAATCATGAGCCAAGTTTCTCTTCTTCATGGAAGCTAGACAGTCGAAAATGTCTCTTTTTGTGCAAATGGTCATAATAGACATGTCACCTAGATTTATTGTATTTTTTTCTTAAAAATCAGTTTTTAGTTGATGTCTTTTTGCTTAAACTCATCATAGTTTTCACTTCTCGTGGAGTCATTCCATTCAACAAGTTGTAGTTTTAAAGATAAAAAATAAGGGAAAAGAGGAAAAATCAGCACAATTGATCAACACCTTGAAAGAATGTTCAGTTTTGATTGTTTTGCAGTT
This sequence comes from Gymnobelideus leadbeateri, assembly GCA_011680675.1. Classification (NCBI taxonomy): domain Eukaryota; kingdom Metazoa; phylum Chordata; class Mammalia; order Diprotodontia; family Petauridae; genus Gymnobelideus; species Gymnobelideus leadbeateri. Next base: position 62,057 of record WOXC01007819.1, on the reverse strand, counting down.
ATTCTTTCCATTTACATTGTTGTACTCCTTTTTCATGTTGTTCTTTCAGCTCTGATTCCTTCACTTTGCATCAGCTCATATAAATTCTCCCATATTTCCCTGCAATCATCATATTCATCAGAAATTGTATCGACTGAAAAATGTGATGGTCTTTTCTGAAGTAGCATTCTTTTTTATATCTCTACAACATTTAATACTCCTAACAACCATCTGAAAACACTTTTTTTCCTGGGTTTTCATGACACTGAGAGCATAAGTTACACACACACCCTTCCCTACCTTCCCTATACGCCCCCCCCCCCCCACCACACACACATTTACCCGGCATCAACTCAGTCTCTTTTGCTGGATCTTTTCTGTCCCCTGTTTACTCCCAAGATTTGGTCCTGGGCCATTTTCTTTCTCTACACAGATGCTTAGGAACCTCTGAAGTTTTCATGGGTTCAACTTTTCTTTTTTTTTTTCTAATTAATTAATTTATTTTTACTTTTCAACATTCATTTCCACAGGATTTTGAGTTACAGTTCTTTCTCCCTGTCTTCTCCCTACCCCCACACCAAAACAGCAAGTCCTTCTCTAAATTTGTTCTTTTATATCCTCCCCATCACCTCCCTAAATTTGTAGGGCAAGATGGATTTCTATACCCCAAACCTTGTATATCTTATTTCCCAGTTTCATGTAAAAAACACATTTTTAACATTTGTTTTTAAAACTTTTTTTTCCAGATTTTTTTTTCCTTATTCCCTCCTCACCTGTACCCACTGGGAAGATAAGCAAAGCAATATAGGCTGTACATATGTAGTTACCCAAGTCATGTACATGGTAATTATATTGTCAAAGACTAACTATATTTCCTTTCATCCTATCCTGCCCCCCACTTATTCTATTTTCTCCTTTGGCCCTATCCCTTTTCAAAAATGTTTGCTTCTAACTACCTTCTCTCCCAATCTGCCCTCCCTTCTATCATCCCCCATCTTATCTCCTACTCCCCCTATTTTTCCTTAGGGTAAGATACCCAATTGAGTTTGTATGTTATTCCTTCCTTAAGCCAAATTCAATGAAAAAAAAGTTGTTGCATTCCCTTTCACCTCCCTGCTCTTACCCTCCATTGTAACAGTTTTCTCTTGCCTCATTTATATGAGATAATTTACACTATTTTATCTCTCCCTTTCTTCTTCTCCCAATAAATTTCTCTCTCACCTCTTAATTTTATTTTTTAGATATCATCCCTGCCTATTTAATTGATCCTGTGCCCTCTGTCTATGTATACATGGGCATACATATGCCCACACTCACATATATATTTATATACACATACAACAGAAATTTACATAGAATAGAGGAGTATGATTAGTATTAAAAAGGCAGGAGGAGTTTTTTTAAAGGATTAGGTAATGGAGGAGGGGTCCCATCTATGGTTCGGTGGTTATGCTCTGGTCATGTTGCCCTCCAACTGGCTAGCTATTGTGGTCCTGTCTGGTTAAGACAGATAGTTAGCTATTATGGTCCTGTATTAGCCTATATGGATGATGTGACTGCGATTGAATACAAAAACATACCTGTTTTTGTGGGAATGGGTCTGGGGGCAGTGACCAGGTAGAGGAAGTAGCTAGGTAGCCAACAAATAGACACACCTACTGTTTCTGTGGGAACTAAGAGTTAAGGGACACTCCTGTTGTTCCAGTGAGCAGTGAGGCATATAGGAAGAAATTAGGATATTGCCAGGTGGGGGGGGGGGGGTAGAGGGGTAGGGAGGTGCAGTGGGCCTGGTGTTCAGTAGGCCCAGGCCTATAATGAAATTAAAATATTGGGGCTGGGTGCACCTTAATTAGAATTCCATCGCACACATATATAGTCCCTTCAAATGTCCTCATAATGAGAAAAGTCTTATGAGTTACAATTACTGTTTTTCCATGTAAGAATGTAAATAGTTCAACTTTAATAAGCTCCTTATGATTTCTTTTTCCTATTTACTTTCTCATGCTTGTCTTGCTTCTTGTATTTGAATGACCATATTTTCCCCTGTAGCATTATACTAAGTTTTACTGGGTAGATGATTCTTGGTTTTAATCCTAGCTCAAAAGAGCTCTGGAATATCATATTTCAAGGCCTTGGATCCCTCCATGTAGAAGGTGCTAGATTTTGTGTTATCCTGATTGTGTTTCCACAAAACCAAATTGTTTCTTCCTGAATGCTTGCAGTATTTTGTCCTTGACCTGTGAACTCTGGAATTTGGCTATAATATTCCTAGGAGATTTCTTTTTATGATCTTTTTCAAGAGGTGATTGTTGAATTCTTTCAATTTCTATTTTGCCCTCTGGTTCTAGTTTTGCTTGATAATTTCTTTTTTTCTTTGGCAGGGGGTTGTTTGTTGGTTTTTCTGTTTGTTTTGCTTTTTGGAGGGCAATTGGGATTAAGTGACTTTCCCAAAGTCACATGGATAGTAAGGGTGTCAAGTGTCCAAGGCCAGATTTGAACTCAGATCCTCCTGACTCCAGGGCCAGTGCTCTATTCACTGCACTACCTAACTGAAATGCTTGATAATTTCTTGAAAGATGATGTCTAGGCTCGTTTTTGGATCATGGCTTTTAGGTAGTCCAATAACTTTTAAATTATCTCTTCTGGATCTATTTTCCAGGTCAGTGGTTTTTCCAATAAAACATTTCATATTGCCTTCTATTTTTTTTCATTTCTTTGGATTTGTTTTATAGTATCTTGATTTCCCATAAAGTCATTAGCTTCCAATTGCTCTAATATAATTTTGAAGGAGTTAGTCTCTTCAGCGAGATTTTGAAATTCTTTTTTCCATCTGGCAAATTCAACTTTTTAAGGCATACTTCTCCTCATTATCTTTTTGGGCCTCTTTTATCATTCAAGTTAGTCTATTTTTTAATTTGTTATTTTCTTCAGTCTATTTTGGGTGTCCTTTAGCGGGCTGTTGACTCACTTTTCATGATTTTCTTGCATCATTCTCATTTCTCTTCCCAATTTTTACTCCACTACTCTTACTTGACTTTCAAAATCCTACTTGAAATCCTCCATGGCCAATAACCAATTCACATTTTTCTTGCAGGGTTTTGATGCAGGAGTTCTGACTTTGCTGTCTTCCTCCCACTCTATGCCTCGATCCATTTTGTCCCCCCAAAAAAGATTCTATCATCTGTTTGTGCTTACTCTGCTTATTCATATTGCCAGTCAATAACTTGACGTTTGAGCTCTTTGCCATAGTAGAACTATGCTTCCAGAATGGAGAGAGCTTTGTTCCAAATCACTGGGGTTTTCACTGCTGCTGCAGCTTTTACAGTGCCCACAATATTTGGCTAAATGGCCACACACCCCAGGACCACCACCAAAGACCATGATCCAGATCCAAGCAGGTTAAAGCAAAATTAATTACCCTCTAAATGGTCGCTTGGTCCCCCTCCATCTGCAGACCAGGAGTTCCTGAAGCAGTCACTGCACCCCAGTTGCATCTCACCACAGGGGCAAGGGCCAGACCCTGGTCATGCATCCCTGTTCCAACAGAGTTCCCCACAGACATTTTAATTACTCTTTGCTCTTTATGGGTTGAGAAGTCTGGAAATCATCACAGCTGCTGGTGATTCACCATTCTGAAGTCTGCTCTGGCCACCACTGGTAGGGGCCACTCTGGAACTGGAACCACGTGGCTCATGTGGGACTGCTCTTGGCTCCCAGCTCAGTGTGACAGACACTTTCTGTTGGCCTGCCAGGCTGCCTTCAGTGTGAGATTTGTTTCTCTCTGTCACTTTGTGGGTTGTATAGCTCTAAAGTTTGTTTAGAGTCATTTTTTTACATGTATTGGAAGTGATTGGAGCAGCAACTCACACCAAATTTGTGCTTCTACTTCATCATCTTAGCTGTGCCCTGCCCAACTTTCTAGTAGGGAAAGATGGATTTCTATACCCCAGTGCCTGTCTATCTTAATGAATATTATTTGTAAAGAACAGCATAGTACCTAGCATGTAGCAGATACTTAAAAATGTATTCCTTTTCCCTCTCAAAAATAAAAATCTTCATTTGCAAAAATAAATATTTAAATAAGGAAAATAAATATACATACATGAGTCTGATTATGTGTGTGTATGTCTGTGCCCAACAAGACTTATGTAGATGAATAAACAACTCACCAACCAATAGAGAATTTTTTTGGTGGGGGTATACTTTCAGTTATAGAACAACAGGTAAGAGAAAGAATGAGTACTTCACAGCATGACCAAAATGACATCAGCATATCTAAAGCTCAAAATGATCTGAGGCTTTCAAAGAAAGTCAAGGACAAAAACAAACATTGGTTTCTTTAGATATATTGAAGAACAGAAGTGGATTGAAGAGGTGACAGAATCATCTCAAGGGATGTACTGAGTGAAAATAATGGATGACAGAGAGAAGGCAGAGCTTTTCAGTGAAAACTTTTTTATCACTTTATTAACAAGAATGACTAATTATACTGTAAAGGAGAAAAGAAAAATGACCAAGAGGAATATGATATTTAAATATATATAAAGGAAATATTAAGATATCACCTCAACAGCCCTGATAAACATAAGTCAATTAACATTAAGATTGGGAAAGCATTTAGACACTTGCTGTGATAATGGCAAAAAATGTGGAGAATAATGCCAAGTATGGAAGGAATGTAGAATGACATACAGTGTCTTGCTTTTCAAAAATAATGGAAGATAATAGAGTCTGAAGATAACGAGACAACAAATTTGACCTTGATTCTTAGAATGATTAGATAATTCAAAAGGTAGTTAGTAAACACATACAAAAAGAAGTTTTTTTGATGGAGTTTTATGGTTTCAAAACCATATAAGGTCATAACAACCTTGGTTGTTGTTTTTTTTTTTTTTTTGACAGTATTACAAAAGTGATATAGCAGGAGAATGAGTCAGCCAGTTAGATAGACAATCAATGTGTATTTAGTATTTATTATGTGGAAGGCAATCTGCTAGATTTGGGGGATGAAAAGAAAGTAAAAAAAACATCATCTTTGCCCCTAGGAAGCTTGCATTCCAATAGGATAAAGAAAATTCCAATAATATTTACATAGAAGATTTTACACACACACACACACACACACACACACACACACACACACACCCCTTTATAAAATTTGTACATATGCATATATATATATATATATATATCCATTAATTGATGCAAAGTGAAATGTGAAAAAAAAAACAGGAGAAGAATTAATATATTTAATATTTCTGAATGTGACCTTAGAGGGAAGGAAGAGACTAGCAAAAGGTAGAACAGGGAAAATTTTCCTGCAGAAACTGGCAGTTGAGTTCATTTTTTTTTCTTATTCATTTCTTTTTGTATAATTCTCAAGAATTTTATAAACTCTTTTTTTATCATAGAAATGAGATATTTATTAGCAAAACTTGCTGCAAAGATTGTTACCTTTGCAATTTTTCAATATCTCTTGTAATTTAAGTTGCATTGTGTTTGTTGGTGTAATTTTTTTTTAAATCATGTAATTAATATCTATAATTTTACCTCCTGAGAAATTCTCTATCTCTGATTTGGTCATTAGCTATTCTCTTTTTAATAGATTTGTCAGGTATTTTTTCTATCATCTAATTTATTCATGTTATTAAATTTTATGTATAAATCATGTACATTTGGAGCTTGTCTTGATATTGTAAATTCAAGCACAAGCAGATTTCCAAAGGACTGCTGCTGTGAACAGTTTTCAAGGTTCTGATTTTACAGTATAGTCTACTCTTTATTTATTCAGTAAGATATTAAGGCAAAACATTCACAGAAAATCAAATTATATCACTCACAATGTTATGGTATTACAACTTATCACTAAAATGGCCACATAGTTTTAACCAACATGGTCACAAAGTTTTAAATAAAGTACATTCATTTAGTCAATCACAAAGTCCACCCCTAGGTCACATTGTCTCAATCTCGTCAATCAAAAATGTTTCTTTCTTAAACAAAATACATTCATTTAGTCAATCACAAAGTACAAAGGTCAAAGATTTTCCACCCCTAGATCACATTGTCTTAATGTCTTCAAAAAGTCTTCTTTCTTCTTAATTGGAGTTTCCAATCATCTTTAATTAGTAAGTCCTTAACTCATTCCTCAAAGTACAAAGGTCAAAAGTGCTCCACCCCTAGTAAATAATGATCTTCTCAGTTTGTATTAAATACCTAAGGAGAGGTCTTTTCTTATTGACTTCAGGAAGGCTCTCAGCTTTCATGCTTCCTCTTCCATGGTTCCAAATCCTGCCAGCCCCTTGTTTTCCAGCTCCTGGTCCAGTTCCTTTTCCATACTGAATCTCACAGTGGATAATCTGCCTCAAGTCCTTCACATTTTCTGTTCCTGGGAAAATAAAGCTTAACAAAGCCAGAATAACATTCACAAAAATTGCCAGCACCATCATCAATTCACTATCTGCCTGTGAATTCAACTCAGACACACCAACAAAGTCTGAGAACTCAACACAAATCATCAGTATAGTCCCAGGTAGTGTGCTAGCCTATAGTCTCCTCCCTCAAGAAAACTACCATCTATTGGTGGAAGTGTAATACAGACTATTGGATACAAAAACATATGTACAAATAAATGGAGATATTCACAAAGGAAAAACATTAGAATTAAAGAGGACTGAGAATGTCATCTTGTAGATGCTGGGATTTTAGTTAAAACTTAAAGTAATCTTGAGAAAATATAAAATAAAGATGAAGACAGAATTCAAGGAACAGTGAGGAAGGCAGTATCATTGGATCATGGAACATATAGAAGGAAGACTGTAAAGGTAAGAATGGGTTGGGTTAGTTTATGAAGGAATTTCAAAGCCAAAGCCAAATTGAGGAATTAAAATTTGATCATAGAATTAATGGGAGCCACTAGAGTTAATTGAATGGCAACTGTGTGGTATGGGAAAACTTACAGTTTCGAGACCAGTGTCCCTCTTTAGTTTCCTCTATCTTTTGTTTACTGACTTCCACAATAGATTAGCTTCTTGGAAGAAAAGACTTTCTTTTCTTTTCTTTTTTTTCTTTTCTCTTCCTTCTCTTTCTTCTTTCTTTCTTTCTTTCTTTCTTTCTTTCTTTTCTTTCTTTCTTTCTTTCTTTCTTTTCTTCTCTTTCTTTCTTTCTTCCTTCCTTCCTTCTTTCCTTTCTTTCTTTCTTTCTTTCTTTCTTTCTTTCTTTCTTTCTTTCTTTCTTTCTTTCTTTCTTTTTTTCTTTCTTTCTTTCCTTCTCCTTCCTTTTTTATATTAGTATTCCCAGTGCTTGGGATGTACTGTCAGTCCTTTTATTCATTGATTCATTCCAATATATTGCCCTGTGGATTTGGATCTGGATCTATGCTGCTTTTATTATTTTTATCAATGGTTTATTTTTATCAAATTTGCAAATGGTACAAAGCTTAGAGGGATTGATAACATATAGGATAATAAAGATAGGATAAAAAATATATTGATAAAGAGGCTAAATCAGTGGCTGTATATAATAGCTTAATTTTAATAGAGAAAAATGTAAAACTTTACCATAGGTTAAAAGATAGTGCTTCACATTTATAAAAAGGGAGAAGCATGGTTAGCTGCTTGTTTGAAAAAGGTTTGTGGATTTCAGTGAGCTGAAAAAATAAATATGAATCAGTAGTTGATTTGGTCATTAAAGAAACTACTGTGATTTTGGCCTGAATAACATAGGCATAAATTACAGAATTAAAGAGGTAATCATTGTTCTTACAGATTCTATCCTGCTCAGGCCCCACTTAGAATATTATATTTAATTCTGAATGCTATAGTTTGGGAAAGATATTGATAAGGTAGAGGTATGGGTGGAACTGGTAAATCAAGGTGAAGAGTTTCAAATCTGTACCATGTGAGGATTATTTAAATAGCTAAATTTCCTAGTCTGTAGAATAAAAGATCTATATAAGACTTTTGGTAAGTCTCACTATGTATTTGATGGACTGTAAAATGGAAGGAGGATTAGACTTCATATTGGCACCAGAATGAAGAAAGAATAGGCACAATTTGCAAATAGTTATTACAGTTTGATGTCAGAAACCCCCTTCCCCCCAGCAACTTTCTAAACTTTCTAACAACTTGAGATATCCAAAAGTGGGAGGGAATGAGTTTGTCTAAAATGTAACAATTGTCAAATTTATTTTTATGATTTTGGACTAGATGTTGACTGAGTTCTCTTCCAAATATTGAATTTGGAGATGTTATGATATTCACATGAACCTTGTGGAATGATTTTATTTACTTTATAGTATCACCTCATAATACTTTAGGAAATAAAGTAATGAAATATTTATTTTTTATCTTTTTGCTTTTTGGAGGGCAATAGGGGTTAAATGACTTGTCCAAGGTCACATGGCTAGCTTTTGTGTTAAGTCTCTGCAGCCAGATTTGAACTCAGGTCCTCCTGGCTCCAGGGCTGGTGCTCTATTCACTTCACCACCAAGTCACCCCAGTTATAAAATATTTAAATGAAATGGAATATTAACACTCTGTATGAAATGATATAAAGCACAACTTCAGAGTACTATGGAAAGTTCATATACTATGTATATGAATTGAAATGTAGTGGAGTACAAAGAATGAACCAGAGCAATTTTTTTTCCAAACTTTTATTTTAGACTCAAATGTCAGAAAGCAGAGAATAGAGAAAAGAAACAAAACATATCATAAACTTAAATATTGGACCTTAAATACAAAGTCAGAAAGAAATAAAAGCATGTCATATGTGCAGCAGAACATGAGAGGATTGAAAATGTGTAGCAATAAATTATCATTTCAAAAAAGCCTATATGATTAAATAATTCTTGTTGGGTTGTGAATTGTCCATCTTTCCTTTGCTACCTTGTAAGTTTTCTTTTGCTGTGCACTTATTTTATTTTGTTCTTTTTTACTTCTTCCCAACCTCCCCCCCAAGAAAGCCACAATAAAGTTTATATATGTTTCTCCATAGCTATCGGTATATACATACACATATACATAGATACATACTCATACAGACATATACTTTTCAAAATTTATTCTACTTCTGATCTTTGATTTTTTTATGTATATGCATATATCTTGTTTCCTCTCCCTCCTGACTCTTCTACTTTACTTTTACCCACTACCTTGCCCTCCTCTGGCTTGCCTACCGACGACTCTAAGGATCCCTCCATTATCCTCCCATTCCCATAAATCTCAACACCTTTCTATAGCCCTATTGACATATTCTCTCACCCTCCTCTCTAAAGAACCCTCCCTTGTCCTCTCCCCCTCCCCATGATCCAATCATTTTTTTCTTTTAAATTTAGAATCTTTTAAATATATATGTATATATATATATATATATATATATATATATATATATATATATATATATATGTCTTGATCCCTCTTACACCCATTCCTGATGAAAGTAGGTCACCAGAACTACCAGTCCTCCTCCTCCATCTAATTTCTATATATCAATTCTTCCTCTTGCACTTCATTCGTATGAAATAATTGCTCTTTTTAATTGTCCCTAAATGGTTTTACTTTTTAAATTCATATCATTACAAGTTTTCCCCAATTTTTCTTATGAACTACCCAATTATTAATAAGAATCTTAGACATAAATTTTACATTTTACATATATAAAAAGTAAACAGGGGCCTCTAAGTGGTGCAGTGAGTAAGAGCACGAGCCCCAGAGTTGGGATCAGAATCGTTTCAGGCCTCAGAAAATGAGCACTCAAACATGAAAACGACAGGCCTGTAATCTTGAACAAGTTATTTAATGCCAATTGCTTAAAAAAAAAAAAAGTAAACAATCTGTCTTTATGGATCCCGTATAATTAATTAGTCATTTTATGTACATTGTATTTATATTAGTTCTTGTATGTTAACTTGTCTAGTAAGTTCAGCTACTTTTTTTTAATAAAATTTTGAAAATCTGGGAGCTTATCTAATGTCTGATTTGTTGGGGTTTTTTTGTTTGTTGTTGTTGTTGTTGTTGTTTTTGGTTTAAGATAATAGTTAACTTTGCAAAGTATGATATTTTGTGCCAGGGTCACAGTTCTTTTGCTATTTGTTATGTTGTATTCTAAGACCTGGGGTATTTTAATGTTTCTGCTGCTAGGTTTTGTATAATTTTAATTATGGTACCATCATATTTCAATTGTTTCAATCTTGATGCTTTTAATAGATTTTACTTGAGTTGGGATTTCAGAATTTGACTATAATTTTCCTATGAATTTTCCTCTTAGCATCTCTTTTAAGGGGTGATTTATAGATTTTTTTTTCTATTTCCACTCCCTGCCCCCACACCTTGTTCAAAAGCATCAGGATAATATTCTTTAATTATTTCTTGTATTATGGTATCAATAATGGTTTTTTTCCCAAATGCTTTATTAACTTCTGGTTTACAACATTCATTTCTGCCAGATTTTAAGTTACAATTTTCCCCATTTTTTCACTACCCTATACCCTACGTAACAGTCACACAGGATATCCGCTAATCCCATCTGCTCTCTCCCATACCGTCTCCCATGCCCTCTAAGCCTTTTTTGTAGGGCATGGTGAATCTCTGTTCCCTGATGCCTGTATATCTTATTCCACAATTATATGCAAAATAGTATTAATATATTTTTAAACAATTGACTTTAAAACTTTGAATTGCAGATTTATTTCACTCCTCCCTTGTCTCTCACCCTTACTAGGAAGGTAAGCAATTCAGTTTATTTTGTACATGTATAGCTATGCAAAACATTACCATAGTAGATATATTGTAAAGACTGACTATATTTCCCTCCCTCCTATCCCACCTCCCACTTGGTCTATTCCCTTCTTTGATCCTGACCCTTTTCAAATGTGCGTGCTTCCAACTTCACCCCCGCCTTCACTTCCATCTTCCCCCCTCTCATCCTCTTCCCACTACTAAACTATAGGGTGAGATATCCTATTTAGTATGTATATCTTTCTCTCCCTGAACCAAATTCAATGAGAATAAGGTTTTGCCTTTTTTCCTTCCTGTTCTTCCCCTCCCTTGTAAACATTTTCCCTTGCCTCTTGTATATGAATTAGTTTACCCCATTCTATCTCTCCCCATCTCTTCTTGTTATATTCCTCTCTTGCCTCTTAAATTAACATTTTAAGTATCATCCCTTCCTATTAAATTCGATCAGTGCCCTCTTTCTATGGATACCTATAAACATTTATACACACATTCACATATGTATTAATATGGCCATATACCCTTCTTCAATTATTTTCATACTGAGAAAAGTTTCATCAGTTACTGTTATTGTTTTTCCATGTAGGAATGTAAATAATTCAACTTTGATAAGTTCCTTATGATTTCTTTTCCCTCTTTATCTTCTCAAGCATCTCTTGCTTCTTGTATCTGAATGTCAAAATTTCTATTCAACTCTGCTTTTTTCTTTAAGAATGCTTGAAAGTCCTCTATTCCACTGAATAACAATATTTTCCCCTGAAACACGATACTCAGTTTTGCTGGTTAGGTGATTCTTGGATTTAATCACAGCTCCTTTGCCCTTCAGAATATTATATTCCAAGCCCTTCTAACCCTCAGTGTAGAAGCTGCCAGATCCTGTGCTATCCTAATTGTGTTTATACAGTATTCAAATTGTTTCTTCCTGGCTGCTTATAATTTTTTCTCTTTGAATTGGGAATTCTGGAGCCTGGCTGTAATATTCCTAGGAGTATTCTTCTTGGGATCTTTCTCAGGAGGTGATTGGTGGATTCTTTCAACCTCTATTTAGTCCTCTGCTTCTAAAACTTCAGGGCAATTTTCCTTGAGAGTTTCTTGAAGGATGGTATCTAGGTTCTTTTTTTTTTTATTAAACCAATGCTTTATTAACTTCTGTTTTACAGCATTCATTTCTGACAGATTTTGAGTTACAATCATTTTCCCCCCGTTAGTCCCGTACCCAGCCTCCCAGAATAGCAGTCCCACAAGATATCGCTTCCTCCAATCTGCTCTCTCCCATACCTTCTCCCATACCCCCTTCGACTTTTCCATTAGATGAAGGTGAATCTTTGTGTCACAATGCCTGCACATCTTATCTCCCAATTATAAGCAAAAGAGTATTAATAATAGTATTTATATATATTTGAAACATTTAATGTTACGACCTCGAATTTCAGATCCATTTCCTTCCGCCCTTGTCACCCATTCCCTCTGGGGAGATAAGTAATTCAGTATGTGTTGTACATGTCTAGCTATGCAAAACATTATCATAGTAGATATATTGTACAAGGCTGCTTATAATCCCCTCCCACTCATCCCACCCCACACCTGGTCCATTCCCTACATGATCCTGTCCCTCTTCTATAGTGGGTACTTCCAACCACCCCTCCCCCCAAGGATGTCCTCCCATCCATCTTCCCTCCTCTCATCCCCCTTCCCCCTATTCTGCTGCAGGTTGAGATATCCCATTTAGTATGTATGTCATTCTCTCCCTAAAACAAATTCAATGAGAGTGTGGTTTTGCCTTTTTGCCTTCCTATTCTTCCCCCCCTTACAACCACTTCCCCTTGCTTCTTCTACATAAGATAGTTTACCCTACCCTGTCTCTCCCCATCTCCTCTTGCCACTTTCCTCTCACAGTAGGATTCTGCCACCAGACAAGGGAGCTTCCTTCCCAAATGCTGGGGTTTTCTCAACTTCCAGAGGTATTAGTTTGGTGCCCTCTCTGAAGCCTCCACATGCTCTGGCAAGCTGGTAATACACCCCAAGACCTCCACCCTAGACTGCAATCCAGATCCAAGAAGATTAAAACAAGAGGTATTAAGCCCCAGACTGATCACTGGATCCCCCTACCATCGTAGTGCCAGGAGCTGAAGCTGTGCTGTCACTCAGCAGCTTCTCTTCCCCAGGGAAGAGGCTGACATGCTCTCCTAACCAGTCCCAAAGTCCATAGTGCATTAACCTCTCATTTTGTCCTTGCAATCTATGTGTTGGTAATTCTGGAAATGCCACAGCTGTTGGTGTTCTAGAGTCCTTCCAGCTGGCTGCTGTTCCTGCCTTCTTGGGGCTAAAACCTCTGACTCAAGTGGGCCTGTGTTTGTCTCCCAGAGCACTGTGTGGGCCACTCTCTGCCGGGCTGCTGGGATTTCCTCAGAAGGAGGTTAGTTTCTCTGTGTCATTTTGTGGGTTCTGTAGCTCCAGAGTTCTTCAGAGCATCTTTTTAGAAGGATTGGAAGTGGTCAGAATGGGAACTGTGTGGAAATTCTGGTACTTCTCTTCCACCTTGACTCTGCCCCCAAGATTAATTTTTTATCCTAATGATCCATTAGTCTAATTATTTTTATACTTTCTCTTCTTGATCTATTCTTCAGATCTATAGTTTTTCTCATAAGATATTTCACTTTCTCTCCTTTTTTATTCATATTTTGTTTAAACTTTTCTTGATCTCTTATAATTTCACTGGTTTCACTTTGGCCAATTCTAATTTTAAGGTGTCATTTTCTTCCTTAAGATTCTGGATCTTGGGCGACTAGGTGGCACAGTGAGTAGAGCGTTGGCCCTAGAGTCAGAAGGACCTGAGTTCGGATCTGGTCTCAGACACTTAATGCACACACACACAAACAAAAACCTAGCAGTATGACCTTGGGCAAGTTACTTAACCCCAATTACCCTCCAAAAGGCAAAAAATAATAATAATAATAATAATAATAAAAAAGATTCTGGATCTCCTTTTCTAGTTTGTTGACTTTCCTGTAATAACCTTTTTGTTTTTCTTGGATTATTCTTATTTTCACTTTTAGTTTTTTCTCCATATCTGTCGATTGATTTTTAAGAACTTTTTTAAGGTCTTCTATAAATCCTTTGGGTCAGGTGAGCATTGGACTTTATGCTTTGGGGGTTTCTTTACATCAACACCTTCCTCTGTGGATGAACCCATGTTATCTCTATTCCTAAAATGGGTTTCTTTATTTTCCTTTTTTATTTTTTTTTGGAAGATAATTGGGGTTAAGTGACTTGCCCAAGGTCACATGTCTAGTTTTTGTGTTAAGTGTCTGAAACCACATTTGAACCCAGGTCCTGCTGACTTCAGGGCCAGTGCTCTATTCATTGTGCCACCTAGTGGCCCCCCCCCAATGAGTTTCTCGAGTTGGATTTTTTCTCCTTTGTCTGTACTTTTTTTTGTTGTGATAGCTTAGTTATTTATAGGCATCTCTAGCCCTGGGGTGTGGGAAATGGTTCCTCTTGCCCCTGATGTTCAGTTCTTCCCTCTAGCCTGAAACCAAAGTAAAACTTCCAACCTCCTATAAGTGTCCATTGTCAGGGGATTTCTGCTCCACTGATTCTGCACTTGTCAGGAAAGTTCTGGTTCCTTCTTGCCCCCACCATTCTTCACAGCACAGCTGAGCCTTACAGTCTTGGTCAGAAGAGTTTCGCTTGAACTTCCTGAGTTCAGATGCCCAACTCCCCTCACTATCCTGTGGCTAAAAGTTCAGTGTCTAGGGCCAAGGCAGCCCCAGAGCTTGCCACTTTTTTTTTATTAATTTGTTGGTTTTATTTTTAGTTTACAAGATTAAATTCCATAGTTCCTTGATTTTCAAATTTTCCATCCCTCCCTCCACCACCCACCACAGCATATAATCTAGTACAGGATCTGCAAATACTTTTACATTAGAAATTAGTCAGGTTACAAAGGCATATTTTAGTAAACAGAATGAAAAATGGTAAAGAGGAAATAAAACCAAGCAATGAAAAGAAAAAAGATCAAGTAGTTTGCTTTAATCAGGATTCAAACTCAGTTCTTTCTAGTTCTTTCTCTGGATGTAGGCATCGCTCTACAACATGAGTCTTTTGGAAGTGACTTATATCACTGCATTGCTGAGAACAGTCCAGTCTGTCATAGCTGGCCATCACACATATATTGTGTCTGTGATTGTTTACAAATTTCTCCTGGTTCTACTCTTCTCACTCAGCATCTGTTCATATAAGCCTCTCCAAGTAAATATGAAGTCCATCTGCTCCTAATTTCTTATAGCACAATAATATTCCATTAAGTGCATATACTTGTTTAGCCATTCCCCAATTGATGGGCATATAGCTAGTCCACCTTCCCTAGCATTTCTTTTCATTAATTCCCTTGATATTCTAGACCATTTGTTCTTCCAAATAAATTTTGTTACTATTTTGTCTAATTTTATAAAGGAGTTTTTTGGTAAGTTGATTGGCATGGCACTAAATATATAATTTTAAGTTGGGTAAAATTGTCATTTTTATTATATTAGCTCTACCCAGCCATGAGCAATTGATATTTTTCCAATTAGTTAGATCTGACTTTATTTGTGTGAGAAGTGTTTTGTATTTGTGATCCTATAGATCCTGGGTTTGTTTTGGCAGGTAGATTCCCAAATATTTTATAATGTTTACAATAACTTTGTATTTCTCTTTCTATCTCTTGCTGTTGAATTTCATTAGAGATATACAGGAATGCTGAGGATGCGTGTGGATTTATTTTATATCCTGCAACTTTGCCAAATTTATTTATTGTCTCAAGTAGTTTTTTTTACTTGATTCTCTAGTATTCTCTAAGTCATATCATCATCATATCATCTGCAAAGAGTGATAGCTTGGTCTCTTCTTTGCCTAATTTGATTATTTTGATTTCTTTTTCTTCTCTAATTGCTACTACTAACATTTCTAGTACCAGATTGAATAAAAGGGGTGATAATGGACACCCTTGTTTCACTCCTGATCTTTTTGGAAATGATTCTAGTTTATCCCCATTGCATATAATACTTTGTCATGGTTTGGTATAGATGCTACTTACTATTTTAAGGAAGGCTCCATTTATTCCTATACTTTCTAGTGTTTTAAATAGGAATGAATGTTGTACTTTGTCAAAAGTCTTTTCTGCATCTATAGAGATAATCGTGTGATTTCTGCTAGTTTTATTGTTGATATGATCAATTATACTGATGGTTTTAGTAACATTAAACCATCCTTGCATTCCTGGAATAAATCCTACCTGATCAAAGTGTATTATTCTTCTGATAAGTTGGTCTAGCCTTTTAGCTAATATTTTATTTAAAATTTTTGCATCTAAATTCATGAGGGAAATTGGTCTATAATTTTCTTTCTCAGTTTTATCTCTTCCTGATTTAGGTATCAGTACCATATTTGTGTCATAGAAAGAATTTGGTAGGACTCCATCTTCACTAATTTTCCCAGATAGTTTGTACAATATTGGAAGCAATTGTTCTTTAAATGTTTGATAGAATTCACTAGTATACCCAGCTGGTCCTGGGGACTTTCTCATAGGGATTTCAGTGATGATTGTTTAATTTCTTTTTCTGAGATGGGGTTAAGTAATTTACTTCCTCTTCAGTTAATCTGGGCAACTTGTATTTTTGTAAATATTCCTCCATTTCACTAAGATTGTCAAATTTATGTGCATACAATTGGGAAAAACAATTCCTAGTTATTGTTTTGATTTCCTCTTCATTTGAGGTAGATTCACCCTTTTCATTTTTGATACTCATAATTTGGTTTCCTTCTTTCTTTTGTTATCATATTGACTAATGATCTATCAATTTTATTGTTTTTTTTCATCAAACCAGCTCTTAGTTTTATTTATTAATTCAATAGTTTTCTTAATTTCAATTGTATTAATCTCTCCTTTGGTTTTCAATAGTTCTAATTTAGTACTAAGTTGGGGATTTTCAATTTGTTCTTTTTCTAGCTTTTTCAATTGCATGCCCAATTCATTGACCTCCCTTTTCTCTAATTTATTCATGCATGCACTCAGTGATATAAAACTTCCCCTAAGAACTGCCTTTAATGCATCCCACAAATTTTGGTATGTTGTCTCATTATTATCATTCTCTTAAATGAAATTATTGATTGTTTCTATAATTTCTTATTTGACCCACTCATTCTTTAGGATTAAATTGTTTAATTTCCAATTAGTTTTTATTCTATCTTTCCATGTGTAGCAGCAAGCACCACAATATCCCCAGGGTGACTGCCAACACAGGTTCTTAGATCTGCTTTTCAAAAGGAAAGCAACTCAAAATCAGTTAACAAGCTTATTTTAATCAAACAAACATATATTACCTAGTTCAGGGGGAAAAGGTCAGCACCCTGAACTTCAGAGTATACAGACAGATAAAATAGACAAGCTTCCAAACTGTCCAACCATTATATCAATACCAAATCATAGTTACCAGAGAGGGAAGCATCAACATCTGGGTTTTCAAAGCCGGGGGGCTCTCAACAATGGCTTCCCAGAGTCTCATCTGGTCAAATCACACAACACTTCTCAAAGTGAGCCCCAAAGCAAAGCCTCAAATCAGGGATTATATAGTCTTCTCCTGGCTCAGAGAATGTAACCACCCTCTTGACCCACTGACCAATCACACAGCATCAAGGTGTGGTCATTCCTGAAAACCAAGGGCTACCACAGGCTCCATGTGACCACATTCAGCCTATTAGGAGGCAGAGCATATTTTCAAATCAAGGAAGGTTTTCAGAGTCTCTTAAGCTAATCAAAGGGCCTAGGGGCAGGGAAGATCTTTAAATCTGCATTTCCATTACACCATGGCCCTTTTTTGCATGTGATTTTTATTACATCATGATCTGAGAATGATGCATTTAATATTTCTACCTTTCTGCATTAAATTGTGAGGTTTTATGCCTTAGTACATGGTCTGTTTTTGAATATGTACCATGCACTGCTGAGAAGAAAGTAAATTAAGAAAGTAAATTCCTTTTTGTCCCCATTCAGTTTTCTCCAGAGATATATAATATCTAGTCTCTCTAAAATTCTTTTCTCCTCCTTAACCTCCTTCTTGTTTATTTTGAGGTTAGATTTATCAAGTTCAGAGAGGGGGAGATTAAGGTCCCCCACACTCGCTGGTGTAGTTTGTTAGTCTGCTCTCAGGTCCGAGCTGTACAGACCCCATATGCTCTGTGCTTGCCCTCTCTGGATCCAGTAGGCATTTCCCTGGGCTTGATTCTGCCTGTGCTCTGTCTCCCAGTGGATTCTGTCGCTACAGAATCAGTTCAGATTCACTTTTTAAGGTTAAGTGAAGGAATTCACTGAGTCACTTAGAGAAGTTACTTCTTCCTTTCCTCCATCTTGGCTCCACCCCCTGCCACTTTTCTTTAAGAGGCTAGCCACTTACTGTTAAAAGGGAAGCTAGCCTGAAGGTGTTTACTCTTCACAGGGACCAAACTTCTTTTTGGGATTTTTCTTCTGATCTTCTCAAATTGTCCCAGGAGGACCAGGTCATACCCCTGTTCTTATTTATCTACACACACACTTTGTTTGCCCAAAGGTGCTATTTTAAGTGTTTTATGGGGAATATCTTAAGAGCTTGGAATTTTCTGACCTACCCTGCTATCTTAACAGAATCCTCGCTCAGAGGAATTTTAAACAATCACAATATTGCACAGAAAACAACAACAACAAAAACAAACTTTGTAAAATTTAAGAGGTTTAATAAAAGAAATGACCAACAAGGTTCCCAGGAGATTGAAGATGAAGTACATTTCCCCACCTACTAATGGAAACTTGATAACCTAGAATGCCAGATGACATAAATTTCTATACATAGCCAATTGTGGATTTGTTATCCCTGAATGCTTATTTGTTATAGGAAACAACTTTCTCTGTAGCTGGTGGTGTTCACATAAAGAAGAGAATAGAGATAGTCACACTAAAATAAATAAAAATAAAGCAAAAAGCTTAAATGAAACATTTTAAAAATTCATAGAAGTAAACAAGATTTAGAGTAAAAAAAGGAATGAGGACAATTTTGAAACTTTTAAATTTTATATATGATTTAACAAAAACAAAACTGGTAACCAGTAGGGATTCATGGTATCACATAAAATCTTCCTTTTGTTTATAAATATATAATATATAATAATTTCATATATGAAATTATTTACATTATTCATATATGAAATTATTTACATTATTTGTCTAATTCACAATAACCAAAAGTAAAAGTCTTAAAAAAGATGTAAGTCCTCACCTTAATAGTTTTATTTAATTATCATTTTTTCCTTTTAGTTTATGAATATGTCTTATTTCTGCTAATTAAGATTATAAGAATCTTAAAAGTGAGAATTATATCTTGCTCTCTGTTGCTTTTGAAGCAAAATTCACCTTCTAAGAATTCTTCAGGGGAAAAAAAAAGTTGTTCCTTGTAATACAAATCTCCACTTCTAAAAGATTCAAATGTTTGATATCATGCCATTATTCAAGAACAAGAAGAGACCTAAGAAGTCTAATAATAGCTGAATTTAAAGAAGAATATTCTCTATATTCCTCATAGTTACTTAACCTTCACTTAAAGACCTCTTATAAGGTGAGTGCCACTTTTGGCTAGCTCCTCTTACATTTCTTTTAATGCATTGCTGCTACTTCTAAATCTAAAGATAAACAGATTTAGTTTAATATTTCTTTCACATGCCAGCCCTTCAATAATTTGAAGACAACTATATTCTCTCTCATCCCCTCCCCTAACCAGTTCTTTTCTACTCTAATAGAAACATCGTTATGTTCCTTGATGAACCCCTATTTGGGGATGCTTCACAACTCTACCTTCCCCTCCATCAATGCCAGTATTATTTTTCTATTCCTAGTTCTTATTCACTTTTAATTTACTGTTTAATTCTGTCCTTCTTCATGCTTTAGAGGCGATCACTGTTGATTTAAAAAGATAAATTAGTTGAACTCTGAAACTCTATAAATCTATAAAATTAGCTCAGTTTCAGCATTTTTAAGCATAGCTTGTGTACATTTAACTAATACTTTACTGCTACCAAAATATCTCTGACATATTCTTCTTCCCATCTGAATAAATGAGAATAATCATGTCTTATAAATAGCTTTCTCTCTTGGATTTACTTGTGTTTCCTTATTTTTTTTTTTTTGGAATTACTAATAATGTACATGTTTTCTTCTTTTCCTATTTGTTCCCAGTTCCTTCAATCCTGCCTGACAAATTTCAGGAGGACTGCTTAAGGCATTCTCTAATCTACTATTATAAGCTCGGCCTGGCTGTTGCAACTGGTCATTAGGTGAAGCTCAGTGACATTTTTTTTTAATTTAGTGGGGGCAGCTAGGTGGCACAGTGAGTAGAGTGGAGTCAGAAGGACCTGAGTTCGGATCCGGCTTAGACACTTAACGCACACACAAATAAAAACCTAGCCATGTGACCTTGGGCAAGTTACTTAACCCCAATTGCCTTCCAAAAACAAAAATTAGTTATAGCGGAGACTAGGTAGCACAGTGAATAGAACACTGGCACTGGAGACAGGAGGTCCTGAGTTCAAATCTGGCCTCGTACACTTAACACAAAAAACTATCTGTGTGATCGTGGTCAAGTCACTTAAACTCAACTGCCCTCCAAAAAGCAAAAGAAAAAAAATAGTTATGTATTTTTTTAATTTTGAAAGATATTTATTATCTCTATTCATCCACCCCCAACAACTCATAGAATACATAACAAAAAATTCATAATAATGACACATATCCTAGTAAAAATAATTTCCTCATTGGTCATTTCCAAGGAGATTAAATATGTATATGTCTTCCACTACAATGTTGTTGCCATTCTGTAAATTGTTCTCTTACTTCTGCTTGTTTCATTCTGCATCCTGTCAAAGAAGGAAGCCCCTGAAAATTACTATTATTCTGAATCTGTCTCCTTTATAAAAACAAATATAAATAATTTTTTAAAATTAAAATATAAATTGTTAAATTATAAAAATTTAAATTGTAAAAGTTGTAATATATATAATTAAATTATAAAAATAAATATAAATAATAAAGATAAATATAAATATTTTTTTACAAATAAAATATAAAACTAAATGGGGGGTGGCAAATGTTTGAAACACTGTCCAGTCCAAATCATAGTTTCCCAAAAAGAAGAAAATTTTAAGTGAGGAATCCAAGTGAAAAGTGGTGATCAAGAACAAGGAGCAATAAAGAACATGGGTAGTTATCCAAAAAGACATCTTAAATTCGAAGAAATTTAGCTACAGTTGAATTTTGTATAGTCAACAGCAAGAAAGGTGTTTTGCATGTCACTGAGTATAGTAATAATTAACCTTTTAAAACTGCTTCTGGCTTGCCAACAAGAATCTTCTGATGCTCACATCTTTAATTCCTTGGAGAGTAGTTATGTTCTCTCCAATGTTATATTGAGCCTATGATTCTCTAATACACCAATGGATTTGTGATGACATTCATGAAAATTATCCCTCTAACAATGTAGATTACAATCCTTCCATGGCTTCCTATTTTGTTATACTCTTGTCTATGCGCCCCGCCAAATCTACCACAGGAAGTCCACCCAAAATACTGAAGTTCTTCCTTGAGCTCTCTTGACATCAGATATTAGTGGAGCAGATATGTATTTATATCACTCCAGCATCTTTGCTGAGAAAAACACTAATGGGGTCATGAAAAATTGGACATGACTGAAATAACTCAACAATAACAAAATAAAACCAACAATACTTCACTTTAAGGAAAACCTTGATACCACTAACATAGTATTGGTTTCCCTAAAGTGATACAGTCTTCTCTAATTACTTTATAGTGTTGGACTCAGTTTCCAATCCATTTGTAGTGATTAAAAATACATGATATGTGTTCAGAGTGGATAAGTTTGTCCTTCTAACTTCTTGTTCTAAATAATAGGTATTCTTTCCTCACATTTTTCCTATGCTAATAGTAATGCTAAACTATTTTAGGTGGTTGTGGATCCCATTTGGGAATCTAATAATATTCCCCTCATTTCTATACTAGGCTTATTTTGTAAGAATGTCATCACCATCCTTCCTGTCCCTGAGTCTTGAAGACTTTGCATCATCACTAACTCCATTTTATTATCTATATTAATGCAGTCCCCCAGATCTTATAAAGTCTATCTTTGCTATACTAATACAGTGTATCTTCCCTGTCTTTTCCGTTTATTTCTAGGTCCAAGAGGAACTGAGAACATATTCTGAGATATATGTATCTATACAGATTAAAACTGAAGAAAATCTAATCAGCGGCTATTGATTCTTAGAAAACTAGCCAACTGATTATATGTCTCATAATTCTTCCAATCCCAAGTGATTGCACAATAAAGTCACACCCTTTTGAGTACATAGAGCCCCAAATTGACTCTATTAACCTAAAAAAAACAAACAAACAAACAAACTCCAGCGCTGATCCCAGAAAAAAATCATAGAATTATAAAATTCAAACTAGATGGACCTTTAGGGGCCATCCAGTACCACTTCTGCATTTTACAGATGAGAAATCAGTGAGCAGGACAGGTTAAGTGAGTTGACCAAGGAACAAAGGATTTGAACTCAGATCATCTGATAACAAACCAGACAATCTTTCCCCTATGCTATATTACATCACAAACAAAATGAGCCCTCTCACCTGTGACTATGGAACAAAATTCCATGGTTAATAAATCCAAACATGAGATTCTCAAGTGTTTTATCTCTTATGCTTCACAACCTGGAAATGGTCAAAAGCCTTTATAATAACCACTTATATCTATTTTTTTCTTGATTCCTATAATCACTTTCTCACTGCTGCTATGAGATAGAATTGCTGTCTTCCTTATAAGGAGTTGCAGGTGTGGTTTATCAGTAGCTATCAAAGTTCACTGTCAGCTAGATTATAAAAATCTGAGACTGTCGGAATATATAAGAATATGTTCTATCCTGTGACAAAACTGACCAGCCACTGTGTAGCACCTTTGTTAATTAGTGGAGATTAGATCACTTCCTTCCACAGCTCCATGTTGCCTCCTTAATAAAATTCAGCTTCCTTAGGCTACCTATCAAAGGTCTCTGAAGTTTAGTTCCAACCTACTCTTCTGGTTTTATGTATTGCATGTGTCATATAGGCTACTAAATGTTAACTTTTGTGAGGGCATTAATCATATTTTATTGCTATTTATTTTGTTCACAGTAATAAAGCATTGCCTTATATCTAGAAGGTCCACATGACTGTTTGTTAAATGATTCAATGTGTGTTTAGGAAAAGTTGAATGAATGAATGGTGAATTCATGGATAAATGCAAGAATGATTGAACTGAGAATACTTGGATTTGAATTTTTCCTAAGATAATGATATCTATTGATTATTTAAAATTAGAAAGAAATACCTGTAAGATACATAGATAGGTAGATAGATAGATAAATAGACAGATAGATACGGAGGTAGGTAGATAGACAGATAGATAGATTTGATAGATAGATAGATGGATAGAAGTTTGAAAAATGTATTGGCTACAAGAATTCAAACGATCTATGATTTTATCTGAATAAGGAAGTCTTTTGGGTGCCAAAAACAGAACATAGTCCCAGGTCTTCCTGATCCTAAAATTAATTTTAATTTCATTTTGCAATACTATTTCTTACATAGTAGGTCTTCACAAAGAAGGTATCTGATTAATATTTTCTTTTTTTTTTTTTTGGAGAAGGGAAAGTAAAGAAATTGGGGTTGAGTTACTTGTCCAAGGTCACACAGCTAGTAAGTGTTAAGTGCCTGAGGCCAGATTTGAACTCACATCCTCCTGACTCAAGGGCCAGTGACCTATTTACTGTGCTACCTAGCTACCCCTGATTAATATTTTCTTGAGGGAAAATAGAGCTTGGACCCAAGACTTCTGATTTAAGTTGTAGTGCCCTTTCTACTACTTTGTGGGTAGAAATATGGTCACTACTTTTACATAGGGAATGTGAAGAAGAATGTATTGTTTCATATTTTGTTAAAGTTAATAAACACATTTTCCTTTTATATGTTATATGCATGTGTACATATGTATATATATACATATATTATTTTAATTATAAATATGTGTATGTGTGTTTGTAAATACACATATGTTTTCATCATTTGAGAAAGAATATCCAGCATATTTATACATGATAAAATATAAAGGATGAAAAGAGAGAGCCTGGAATTATTAAGTCAAAACAGAACTTCAGAAACCATGATAATCCATCAAGATAGTATGCTAAGATGATTGTAATATTATCTCAAGGAATCAAATCCATTGATTTCTTCTTTTTAAAAATGATGTTCAGGGGAGGCAAGGCGGCACAGTGAGTAAGAGCACTGGCCCCGGAGTTGGGATGATGCAGGGTCGGTCCCAGCTTTAGAAAATGAGCACCCACATATTAATAATGACTGGCCATGTAACCTTGAACAAGTTACTCAATCCCAATTGCTTAAAAAATGATGTTCAAAAAAAACGATGTTCAATCTTCAGAAATAATTATTTTCATACTTTCCTCATGAAAGATTTTTTTAAGTCATAAAGAGAAGATTCAGAAAGAGGAAAAAAAGCACTACTCAAAGCATCAGAAAATATCAGAAATAAGTCAAAATGACATCTGATTCATGTTTCTTCTATTTTTTAAAGCCAGGGTAATGGTTTAAATGTTAATGGGCAAAGAAATTCCAAGGAAAGCAAATGGCAAACTGGAAACACAACATAGAAATATGAAATTTAGTTGTGTATGGGAAGTTAAGGGTCAGAGATTATTCCTCACTCAATTATTTTAAGACAGTACAATTGAAAGTTGCCTAGTTCGGTGTTTTGACAGTATGAGTGTTACAATTGAGTAAATGTACAATGCCAAATTTATCCATATCTGTATCTACACACACACACACACACACACACACACACACACACACACACACACACAAACATCTCTGTTTAACATTTAAAATTAATGCATGAGATGGCAGCTAGGTGGTGCAGCCAGTAAGAATGCCATCCCCGTAGTAGGGAGGACCCAGGATTGGTTCCAGCAACAGAAAATTAGCAGCCACACATAAAATAACTATCCATGTAACCTTGAGCAAGTTACTTAACCCCAACTGCTTTAAAAAAAATCAAATAAAATGAATGCATGGGAGTCAGTCTTCATTAGGATACCTACCTCCCTTTCCCTTCTTTCCCTGTTTAAACTTTGATAATGGGAAGAATGATAAAGCAGTGTGCATTTTACTCCACTGAAAGTCTAAAGAAAGCATAAAGCTAGGAATATATTAGCTTAACAAATTCAGTCAACCATCTCCCTTTGTGCCATAGTAAAAGTTGTGTATGGCAGTTTATGAATGAGTCAACTGGAATAATGAAGGCATTAATGAAGTGTCTACACAGTGAGATTTCACCTGCTTTTTTGTTTCATTTGTCATGTGAATTAAGTAGAGAAAGAGGATTTAAATACTGAAGTGGGTGGGGGGAATCACATCAAACTAGCCCAGACAACACTTTAAAATGTTTAACCCTTCCAATTTGTATAATATTTTGCAAATAGATAAGGAAACTACTAAACAGCAAAAAAAAAAAAAAAAAAAAAAAGAAAAGAAAAGAAAAGAAAAGAAAAGAAACACTGATAATGGGTTACTTTCCTGAATAAATTGTGGCAGGTAATTGGTTTTCTGTTAAAAAGCATCCTTAACAAATAGAACTTAGATCCAAACAAAAAGGAAATATAAAAGGAGGAAAACTAAATCTTATGCTGACAAGTCTCTTTGGCAGATAATCCTGTTAGACTATTGCAAAGTTTTTCACAGTAATCACTATTATAGGACAGAGGTAAAACTACCCTTGAGTGAATTATGTCTTATTGAGTCAGAAAGCTGAGAATAGGTGGTTCACTGCACAGCAATAAATGCAATGTGGTTAAGTTGAAGCTAAGCCATTTTTCAAAGGGTAAGTTCAAGATGCCACAGACAATGAAGCATAGTGTGGAGCTTGGAGTTAGGAAGAATAGGCTTCAAATTCATTATCTGACAATTACTAGAGGTATGACCTTGAGCAAGTTAGTAAACCTCTGTTTGGTTTAGAAAATTCTCAAAGACTTATGTATTAAATCACAGAATGGTAGAAGGAGTTCTTAATGCTGAAAAATCATTGGTCATGTATTCATGTATAAGTTTGAAATAATGGACTTTAAACCTTTTAAAATTCTATGATTTTGTCAGTGGCTATAAAAATAATACGGGTAAAAATCACAATCTCTCTATAATTTATGACATTATCTTTGAGAGTTGTTATGGTTAACAAATCTATCATCCCTGCATCCTGGTAAAATAGCAGGCAAATTAATTGGGATAAAATAAAATAATTAAATAAATGCAAAAACTCTCTTTGGTAATAATTTATAGTGTTGTCTTCTTCTGTTTACTAACATCTCAAAATTCAGTTCCTGTTTTGTTGTTGTTGTTTGTTTGTTTGTTTGTTTTGTTTGTTTTTTTTAAAGCAATTGGGGTTAAGGAACTTGCTCAAGGTTCCACGGCCAGTCATTATTTATGTGCGGGTGCTCATTTTCTGAGGCTGGATACAATCTCGGGTAGTCCCAACTCCAGGGCCGGCACTCTTACTGCACCACCTAGCTGCCCCATTCAGTTCCTGTTTTAAGAAACTGTTCAAGGGTCAGGCATTCTTGAATATTGCTATCAGGGCCTATTTTGTGTTGACCTTGATTTCCTGCGTTCTGACTTCTGCCTTCCACTTTTGAGGAATGTTACTGGTAAAGGTCAAATCTTAAGTGTCATGAGTGTTCAGAGCCTTGTAAAGAGTTTCAGTTGAGAATGCTATGGAATTCCATGTCTCCTACAGTATCCAAACTTGGCTAGTCCCTAGCCCCAAGGCCATCTTGAAAATTATCAGAATGCCTCTAAGTTTTCACATGGCCCTATGCTGGGCCCCTGATTGTTCCCTTCCTTTTATCTGCAATTCCTGACCCTGGGTACAAAGTAACATAATTTTCAGGTGCTGATGGAGTCTCTCAAGTCTGATTATAGACTTATTCACCCATCTTCATTTCTGAAGCCTTTTCTGGTGAGTCTCTCTGTTGATTCCCATAAGGGTGAAGGGTGTGTGTGTGTGTGTGTGTGTGTGTGTGTGTGTGTGAGAATATGCACAAATTGGGACTTGATGAGAGCATGACACATAGTATCTCTTTAGATTTCTTGGTCATTATTCAATCTAGATATCTTTTTACCCCTGAAATACATGTGAAAGATATAAGTACTTCTGTGATCTAATCTAGACCAAATTAACTGGAAATTCTTCTGGGAATATCAATTTGGCAACTAAATGGAAGAGAGAGAAGAGACTTGGAATAGCAAACCTAATTAGAATACTTTTTACAATAGTCAATCTGAGATCTCTCTAGGCCTTAGTTTTCTCATCTCTAACATGTTTGATTGACCTAATTTACATCTAAAGTCATTTTGAACTCTTAAATATATAAATCAGGTGAAAAGAAGCTGAAATAGAGTGATAATTATTGGAATAGAGAAAAGGAGACAGAGAAGATAAAGGCTATGAGGGTAAAATTGACAAGATTTGGAAATTGACTTACATATGTGAATTGAGGGACAATGAAGGATTGAGATTTCCTCAGTGGTTGGAAATGTAGATTACTGGAAGGATAAGTCTCATCAATAGAATAGGGAAGTTAGGAGAAAGGGGAAATAGGGGAAATATTATCTGTTCTCTTTTAAACATGCAGAGTTTTCTTACTAGCATCTGATTAGAAGTATCAGACTAGAGATAATAGAAAGTCTGGACATGGAGACTTATAAGATTTTGGAATAGATATAATAATCGAGTCATTGAGAGCATTAATGAATGTCAAAAGCAATTAGAGGAGGAAGGGAAGGAAACAATATCCAGAAAGGAGGGTTGATGAAAGATATCAAATGCTGCAGAATGGTGAGGAAGGCTGAGATATTAGAAAGCACATTAGGTATACAAGTAAAGAGATTGTTGGTATACATTATATATTATCTGTACAAAATAAGTTTTATCTTGTCAGACATAGCCAATGTGTTAGCTTGTTTTGCTTCACAATATTCTTGTTTTTCTTTTTTATAGCCTATAAGTATTGCTGGGTAGTAATGGGCAGAAGCAATATTTTTCTTTATCATATAGTTGGAACTCACTAGCTAACAAAAATTGCTGGGAAAACTGGAAAGTAGTCTGGAAGAAAGTAGGCATAGATCAATAGCATTGCATACCATATATCAAGAGTAGCTCAAAATGGACATATGATTTGAACATTAGTGATATTATAAACAAATTAGGGGAGCATGGAAGGAATTACCTGCCAGATCTATGGATAAAGGAAGAGTTCATGACCAAGTAACAAATAGAAATATTAACAGAAGGGAAAATGGATCAATTTTATTACATTAAATTAAAAAGGTTTCCCACAAACAAAGCTAATGTACTCCAACTTAAAAGAAAAATAACAAAGTGGATAAATTTAGCGAAAACTTCTCTGATAAAGGTCTGATTTTTCAAATATATGGAGAATTGATACAAATTTATAAAAAAAATATGAGCCATTACCCAATTGATAAATGACAAAAGAATAGGAATAGGCAGTTTTCAGAGGATGAGATTAAGGCTATCAATAATTACATGAAAATATTTTATATCACTGATAATTGGAGAAATGCAAATTAAAACAATTCTCAAGTGCTAGTTCATGCCCTTTAGATTGACTAAGATGACAGAAAAATAAAACAGAAAATATTGGTGGTGTTCTGGCAAAAGTAAATACACTATTGCACTGTTGATGGACTCATGTACATCTCTCCAAACATTCTGGAGATCAATCTGGAATTACACTCAAAGGACTATAAAACTGTACATATCTTTCGACCCAGCAATAGCCTAAGAACAAAGAAAAAGGAAAATGATGCCTATGCATAAAATATTTATAACATATCTTTTCTGTGTTGGCAAAGAATTAGAAACTGATTTAATGCTTATCTATTGGGAATGGCTGAACAAATTGTGATACATGAAGGTGATAGAATACTATTGCCCAATAAGAAATGATGTATAGGCAATTAAGTGGTACAATAAATAAAGCACTGGCCCCAGAATAAAGGGAACCTGAATTCAAATCTGGCCTCAGATTCTTACTAGTTGTGTGAACCTGGGCAAATCACTTAATGCCAATTGCCTCCCTCCAAGTATGCATGCATGCATATGTGTTGTATGTCCGGACATGTGTACATACATGTATATATGCACATGTGTGCTCTCATATACCCACATATATACTCTCTCTTTCTCTCTCTCTCTCTCTCTCTCTCTCTCTCTCTCTCTCTCTCTCTCTCTCTCTATATATATATATATATACACACATACATATACATTTATGGTGAAGGTGATAGTTTCAAGAAAAAAAACATGGGAAGACTTATATGAACTGATCCAAAGTGAAGTAAGCAGAACTAGGACACAATCTACAAAGTAACAGTGATATTGTTAGGAAAAATCAAACATGTAACATTTAATAATTCTGTTCAATATAATGATTTACCATAACTTAAAAATGATTCATTATATAAAATGCTATCTACCCCCATAGAGAGAAATAATAGACTCAAAGTGTAGATTAAAGTTTATTTTTATCCTTTTTTTCTTCTGTTTTTTTTTTACATTGAAACATGGTTAATGTGGAAATATATATATGACTTTTTTTTTTTTTGGTAAGTACATGATGGACTATTTTTTCTTCCATGATGAGTAGGGGAGGAGTGGAGGGAAGGAGAGAAGGTGGAAGTGAAAATTAAAATAAAATTTAAATTTAAAAATATTTTTAAAAAGAGAAATAGTAATCTAGGTGAGAACAATTTTAGACAAATTAGATTACAAGAGTTTGAGAAGTGACTGAGAAATAAAGAAATGAAGATACCACAGTAGATTTTTTTCAATTAATTTAACTCTAAAGGAGGAGGCAAATATAGAAAAAATAATTTGAGGGGATTACTGGATCAAAAAAAGGATTCTAAATACATAAAAGTATTTGTCATTGTCGGATTTGTGTGTGTGTGTTTGTGTGTGTGTGTGTGTGTGTGTGTGTGTAAATGAACCAATGGATAAGATAAATAGAAATTAAAGAATAGAGAGAGGGAGGTTATCAATAAAGGTACAAGAAGATGAAATGGGCTGGTATAGATAATAAGAAGAGAAAAAAATAGCATGGAGAAGGAACACTTCTTAAGATGCAGTGACAAGAGGGAAGGAAATTGGAAGTTGAAGTGGAAGGGAATAAATGTGTAAAATTTTGGAAAAGAGGGAACTCATGGGAGTCTATTTTATGGGGAAAACATGAGATAAGATCCTCTACTGAAAGGAAGATCGGGAGGGGTATAGGTAATTATACATAATAACCTAAGGATCCCCTTTGAAGTAGAAATGCATTGTATTGTGACGGGAAGCAATAGCAAATTTTATTTAGCAGTAATGGAATGGGTATATGTTACCAAGAAATATTTTAAACACTTAAGATTTTTATTAATTTTGCAAGCTCAAAATGATCAGCAAGATGACATCTGTGAGGAAGTAATCACGAATTTTTTTTAGAAATGTGTTAATTAACCTTTTGCAGGCAGTGGGAGATAGTTTTGTAAAAGACTTTTAGTACACAAAGATAGATACTGCAATCTTTGTCTAGAGAATGATTCTTTCCCAATTCATGAAACAAAAGTATATGTATTTGGATTCATTAGGTGAGCTTTAGGTTGTGTTAGATATATCTTCTATCTAGCCCCAACTTGCCCTAGGACCTGGACATTAATATAAGCTGGAGACTTACAATTGTTTACTTATTCTAGAAGTGATATGTCATTTCTTTCTTGAATTAATGATCAGGGTAGGCCAATGGGTTCACAGATTAAAATTTACATTCCAGGAGGTAGGGGTGTGATACACTATGTGGAGAAAGAAAGGAAGAAGGAGGAAGAGAGAGAGAGAGAGAGAGAGAGAGAGAGAGAGAGAGAGAGAGGAAGGAAGGAAGGAAGGAAGGAAGGAAGGAAGGAAGGAAGGAAGGAAGGAAGGAAGGAAGGAAGGAAGGAAGGAAGGAAGGAAATATTACCTAACTGGAAATTTGATCCCTAGTGGGCAACTCAGGTCAAGTACCACCCTGCCAAGAATTTTGTCTCTGATTATGCTATCTTGGAATGTTTATGGAGGGTCATAATATATAACTTTGTCTTCAGAGGGAAAATAAGGGCTCTAAATTTCCTTAGCTTCTCCCATTAATACTGTATGAACCTGTCATCTATAACTTTCATGAACATATCTCTCAACTGGGCTTTTATCTCTAATTTTGGTCATACTCAATTCTATGTAGTCTGATTATACAGATATTTATTAAAGCAACTGAAATCTTTTGCACTGAAGGATTCTGAATTTCAGTAAAATGTAATGTGCTTGAAGGTAGAGACTTTCATTTCTGTCTTTATATCCCAAATACAATTCCATAATAGTGAATAGAAGTATCTATGTGGGATAATGGATAGAGCTCTGGATGTGGAATCAAGACTTACTAAGTGAAAATTAATAAATTACTGAGTACAAATCTAGTTCCTTTCACATACTAGCTCTGTGACATTAGAGATGTGATTTACCATCTCTATCTCCCTCGGTTTCTTCATTTGTAAAATGGTGACAATAATAGCACCTATCATCTAGGAATGTTGTAATGATGAACTAAGACAATATTTGTAAATTTATTTCAATACCTTAAAGTATTTCACAAATATTAAGGGAAATAAAACAGGAAACATAGATTAGAACCAGACACTGGAAAGCCTTAAGTAGTGGGACATTTAAAATATAATTTTTTACACAGGAACATTTTGGAGTAGCAGAGCAATAAGGTCAATTATCCTATAATTAGGGAAGGGAAAGTCAGGTTTCACTTAGTGCCAGAAGATGGAAGAATTAAGAGTGAAATCAAGGATGAAAGTGATAATAGGAACAGGAAGATGGAATTGATTAATGTAGCATGGGTGATAAGAACTCCTGCTCAATTTGATGAGTTCTTCAATATACATGATGAGACAGGTGCTTGCCCAGGTGAGTCTCAGATTTTCAGTCTACACAGTTCTAGTTGTTTTCTCTTGCCTTTCTGCTTCTTTTTATAGATTCCTATCATTGAAGAACAAGCTAGAAAAAATGGATATTTTGAGTCTCAGGGTTTACCTCCTGGCTTGATGATTCCTGAATCAAGAATATAAGTACCAAAAAACAAGAATGAGATTTCCGTAAAAGCATACTCCTTGGAGAAGAGGATCACTAATAGGAAGATATTGTAGCTGAAAGACTAAAATTATGCCATTTGGACGTGGTCAACAACTCCTCCCCCACGCCATAATTGTTGTGAGTTACTAAGATAATGCAAATCCCAGGGGAATGCAAAATATCTGTCCAACAGTCATACAATTTATATTTGCCCTCTGGTGGTGGGAAGTATCCTGAATATAATGAGAGTAATAGGCTACTTGAGTGTTTCATATGGCTTGTATTTATACAGATATGCAGCTAAAACCTCTATTTCTTATACAGTTTCCATTGTCAAGTTTTTTTTTTTATGTCTCAACCAGATAACAATATCATAATTCATTATTTCTGTGAATAGATACCCTAATGCCAACATTTAGCAAAACTCTAGACATGAACCATTTCTACATTTTATTTCAGAGGTTTTCCTGAAGAAATGCAGGTGGAAATAATAATGAGCCAAAGAAAATTTGATTCTTTTTGTTGTCAGTCTCTCAAGATAGGTGCTGGTCCATGTAAACCCAGAGTGCCTTGATAGAATTCCCTGGGCCATTAATGAAACTAGTCATAGCACAAGGAGTAATACAAGTATGTATAAATTGTATGGTGGTTCCTTTCATTATTCTTCTTTGGTAAGGATATGCCAATGAAATAATTATAGTAATGGAGGAAGAAAGTTATATAGGTTGTGAGAAGCTGGATAGTGGGAGAAGTTGGAAGTTTAAGGAAGCCTTTGCTGATCCTTCTTTCTTGGGTGTAGCCTGCTTTAATTTTTGGTAAGGATGAAAGGTTAGTTTATTTCCTTCAGTACTAAAGGAGAAGTTCCTTAGGTCAAATCTTCTATTCATCGTTTTTCCATCTCATCCATCTCCTTAATGATTTACATACTTTGATTTATCCCTTCTCAACATTGATTAAATAGTATCATTGTTAATACTGTTTTTTACTTTTATTTTTTGTTGTCATCACTAATATGAAAGTTCTTTCTCACTCTTGATAATTTTAGGTGCCTTTCTCTGATAATTTTTTTCACTCTGTTATGACATTCTTGAGGTTTAACGAATGGGAATGACACTTTGTTGGTCAGTGTTGGAGGCTCTGATTTGGATCAGGATGAAATCATGCTTTTTTTTTATTCCCAATATCCTTCCTAAGGACAAATTGCATTTCACCTAGCCACATGCCTGAGATAATATAGCCATGTGGAATAAACTAGTATTATTAAAACTACCCGAAAAAGAATTTGTTAAAAACAAAGTTATCAGAGGCATGCAAACTTTCACATTTCAAAAAGTGATGGCCAATAAAATCAGAAGCTATTCAGAAATTGAGACACCTGCTAAGTGTAATCCATAACAAAAAAAATAACTTAATTCAATCATCCACTAGGGGACAGCATAGCAGGACACTTTTAGGAAAACATTTTTAGGAAAAGATGTGGTTACTGTAGGGGAAGTCCAACATTTGACTTAGGTTCATTTCACCTGCAATACAATAATTTGTAATGGCAGGCATCTTTTAAGCACTGAGATTTTATTCCTGTTGTTCTCTATCTTGAATTGCTTCACATCTTCTATCCTAGGTGCTACCAGGACTTTTCTTTTGTGATAAATTTATAGTATATATTATTTTCTAATTATTTATGACAACCTGAAACAACTACACTTATCTAAAATAAGGAAGTATTTTACCCCTTTTCTCCACATCAATTTTATATAAACACATTGCCCAGTTTTTTTTTTTTTTGTTGTTGTTGTTTTTTTCTGGGAGTTTTTGTGGCCTATCTCTAACTTGGCAATGTGTTTCTATTTCAAACTTCTAGTGATACAATATGGGATGAGAACAATCACAAGGATATAAATTCCTAAATATTTACTTAATGTTCTCCATTTTCTCTCAAATCCCAATCAAAGGGGGATAATATTTAGCCAGAATCACTTAGAGTGAAATAATCTAATCTTCCTTCTGATGATCTTTGGTATAAAATTTAGAAATAGATATTTCATGAGACTAGGGTCAAAAGCTATGTGTTTCAAAGCAAATGATTTTTAAAAATACCTCCCCACCCTTTTTTTTTACAATATTTCTTTGCTTCTCTTCCAATCTTATATAAACAATTTTTATATCCAAGAACATATATATTTATCAAAGATTAGTGAACTTTTCAGAAATTAAAAATTATATATTCTAAGCATATAGTTAGAAAACTCAAAGACACAAAATACTTTGCTTCATTAGTGAGACACAGCAAAGCTATTGTGTAAAAATGTCTACCTAAGTGAGAACTAAACAGTATTCTAAAACTTTATAGCCACTAACAACTGAAATTGAGAAAAATTAACATATATCTTAGTTAACAGATGGGTAGTAATTTAATGAAAATTATTTTCTTCCCATTAAAATACTTAAGATCTGTCAATACCTTCATTTTATTTTTCTCTTATTCCTTAAGTCTTGTTGCTTCATTTATTTTTTTTTCTTTTTAACTAAGATGTAAGGGTTTGAAAATACTAGAGAAAGTCTACAAATATGTGCGCCTTTCATTCACAACTTCTGAGTAATTCAAGTGACTCTCATAACTATGTCATTAGCCACATCAGGCAATTTCTCTATCCTGAAAATTACCAGGTGACAATATATAAGCTAGAGTTGTTCTTAGATATGGAGACAACAAATTTTAAATACATGTCCAGCTACTTTCTAAAATTTAAAATATTAAGATATCTTCTTTTATAAACTTTGGTTTATGAGCAAGGATGCCATCTATTCTTTAAGTTGTAACAGGAAGCCCTAGACAAATGGCCTAAATAAATAAATGGAAACATTCAGGGGTGAGCTAGAAGCAGCCCATAATATCTCAAAATAATTAATTGTTAAATGTTCAATGTGGGCATGTATATCTCAATAATCCACAAACCTAAAAATTAGGGCTTGATATTTTATTGTCTAGATTTTAAAAGGTGATAGATAATATAATAACAATGGAAATTAAATTTAAAAGTATCTTGTGAATTTCATAGTTAAATATTAAACAGTTACCATCAGAATCTTGGAAAAACTCAAATATGGATAACCAACAACTGTATTGCTACCAGGATGTTAAAGATGCAGATTTTTGCCAAGAAGAGAAGAGAAACTTCAAACTGCAAACTTCATGACTCAAAGTAGAGGATCCAGAGTCCATAATCACATGGTGAGTTTGAAATGACTCAAGTCCTTATAAGTCTGATCATGAAATCCAGGTGTATTTTGCCTGGATTTTTGCAAAGAATGTATAAACATTTTAATGTAATACTATTGTGCTATAAGAAATAATGAACAGGGGTGGAGCCAAGATGGTGGAGTAGAAACAGCACTTCAAGGCCCTCTCCCCCACACCACTTCCAAACAATGGAAAAGGTGGTCTCTGAACAACTTCTGGAGCTCCAGAACACACAGAATGACACAGAGAAGCTAACCTCCCACTGAGGACAGCCCAGCAGCCCAGCAGAGAACGGCCAGCTCAGCACCCTGGGAGGGGCCAGCACAGTGCTCTGGAAGTGGCCAGCACAACTCTCTGGGAGCTAAGCCCAGGTCCACTTGAGCCGAAGTTTTAGCACCTGGGTGGCCTGGCCAGCAGCCGGCTCAAGGGACCCCAGAACACCAGCAGCTGTGGTGATTCCACAATTATAAATACAGATATGCCTAGGACAAAGTGAGAGGTTATTGCCCTATGGAATTTGGGACCAGTATTTGGGGAAAGCACTGGGTTCTTCCCCTGGGGGCAAGAAGCAGCTTAGACTACGTAGCACAGATGGCATTTTGCAGCTTCAGTTGCAGCTTCAGCTCCTGGTCTGCCAATTGTAGGGAGATCCAGCGATCAGTCTGGGGGTTAATCACTCTTGCTTTAACCTTCCTGGATCAGGATTGTGGTCTAGGGTAGAGGGTGTGGAGTGGGAATTCAGCTTGCCAGAGCATGTGGAGGCTTTACAGAGGCCACCCAACTAAAGCTCTTGAAGTTGTGAAGACCCCAACATTCAGGAGGGAAGCTCCCCTGTCTGGTGGCAGAGTCCTACTGTGGCAAGAAGCACAAAAGTCAAGTAATTAAGTGGCAACATGCCTAGGCAAAGGAAACAAAACAAACAGAAAAATGAAACATTAGACTCCTATTTTGGGGGCAAAGCAGATCGAAGCAGGGAACAGGAGGAGGACTGGGAGGTCAGAAATTCTGCTCCAAAAGCCCCAAATGAAAATATGAATGAGTTAAATGCCATAGAGGACCTTAAGAAGGATTTTAAAAACCAAATAAGAGAAGTGGAGGAAAAATTGGGAAGAGAAATGAAAATGATGCAGGAAACATATGAAATGAGAGTCAACAACCTGACTGAGGAAATAACATTTTAAAAAATAGACTAACTCAAATGGCAAAGGAGGCCCAAAAGGGCAATGAGGAGAAGAATGCCTTAAAAAGCTGACTTTGCCAGATGGAAAAAGAATCTAAAAAGCTCACTGAGGAGATTCGTTTCTTCAGAGTTGGACAGGAGCAAATGGAAGCTAGTGACTTTATTAGCAATCAAGATGCTGTTAAACAGATCTAAACAAATGAAAGAATAGAAGGCAATGTGAAATATCTCATGGGAAAAACCACTAACCTGGAAAATAGATCCAGGAGAGACAATTTAAAAATTTTTGGACTACCTGAGAGCTATGATCAAAGAAAGAACCTAGAAATCATCCTTCAAGTAATTTTCAAGGAAAAGGAAAATTGCCCTGATATTTTAGACCCAGAGGGCAAAATAGAGGTTGAAAGAATCCACCAATCACCTCCCAAAAAAGATCCTAAAATGAAAATTCTTAGGAATATTATAGTCAGGTTCCAGAATTCCCACATCAAGGAGAAAATACTACAAGCAGCCAGGAAGAAACAATTTCAATATTGTGGAAACACAATCAGAATAGCCCAGAACCTGGCAGCTTCTACACTGAGGGATCGAAGGGCATGGAATATGATATTCCAGAGGGCAAAAGAGCTAGGACTGAACCCAAGGGTCACCTACCCAGCAAAACTGAGTATTTTGTTTCAGGGGAAAATATGGTCATTCAGTGGAATAGAGAACTTTCAAGCATTCTTGAGGAAATAACCAGAGTTGAATAGAAAATTTGATATCCAGACACAAGAAGGAAGAGATGACTGAGAAGGTAATCAGGGAAAAGAAATCAACAGGAACTTATCAAAGTTGAACTATTTACATTCCTACATGGAAAAACAATAACTATGACTGATGAAACCCCTCTCAGTATGAAAATAATGGAAGAAGGGTGTATGGTCATTTGAATACATATGTGAATGGGTGTATATATGTTTACAGTTATACATGGAGAGAGGGCATAGGTTGAATTTGTTGGGAAGGGATGATACTCAAGGGGTGAAATTATGAGGTGAAGAGGAAAGTGGCAAGAGGAGATGGGGAGAGAAAGGGTACAGTAAACTATCTTATGTAGAAGAAGCAAGGGGAAGTGGCTGCAGGGGAGGGGAAGAATAGGAAGGCAAAAAGGCAAAACCACATTCTTATTGAATTTGGTTCAGGGAGAGAATGACATACATACTTAATGGGATATCTCACCCTGCAGGAGAATTGGGGGAAGGGGGATGAGAGGGGGGATGATGGAGGGGAGGGCATTCTGGGAGGAGGGGAGGTTGGAAGTACCCACTTTCAAAGAGGGATAGGATCAAAGTAGGGAATGGACCATGTGGGGGGTGGGATGGGTGGGAGGGAAATATTAGCAGTCTTTTACAATATATTTACCATCATAATGTTTTGCATAGCTATACATGTACAACACATACTGATTTGCTTCTCTTCCCAGAAGGAGTGGGTGACAAGGGAGGAAGGGAATGGGTCTGAAATTCAAAGTTTTAAAATTAAATGTTTCAAGTATATATAAATACTATTATTAATACTATTTTGCATGTAACTGGTAGATAAAATGTGCATGCATTGGGGCCCAGAGGTTAACCTTGCCCTAATGGTAAAGTTGAAGGTGTTATGGGAGAAAATATGGGAGAGAGCAGATTAGATGAGGGGTTATCTTGCAGAACTGCTATTCTGGGGAGGTAGGTAGGGGAAAAGTGGGGAAAAATTGTAACTCAATATCCAGACTGAAATTAATGATGTAAACCAGAATTTAATAAAGCATTTGTTAAAAAAAAAAAAAAAAGAATGTAATCTCTTTGAGGACTGACGTGACAGCCTCAAAGTGGCTATGTTTTGGTTTTTGTATCTCTATCACTTAGTATAGAGCTCAGGATCTCGTGTATAATAAGTGTTTGTTGTTGTTGTTTGTTCATCCAATCATTCACAAATAGGAAATGAAGTGGGTGTGATTAGTCAGGCCTCCCTCTGAAAATAGTGGGGGTCTTCGTGAACTGCAAAGTCAATGAAAGTAGCAATCATCTTTTTTTGTTATACTATGTTATGGAAATGGTTGTTTTATTCAATAAGTTAAAAATAAAAGAAATTAAGAAATAATGACCAGGTGGACTTCAGAGAAACCTACAAAGACATATGTGAACTGATGCTGAGTGAGGGGAGCAGAACCAGGAGAATATTGTACACAGTAATAGCCACAGTGAGCGAGGACAGATTTTGATAGACTTAGTCCTTCTCAGCAATTAAAGGACCTAAAATTATTCCAAAGAGTACAAGATGGAAAACTGGCAGTCACACCCAGAGAAAGAAATATGTACTCTGAATGCAAAATGAAGCAGACTATTTTCTTTTTTTTTTCTCTTTCATGTGGTTTTTCCCATTTGTTATAATTCTTCTATGCAACATGACTAATGTGAAAATTATTTAATAGGAATGTATGTGTAGAATCCATTTCAGACTACAAGCTGCTTTGGAGAGCGAGCAGGAAGGGAGGCATAGAAAATGTAAAACATATGGAATTTATTGTTGAAAACTAAAAAATACATAATTTAATTTTAAAAAAAGACTGTATACACATTTGTTCAAAGGACATATGACGAAAAAGAAAAAAAGAAAGGAAAAAAAGTAATAGGTGATTTGAAAGGTGTCAATGCATGTTTAGTTTATTGGTTTTAGTTAGTAACTGTACACAAATCTTAAGAAAGAGCATACAAAATAAGTCTAAAAAAATCATCATTTCTATATCATGATAACAAAATTCAGCAGGAAATACTGAAATGGAAACCCCATTCAAAATAATTACACTACCTAAAATATTTATGAATCACTCTACAGAAAAAGTCAGGAATTACACAGATGCAACTGGGAAGCCTCTTTAAAGAAATAAAAACAAACAAATAATTTTGTAATTGTTGGTGTGTTAACCTTTCTGTACTGATCCACACTAAAATACTATAAAATGTTGTTGTTATTGTAGTTATGTTATATCAATGTTGCTGTCATGTTGTGACCCTATTTGGAATTTTCTTGACAATGATACTGGAATAATTTGTCAATTCCTTCTCCAGCTTATTTTGTAGATAAGGAAACTGAGGTAAACAGGGTTAAGTCACTTCTCCAGGGTAACATAGCTGTTCAGTGTCTGAATTCAGGAAATTTGGACTCAGGAAGATGGGTCTTCCTGACTACAGGTCCAGTAATTTTATCTAGTACACAACCTAGCTGCCTGTATAAGTCATGATACTAAGTAAAATAATTTATAGATTTATTATTATACTAATCAAAGCAATAAAGGTATATTTCAACAACCTATGCAAAATGATAACAAATTTGATATATAGGGGAAAATGTGTTTAATATCTAGATGAAAATAAAGTAGCAAAAATAGGAAAGAATACTTATAGTTGTCATTTATATAATGAAGTAGTAATCAAAAAATTGGGTAATGGTAAAAAAAAAAACAAAGAAGTAAATCAGTGGGATAACTCAGAAAAAATCAGAAAGAACTGAGCTAAATTTTCTAGCATTCAAAAAAAATTAACCATTATAATAAAAATAACTTGGGGAATAACTCTCCCCCCTTTTGTTTTACAACAAATGTTTAAAAAATAAACCTGGAAAGCAGATTAACAGAAAATAATTTTAGACCAAAATTTTACCTATACCAGAATAAGAACAAAATAATTATGTGAGTTTAAGAACAAAATAAGAGATAGTTTTCTTTAGCTGTGGCCAAAGATAGTTTCCTTAATCAAATAGATGATACTGATACTGTCACAAAAGATAAAATAAGTGATTTTGATTAAACAAAATTGCAAAGTGTTTGCATGAACAAAATGAATGCAACTAAGCTAAGGAGTAAGGATGTCCAAGGAAGCATATTTTTATTAAATATCTTTGATATATGTCTGATACAAACAATATATATACATAGTGTTCCAAAAGTTTTAGTATAGTTTTAAGCTACTAAAATTTAAAACTACTCAAAGAATTTTGGGACATCATTTATAGGCTACATACACAAATATATAAGACTGAGAGATATTTCCCAAAAGATTAATGGATAGAAAAGTTCTCAGACTATGAACTGCACATAATAAACTTTATCAAAAATTACTCTAAAGTATAGAAAATGACATAAATGTAATTTGAAACAAGTTTGAGGTTTCAATTCATACCCAGAAAATTGGCAATGATAAAAAAATGTTTCAGAAGAATCGCTGCTAAAAAAAAGTGATAAGGCAGGCAAAGAAATCTATATTGTAGCTTTTAATTATTTCCAAACATTCTAGAAAGTATTTTGGAATTATTCTGAGACAGTAAATAAAAAGGTTCATCTTCTCTCATTCATAGATACCACTGCTTAGGCATATACTGAAAGACAGTCAAAAAGAGAAAGGGAGGTCTCATATCCTTGTAAATATTCATAGTATCTTTTTTAGTGTGATAACAAAGAAATAAAAACAAATTATAACAAATTAAACATCTATCAATCAGATTACGGCTAAACAAATGACCATGAATGTAACTGGATTGTACTGGATTATATGTAGGGAGTATGAAGAATGAAGTGATGCAAAGTCAAATAAATACGATTAGGAAAACAATATATACAATGTGTATATATATATATATATATATATATATATATATACACATATATATATACATATATATATCAGTGTAAATGAGGATTTAAAAAAAATTGAATACTGTGGAATTATAATAACCAAGCTGGGTCACAAAGAAGAGGTAAGAAAGTGAATCTCCTTTCTTTTTGGAGGTGGGAGACTACATTTATTGTTATATTAGTTTTGTTGAACTGTTTTACTTTTCATGTTAGAAATGATGACTTGCTAGATGAGAGGGGAAAAGGATATATTCAGAAATGAAGATGTTGAAAAAGCTAAAAATAATGATACAATTTTCAGAAAAAATAATGGCAAATGTGTAAAATATCTGTATCTTTTAGTTATTCCTCTGCTTTCCTTAACCCCATCACTATTTTTTTCCCTATGTAGAGTATGGATTAACTTCAGAGAACATTTCAACAATGAAATTATGGGGAGGTCAGAGACAAAGAGATAACTGGAATTAATCTCTGTAGACAAGAATTACATATGTTATATATTATTTATTTAAAGATTTTTTTGTTTAATAAATGAAGTGATTCAAACATTACAAATAGGATTGAAACCTAATATAAATAAAATCTCCACGGAAAAGAAAACAAATATTGGGAACTCATTAATATTTGTGATTCCCAAATTATTATTGCAACATTTATTGGTCATCAGGCTGATTTATTATTCTTTTGTTCTTTCTTTTTTTCTCTTCTCTCTCTCTCTCTCTCTCTCTCTCTCTCTCTCTCTCTCTCTCTCTCTCTCTCTTTCCTTTCTTCCTTCCTTCTTTCTTTCTGTCTTTTTCTTTGTTTTTTAGAGGGGGGAAGGCAGGGAAATTGGGGTCAAGTGACCTGACCAATGTCACATGGCTAGTAAGTGTTAATTGTCTGAGGTCAAATTTGAACTCAGGTCCTACTGACTCCAGTGCTGGTGCTCCATTCACTGAGCCACCTAGCCACCCCTGATTTATTATTTTTTTAAAGTACAAAATTTCATGTTTCAATGTCACCTTGACTTTGAGGAGTTGGAGAAGATGAATATCTTGAAATCACTATAAATTCATAAAGAATCTTCATTGAGCAGTAATATGCTACCTTAAATGTCAACTTTTGCATCAGTCTGTCCTTTTTTATCATTGTGAATAAGTTTATGAATGAAAAAGACTAGTGTAGTCTTTGACATGTACTCCAGAATCCAAGAGAGATGAATACAGGCTCTTTAAAACAGTTCTGAGAATTATAATTACATGTCAAAATAATATTTTTACTGGAATAAACGGGAATCACTTGTCAAATATATTCCCTTAGTTCTATGGTACTGCTAAATGTGTGATGTCTGCCTTCTATGGATGAAGTTCACTGTCTTTCAATCATTACATGCATTCTAAAGTGGGAATTTTTTTTGAGCACATCACATTTAACTGCCAGCAAATGCTCTGAGTTCTTCTTTGGCAATCTGCAAGATCAATATATAATATCACAAAGGGAGAAATAGCTTTTCTGTATATCCACCTGGCACATGTGAACAAATGAATAGATCTTTAAATCTGGACCTACTTATACTGGTGAGCAAAAGAAGCTACCATTTACTGGAGAGACTCAGTTTGCAAATACATGTTGAAAACTGACAGCTTCATAAAGAATTACGGAAATTAATGTTCCTGGAATTATATTATCATCATTATAATTACACATATAGTTATTATATGGAAAAATGTCATCAAGTTCACACCATATTGTAAGATTCACATAGGAATTTGGAAGAGAATCTAGGTATCTCTTCTTCTGTAGCATAAAACTTCCTTCTCTTTTATGATTAATGACTCAGTAATTTTATCAAATAAATTAATTATTCCTTGAAGAAGCATAAATAAGGAGATCACATGGTACACCTAAAAAGACCCTTTTTTATAAGGAACATGTGGGTTTAATTCTTGCCTTTGACACATACTGACTGTATGACTTTGAGCAAGTCACACTCTTCATATTACTGGAGAAAACTTATGAGTTTAA
The DNA here is from genome assembly GCA_011680675.1 of Gymnobelideus leadbeateri. Classification (NCBI taxonomy): domain Eukaryota; kingdom Metazoa; phylum Chordata; class Mammalia; order Diprotodontia; family Petauridae; genus Gymnobelideus; species Gymnobelideus leadbeateri. The sequence continues at coordinate 18,907 of WOXC01007819.1, read as the reverse complement.
GTTGCAGAAAAATAACAAATCTGCATCAGCTGAGAGCATTTTCTCACCATTGGAATCCCATATTTAGCTCAAAGCAAAATAAAAATAGATTTCAAAAATCATAAGCTCATAGCATTATTTCAAAGTTTTAAAAGATTTTTAAGGTCTTCTATTTCAAATGTTCTCTTTTACATATAAGAAAACCAAGAATCAAACTTCTTGAGTTCATCAAAGTTATACTGTTCCAGTGAAAATGTTTATTTTCTCAAAATTATCCCTACTTCAAAACAGAGTACTTACTTTTTCCATTGCCTCACTGCCCTAAAATCAATGGAGTGTTATGAAAATGAGAACAAAAATAAGATGTGAATTTTAAAAGGCCTTATACATTATCATAGAAACAAAAAATGAAACATTGGAGATAAAAATATAGAAAACAGACTTGATAATTATGAGTTAAAAAGAAACTTATTATTAGGATAGGAAGTCAGGATTAAAAAGATGAGATTTAGCATTCAAAATTCAGGAGGTAGACCAGTTTTTTGTTTTTGTTTTTGTTTTTGGATATTTGTTTTGCTTGAAGTACTCAAGGTTAAGAGACTTGCCCAAGGTCACACAGCAAATAAGGGGTATTGGCTTTTAGTTCATATCCTCCTGACTCCAAAGCCAGTGCCCTAGCCATTATTCCACTTTTTTGCTCCTAGACAAATTCTAAGCAATATTTATGAACAAAAATAAAAATAGATCCTTGAACTTGAAGGTCTAAAATGCTATGATCAGGCAAAAAAATTATTTGTTTAAAAATATTAAGGATATATATTATGTGAGTTTGTGTGTCTGTGTGTGTGTCTGTGTGTGTGTGTGTGTGTGTGTGTGTGTGTGTGTGTGTGTGTGTAAAGAAACCAAGTGGGTAAATTCTCAGGGGAAAAGTACTTTAAGTAACTGATATGCAATAACTGAGAGTCATCTGGAAAGCAGCAATGCTGAAAGATTCAAGGGAAAGGCTCTGGACCATGAAATAAATGTGAATTTGCCATGTAGTGACACAAGATATATAATATATACATATTTACATGTATACATATAAAATAAGTATATGCAAATGAATAATATGCATGTATAATAATGTGTAATTTAATACATGGGCATTTATGTATATACATATTTTATGTTTCATCTCGTCATAAATCAGAAAGCTCTAATTTATCTCTGAAATTTCAGGTTTATGCACAGAATAACTGCTCAACAACAAATTAATGATATTGATTATTATAATTATGATGGTGAAGAATCCACATTTGGGAATTCTGCTTTTGATTTTAAGTAGGCATTTTAAAATATCTCTGTTAATTAGTGTGAGAGGACATAAATTAATGAAATAAAAAATCTAAAAATGCCATTACTTTTTATCTCCTTCCATTCATAACTTTTATTGGAGTTGATAAAATGAATTAAAAGTAATGCATTTTGAGTTTTACCTCCTTTCCTTTCTCCAATACTTTTATTAAAAAAAAAACATTATTGAAGAAAAAAACTGCAAGGTCTTCATAATTCACAAGTGGTATGACCTTTTGAATTAGTACTCCAATGTGAAGTAGGTGGCATAGCATGAAAGTCTTCTGTCTTCATCCATTATCATTCTTTCCCATGCCTTCTTAAAAACCCTTCATGAGGTATCTCCATAATTCTATTCAGGCTCTCATTTAGATTTCTTTTGACATGCTATTAGTACATGTTTATGTCCTGATAGCTAGTAATCAATAAATCTTTGAGGCAAAGTAATCAACATAATTTCATCCATTAAGTAATTTTGTATTATCTTCAGATATTCATGAAAGAACTTTGGTGGAAGAGAAACTTAAGAATCTTGCTCTGCTGAGGCATGTTAAAAAAAATCGGTAAGTAACATATAGAGGAAGTATTTTGTATTGTCTAATACTTCAAAAACTAAACAATCAAATGTTAGGTATCATATTAACAACAAAAAGGAATTCAGGTATTTTATATAAACATTATATAAAATAAATGTGTGTACATGTATATGTGTGTAATTTATATAAATCTATATGTATGCATGGCTTAGTTGAATCTAAGCTGAATATCCTAAGATATTATATATTAACGATATATGAGTACTCAGAAAAATGGACCCATTGTTCCATATGTTATTATTGATGACAATAAATAAATATAGCTTTGCTATATTTTCTATCCACAAATTGGTGGCATACAATTCCTTGGAAAAGGAATGGGGAAAGAACATTTCAGACCACCACGAAGTCAGTATTTTCAGGTGAGAGGTGCAGAATATATTGCTAACCTATGGGCATCATTAGAGAGGTTGGCACTCAAGGAAGGACATCTTACAACTATTATTTCTCTGACTTTCCCTAGGTAGAGTCACCCCCTCTACCAGCAGTTTTTAGAGCTACTAAGATTGTCTGCTGGATGGGAAAAAATCTGGAATTTATTTTTAATTCAGTAACAGAAAAGACTGTCCCTTAATGAGACAATGTTATCTTCCCTGGCCTTAAAGGAAAAGGTTCAGGAGAACTGACATATGCATAGACACAAGGGTGAGTTTAGTTTTCCTGAACAGAAGTTTCAAGAGAGGCTAATATGATTATTTACAATTGTTTCTTGGTTGTCATTAAGTTGTGTCTGACACACATTTGAGGTTTGCTTGGCAAAGATAATGGGGTGGTTTGCCATTCATTTCCTTCATTGGCTAATTTTAGAGACAAAAAAACTGAGGCAAACAGATTTAAGAGACTTGCCCAGAACCACACAGCTAGTAAGTCTCTGAGGCCAGATTTGAGCTCAGGAAGATGAGTCTTCCTGACTCGTGGCCTAGCTCTCTTCTTAACCACTTCTTAACCATTGACTCCCAATATAATTATAGCAGCTGGCATTTTAACATCCACCAGTGCTAACTATTTCCATTCTGATAGCCTTGGGAATAGCATATATGGATAGAAAAGTCATTGCTGATTAATGGGGGGAAGAGCCAAGATGGCAGAGTAAAAAAAAGAATTTGTCTGAGCTCCCATTCCAACCACCTCTAATGCCTGTAAAATATAATTCTAAACACATTTTTGAGTGACAAAACCCACAAAGTGACAGAGAGAAACAAATCTACCACTGAAGGCAGCCTGACAGGCAGACAGAAATGGTCTATCACAACAGGGTCAGAGCCAAGTGCAGTCATACATGAGCTGCACAGACCTAAAGCCAGGCCAGCCCTGAACCAGCTGCACAAACCAACCAGAGCAGACTTCAGGAGAATATCACTGGCAGCTGTGGCAGTTTCCAGACTTCTCAATACATAAACTCCAAAGAGAAAGTAAAAGGTCAGTAGGGAACTCTGTTAGAACATAGTGATGGAAGAGCATGGTTTGATCCCTGCCACCAGGGCAGGAGGTGGTGGTGGAGGACCGGAGGCTGCAGCTGCTGCCAGGTGGCTGCATCCAGAGCTCCTGTGTTGCAGATTGTAGGGGGAATAAGTGACCATTGAGAGGGCAATCACTCTTGCTTTGACCTGCTTGGATCTGGGCTGTGGTTTTGGATGGTGGTCCCGGGGTAAATGTACATGTGCTAACTGTAGAGAGAGTGCCCTCCTCATAGTTCTGACAACTTCAAAAACCCCAGTGATTTGGGACATAGCTCTCTCCACCCTGGAAGCAGAGTTCTACCATGGCAAAGAGGTCAAAAGTGAAGTCACTAGCTGTCAATGAGCAAGCAGAAGCAAAATCAGACCATAGAACTCATTTCTGGGGACAAAAAGGATCAAAAACATGGAATCAGAATAAGTCAACAAAGTCAAAACTCTTGAATCAAAAGCTTCTGAGAAAAATATGAACTGATTACAGGCTGTGGAGGAGCTCAAGAAGGATTTTTGAAAATCAAGTAAGAGAAGGAAATCAAGAAAACATTGGGAAGAGAAATGAGAATGATGCAAGACAATCACAGAAGACAAGCCAACAGGCTGCTAAAGGAGACCTAAAAAAATACTGAAGAAAATAACAGCTTAAAAAATACACTAATACAAATGGCAAAAGAGGCCGAAAAAGCCAATGGGGAGAAGAATGACTTTAAAAATTGAATTGCCCAGATGGAAAAGGAATTTCAAAATCTCAATGAAGAAAATAATTCCTTCAAAATTAGATTAGAGCAAATAGAAGCTAATGACTGTATGAGAAATCAAGATACCATAAAAGAGATCCAAACAAATGAAAAAAAAAATAGAAGGCAATGTGAAATATCTCATTGGAAAAACTACTGACCAGGAAAAGAGGTCCAGGAGAGATCATTTTAAAATTACTGTACTACCTGAAATTGATGATCAAAAAAGAATCTAGAAATCATCCCTCAAGAAATTATTGAGGAAAATTTCACTGATATTCTAGAACCAGAGGGCAAAAGAGAAATTGAAAGAATTCACAAATCACCTTTTGAAAAAGATAGCCAAAAGAAAACTCCTAGGAATATCATAGCCAAATTCCAGAGTTCCAAGGTCAAGGAGAAAATATTACAAGAAGCTTGGTAAAACTACTTTTGAGTATTGTGGAAACACAATCAGGATAACACAAGATCTAGCAGCTTCTACATTTAAGAGATCAAAGGGCTTGGAAAATGATATATGGACATCAAAGAAACTAGGATCAAAACCAAGATTCAACTACCCAGCCAAACTGACTATAATGCTTCTGGGGAAAATATGGTCATTCAATGAAATAGAGGACTTTCATGTATTCTTGATGAAAAAACCAGAGCTCAACAGAAAATTTGACTTTCAAATACAAAAAGCAAGAGAAACATGAGAAGGTAAAGAGGAAAAAAATTAAGGAACTTATTAAAGTTGAACTATTAACATTTCTTCATGGAAAATGATAATTGTAACTCATGAGACTTTTCTCAGTATGAGGATAGTTAAATAATATAGGAGAGTTGTATACATACATACATACATATATACATATATGTGTGTGTATAGGAGGGTGTATGTGTAAGTAAATACATATGTGAGTGCGTGTATATGTGTACGTAAAGAGCACATGATCAGTTGAATACGAAGGGTTGATATCTAAAAAATAAAATTGAGAGGTGAGAGAGGAATATAATGAAAGGAGAAAGGAAGAGATAGGGTAGGGGAAATTATCTCATATAAAAGACGCAAGAGAAAACTGTTACAATGGAGGGGAAGAGCAGGAAGGTAAAAGAGAATGGGTCAAACTTACTCTCACTGAATTTGGCTTAAGGAGGGAATAACATACTTACTTTTGGGGGCATCTTACCCTACAGAAAAGTAGAGGGAAAGGGGATAAAAAAGGCATGATAGAAGGGAGGGCAGTTTGGGGGAGAAGGTAGTTAGAAGCTTACGCTTTTGAAAAGGAACAGGCTCAAAGTAGAAAATAGAATAAGTGGGCGGCTGGCTAGGATGGAGGAAATATACTTAGTCTTTCACAATATAACTATTATGGAGAAGTTTTTCATAACTACACATGTATAACCTTTATTGAACTGCTGATCTTCCCACTGGGGGTGAGTGAGGAGGGAAGAAGGGAAAGAATCTGGAAATCAAAGTTTTAAAAACAAATGTAAAAAGAATGTTTTTTTTACATGCAACTGGGAAATAAGATATACAGGTACTGGGGTATAGAAATCCATCTTGCCCTACTAGGAAGTTATAGGGGGAATGGGGGAGGATATAAGAAAGAGCAGATTGAAGGAAGGGATACTCAGTAGGCTCACTATCTTAGGGTCAGGGTAGGAGAAAGATGGGGGGAAAATTTGTAACTCAAAATCCTGTGGAAATGAATGTTGGAAACTAAAAATAAATAAATATTTTAAATAAAAATAAAAAATAAGAAAAGGCATTGCTAAACTCCAAATCTGAGAGAACTCATATAAGACACTGAGTTGCCTACTTCTTCTCACTTCTCTTCATTCCTTGGGGGTGATATATATATATATATATATTGAAAGCTCACCTGTTCTCTACAGTTTATTTTCATTTGTGTCCAACAACTATTAGAAGCCCATATTAAGTAACATGGTGAGTAGCCATAATAATTTCTATATGGTGAGTGTTTCATTAATGGAAACTGAATGTGAGAGAGTTTCTGTGGTTGGCATGTTACACAAAGGAAAGTAAAGAGAAAATATATGCTTTTGAAAATTGTCAAGATTTTTCCAACTGGAGGCCGTAGAGCAAAATGAAAAAGAATCCTATTAATTTATTTTTCATACATTCTCAAAGCAGGGTAAAAATGTGCATCTGTTAATTATCTATGATCATGTGTCAATGAGGAATGTAAACAATGATAGAGTTACCCAGTGGAAATTGGTTCAAATTCCTAGGAGCTTATGTTACTGATCCTCAAAATTTTGATGAAAATTCTTACACTACTTACTTTACAAGGTTACTGTACCCTTTCTTACAAAGAACATCAATTAGATAATATTCATGAAGCACATTATATTTGAAAGCTATCCATATATTATTTAAATATTTATATGTGACAAAATAGACCCCATAACAACAATTGAAACAAATCATTTAAATGTATGACACAATGGCTAGAGTGTCAGGCCTGAAGTCAAGAAAACTCATCTGTGGGGGGTGGCTAGGTGGCACAGTGAGTACAGCGCCAGCCCTGGAATCAGAAGGACCTTAGTTCAAATCTGGCCTCAGACACTTAACACACAAACAAAAACCTAGCCATGTGACCTTGGGCAAATTACTTAACCCCAATTGCCCTCCCAAAAAAGCAAAAAAAAAAAAAAAACTCATCTTCATGAGTTCAAATCTGTCCTCAAACACTAGCTGTTTGATTCTGGACAAGTCAATTAACCCTGTTTGCCTTAGTTTCCTCATCTGTAAAATGAGCTGGAGAAAGAAATGACAAACCTCTCCAGTATCTTTGCCAAGAAAATACCAAGTGGGGTTACAGAAACTTGAACATGACTGAAGTGTTTGAATAACTGTACTTGAACTTGTTTAGTATTATTAGTAAGAAAGCCCTCTTAATAGCAACTCAAACGAACACATTTGATACTTCCAGAAGGCAAATGTGTTATTTTTTCTTCTTTCAAAAATAACATGTTGTCCAAGTAAAGTGAAAAAATAGGATAAATAAACAGCATTAATCATTGCAGAAAAATAATTATGAACCATAATGTATGTGTCTAGTGAGCATGTATCTAGTGAGGGTGACACTAGGTAAACTTGAGCAATAAAGGAGCAAATATCTGAAGAAGAACAAAGTGGACCAAAGTAGGGAAAATTTCTTTTATTTTGACAAGTGTGTTGAAATTGCATCTTGTTCAATTCCCCCTTCTAGCGTATATAGTAAGTAAATTAATAAGTATCCAAAAAGAAGTAACAACAGCACAAAATAGGATTGTGAAGTGGAACTTAAAAGTCATATTCAAATTGTCCCAAATAGTAAAAGAACATAATTTAGATATTGTATTATGTATTGACCAAAAATCACATCCTGGAAATACATGCTAAATCAGGGAAAACAATCTAGGTTTCACTGTCAGGTTCTTTTGATCCTGTGACATTTAAATGTCGGGGAAGCTTCAGCCATCCTCAGTAAAGACTCATCAATAAATGGTCATGATAATGCTGAAATGATGTGGACGTGCTAACTGATTTTAATGTATTAATGAACTAACCTCAAATAGTCTGTTTTCTCCAAATCCCAATAAAAGTGAGATCTCAAAAAGCCTACTTCACTCCTCCCCAGCAGTCTTCCACCTCCATCTGGGTCCTAGCTGACAAGTAGTACCAAATCTAACCCAAGGTTAGATGAATAATATTCTCTGTGTCATCCCCTCCCTCATTTTTTTCCTCACACTCCCTGCTTTCTTTCATTCCCTCCATTCTATCCCCCCACACTGCAGCCTTCCTCTTTTTTCTTTTTACCACTTGTTTCTGCACTTTCCGTACCATTTCTCTCATTGTCCTCTGTGCCTTATTAAAGTGTGATTTCATCCCCATTTCCCACTGCCATTGTGGTCTTTCCTGGAAAATACTCAAAGAACCAGGCATGTCTCCTTGCGTTCCTAATTTCATAAGTAGATTATTAATTCAACATACTGGTGTCTTTTTACTGCTTTGTCAGAATAATCCTTTCCTAAAATGATGTAATTTTAAAGTCATCATTGAAACCTATACCTACAAAGAAAGCAAATTGAGTAATATTGGAAGATGGAAATAAAGAGTGAATTTAAAATAAATATAATGGGCACTCCCTGTACTACAGTTTAGCTGCCAATAGCCCACAATAAACTATTAAATTGGGTAAGTGAATAATAAGAGTATAAGAAAAGGGCAATTCAGGGCAGAGCCAGGATGGTGAAGTAGAAGCACAAACTTGGCATGGGCTCCCACTCCAATCACTTCCAATACATGTAAAAAATGACTATAAACAAACTTTAAGAGCTACAGAACAGAAAAAGTGACAGAGAGAAACTACTCCCTCTGAAAGAAGCAGGGCAGGCAAACCAGAAGAGTCTATCACACTGAGCTGGGAGCTGAGCACAGTCCTGCAGGAGCCACATATTTCCAATCCCAGGATGGCAACCATTCAGAGGGTAGGCACTCTTGTTTTTATCTGCTTGGATCTGTGTTGAGGTCTTGGGTGGTGGTACTGGGGTGTATGAACAGTAAGCCAGAGCTTGTGGGGGCGGTAGAGAGGGTGCCCTCCTAATAGCACTGGCAACTGCAAAAACCCAGAGATTTGGGACAATGGTCTCTCCATTCTGGAAGCAGAGTTCTATCATGGCAAAGGTTAAGTAATTGGCTGGCAAAATGAGCAAGCAATGGAAGTACAAACAGACCATAAAATACTTTTGGGGGGACAAAAAAGATCAAGGCATGGAGTGGGAGGAAGAGAGCAAATTCTGAACTCCTGCCTCAAAAGCCTCCAAGAAATATATGAATTGGTTACACACCATGGAGTAGCTCAAAAAGAACTTTGAAAATCAAATAAAAGAAGTAGAGGAAAAATTGGGAAGATAAAAGGGAATGATGTAAGAAAAACATAAATAGAGAGTCAACAACCTGACTAAAGAAAATAACACCTTAAGAAATAGATTAACTCAAATGGCAAAAGAGGCCCAAAAATGCAATGAGGAGAAGAATGCCTTATAAATCCAAATTTGCCAGATGGAAAAAGAATCTCAAAAGCTCAATAAAGAGACTAATTCCTTCAGAAATAGATTGGAGTAATGGAAACTAATGATTTTATGAGAAATCAAGATACCATTAAGAAGATCCAAACAAATGAAAAAAAATAGAAGGTAATGTGAAATATTTCATTGGAAAAACCACTGACCAGGCAAACTACTAGGAATATTATAGCCAGATTAAGGAGTTCTCAGATCAAAGAGAAAATATTATAAACAGTAAAGAAGAAGCAATTCAAATACTGTGGAAACACAATCAGGATAACACAGGATCTGGCAGGCTCCACATTGAGGGATCAAAGGACTTGGAATATGATATTTTCAAGGTCGAAAGAGGTGGAACTAAAACCAAGAATCACTTACCCAGTAAAACGGAGTATAATGTTTCAGGGGAAAATATAGTCACTCAATGAAATAGAGGACTTTCAAGCTTTCTTGATGAAAAAAACAGAATTGAATAGAAAATTTGACATTCAGATGCAAGAAGCAAAAGAAGCATGAGAAGGTAAAGAGCGAAAAGAAATAATAAGGAACTTATCAAAATTGAAATATTTACATTCCTACATCAAAAAATGATAATTGTAACTTATGAAACTTTGCTCATTATGAGGAGAGTTGAAGGGAATATAAACATATATATATATATATACACACACACACACATATATATATACATATATATATATACACATATGTATGTATATGTATATATAGGAGGGTATATGTGCGTATGAATACATACGTTAGTGTGTGTATATATGTGTTCAGGTATACATAGATGGAGAGCCCAAGATAAATTGAATAGGAAGGGATGATACTTAAAAGGTGAAATTAAGAGGTGAGAGAGGAATACAATGAGAGGAGATGGCAAGAGACAGAATGTGGTAAATTGTCTCATATAGAAGAGGCAAGGGGAAACTGTTACAATGGAGGGGAAGAAGAGGAAGGCAAAAGGGAATGGGTCAAACTTACTCTCATTAAATTTATATTAGTGAGGGAATGACATACACACTAAATAGGTTATCTTACCTTACAGGAGAGTAAGGAAAAGGGGATTAGAGGGGGACGATGGAGGAGAGTGCAAGTTGTCAGGGAGGGTAGTTAGAAGCACACACTTTTGAAAGGGACAGGGTGAAAGGAGATAATAGAACAAGTGGGGGGTGGGATAGGATGGAGGGAAATATAGTCAGTCTTTCACAATATATCCACTATGGAAATGTTTTGTGTAGCTACACAATACAACCTATATTGAATTGCTTATCTTCCCAGTAAGGGTGGGTCATGAAGGAGGTAGGGAAAGAATCTGAAATTCAAAGTTTTAAAATCAAATGTCTAAAATATATATTATTCTTATTATTTTTACATGCAATTGGGAAAAAATATTTACAGGCACTGGAGGATGGAGATCCATCTTGCCCTTTCCGAAAGTCAGAGGAGAGATGGGAGGGGATTTAGGAGAGAGCAGATTAAGGGAGTGGGTATAAGTTGTGAGAATGCTGTTTTGTTATGGTGGGTTGGGGAAAGACAGGGAGAAAATTTGTAACTCAAAATCTTGTGGAAATAATTTATGTAAGCTAAAAATAAACATAAAATTTTATTTTAAAAGATGTAAATAGGTTAACCCAATTACGTTCCTTGTGATTTCTCTTTTCTGTTTACCTTTTCATAATTCACTTAAGTCATGAAATTGAAAGTCAGATTTTCTATTCAGCTCTGGTCTTTTCAACAAGAATGCTTGAAAATATTCTATTTCATTGAATATCCAATTTCCCCCTGAAGGATTATACTCAGTTTTGGTGTGAAGGTGATTCTTGGTTCCAATTTCAGGTCTTTTGCAACCTAGAATATCTTATTCCAAGCCTGATAATCCTTTAATGTAAAAGCTGCTAAATCTTGTAATATCCTGACTGTGGCTCTATAATAGTTGAATTGTTTCCTTCTGGCTGATTACAATATTTTCTTCTTGACTGTGAAGTCTGGAATTTGACTAGAATGTTCCTGGGAGATTTCAATTTGGTATCTCTTTCACGGGGTCAGCAGTGGATTCTTTCAATTTCTATTTTACCGTCTGGTTCTAGAATATCAGTATTTCCTCAATAATTTCTTGAGAGATGATATCTAGACTCTTTTTTATCATGACATTCAGGTAGTCCAATAGTTTCAAAATGATCTCTCCTGGGTCCATATTCCAATATTTTTTTTCTTTTTTCCAACAAGATATTTCACATAGTCTTCTATTTTTTTATTATTTTGGTTTTATTTTATTGTTCCTTGATTTCTCATATAGTCATTAGCTCCATTTGCTCAATTCTAATTTTAAGGTATTATTTTCTTCCCTGAGCTTTCATACCTCCTTTTCCATTTGGCCGATTCTACTTTTAATTTTTTTTTCTCCTTCACTAAATTTTTGTACCTCTTTCCATTTGGTTGATACTGCCTTTTAAGTAATTTTTCTGCTCATTGGCTTTTGGAACTTTATTTTTTTTTACCATTTTGCTTAGTTTATTTTTTTAAGGTGTTATTCTGTAATTTTTGTGTCCCCAAGCTGTTGACTTCTTTTTCATTATTTTCTTGTATCACCCTCATTTCCTTCCCTGTTTTCCCATCTTACATGATTTTCAGAGTCCTTTTTGAGCTTTTTCATGTGCAGAGGCCAATTCATCATTTTCTTGGGGTTCTTGGACTTAAGAGCTTTGATTTTGTGATTTTCTATTGATTATGTCTTTATTTTATTTGTGACAATAGTAACTTACTATTGTCAGATTTTTTTCTGTTGTTTGCTTATTTTTCCCAGTCTATTATTTGACTTTTTACTCTAAAGAAGGACTCTGCTTCCAGTATGGAGGGAGTACTTCCCATAGCTTTTGGGCTTTTGTGCAACTGTTTTCAGAGATACTTCTAGCAACCTGTAAGTTTTCAACTCTTCCAAGGTGGTATGTTGTAAGAAAAGGTGTTTACTCCTCTCATGCCCTTTGCTCTGTTCTGAGTGACCACAAATCACTCTTTTCTGCCCTGGAACTGTGAAAGCTGTCCCTACTCCTGCTCCAAACTTTGCTGTGTTAGTGATCCTACTCACTCTGTGACTGCCACCCATGACCAAGTCCTGGAGTCAAATATTAGCAAAGTGTAATGGAAATGCAAATTTAAAGATCTTCCCTGCCCCTAGCTTAAGTGCACCTGGAGCCTGTGGTGGGAGGCTTGTTTTTCAGGAAAGCCCATACCTTGATACTTTGTGATTGGGCAGTGGGTCCAGAAGGTTGTTACATTCTCTGAGCCAGGAGAAGGCTATATAAACCCTGAGGAGAGGCTTTGCTTTGGGGCTCACTTTGAGAAGTGTTGTGTGATTTGACCAGATGAGACTCTGGGAAGCCGTTGTTGAGAGCCCCCCCCCACCGGCTTTGAAAACCCAGATGTTGATGCTTCCCTCTCTGGTAACTGTGATTTGGTATTGATGTATGTAATGTTGGGACAGTTTGGAAGCCTGTCTGTAACTCTGAAGTTCTGTAACTCTGAAGTTTGGGGCGCTGACTTTTTTCCCCTGAGCTAGGTAATGTGTGTTTGTTTGATTAAAGTAAGCTTGTTAACCCATTTTGAGTTGCTTTCCTTTTGAAAAGCAGATCTAAGAACCTGTGTTGGCAGTCACCCTGGGGATGTTGGGGTGCTTGCTGCTACACAAAGCAACAGAATCCTGCTTCAATGATAGCAAAGAGAAATGTGTAATCTCCTTCTGACCAATTGTTCAATCCCCTTACTGTCTGTGGACTGAGAGCTCTGGAAGTAGCTGCTGCAGCTGCTGATTCTGTGGTTTGTAAGGTCTGTTCCTAGTTTAGGCTGGAACTGTGCTTGCATAGACTGTGCTGGACTGTGCTCCTCTCTCACCTGGTGCAACAGAATTTTCCTGCTGATCTATGTTGTCTTGGGCTAGAAAATTGTTTCACTTAAATTTTTGTGGGCTCTCCTCTTCTATAATTTGTTTAGAGTCATTATTTAAAGTTATTTGAATGGGTTTGGTGGAGGGCTCAAGAGAGTCCTTACTCTGCCCTCTTTGCTCTGTCTCCTTGGTCTTTCTTTATATCCCTAGCAATGAGCACATGTTCCAGGATGCTTGGTAACTGATTTACTGAAGCAAAAGTAAACAAGTAACATTGAAGGCCAATCAGTATTACAGAATTTAAAAGTAGGAAACAGACTCTGAGTTCATCTAATTCAACTGATACAGGAAGGAATCCCTTTGATAAAAACTGCTAAGGCATCTCCAATATTTCTACAGGGGCCAGTGATAAAATATAGGAAAACATTGATTTTTTTTACCATCATTACATATATATTCCAAATGATTTCAAAAGAAAGAATCATATTTAAAGAGTGTATTATTTTAAAAGTACAGGCAATATACCATTCTTGAAGACTTTGAGTGATATTATCATGTGTGCTCTAAGGTTTATCTGGAAACTAAACAGGTGAGTGTCAGAATTATTCTCCACATTACATTAGTTGTCAAACATTATTTTCTTACTTATTTTTTCAGCTTTATCTGTAACTATGATTAGGGAGTGACATATGATGATTTGGTTATTTTAAGCAGTGGTGAGCCCTTTGGCTTATTTCTGATCATAAACAAGGACCTTCCTGGAAAGAAAAACAAAACAAACAAACAAACAAACAAAAAAACTCAGGCCACTGAATTCTGATTCTTGGTGGTCTTTAAATTTATTATAAATCAGTTTCGTGTTATAATCCTTATGATGTAATGCCTACTCAGAAAAAGTGCCACCAAAGGCATTTCTGTCATTGTTTTCTTGTGACTACTATCTCTGTCTTCTAACACTGATATTGGTGTCATGCCTCTGGGCAAGATATGACAATAATATTTGTCTCTAGTTCAAGTTATATAATTTTTCTTTATAATTCCATTACTCTGGAAAGAATATTCTGGGAAGATGGTAGAGTCAGTCAGAGAATACTTAGCTTTCCAGACCCCCACCCCTCCACACACACAAAAAAAGACAAAATATCCTCTTAAGGTGAATGTGAAGTGGCAAAAATAATAAGAGTGGGGGCTGCACTTTGGTCATACTGGCAAAACCAGAGAAAATCTCAAGAAAATTCCCAGGATCCTTGTTTGGTCCCTGTGACATCTAAACACCTTTAGGGTATTTCTATTGAAACAGCAAATGGCAAACCCTGGTGCTAGCTGGATTGGTACACAATCTCAGCCTCAGTCAAAGGAATTTTTTTTCTGTGGACCCTCTGGGGACATGATCATCTGAATGGAGAAATTTTAAGGGAACTTCTGCTGTTAAGGAATAACAGATCCAGCTTTGCTTCTGAGACAAGACCCTGGGTATAAAGCAACCAGCACATGCCTGGTGAGTAGAGGAGCAGTGGGGGCAGTTTCTCCTAAGGCTTCTCCTTACAGGAGGTTGGAGTTTTGGGTTTTCAGTTCTAAGCCAGAGGCACCATTCCCCTCTACCCCAAGAATAGAGGTGATTACAAAAATAAGTTGCTACAAATTAAAAAAAATTAGCAGGCAAAGGAAAAATAACTCAACTATAAAAAGTTACTATGGGAATAGAGAAGATAATGGTTCATCTTCAGAGGAGGATATTGAAGCAAAGAAAGCATCTCCTACCTCAAAGAATAACATTAAATTGTCACCTGCCCAAAAAGAATTCATAGAAGAACTTTAAAAAGATATTTAAAATCAAATGAGAGAGAGTGAAGGAAAAATAATTTAAAAATAAGAATACTCCAAGGAAGATAAAATTATAAAAAGAAAGTCAACCAATTAGAAATGGATATCCAGAATATTAAGTAAGAAAATTACTCCCTGAGAATTAGAATAGGGAAAGGGGAAGTCAGGGAAGTTGTAGGAGACCAAGAAATAAGGAAACGAAATATAAATAATGAAAAAAAAAAAGAAGAGAATGTGAAATATCTCCTTAAAAAAGCAACTTATTTGGAGAACAGATCAAGAAGAGAAAACATAAGAAAAAACAGATCACCTAGAAGGTATGATAAATTTTTAAAAAGAATATTGATACCATAACATAAGAAATAATTAAAGAAAATTGTCCTGAAGCATTAGAACAAGAGGAGAAAGTAGAAATATAATTTTTTTCTATTTCTGATTACCACCTGAAAGCAATCCTATGAGGAAAATATATAGGAATATCACAGTTAAATTCCCAAACCAATGTGGCAGAGCCACAATTAGAATCTTACAAGACCTAGGAGCAGTGACACTGAAAGACTGCAGGTCTTGGAATACTATATATCAAATAGCAAAAGAACAGAGATTGTGGCCAAAAATATCATACCCAGTGAAGTTAAGCATAATCCTGAATAAAAAAGGAGACATTTGATAAATCAACAGACTTGCAGGATTTTGTTGCCAAAAAATGAAACAAACAACAACAACAACAGCTGAATTCAATAGAAAATTTGAATACCCTAGAGAAATATAAAGTACAGATAAAAAATTAATCAAAAGGGATTCAATAAGGACAAATGGTTTACTTCTTATATGAGGAAATGTAAATCATATGTCTAAGATTGTTACTAATAATTGGATAGTTCAAAAGAAAGATTGGGATAGAACTTAGTAGGATGTGATTCTAAAAAGTAAAACAATTTAGGAAAAAGTAAAAATAGCAATGATTTTATACAAATGAAGTGCAAGGGGAAAAACTGCCACAGGGATTAGATGGGCTGATAGTTCTGGAAACCTATTCTCACTGAGAATGGGTTAAAGAGTGAATAATACATACATATACATATGCATATACATATGCATCTTCTAAATTCAGAAAGAAATAAAAGACTAAAGGGATAGGGAGTTGGGAAAAGCATAAGGGGGGGTGTCTTTTTTAGAGGGAATCCTACTCACATCAAACCTGGGTGAAAGAAAGAACAATATGAAGATTTGGAAGAGAATAAAAGTCTTCTAAAATCATAAACAGATAACAATGTGAGGGGCAGCTAGGAGGCGCAGTGAGTAATAGTGCCCGCCCCGGTGTTGGGAGGATCGAGGATCTGTTCTGGCCTCAGAAAATTAGCACCCACACATAAAATAACTAGCCATGAAACCTTGAGCAAGTTACTCAACCCCAATTGCTTAAAAAAAAAAAAAAAGAAATAACAGTATGAGGGAATAGGATAAGGGGAAATATAGAAGGGTGTCTAGATTGATGGAAATGGAATAAAGAGAATAATATTTAAGTTTAAAATAAATTAATAAAAAAGAAAAATTAAAAAAATAATTCCACTCTTCTATTTTTTTTCAATAATCCCTATATTTTCTCCTCAACATATGGAATTTTTGACAAAGCTGTACATAGTCTTAATTACTGAAATTCCAATTAGGGTGGAATAAAGGTGACAGGGCTTAAACTTGGGTTCTGTGATTTGGAGCAGTGTGGGTTACTGCCCTTTGGGTGCCGTGGTCTTACTGCATGGAGGTCATGGTTTTATTCTAAAGATTATGTGATCAGCTATTCAGAGGGTGGGAAATTGGGCTACATCCTAACCTCCCCATGATTGTTAATATTGGGTTAATCTCCAACATAATTCACCACATTTACACTTTATACTTCAACCTCATGCCAACCAACTCCCTTCTATCGCTGGCTTCTTATAGATAAGGGTAATTTTAACTTATAATTTTTAAAATTAAATTTTATTTTCACATCAACCTTTCCTTCACAATCTAAACATCCCACCCCACCCCTATTAAGAAAGCAAGGAAAACAAAATCCTTGCTTCAAACATAAATCAACAAAATAAATTAATATATGGACCTTGTTTAAAAAAAAAAAGCCTCAATCTGCACTCTGGTTCTATCAGGACAAATGCATTTTGTCTCATCTTGAGGACTGTAAATGGCATTTCATAACTGTTTTGATAAGTTTTCCTAAGTCTTTCAAAGTTGATTGTCTTAACAATATTGCTAATATTTTAGAAATTGTTACTTTATTTCTGCTTACTATACAGTAATACATACAAATCCTTCTAGCCTCTCTGAAACCGTATATTTCATTGTTCTATAGCACAACAGTATTTCATTATATTTATACACGATAACTTATTGAGCCATTCTTCAAATAATGGCCATACCTTCACTTTACAATTCTTTTTCACTAAAAAAAAAAAAGAATTAATACAAACAATTTTGTAGTTTTTGTCCTTTTCCTATTTCTCTGATTTTTTTAGTATGGATTTAGCAGTAGCATCACTGGGTCAAAGGTATACACCGTTTAATATATCTGATTTTTAACAAAATCTGGAAAATCAGTTCAAATTATTTTCCAAAATGGTAGAATGGTCCAGTTCATAGCTCGAACAACTGTGCATTCATGATTTTAATATAATCTTACCTAAGGCACACAAAGCTGCTGCTCAGGAAAACTTCCTTCCCTCAAGGTCAACTGTAAGGCATCCCAACTTAATGATGTAAAAGCTAGTTCAGATATTCCTTAATATGAAAACTATACACGAGGAAATAGATAGTGATTATATCACCTTTCCCTCTAGTCCACATCCTACCTCAACAAATTAAATTTTAATATTTCAGTGAATTAAGTGAATAACATAAGATAAACAGGTATGAATAGATTGGACCTTTCATTGTAGATTTCACCATTTCTTCATTCCCTTCAAATCCATACCTTTTCCAGATTTGATCATGTCTATTGAAGATATCACAATCATTACAGGCTCCCAGGTTATCAGCTGCCTCATTATATTTGAATCCTCACTCAACTGAAGCTATCATATTTAAAGTTATGAATGATCTCTCAGTTGTCAACTATAGGGATCTTTTCTCTTTCTATTTCTTTCCTAGCCTCCTGGAATATTTCACAGACTTGAACATCATAATCTCCTTGAACCTTACTGTCTTCTATCTGAACACCTGAAAATAATGTATTGTTATCAAATAAAAAATAAAAATGAAGAATCTCCCATCTGCACTCTTAAATTGTTTTGGAAATACTCTTTCTAGCATTTAAAAATGATCCCAAATAAAGAATTTCATCAGACTTTAGACTATTTATTTTTTTAAAAAAATTAAACATAGGGGCAGCTAGGTGGCACAGTTAATAGATGACCAGCCCTGGAGTCAGGAGGACCTGAGTTGAAATCCAGCCTCAGACACTTGACACACTTACTAGCCATGTGACCTTCAGAAAGTCACTTAGCCCCAATTCCCCTGCCTCACCCCCTCCAAAAAAAAAAAAAAAAACAAAAAAAAAAATAAACACAGCAATTTTCCATTATTTTGCAAGAACAGGTTACAGACATCAGGAAAAATGTAAATAACTAGCTGAATTTCAACAAAAATATTGAATAAGTATTTAATAGAATGAAGTATTATGATTTTGCAAGGGGTATAAATGATTCACTTATTCCTTTTGGAACTAGGTTATCTTTAGGAAATGTCATTTTTAGCTATGACTGATATTAAAATTGTGTTGAAATAAAATGAACTTTTAACTAGATCTTTGAATTAAATATTAAAAAGTGTTAAAAAAGATTGAAGTACACACAAACACATATATATATGTGTGTGTGTATGTATATAACATGAAATATGTTTAATCATATTACTCTCACTAAAAATAAAATTTCTCTTAAGTTTAATAAAAATAGATACAAGTTTAAAACTCCTTGGGAATAGATACTTTCATTTTTGGTGTTTGACTACCCATCAAAGTACCTAGAATGTAGCAGA